>CM053032.1:188085179-188761012 GCA_028564925.1 Lithobates sylvaticus
AGGCATTTTAGCGTTAGAAATAGCCTCTAAAAAGCGCCTGAAAGCCACCTCCCATTATTTGCAATGAGTGTTTTAACACCACTGCCCATTGAAATGAATAAGCAGCACTTTCAAACACCTTAAACGCGCTGCAAAACTGGACTTTTTTTTAAGGTCTCATTGTCAATTTAGCGCTGTTTTAGCGGAGCTCCAGTATGAAAGGGGTCTTATAGCTGTATGCATACACACATATACCAAAGTCTCTATACCTACAAAATATGCTTAAATGATTATGGCACAAGCAAGAGTCTCACAGACATATTTAACCACAGGTCCGGAAACTTTCACCCCCTTCTAGGCCAGGCCAATTTTCAGCGCTGTTACAGTTTGAGTGACAATTACTCAGTCATGTAACACTCTTCCTACATGAAATTTTTATCATTTTTTTGAGACAGACAGAGCTTTCTTTTGGTGGTATTTTATCACCACTGTGTTTTTCCTTTTTTGCTATAAAATAAAAATATACCGAACATTTAAAAAAAAATAAAAAAATTTACTTAGTTTTTGTTATAAAATTAGGCAAATAAATTGTCTTTCTTCATTAATTTCTGCTAGATTTTTGGGGTAAAAATAACCCGAAATGGTGTATATTATTTATTATACTATTTTATTATTATTTATTCCTAAATACTGGCTTTTGACATTTACAAATGCAGTAATTTAGAAACTGAATGAAAAGTTTAGCACTGGGAAATACTTTTTGAAAGGTAAATAATGCATTTTATATATAACTATATAGATCAGAACAAAATGAGGGACAAATGAGGAGAAAAGAGGGACAGTTGGGAGCTATACATATGGGATGATCTGGGCGTTGGTATGGGGGTGATTATGATGTTGGTATGGGGTATAGCAATGATCAGGACACTGGTATTATGGTGATCAGGATGCTGGTATGGCATATGAGGTGATCATAATGCTGTTATGGGGTAGGGCGGTGATCAGGATGCTGGTATGGGGTATGGCAGTGATCAAGATGCTGGTATGGCATATGGGGAGATCAGAACGCTGGTATGGGGTAAGGTCTCGATTAGGATGCTGGTGTGGCATATGGGGTGATCAGAGTGCTGGTATAGGGTATGGTAGTAAACAAGGCGCTAGTATGGTGAATGGCAGTGATCAGGGCGCTGGTATGACATATGGTGGTGATCAGGGTGCTGGAATGGCATATGGTGGTGATCCGTGTGCTTGTATGGCATATGGCAGCAATCATGGCGCTGGTATGGGGTATGGCGGAGATCAGGGGGCTGGTATTGCAGTGATCAGGACGTTGGTATAGTGAATGGCGGTGTTATTGTGAGAAGTGAGAACTGGGACAGGTGACAGGTTCTGGCTGCATTGTTTATTATACTACACTGGGGCAGTGTTTAGGGACACTGGGGCAGGCTGGCACTGCAGTCTGTGAGTGTATATGCAGTCTGGCAGGCTGCTGTGCACTCACAGGTTGCAGCATTGGTTCTCTCTGCTCTCACAGTGAGAGCAGAGAGAACTGATGCTTACTTTCACTTTGCATTGTTTTCTATGTGATTACTACGATTGGACACAAAGGTGACAATCCACGTGGTGATCACGGAATTCTTCTCCAGTAGACATCTTCTATCACATAGTGGTGTTGCCTTATCGGATTGGGACTATCATTTTTAATATATGCACTCAAAGTGGACTTTATATTTTTTTTAATTTTTTTACTTTTTTCTATATTTTCAGTTTTTTTTCACTATTGCACTAAATTGGTGTGTTCTACACATCATTATTGATAGCACAGCAAATTATTTTTATATATTTGGTTGCACAGTGTGTCTGACTGTTTTTTGCCAGTAGCTTTGTTTATACCTGCCAGCATGTTTTCTACTACAAATGTCAATCACATGGTAAACACCATGTGATCACCCAGACATAGTGATAATATGATTGACTGTGTCCGGGTGACACACAGATCGGCGGGCTCCAAGGTGCGCGCTCTGTGAGCCACGCAGGGGGTCGCTGTTGCGGGGTGACATATGGGTACGTAAACCCGCATCTGCGCTGCTTCCCATCTGCCATCTATAGGCTATGGATGGACAGGAAGCAGTTAAACATCAGCACAATTATTAAAAACTGAAACTATATATGCTTTTATGCACACAGAATACAAGCATAGAGCTAACATTTTGTCTGGCACTACTTTAAAGATGCACATCATCAAACTAGTAGTCAAGGATTACTGGACGAAGCAGCAGAGGAGTTTTTTTGGAGCCTATGAGGAGTTGTCTGTGGCGATACCATCTTGTTTTCAAAAGCGATGTCCACCCCAGTTGGTAAGAGTATTTATTTACTTACCTTCAAAGTTTTGCTGAGAGTGACTACAGACAAGTCTTTTCCTGCCCCCATTGGTTTGGTGTCACCTCAACAAGAAGAGCTTTTTACCACCTTCACATTTGTGTGGACTGTTATCCCATATTAATTTATGCACTTATTGTGTTCCAACACTCGTACTACTGTTGTTTATACACAATTTAGTTTGTTGCATCGAGATAGATGACGTATGACTTCAATTCACTCTAGACATTAGGGATGCGCTTCGAGTTCGAGTTGAACTCATGTTCGACTCAAACATTGCCTGTTCGCCTGTTCAGTGAACAGCGAACAATCTGGGGTGTTCGCGGCAAATTCGAAAAGCCAAGAGCACCCTGTAAAAGTCTATAGGAGAAATCTCAAGTGCTAATTTTAAAAGCCTATATGCAAGTTATTGTCATAAAAAGTGTTTGGGGACCTGGGTCCTGCCCCAGGGGACATGTATCAATGCAATTTTTTTTTTTTAAAAAATGGCTGTTTTTTCAGGAGCAGTGATTTTAATAATGCTTAAAAAGTGAAACAATAAAAGTGTAATATTCCTTTAAATTTCGTACCTGGGGGGTGTCTATAGTATGCCTGTGAAGGGGCGCATGTTTCCCGTGCTTAGAACTGTCCCCTGCACAAAGTGTCATTTTTGCAGGAAAAAAAGCTATTTAAAATCACTCGCGGCTAATGAATTGCCGGCTCCCGTAATTCAATTACCAGGCCCTTCAGGTCTGCTATGGATATTAAGGGGAACCCCGCTTCAAATTAAAAAAAAAACTGATGTAGGGGTCCCCCTAAATATCCATACCAATGAGCACTTTTGATTTTGAACGTTCGAGTCCCATAGACTTTAATAGGGTTCTAAAGTTCACACGAGCTTTAGGTCTGTTCGCAGGTTCTGGTGCGAACCGAACAGGGGGGTGTTAAGCTCATCCCTACTAGACATTAGCGCTACACTTTTTATTGATTATTCACATCTAACTTTGTTTGTTTGAGTGTCAGCAGCTTTTTTTTTCAATTTATTTTTTATTTGTTTATTTGTGTTTTAGCGCAGTCTTTCCCCTGCATCTTTTGCTATAATACATATCCAATAAAAAAAAAAAATCAAATTTCTTTAACAATTTAGGCCAATGTGTATTCAGCTACTATATTGATGGGTTTGCGCAAAAGTTATAGGATCTACAAGCGATGGGATAATTTTATGGACTTTTTATTTTATTTTTATTTTTTATTAGTAATGGCGGCAAACAGTGATTTTTAACGGGACTGCGACATTGCGGCAGACAAGGTCACAGGAAGAGGTTAATCACATGGTAGGATTTATTGAAACTAAACACTATCACACTTACAGTAAAGGTACCCTAAGTCCAACTAGAACACATACACAGCCGAGATGTGCAGGCAGTCAGAGATCTTGATACATGCAGAGTAACAGCTGGCATAGCCTGGTAGAGGCATCACTGAACCGGCTCCAGGAGCTTTTAGAAAGTGGCATCTATGGCTGCTCTGTGTCATCATGAAAGAGGTTGTATGTGTCATCATGAAAGAGCTTGACTGTCACCTGTTCCCTACTTACGGTAGTAATACATGTTTATAAGCAAAACAGGTGGTATGTGTAATGGCTGCATCAATGTACATAAAAAATAAAAAAACATTTGCAAAAAAGAGAATGGTTTTATTATACTAGAACAGAGATCTGCTATTTTATAAGGAACATTTAGAAATATGAATTCTGACTAAGCAGTTCCCTGAAATGTATTATTTTCATGAATCCCTCCTGAAAAATAGCACTGTACTGACTGTGCCTAAGTGTACTAGCCCTTGCCCATCGAAGATGGATGTCTGCAGAGTGATGAAGATCATGTAAGGTGCTGTACCTATGATGATCTTATATCTGATATTCTCATAAGATTTAAAGCCCCATTTAGTCATGTCACTGCTATGCTGTTAAAGTTACTCTAAAAAATAAAATAATAAACATGTCATACTTACCTGCTCTGTAGCCCTGAACCTCCTCTTATGCTGTCTCTCACTGGCGCTCCTGGCTCCTCCCCCTTCCGAGTGCCCCCACAGCAAGCCTCTTGCTATGGAGGGCATTCATGTGGGCTCCATTGACACACACAGCATGGCTTGGCCCCGCCCCCACTCTCTCCTCACAGGCTGTGGTTCCAAGCAGCAGGAGCCATTGGCTCCTGCTGCTTCCTCCATGTTCAGTGAGGGGAGACAGATCAGAGAGAGCTGTTGTTCTCCAGCACAGGTCTGGATCGAGATTGGGCTATGGTAAGTATTGAAGCTGGGAGAGGGAAGCTACACACAAAAGGCTTTTTACCTTAATGCACAAAATGCATTAAGGTAAAAAAAAAAACTACCTTTACAACCGCTTTGACTGTTTTCCTTGCTGGAGAGAAAGCTGTACCTTGGGACACGCAGTGCAAGAAACCCCCTACTTTTGCTTAATTTATTCTGTGGATCTGTGCCTTCTCCACCTCTCCTGCTGCTTCTTTATCATTACCCCAAAAGTCATCAAATCCCCAGCCATCAGGGAGTCAGCTCTGACAGGAGGAAACAAAGCCTTACCTATACCTCTCTACCATGATTGCTGCCTCCACCCGAGACAACAGTACAGAAGAAGGTATGGGAAGTCAGTAATGCAGAAAAGATAAGCTGACTCTTTTTTTGGGCACAGCTTTGTCAGGACAGGTTCCCTTTGCATAAAAATAACAAACACTAATGAGATTTAGATTAAACTGTTTGCATATACAAGTAAACCAAAACTTAAAAAAAGACTGTACATTGAGTTTAATTTCAAATGACAGAAAATAAAATAAACATGATGTAATATATATGCATTGTGCACCATCCTTGACATTTACTGTATTTTACCATCGTTCTTCAATTCATAAAAGCATCTGAAAGAGATATTAGTCATATTTTTACCATACTTTGCATCTATTCCCATATGCCACTTATGCACTTACTGTTTTGGGCCACTGTTTGGGAATGAAGTGAAGCTTGCCTTATTTCTATCATCTCCTTGGGTCACATCCAGCATGGAAGTAACCAATCCTCTCTCTGAGATTTTCGTTAAGTGACTTCCTGGGAGCGATGCTGAAGATTTTAATAACGATCTTTTATCTCTATACATAGTAAATGGCCAGGAGGTCTTTCAGCTCTCTTTGTGAATAAATCGTGTTTTTTTTTCAACAAGACTCTAACTATATTTTTTATTATGCATCTATTCTGGAGCATATTGAGGCAGTGGAGCATATTCTAAAGAAGTTGCTAAGCTTTAAGTAATGTGCCAATAATGACATAGATATTATACATTTAGCAGCTTGAAAATTAAATCCAGAGCATGTATAATTAAACTCAAATAATAACTGTGTAATCAATGTTAACTCTGTGTGCAATTTACAAAAGACCATTCATGTGTTTATTTTAATGTTGTTTTAATGTAACACATTATAAAGAGAGCATCATAGTAGTGTGAACAGAATTTTCAGCCGTAATGAATGTTACAAAGTTAACCTTCTGAGTTTAAATAGGCTTCTGTGGCTTAGGGAAAATGTAAGAAATTTATTTGATAAAGGTGACAGTTTTTCACACCTGAAATAATGTTTTTCTTCAAGCCTATTTTGATCAGCAGTCAGCAGCAACACATTGTGGATATAATCCAGAGACCTTATGGCATGTACTTGTCACTACATGCATAACTTACTATGGACACCATCGCGTGGAGAGCTTGAACATAATTTCCCACACTACAGGAGATTAAATAGACTGCATTTGTGAGAAGCAAGACAAATCTCTATCTGCTGATTACAAGAAATGAACAGTGTTAGGTTTCTCCTAGAGAAAACACTTTGAACGTTACCTTGTGCTGATTTAAAAGAAGTATTTTTTGTTAAATGTCTTATGACAATATTTATTAGCTAAAGCCATAAGTAAATTCTCTTAAGTAAATTGATTGTGCAAAGTCAAAGTTCATGGCAAATCAGAATGTTTTGCTGAAAGCTTGTTGGTAATGAGCGACCCATGGCATTTTTAGGTATGTGTGCATTTGTTGTGACGTTAGTGGGCCTCCCCATAATGCCTAGCATCACCCTAACCTAGAAGACAGAATTCTAGCCTTCTACGGTAGCTAGTCAAAAGGTGTAAATTGCAAAGACAGTTCTTCCATGTAAAAACCCTTCACACAGGTGTAAGCTTACGTGTATTGTGCCCTATGGAGAAGGGTGGAAGAGGAAAACATACTTACCAGCCTTCTAAGATGGAATGAGGAACACAATTGTGGAGATTTACTAAAAACTCAGCATATAGTGCAGCTATTCCAAGGTAGCCAATCAGCTTCTAACTTCAGCTTTGTTAATTAAGCTTTGACAATAAAACCTGGAAACTCATTGGTTTCTATGCAGAGCTGCACCAGATTTTGCACACTCCAGTTTTAGTAAATAACCCCCATTACAGTACAAAGTATGTAGGCTAAGAGCATTCCATTGTTATGCCCCTATTTACACTGAAAATGAAGAATTAGGACTCCAAATAGGATTGCTTAACCACTTCAATACCAGGCACTTAGACACCTTCCCGCCCAAGCCAATTTTCAGCTTTCAGGGCTGTCGCAATTTGAATGACAATTGCGCGGTCACGCTACACTGTACCCAAACAAATTTTTTATCATTTTGTTTCAACAAATAGAGCTTTCTTTTGGTGGTATTTGATCACCTCTGCGATTTTTATTTTTTGCGCAACAAACAAAAAAAGACAGAAAATTTTGCCCAAAAACAAGATTTTCTTTGTCACTGTTAATTTTTTTTGTAAATTAATGCGTTTTCTTCTTCAATGACGGGCACTGATAAGGCAGCACTAATGGGCACTGATAAGGCGGCACTGATGGGCACCGATGAGGTGGCACCAATGAGGTGGCACCGATGAGGTGGCACTGATGATGGGCACTGATAGGCGGCACTGATAGGCATTGATAGGTGGCACTGGTATGCGGCACTGATGGGCACTCAGGTGGCACTGATGGGCACTCATAGGTGGCACTGATGGGCACTCATAGGCGGCGCTGACGGGTACTTATGGGTGGCATTGACGGGTACTTATGGGTGGCACTGATGCACACATATAGGTGGCACTGATAGGTGGCATGGATGGGCACTGATGGGCACTGATAGGTGAGCACTGATGGGCATGGATGGGCACTGATAGGTGACACTGATGGACGCTGATGAGTGTCACTGATGACACTGATGCGTGGCATTGCTGGGCATCCCTGTTTTAAAACATTTTCTCTACTCTACTCGCGTCTGTCAGACGCGAGTGAGGAAAAGCCGATCAACGGCTCTTCCTGTGTACATCGTGATCAGCCGTGATTGGACACGGCTGATCACGTGGTAAAGAGCCTCCGCCGGAGGCTCTTTACCGAGATCAGTGTAGCGGTGTGTAAGACTGACACACCGCTCCACCGATCGCCGCGATGCACGCCCCCACGGGTGCGCAGCGGCTGTTATCCTGAAGGACGTCATATGACGCCCAGTCAGGATAACGAAACCACTTCCCGGACGTCAATCTGCTATTGACCGGGCGGGAAGTGGTTAAACCCCATTTTTTTTTTGCACTCCTATTTTTCATATACTAACTTTTCAATGTATCATTTGTAAAAATATAGAGTTTGGATGAAATATTCAGCATAGTATCATGCTTGTGGTGCTAAATTGCCCACATTTTCTGATGCGTCTAAAAATCAGATCAAAAAGAGGGACAACTGAGGAGGAATAAAGTACAGATTATTTGGTTTCCAAATAAGGGGGACATTTTTGAGCTATGGGGCAGCATGTTGCTTTTGTTAGGTAGGTGGAGTGGAATTAATTCCAGTGCAGGAGAATCTTCTTGTTGTTTTACTGTGTCAGTTTATTTAACCTGCATGTTGCGTTCAGCATTTGTATCTAAGTATTAGAATACTAAGTGATTACAATGCCTGTGCTTGTTTTCTTTCTTCCTGGGAAAAAAACCTGACATTCTTTAAATTTTTTAAGCCGTTAAAATGTCAATTTGCTTAGAGAAGTGTACCAGTTTGTTTCAGATGTGTTTTGGTTCTTGGTTTAGAACCTAAAGGCTACTTTTGAATTATAGATCCACATTTGTGCACAGACATTTTATGCTCGTAGCAATCGCAATTATCAAGCCTATCTAGGTGATTGTGCATTCAAGTTGTATGATGAACAAGTATTCTGTGCTTGTTGAACATTCAAATAATGTTACCTTTATTCTTTCTACTCTTTTTTTTTTATCTGCTATTCAGAATTAAAAATTTTAGTGAGAAAATTGAAAAAAACAATTGGGTTGATTTACTAAAAATGGGTGCAAAATATGGTGCAGCTTTGCATAGAAACCAATGAGCTTGCAGGTTTTTTGTCAAATCTTAAAGCCCAATTCACACTGATGCAAATCTGATGCGATGCGAAATTCATAGATTCGCATGTCATCTGAAAATACATTGTTTTCTATCAAGGCTATTCACATAGATGAGATGCGATTTTGATCTGCTCAAAAAAAGGGTCCTGAGCGAGTTTAATGTGGGTGCAGTGCAAATTTAATCTCTAGCTATGCCAAGTCCCCTCAAAATTGCATTTAATTTGGACTTGTCATAACAGAAATCGTACTGTGAAATCACACAATAAAGTTGATCCAGGGATAATCTGATTGCTTCTCGGGGGATCAGGAAGGGATTTTTTTTCCCCTTCTGTAGTAGATTGGAGCATGCTCTTTTGGGGTTTTTTTTTGCCTTCCTCTGGATCAACTGTGGGTATAAATGGGGTTTATTGGATTGTACGATATATTTTATTTTTATTTGTTATTTCTTTTTTTTTTTTATGGTTGGACTGGATGGACTTGTGTCTTTTTTCGGCCTGGCTAACTATGTAACTATGTAACTATGTAACTATCACATCAGATTCCCACTGCATCAGTGTGAACCTGGATTTATTGAACAAGCTGAAGTTAGAAGCTGATTGGCTACCATGAAGAGCTGCACCAAATTTTGGACTCTTCAGTTCTAGTAAATCAACCCCAATGTGTCCAGCTCACTGAGCAATGACATGCATATGTGCAAAGTTAACAGCATGTGAAAAAAATCCTGTACGCAATTTTGTCCTAAGAAAGCATATGACTATTTATCACTGGAACCTGTATTCAGTTTGTGCAATCTTTTATGCCAGTTAGTGCTTGGACATGTGCACATGTATGCATACAATAGATCAATATATAACCAGCACAATATCTCTCCATGGACTGAGGCTTTTTACAAAAGCATTGTTTTTTGTCTCCTTTAAGCAGCATAAAGCTAATGCAGTTCTATTCCTATATATCAATCTATAATAAATTCTCTTCACTGGCTTCCACTAGTCCAATGTATAAAATTCAAAATACTAACCACAATGTACAAACCCATCCACCACATTGCCTCGGCTATATCACCAACCTCATCTGCAGATATCACTCAAATCATCCTACATGCTCCTCCCAGGATGTATTGCTCTCTAGCTTCCCCGTTACCTACTCCTACGCTGGCCCCCAGGACTTTTCCATAGCCTCTAACATCCTCTGGAACTCCTTACCCCAATATGTCTGGTCAACTCTTACCCTGTCCGCCTTTATCGATTCTTGAAAACTCATTTATTTAGGGAAGCCTACCCCACCCCCACCTAATCATCCCCTGCAGATATTACCTTTTGTACCACCTCCCCCTCCCTTTAGATTGTAAGCTCCATTAGCAGGGCTCTTATATTCCTTCTATATTGAACTGTATTATAATTGTACTGTCCCCCCTTATATTGTAAAGAGCTGTGCAACCTGTTGCCGATATATAAATCCTGTATAATAATAATAATATTTCTGTGAGCATACAATCAATACACAATTATGTGTGCATAGCTTTTAACAAATTGGGACAGGTCATTTTGAAAATAATACCCCTGTGTCAGGGCTGGGCTCAGCCCTTCCTTCTCTGAGCTGGCCGCACAGCTGCCGGCTAATTGCCAGCTCCTATTTCTCCACAGTGACGCACCTGTTGATTATATCCTGCTCGTCAGTCCTGCCTACTTAAGCCATCCAGCCCAGATGATCTCTGCTTTCACCTTGGTCACATCTCTAGAGATGCTCTCCTGTCTTTCTTTGAAAGACTTGCTTGGCTGACATTCCTTCTGGCTCCAGATCCTGCTTAGTGTTCTACTACACTCATCTCTGGCTCCCTGATGTTTTGGCTTGTCTCACTATCTGTTGCGGTTCCTGAACTCTGGCTATGTTTTGACTACGTTAACTCTACCTTTTTTTATTATTATTAAACAAGTGAGATTTAACTGTAATTCTGTTTCATTCTGATTCATGGTTTCTGACAGTAGGCGAAGGCCATGAATTCAGAAGATGCAGTCAATCCACTTGTTGGTAATAATTTTCCAGATTGGATGAGCAGGATCACCGCATGGATCAGTTTGCCATAGCATTACAAACGCTCCTGAGTCGTACGGCTCACCTGGAATCTCCCACTGTGGCTTCTCCAGTACAACCTGTGTTGCAGGCCATCCCTGCTGCTGCTCCAGTCTCTGTGCAGGCACCTGTCTCGAGTATTACCACTATAAGAGGTATATCTGGTTCCACTCTGCTTCCCCAGTGATTTTGGGGGTGATCCAGTCCAATGTAGAAGGTTTCTCAACCAGGTTGAGATACACTTTGATATGCTGCCCCAGGCATTTCCCATGGACAGAAGCAAAGTATGTTTTGTGATATCTTTGCTTTCTGAGAGAGCCTTGGCAAACCCTCTTTGGGAGACACAAAAACCTGTTGTCTGGAGTTACCCTGAGTTTGTGGCTTCCTTTAAAAGGGTATTTGACATTCCCGCACTCTCCGCTTCCGCTGCCAAGTGCCATCAGAGTATGAGAACTGTTGCCGATTATGCCATTGAATTCCGTACTCTGGCAGCAGAGGTTGCTTGAAACAATTAGGCCCTCATGGCTGCTGTTTCTCACAGTCTCTCGCATACCATCAAGGATAAGATAGCAGCCAGTGATATACCCACTGAGCTGGAGAAGTTGATCATGTTTTCCATCCTCATTGACTCCAGACTCAGAGAAAGACTCTCTTTTAAGGAGCGCTTGCGGAAGCCGCCTGTATATTTGTCTCCCAGCTTTGCAGTCCCTGGAGAGGCACCACACAGATGTCTGTCATGTGCTCCAGAAACTAAGAGAGAAAAATCTCTATTGTAAAATTGGAGAAGTGCGAATTCCATCGGGAACAGGTCGTCACATCACACCACGCACCAGCCAGCTGGCGTGAGCCGCGGCTATGTCTTTCACTTAGAATTACCTGCTTGTTATCTGTGGTGCAGTGTTTGTATAGTTTTTTGGAAATAAAGGAACTTCGATTTTATACAAAATCTACTGCACTATGGAGCCCTCTTTCTTCATTTTTTGACTCACCCTCTGAAAGTCCTTACCCCCAAACGTGAGTGCCACGGAGTGGATCGGAAGTTCAGACCTGCCAGTGGAGGAGAGGATCTGGATGGATGGATGTCTGAATGTGCCGTCCCTGCTTAAATAATCCCTCCTATTCGTGCCAGCTTGATCTCCGTAATAGAGATCCTACGGTTCTGGTAAGCGTCCATCTGGCATTTATAATTCCGTGGCTACAGGGTGGGACTATGCTGTGATAAGAAACCTGGGTGTTTATGGTCAAGGATTTATTTTCTGGACTATTGTGTACGCCCTATTGTTTTTTGGATATATTTTTTTTATATCACGGTGTTGGATTAACCCAGGTTTAAATTTATGCATGTAGATGAACATTTACTTTGTTTATTTTTGGTGGTTTTATAAACATAGCTGTATGTCTTGTTTGGATGTATGAAGCCTCAGCTGAGGTGGAAGGTAGCCTTGAAGGAAAACTGGAGAGTGCTAGCCTGGGTTCAGTTTGGCCTGCCAGAAAATGCAGTCTGTCATAGTACCACAGCCTAGTTACATAAATGTCATCAAATAGGGGATGTCTGCCATGGGGATCACCGTTTACACATATTCCAGCAATTGATCCAGCGCTGCCTTCCTCTTTATTTTATTGTTATAAAAGGGGTGGTTTACCTGCCACAGACAGGGCAGCTGCCTGTACATATCAATGAATATGGGGATAAATTCCTAATCATTCAATAGATCCATTTTATCTGCAAGACATAACACAAGACAAACCCTACTGTCAGGCTAAACTCTCCTAATCGTGTCCCAATATAGGCCTCAATCTATAAGCAGTATAGGCCACTAATGCACCAAGTTAAAATTATACCTTCGTTCAAATGATTGGCGCTTCCGATACACCTTCCTCCTTTCACAGATCGTACGTATGACGCATGGGTGTTATGCTTTATATACACTGCACATGCATGAAACTCCGCTCTGCCCCAGACGTTCTTTCTAGTCTATTCCCGGTCCCTTGTCTTTCGGCACAGTGGGAGAACACATGGCAGAGACAGAGCAGGTGCCTGAGAGTAGCAATGATGAGTAAAGCCTGGAGCCAAAAACGTCCCGATCTCGAAGGATATTGAAGGCCTCAAATATGGCCTTGGTGGAGATGGTGGACATCTTCAAGAGGGCAGACTATGATGGGAAGCATGGCCCTTACCCAAACCCAAATGTGAGAAAGGCCAAGATCATGACTAAAGTTGAGAAAAGTCTGCAGAAGAATTTTGGGGTACGGCGATGGTCAGACCTCAAATTGAGGGAGCAGGATCAGTACAGAAGAATCAAGAGAGTGCTGCAAAAAAGTAAGTATTTCGTCATGTGTTCCTTATCTTCTTATTATGTTCGTGCTGCTTTTCTTTACTGTTGTATAGTAAAAATGGCAAGTTTCAGGGTCGTGGGCACAGTAATCGTTCGCAGTAAACATTGTTTGTTCGCACACTAAGACAATGTTTTTTGCAGATGCAGGTTAACTACATTTGGTCATGCCTATTTGTCTTAAAAGAAGTTTAGTACATTGTTGTCTAGATGAATTTGTAACTAGAATGAAGGAGACTAAGCAGCTGTTTACACATCTGGACGCAGCAGCACTAGTGTGGGACACCAGAACAAACTTTTTAGGGTGTCCCACACAGGTGCTCCAGTGGGTAATAGGGGTGTCTCCATGTGTGAAACTTTACCTGAAAAGGTAACTATTCCAGCCTGAAGAAAGTGAAAAAATCATGTGTTCAGCTTTGAACTCTGCCAAAACAGACAATTGTACGACACTTCCAAGCAATGTTTCATATTCCTCTCTCTTGCATCAAATATCTGAGTGCTAAGTATACCTTTATTTTATTCTCATAGGGGAGAAAAGACTTGGGACGTCTGAGGTTACCAGGGACCCCCAACCTCCTAATGAAGGGAAAATAAAAAAAACAACCAGAGGATGTGGAGGAAGGAGAGGTTTATGAAGGGGGCCAAATAGTGACCGGTGAGTGTCTGAGACCACAGCTTCAGGTAATAGATGGATGCCTGCATATTTCTAAAACATAGTGTGTTTTTTTCTTTTAGGTGAAGTGGATGTTGTGGAAGAAGAATCTCATTTCACAAGTGCAAGTGCACACGTCCTCATCGGGGAGATCATGGTGTGCAATCAGGATTTACAGAAGATCAAGGAAGACATCAATGATGTTGAAAAAATACTCAAAAACATCATTGATGTTTTTGGGAGAATCGAAAACACACCAACATTTCTAAAACATTTTCCCTTTTTCTAACTTTTCTCCAAAATTTTGAAAGCCAAATTTTGAAGATGCACACAGTGTGTCAACATGTGCTTTCTGCCATCATGGGATATCAAGGTACGTGTTTTGGGGGTGCGACCCCTTCCTCGCAACTATGGTAGCTGAGAGGACGGGGTTGTACCCCCGAAACACGTCCATTGATCCCCCATGATGGGAGCTACCACATGTTGACATTAGGCATGGGATCAGGAGGGAAATCCCCATTTTGACTGTCAATTTTTGTGCATCTTCAAAATCTGGCTTTCACAGGGGTGACATCACTTCATCTGATGAAGGCAATATCAACACAGTTTGGACATACTAATGTCTGATATTGCCTTCATTTTGTCAAAATTTAACTTTGGAAGTTCCTGAGTTGTGTATTGTTTTATGGTTTTAACCACTTTCAGACCGGACCAATTTGCAGCCAAAGGACCAGGCCCCTTTTTGCGATTCGGCACTGCGTCGCTTTAACTGACAATTGCGCGGTCGTGCGACGTGGCTCCCAAACAAAATTGACGTCCTTTTTTTTCCCACAAATAGAGCTTTCTTTTGGTGGTATTTGATCGCCCCTGCGGTTTTTATTTTTTTGCGCTATAAACAAAAATAGAGCGACAATTTTGAAAAAAATGCATTATTTTTTACTTTTTGCTATAATAAATATCCCAAAAAAATATATAAAAAATTATTTTTTTCCTCAGTTTAGGCCGATACGTATTCTTCTACATATTTTTGGTAAAAAAAATCGCAATAAGCGATTATTGATCGGTTTGCGCAGAAGTTATAGCGTTTACAAGATAGGGGATAGTTTTATAGCATTTTTATTAATAATTTTTTTTATTAGTAATGGCGGAGATCTGCGATTTTTTTTGTGACTGCGACATTATGGCGGACACATCGGACATTTTTGACACATTTTTGGGACCATTATCATTTTTACAGCAATTAATGCTATTTAAATGCATTGATTCCTGTATAAATGACACTGGCAGTGAAGGGGTTAACCACAAGGGGGCAGTGTAAGGGTTAAGTATGCCTAGGGGTGTGTTTCTTACTGTGGGGGGGCGTGGCTGTCAGCTAGTGAATGCTGATCTCTGCTCCAATCACAGGGAGCAGAGATCGGCGTCACTAGTTGCTAGGCAGAACGGGGAGATGCTGTTTATCTCGGCATCTCCCCGTTCAGCCTTCCCGTGAGACGATCGCGGGGGGTCCCCGAGGCGATCGAGTCCGCGGGGACCGCGATCGGACTCACGGGGGTCCCGACCGGCGCGCTCCCGATGGCATGGACAGGCAGAAAGGAGGGACTTATATATATATATACGCCCTCCTGCCTGTACGTGCCATTCTGCCGACGTATATCGTCGTGCGCCGGTCGGCAAGTGGTTAAACATGCCGGTTTTAACACAAAAAAGGCTATTTGTACTGTCCAAAAAAAAGTGTTCTTACTAAAATATGTTGGTTGTTTCAAATACCTTTTTCTAACGCACATGTGAATGTGCACAGAGTAAAATGTTTTGTACTCAACAATGTGTGGCTTCTTCTTTCAATGCTCAATATCAATTTTTGGACTAAGTTGGTGTTTACACTGAAATGGGGGTTATTTAATAAAGGCAAATCCACTGTGCACTACAAGTGCACTTTCAGTGCAGTTTCAAGTGTAGTTTTATGTGCACGTTTGCAGTACACTTAGAGTGCAAAGTGGATTTTACTTTAGTAAATAACTCCCACAGTGCTTTATAATTTGCCACAATCACGCCATTTTCGTGACTCATTAAAATTCATTCATGGTGCTGAAAATGATGAATATTTTTCTCAGTAATGCATACATACATTAACAACAAAAACAAGGTGTGTGTGTAGCAGACCCACAACATAATAATAGTTTGCTGAAGAAGAGATTGTCACCTCATGCATCAAATAAATTACGCTTGCACTATTGAAGAAAATGGCCAAAAAGAAAAGCCCATTGGAGAACCTAGGAGACAGCTAAAAGAAACCCACGCAGGAAATCAAAGGAAATCTTTTTTCAGTTTAAGTCAAAAAAATTGGGATAAAATGTTTCTTAAACAGTTTCTGGCATATCAATGGGCCCCCTACCCGCAAAGTACTCGACATACTTTTGTCTTACTTTGCGGGCGCTTTGGGGAGTCAAGCTAGGATGGCCAGCTTCAAGTGCCATCAGGGTTTCTTCTTGAAGTCTGGCCTCAGGCCCAACTAAGGCCACATAGTTCATTGAATTTCTCCTTAAAAAGTTGTGTAGAATGCAGCATGCAAGGATTACATCGTTATTGAATAAACAAAGAAAAAGCACTCACACTGTTGCATCTGCGAATATTGGGAAAATAAAGAAAAAAAAAAGAAATTCAAAGAAAACCTGTGGTCGGACTTTAAAGGCACAACAAACACTGAAAGTACAAAAAATTATTTAACATTTATTGAAAAATATATAGCGTATAAAGACCAGAGACATGAAAGAAATAATAAATATTGCATATACAGATAAGAATCGATACATGATGTGAGCCCTAATGCGACGCATTAGGGCTCACATCATGTTCCTCTTTCTAGTCCCGTCGTACGTGTTGTACGTCACTGCATTCTTGACGTTCGGAATTTCCGACAACATTGTGTGACCGTTTGTATGCAAGAAACGTTTGAGCCAACATCCAATGGATTTTTTTGTCGGAATGTGCGATCGTGTGTACGCAGCATAAGACTCCACGACACCTTCCAGTGGGCCTCCTATAACCCATACCCAATATGTTGTATGACACTTGTAATAATTATATTTATTAATTACTATTACTAGTCAACCAACATTAGAATTCTTCTATAGCCTATGGGCGGAGCGTTTGACCATAAATGTCCGCTCGCGGCGACTGCTTCGTCGAATCTTCATGTCGAATCTTTTCTCTCTATGTCGAATAATCTTGGACTAATAGAGCTAAGGTTGAATTTTTTCTCTCTATGTTGAATCTTTTCTCTCTATGTAGAATAATCTTGAACTAATAGAGCTAAGGTTAGGCACATTCCACCACAGGTTTGATGGACACAGATCGCTATTGTCAGCGTCATGTTGAATCTCCTATCTATATCGAACTGTTGCAACAAAAATGAAAATAAAGCTTTTGTTTATGTCTGATCTTTCGGTTTTTCGGATTCTGCATGTTCGTTATCGTTTGTTAAAATGATAACGAAAAAACTCTAAATTCGGAAAAAAAATGCATTCAGACAAAAACGAATGCACATGTCTAATACCCAATGGAGAGAGGCACTGGAAGCACCAGTCTATGGATTTCACTGTGGAGTTACCCAACTCCCAGGGCAACACAGTTATCCTTATGGTGGTTCACCAATTCTCAAAAATGTCTCATTGTATTCCATTTAAGAAGTTGCCCACTTCTAAGGAACTGGCTTCCATTTTTGCTCGGGAGATCTTTCGCTTACATGGCCTAGCAAAGGTTATTGTCTCTGACAGGGGTAGGTAGTTTGTGCCCCAGTTCTAGCGAGCCTTTTGTGCACAGTTGAGAATTTAGCTTGCTTTCTCCTCTGCGTATCACCCCCAGTCTAATGGGGCCTCAGAACGAGCCAATCAGTCCTTGGAGCAATTCCTACTTTGCTATATTTCTGACCATCATAACAACTGGTCAGACCTCTTACCATGGGCAGAGTTTGCTTACAATAGTGCCTTAAATTCTGCTTCTTGATTGTCCCCGTTTATGGCAAACTATGGTTTCCAACCTTCCATGTTGCCTGACTCCTTTATTCCGCAGAGTATTCTTGCTTTGGAGGAATATCTCTGTGGTCTTTGTTCCACTTGGGCACAAGTCCAGAAGGCTTTGCAACATGCTAATGATAGGTACAGACTCCATGCTGACCGCAGAAGCCTGCCTGTGCCTTCCTACTAGGTTGGGGACAGGGTCTGGCTGTCATCTCACAACCTATGACTTCATGTTCCCTCTCTGAAGTTCACACCTCAGTTTATTGGGCCTTTCCATATTCTTTGCAGGATTAGCCCAGTGGCTTAAGCATTAGACCTACCTTCTAATATGCGTATCTCAAATGTATTTGAGGTGGGGTGTTTCTGGAAGCACCTGATTAGAGCCATAGGGGGCGCAATGCTGTGCTGTGATAGAGAGGACCGAAGAAGACATCGAGGAGCATGCAGGACACCGCCGCTGACCTGCTGCGAGACAGGTAAGTGCCGGGCGATGCACACTGGCAGCATTTGATGGGGCACAGTAGCGGCAATTGATGGGCACCCTGGCAGCATTTGATGGGGCAGAGTAGAGGCAATTGATGGGCACACTGGCAGCATTTGATGGGGTACAGTAGCGGCAATTGATTGGCACACTGGCAGAATTTGATGGGGCACACTAGTGGCAATTAATGGGCACACTGGCAGCATTTGATGGGGCACAGTAGCGGCAATTGATGGGCACACTGGCAGCATTTGATGGGGCACAGAAGCGGCAATTGTTGGATACACTGGCAGCAATGGATGGGCACACTGGCAGAGCTTGATGGGCACAGTGGCTGTGTTTGATGGCGCAGTGGCTGCGTTTGATGGGACCAGTGGCTGCACTTGATGGGACCAGTGGCTGCACTCGATGGGACCAGTGGCTGCACTTGATGGGACCAGTGGCTGCACTTGATGGGACCAATGGCTGCGCTTGATGGGCACAATGGCTGCGTCTGATGGCACAGTGGCTGCGTTTGATGACACAGTGGCTGCGTTTGACGACACAGTGGCTGCGTTTGACGGCACAGTGGCTGCAATTTATGGGTTTTTTTTTTTCAGTTTGTTTGCCCCACCCCAAATTTTTTTAGCACCAGCTGCCACTGTACAGAGGTGCCAAAGGGAAAGAGAAAACTGTAGTCCATATTAATCCAAATATTATGGTGGAAAGAAACTTTATCCAGGCTTGGAGCATGTGGCAATGTAAACTTAGCTAGGCAGTTAATATCCCAACAAGCAATCAGAGAAAACATAGATGTGAACAGCCAAAACTTTGAAATTAGTCAGTGCACTCACTTTTCACTGGTAATTGTGTTACTTATTTTCCTCTGAAAGGGGTTAGCTCAATGGGGATCACCTTCCCTGGGAAAAAGGTAGTCCAAACGGCAGGTTTTTCTTAAAATCTGATTTGTAGCCAGTTTTATTTAAAAGGTTGCATGAAAATCAAGTAAACAAAACTAAAAAAAAAAAAAAATCCTCCCCATCCAGGCACTAACTAAACATATCAGTTTCCTAACTCAGAGGTGAAGGGCTTCTCCCAGTCACCCACAAAACAAAGCTGCAAACCTTTTTCTTTCTCTCACAAAGCAAACTTCCCATCAGTAGTTCTCAGGTTTTGGCTTCCTGAGTCCCAGGCCAAGAGCAATCCTTTGCTCCATGGAAAAAAGGGGAACAGCGCCACCAGTCCTTTGCTCCAGTCCTGCCTTATTTATACCACCTGCTGGTGGACATAAGTGGACCGTAAAATTTGGTCCGGAACCAACCCTGCTAAGATGGCTAGTAAAACCTGGAGCGGATTTCACCTTAGTTCCCTGCAAATGAATACATGCAAGGTGAAACATAATGTCCATCGAAAACCTCGCCTTTCATAATGTCAGGACTTTCTAGAATGGTATTTAACAAATACACATTATATATATATATATATATATATATATATATATATATATATATATATATATATATATATATATATAGTGTACACACAGTATCTCACAAAAGTAAGTACATTTTATTATATCTTTTCATGTGACAACACTGAAGAAATTACACCTTGTTACAATGTAAAGTAGTGCGTGTACAGCTTGTATAACGGTGTAAATTTGCTGTCCCCTCAAAATAACTCAACACACAGTCATTAATGTCTAAACCGCTGGCAACAAAAGTGAGTACACCACTAAGTGAAAATGTCCAAATTGGGCCCAATTAGCCATTTTCCATCCCCAGTGTCATGTGCCTCGTTAGTGTCACAAGGTCTTAGGTGAGAATGGGGAGAAGGTGTGTTAAACTTGGTTTTATCGCTTCCACTCTCTCATATTGGTCACTGGAAGTTCAACATACAAAAACATATATGGGAAGCACTCACCAATGCGTTTAAATTCAAGATGGTGGTGCCATAAGACCAACAAGCAATAGCGAACATATTACAGCGCACACATTCAAGAATGACGTTTCCTGCAGGGCTAGTTAAAAACACCTGAACATATTCAAAAAATACGGGGGTTTGGTCACACTATATGGTTATATAGTGCTAAGCCCACTTACTGCGACAAAGTACCCTGAATTAGTGGGTCCTACCCTAGTAATAGAATGAAAGATCCTGCGTCTCAACCATGGGAGCCAAACTCCTCTATGTGGGAGAACTGAAAGGATTCCTTCTATACACTGGTGGCCACTAAATAAGAGGTAATGAAGAGGGGGAGGGGTGCTCTAACCCAAAAAAAAACCTGGTCAGGGTTAATTACAACATACAAAAACATATTTGGGAAGCACTTACCAATGCGTTTAAATTCAAGATGGTGCTGCCATAAGACCAACAAGCAATAGCGAACATATTACAGCGCACACATTCAAGAATGACGTTTCCTGCAGTGCTAGTTAAAAACACCTGAACATATTCAAAAAATACGGGGGTTTGGTCACACTATATGGTTATATAGTCGCAGTAAGTGGGCTTAGCACTAAATAACCATATAGTGTGACCAAACCCCCGTATTTTTGGAATATGTTCAGGTGTTTTTAACTAGCCCTGCAGGAAACGTCATTCTTGAATGTGTGCGCTGTAATATGTTCGCTATTGCTTGTTGGTCTTATGGCAGCACCATCTTGAATTTAAACGCATTGGTGAGTGCTTCCCAAATATGTTTTTGTATGTTGTAACTAACCCTGACCAGGTTTTTTTGGGGTTAGAGCACCCCTCCCCCTCTTCATTACCTCTTATTTAGTGGCCACCAGTGTATAGAAGGAATCCTTTCAGTTCTCCCACATAGAGGAGTTTGGCTCCCATGGTTGAGACGCAGGATCTTTCATTCTATTACTAGGGTAGGACCCACTAATTCGGGGTACTTTGTCGCAGTAAGTGGGCTTAGCACTATATAACCATATAGTGTGACCAAACCCCCGTATTTTTTGAATATGTTCAGGTGTTTTTAACTAGCCCTGCAGGAAACGTCATTCTTGAATGTGTGCGCTGTAATATGTTCGCTATGGAAGTTCAACATGACACCTCATGGCAAAGAACTCTCTGAGGATCTGAAAAAAAAGAATTGTTGCTCTACATAAAGATGGCCTAGGCTATGAAAAGATTGCCTAGACCCTGAAACTGAGCTGCAGAAAGGTGGCCAAGACAATACACCAGGACAGGTTCCACTCAGAACAGGCCTCGCCATGGTCGACCAAAGAAGTTGAGTGCACGTGCTCAGCATCATATCTAGAGGTTGTTTTTGGGAAATAGACGTATGAGTGCAGTCAGCGCTGCTGACAAGGATTGAAGGGGTGGGGGGGTCAACCTGCTAGTGCTCAGACCATATGCTGCACACTGCATCAAATTGTGTAGTGTGTTTATTAAGAATATTGTACAGTAAGCATAGGTGTTGAAATTATATCCTTTGAGAGCTATCCTAGAATAGAATAAAATCCTGTTTTTTTTTCTTGGGTGGTGTAGTTATTTGCTAGTTTCGGATGATGGCACTCTAGGGTTTTAGTCCAGGTCATCCTGCTTCTCTCCTGTAATTTTTGACATTACTGCTTATTTTCCTTTATTTTCCATTGCTTGCCGACCAGCCGCCGCAGTTTTACTGTGGCAGAATGGCACGGCTGGGCGAAAAGAAATTACCTTAGGTTGCTTGACCTTTTGGCCACTAGGGGTGCGCACCCACAGCGTGTGCCCGGAGCCGATGCGAGTGTCTGTGGGTGCGATGACCACTGGGCACCCACGATCACTCGTGAAAGAGCGAGAACCAGGATCTGTGTGTGTAAGCACACAAATCTTGGTTCTTTCATGGGAGTAGAGACAGATCGTGTGTTCATACTAGGTATAAACACTGATCTCTCTCTCTCTCCTCCTAGATAGTCCTATCCCCCCTACAGTTAGAACACACCTAGGTAACACAGTTAACCCCTTGATCGCACCATAGGGTTAACCCCTTCCCTGCCAGTGACATTTATACAGTAATCAGTGCATTTTTATAGCACTGATCGCTGTATAATTGTCAATGGTCCCAAAAATGTGTCAAAAGTGTTCAATTTGTCCGGCGCAATATCGCAGTCCGGATAAAAATCACAGATTGCCTCCATTACTAATAAAAAAAAAATAAAATATAAAAAATAATTTATCCCCTATTTTGTAGACGCTATAACTTTTGCACAAACCAATCAATATATGCTTATTGCGATTTTTGTTACCAAAAATATGTAGAAAAATACATATCGGCCTAAACTGAGGAAAATATTTGCTTTTTTAAAAAAAAATTGGGTATATTTATTATAGCAAAAAGCACAAAATATTGTGTTTTCTTTCAAAATTGCCGCTCTTTTTTTGCTTATAGCGCAAAAAATAAAAACCGCAGAGATGATCAAATACCACCAAAAGAAAGCTCTATTTGTAGGAATAAAAAAGGTCAAATTTGTTTGGGTACAACGTCTCACGACCGCGCAATTGTCAGCTAAAGCGACTCTGCTGTATCACAAAAAATGGCCTGGTCATTGAGCAGCAAAATCTTTCGGGGGTTAAGTGGTTATCGAGGAAGTAACCTCTCCTGGTTTGTTTGTACCTATAGGTAAGTCTATAATAAGGCTTACCTATAGGTACTGTAAAAATCTCCTAAACTTGCACCATTTAGGAGATATGTACTGTATACTGTGCTGATTACATCATTAGAGCATGCACACTGAAGGAACGACCGTGCCGTTTCTTCAGGGCCCTGTGCCGTGACCAGCAGCTCCCACGCACGTGCGTTGGAGTGACGTCATCGTGGCTCTGACCAATTACAGCGCCAGAGACTGTGGACCTAGAAGCGGGTGCATTTCTAAGGTGAGTATTTCATAATGAGCTGGTATGCAATGCTCATTATGCCTTTGTCTTACAGATTTCTTTTGTTTTTTGTTTTATTTGTTGAGGGTTTACAACCACTTTAAGCATGTTTAGTGTAATCTGTGATACAATTTCAAATACTAAATAAAAACCAGAGATATAATATAAAAGGGTAAATAAATTAACCCTAGGTTCACTTGCCCACTCACTAATACAATACCTAATGGGGCTCCAGAGTCAATAACCTTAAAACCCACTGAATTGGCAGACCAGGAGATAGTCAGCCTAAAAGAGACCAAGTGAATGAGCCTCTGGGGCTTCAGTGAACTTAAATAATGCCGCTACAAAATCCCAAAAAGTTGAAACAATCTTTATTAAATATTGAAAAAACTAATTAGGTGCAAAACAATTATATATCTATAAATCACCTTCCGCCACCAAAAAAAAAAAGACAACGTTGTCTTGTAGCCAAAAGGTGCATCTAAGAAAAAAGGATCACTTTGACACGGAGGCATTTACAATGGATAGAATTTAAAAAAAAATATATTTCTTAATTCAGTTTTGTACAACTTTGATATCCGTGTGTAAGTATATAATGCTAATTTCAAGAACATTCTCTGTTCTAATAGGAACAGCATATTTTCTAACAAGATGGTGGTGTAGCTGACCTCTCACTTCTACATTGCATATGGGATTTGAGCAAGTCTCTCTTGTTCTCAGCATGCAACACATTATATGCATCTTCAGTCTATACTGAATTACCCAGAGTGCTGTTTTGACTTGTTTGCCTTGTCATATACCATGGGGACAATGTGAAAAAGAGCAATGTAAGGTTTAACAACACTTCCAGGGAACTAGCTGTCCACATCCTTTATAGTTCAAAGAGGAAAACCTTTAGAATAATGTACATTCTAATAAATGTTCCTACAGATTGTCTTCTTTAAATTCCTTTTTATTGTTCATTTTCTATGTATGAAGGCATCTCAAATTACTTATTAAACTGTTCACCACCAAGCAGTTTGATTTAAGATATCGCAAATTAACTATTTTCTGTATTATGCAATGTTTCCTTTGTATGTTTGTGTCTCTGTGGTTCACTTTCCTTTTTCATTTTAATGTTTTATGCATTTTATTTTATAAATCGTGTATTCCAAAAGTCATCCTTACTATAATGCATATTTATGAAACTCTTCCAAGCTTATACCAAGTGCTAAAGACCCTAACTGTAAAATTTAAGATCTAATTTTATATTACAGATACATTTGAAATGTGCTTAGATTGGGACCACTTTCATGTTGCTTTACTGTTAAACTTCACCTTTTTTGGGGTTCCTTTATGTTTGTGTTTTGTGGCACAGTATAGTAATTATTAGTTTATTGCAGCCCTGATTTCAAAATGTTACATTGATGTTTTTCCGTGTTTATGGTGTCCTAATATAACAGTTTCTATTCCCTCAAATACTGTAGTTATCTACTCTCCAAAACCCTCAGAGAAAGCTGGAAGCTATATGCTAATATGCAATGAAAAGTTGCACATTTGAAATGCCTCTTTTAACATTGATGTTACAGTCTAAAAGTCTTTTTAAGCATAATGATATATAATTCCTTGCTTGGTATGAAGTGGAGAGCCTTCTTATGAACTGTTGATGCATGCAATAATGTTATAAAGCATGGATGGTCTATTAAAATGGCACCTACATCAATTATTTCTTTGGTCTTTTCCCATTGATCTCTGCTTGCTGGTTCTGGAAAGATCATATAGATGAAACATTTTGATGACACTTTTAAAATGAATTTTGGAAAGAAGTTTATGAAATTTGTATACTCCTAAAACACCCGTACCTCTTAGCGCTTCTTGATGGCACAGGAAAAGATGAAATGTGTCAGAAATACATTTTTCATCAGAGTAGATGCAATTTCATCAGGCAGAAGGAAATCTAATTAATCCATTTATAACATAAAGTCATTTCAAATATGTTTCAAGAAATAAGAAAAAAGTTTAAAATTCTTAGATACTTTCAAATATATTCACTTGTTCACCATACATTTTAATGTCTTGGCTTGAAAGAGCTCATATGCAATAATCATTTCCTTTAACCTTTGCCTACTTCTTTTCCTAAAATGGACTTGTCATCCACACACTGCTGTGATTAAAACATCAAACAAGGATTTGCTTTGTTAACTGTGTAAAGAGCAGAACAGGACTTGAAAAAAATATCCATTTAATCCTCTTTATGAAAATGAGACAACCATTTTCATTTTGAGATTGTTGTCAAATCGTACAACTACTATTCAAGCAACTGGCTACAAATTGTAGCCAGTTAGTTAGAAAGGTGTCTGAAAATGGCCAAGGCTAGGCACAGATGGCACTAAGTTGTGTTACATTTTGTATGTATTTATTTACTGGTATGTCAGGGCTGCAAATACAGAAAAATACCAGTTGATCATTGCAGAAACGTATTCCGCTACTACTTTCCTGTACGGCTGATAACACAGTACCTTTTTTACATTAAAATGATCCGCCCTGCCTAATGCCGCGTGCACATGAATGGAATGTCCGACAGAAAAAGTCAGACGGAAGGTTTTCATCATATATTCCGATCGTGTGTATGCCTCATCAGACATTTTTTTTCGAAAATTCTGACGGACCTAGGAATAGAACATGTTCTAAATATATCTGACGGAACCAATTCCTATCGGGAAAACCGCTTGTCTGCATGCTGTTCCGACGTACCAAAAATGCTTTGAAGCAAGTACGAGATGGAAGCTATTATGGAAGCTATTGGCTACTGGCTATTGAACTTCCTTTTTCTAGTCCCGTCGTACGTGTTGTACGTCACCGTGTTCTTGACGATCCGACTTTGGTGTGATTGTGTGTACGCAAGACAGTTTCAGCGTAATTCTGTCGGAACTCCGTCAGAAAAACCTTCAGAGTTTATTCCGATGGGAAAACCGGTCGTGTATACAGGGCATTACTCTGTTTTCCTGAACTACATCCCCTCTCCTCATCTGCATAACAGAGTGATGTATTCTGTAGGCCATGGGAAGAAGTAAACAGAGCTAAATACAGTAATATTTTTAAGATAACACGCTTATAGGTGGTATGTTGTGCTCTGGCTTGATTCAGAGGTGTAGGGTGTTTATGAACCAATAAGTTTCTGATTTTAATGAGAACACATGGTAAGGCTCAGAACAGTCAAGCATTTACAAACTCTTAATTAGTAAACAAGCTTTAAACTCTTAATTAGTAAACAAGCTTTAAAACACCTTCACTAAACCAGTAGCTTCAGGCACTGTGAAGCAACTCATCCACAAAATTTAGTAGCAGTTCAGAATTAATTCTGTCAAGTTCAGCTTTCCCCTCTCCTCTATCTCAGCAGTGACTCTTCAGCCTTTTAGCCTTTTAATCAATAATGTGTGCACAGTGCAGGAGCTCTTAGGAGGGGAGCAGAAATATGATCTTAGCTTCTGGGAGAACAATTTACATAATTTTTGTGCTTCTAATTAAAATTTTGAGGATGGATTGCTCCACAGTTCCTCTTGTCAATTAGAACTTTTTAAAAGTGTTCTGCTTATTAAGAATATGTAAATACTTGAATGTTCATGGCCTGTCCATGTTTCACTTTAAAGAACAGTGAGGCCTATTACTTTTTTAGGCCTGCAAGAAAAGGATACCGTTGGAGTGTGGGCAAGGGAGTGTCACAGTCAGATAAATAAAGAGAGAGATTTTGGAAGGAGCTGCAAACATCAGATCGTGTTTATGTCATGTATTAAAGAACAAGTCCTCCCACACTGGAAATACAACTTCAGTGCAAAATATGGGCATCCAAGTTTTCACATCAGCCCACCTGCTATAAGCATTATAAGGGATTCTTGCTTTCTGTTTTTTTTTTTTTTTACATTATGGACATTAGAGCAAAAGGTATGAAACACTTACAAGAGTCTGTCAAACCTTATAGAAATTAAGGCAACACTGGAAACTCTGATGAATATAATCCCTTGACGATGTCCCTGTGGGACAGAAGATCCTAGTGGTGTTTCAAATTAACTACAGGCACCCCATGCCTGAAATATCATTTTTGCTGGTAATGACCATTGCATTGTCTTCTGTTGGCTCAGTTTCCCATCCTCTAAATAATGCAGCCTACAATAACCCTGTAGTTACCAGAGACACTTAATTGTTTTTTGCACACATACAGTATACTAGCATACACTTTTTTTTACATTAACGTTTTTCTGAAATAACACATAGAATAAAAATATGGCAGTTTTTTTTTTATATTGTTGCACAGTATTAGCAAAGCTGTTTATCGAATATATACAGTTTTTTTCAGTAAAAAATACATGTAAATTTTTTTTTTTTTCCAATTAACGTTTTATTATTTATCAACATATTCAAACAGGTTATGTAACTTTACATACATTTTAGCAGAAAAGAGCTCCCATAGTCAAGAAATATGCTTCATGCGTGTTTTGATTAGTCCATGGGTATGCCCGTAGGTGCAACATTATTTTCTTAAACAGCATTCCCTCTACAAAAATGTAGGGGGTTAGATCTTTAGCATATAACACCTATGGTGACGTTTATGTAAAAACATGCAGGTTTGGTCTGCTTTGCAGATGGTAGGAAAGAAGGAAGAAAAAGGAGGGGGGGGAGAAAGTGGGAAGAGAGGGTAAAGAAAAGGCTGGGAAAGGATGGGGGGGGGGGGGGGGGGGGGTAAGAAGAGAGGGGATGTAGATACGTTCTCACCTCAAGTGCCATAATGGGTTGTCTTAGTCCTCCCGCCGATGCCACCTCTCCCAGACTTCATTGTGTTCGTCCAGTTTTTGTCGGATCCTGGCCGTCATTTTTTCCATGAGTTCAACGTCTTTAACCCTGGTGTATAGGGCCTCTTGAGAGGGTGGGGTGGGGGATTTCCAGTTTAGGGCTATTAGGCATCTCGCGGCTGTCAGTATGTGCCTGAGCAGTTTTTTGCTAGGCTTGGACAATTTTGGTTGGGACAGGCCTAGCAGGAAGAGTTTAGGAGTAAACGGTATGGGCATCTCAAATAGCCGTGTCAGGAGCTGTCGGGTGGATTCCCAAAAGGGGGTTATAAGTGGGCATGTCCAATATATGTGGAAAAGTGTCCCTTTCTGTCGTTGGCAGCGCCAACACTTGTCCGGGGTGGAGGGGTATATTTTGTGGAGTATGGCAGGGGTCTGGTACCAGCAGAAGAGAATTTTGTAGGAGTTTTCCTTATATAGAGTGCATATAGAGGTTTTGGTTGCTTGTCTCCAGACCGCCTGCCATGCTTCCATTGGGAGCTCTTCGCCCAGCTCCTTCTCCCACCTGCACATGTATGAGTGTTTGCCTTTGGTTAGGAATTGGTACTTGTTTATAATTTTGTAAATGTCCGATATCAAGCCCCTGCGGTTGCGTCCTTCTAATATAACCTGTTCAAATGGGGATGGTGGGGAAAAGAGGAGTTGTGGAGCAATCGTTTGGGCAAAGTGTCTGATCTGTAGATAACTGTAGAACGCTTGTTTTGGGATGTCATATTTAGACTGGAGCTCCGAGAATGTGAGCAACCTGCGAGATCTGGGATTCACAATGTGACCAAAGTGGAACAGGTTCCGTGTGGCCCAGGGCCACGACATCTGGTGTGTTAGGCTGGTTGGTAGTTTAGGGTTGCATAAGAACGAGTTCATCAGGGAGTTGTTGGATTTAAGGTTATATTCCCGGGAGACCTTGCGCCACAGTAAGTGAAGTTGTGACATTGAGCCTAGCATGCGTCTAGGGTCCACCTCCACGTTTGCACTCCATATTATACTGTTTGGGTGTACTGGGGCTAGCCAGATTTTTTCCAGTTCTGACCACTTGCTATAGGACCTCTGGGTGAACCATGAAGTCAGTGCGCGAAGTTGGGTCGCCTGATAGTACCTGACCAGGTCAGGGAATGCCAGGCCCCCATCCGACCGCGAGGCTGTCAGGACTGAGCTGGGTACTCTGTGTTTTTTGAAGTTCCAAACATATTTCAGGAGATCTTTTTGTAGTTTACGGAGTTGTATATAGGGAACGGGTATAGGCAGAGTTTGGAATAGATATAGCAGTTTTGGGAGGATGACCATTTTGACGGAGGTGATCCGGCCTATCAGGGAGATGTGATGTGATTTCCATTTTTGGATCAGTTCACGGATTGATCTAAACATCGGTGGGAAGTTTGCCTGATATAGGGTGTGGAAGGATGGGGTAATGGATACCCCTAGGTATTTAAGTGAGGTGTTCGCCCATTTATAGGGAAAGGTAGACTTCAGGTGGTTCGTTTCGTCTGTCGGGATATTGAGTGGAAGTGCGACTGACTTAGAGTGTTGGTTTTGTAGCCCGACAGCGTGCCGTAGTGGTCTAGTATGGCGTGGAGGTTGGGTAGGGAGGTTCGAGGGTTGGTCAGGGTGAGAATAATGTCGTCCGCGAACAACGATATTTTGAATTCTTTGCCCCTAACCGGAATGCCCCTAATGTCACATGTAAATTTATTTTAGTGATAATAAACACAGCAAAGTCTCCAAATTTTCTGTAAATTATAAAGTTGAGACTGAGTAAATAGATACCAAATATGTTGAAACATAGACTTGCATGTGGCCATGACACAGCAACAAGATACCCCAAATTAACCACTTGACCTACAGAAGATTTACCCTCCTTTGAGACCAGGACATTTTTTGCAATATGGCAATGTGTTACTTTAACTGACAGTTGCGTGGTCGTGCAATGCTGTACCCAAATTAAATGTCTGTCCTTTTTTCCCCACAAATAGATCTTTCTTTTGGTGGTATTTAATCACCTCTGCGTTTATTTTTTATTTTTTGTGCTATAAACAAAAAAAGACAGACAATTTAAAAAAAAAAATAATAATCTTGGATGGTTTTTCCGACGGAATTCCGCCTTAGGCTTGGCTTGCATACACACGGCTGAACTTTTGACCATCAAAGACGCGGAGACGTACAACACTACAACGAGCCGAGAAAATTAAGTCCCTAACTTGCTAGCATGTGTCAAATTGTTTCCGAGCATGCGTAGGAATTTTGCAGGTCGGAATTGGTACGGCGATCGGAAATTTCCGATCGGAACTTTTTCCGATCGAAAAATTGAGAACCTGCTCTCAATCTTTTGCTGGCTGGAATTCCGCCAGAAAAAGTCCGATGGAGCATACACCCATCACATTTTCCGTCCAAAAGCTCTCATCGGACTTTTGCTGGCGGAATTTCCGATTGTGTGTACGCAGCATAAGTTTATACTTCAAGGAATAAGATGTCAAAATATGTATAAGAACTATAGAAAAAAATGTATAATTTTTTTTAATATCGAGCCCATATGGAATTCCTAGAATTCCCCCTCTATGACCGTAACCATTATCTTCTTAATGGAATTTTTTGACTTAAGCATCTTTTGCTTTACTATCTTGCCAAGCTCTATGTTATGTTATGTTCTGTTTTTATTCCTATTGTTATGACATGTAGCATTGTTCCATGGCATTGTGCCTTATGCAGAAACTACAGAAGTTACTATTGTAAGCCATGGCAGCTGCGTCCGTAATTAAAAATAAATAAATATAATAAACATACCGTATATATTCGAGTATAAGCCGAGTTTTTCAGCACATTTCTTTGTGCTGAAAGTGCCCCCCTCGGCTTATACTCGAGTCAAGCACTTTTCTGCAGCAGAGAATGACATTTTCCGACCCGACTTTGTGGCCCCGTATCTTGGGGCCACTTGGTGCTAGGAACCCCAAATTTGGTGTGCAAACCCAGTGGAACCAACACTACAGCCATAGGTCCCCTGAACTTTAAACTTTGTAGTTAAGGGTTCCTAGATGCCCCCTAGCTGCAGCCCAAATTTGGGGTCTCTGGACCCAAAGGGTCCTGAAATGACATTGCTGCAAATGGACACAGTTGACCAACTTTGGGGCCCTGTATCTCGGGGCCACTTGGTGCTAGGAACCCCAAATTTGGATATGTTGTAGTGTTGGTTAGTGTTGGGTTTTGCACACCATTTGGGGTTCCTAGCACCAAGTGGCCCAGAGATACGGGGGCCCCAAAGTTGGTTCAGAAAATGTCATTCTCTGCTGCAGAAAAGTGCTTGACATTTTCCGACCCGAATTTGGGGTCCCGCATCTCGGGGCCACTTGGTGCTAGGAACCCCAAATTTGGAGTGCAAAACCCAACACTATCCAACACTACAACATATCCAAATTTAGGGTTTCTAGCACCAAGTGGCCCTGAGATACAGGGCCCCAAATTTGCGTCAACTGTGTCCATCTGCAGCAATGTCATTTCAGGACCCTTTGGGTCCAGAGACCCCAAATTTGGGCTGCAGCTAGGGGGCATATGGGAACCCTTAACTTTTTTTTTTTTTTTTTACTTTAATCTTTATTAAACAATTTTTTTATCTTACAGACATTTACATTTACAGAGTATATGCCAAACTTATACGATAATTTATCCTGCCTGTTGTTGCCCCATTACCTTTGCATTATTATACTCCTTCTATCCACCCTCGTCTTTTATCTCCCTCTCCAACCCCCCCCCCCTCCCTCTATACCCACCCCCATTTTCTGGTACTTTATAACTTCATGTTAACTCTTTGACAACCATGGTCTCCACATTTTCTCAAACTCTGCACGGTTTCCTCTTTTCGTGTAGGCTACTCTTTCTTTCGTGAGCGTTTCGTTTACACTTTCTACCCAGTTCTCAACTGTCGGTGGGTGCCTTGATTACCACCTCAGTGTAATCATCTTCCTTGCTTGGAACAGACTCCTCAAAATGGCCACCGTAGTGCTTTTCTTTTCCCCTTGCTCCTGCCTATACCCCAGAATACACATCATCGCCTCGTTTGCCAACCCCGTGGAGAACCTTTCCCTCAGAGTCTGGGTCACTCCCTCCCAATAGCGAAAGAGTTTCGGGCATCTCCATACCATATGTAGGAGAGGAACCCTTAACTACACTGTTTGAAGTTCAGGGGACCTTTGGCTGCAAATGGGCACAGTGAGACATGCAAATGGGCACAGTGAGGCTGCAAATGGGCATTGTTGACCCTCTTTTCCACTTACAGTAGCTGCACATTTCTCACCCTAGGCTTATACTCAAGTCAATAAGTTTTCCCACTTTTTTGTGGTAAAATTAGGTGCCTTGGCTTATATTCGGGTCGGCCTATACTCGAGTATATACAGTAGTAATAATAATAACAACAACAACAATAATGCATTTAATCAGAAGCTAATAGCTATACTAACTACTTTACACTGGCAGGAGCTGTAATGCCCAGGGCTGGTAGGAGGGCCTCCCAATTGTGCAGCACTGTAACTGACTGCACAGTGCTGACATCATCAGGAGCCTCTCCTAACAACACCTGATCATTGGCACGCGACTGTGAGCTGTCCATGACAGATCAGTCACAGTTCTGAGTGAGTCATCGGAGCACGCCGTAGAATAAGACAGTGACACATATGTATGCAGTGGGTGAACATTAAGCTCCATTATGCATATAGTGGCTGTAAAGGGGTTAAATAATAATAGCAGTATTAAATAGGACCAGAATAACAAAATATTATATCAATAAAATCTCAAAAAAAATTGTTTGCAGAAATCTATATGAATATTAGCTTATTCTGTTAATTATAAAGTATACACTGATGGAAATTTATAAATGAATGGATATTATTTGTGTCTGCGGATAACAACATTCCCCTAAAAAAAATCCCAAAATAATAATAATAAACTAAGACACTAATACAGTATGCCTACAGTGAAATTACACCCTCCCCCTCTATCGAGGTGGCACAAATAGAACCACGACTACGAGTTTATTTGCCCCAATACTTCAGACAAGACACCTGCCAAAAAGCGGAGAGGTTGCAGAGGAGGTAGAAGAAAGAGAACGCCTTCTACTCCCAACTACTACTCCCAATAGGAGAAACAAAATAAAAAGTCTAAATTTTCCTATACACTTTCTATAGAAGAAAGGGTATTACTAAAAAGACAGAATTGTCCAGTGTCAAAACCGAGCTGTTTGAATAATTGACCTGCAGTCATTCAACAGTAAACTAAGCTATTCAATTTCCATCTACATCTAACCCTATTAATTTTACATATAATTTTCATTCCACCATCAAAAAATTTGTATTGACCAGGTTCAACATATTACACCAGATAAAAATCCTTATGAACAGAACTTGACATACAAAATTAACAAGCACTACAAATTAAAAAAAAATACCCAGACATTTAGATAAGAAACACAGAGAAGGAGGGACTATTGTTCAAAATAAGTCGGACTATCTCAAAGAAGCAGGGAGGATCCTTAAAGACTGGAATTAGCCACTGACCCCATAAAACTCTTTAAACATGAATATTACACTTTGATTGAAAAGGGTTTTGCCAATAACTAGATTTGGGTAAACAGTTGGGGCCAAGCAAAGGTTCAGCCCGAACATCGTCTGTTCGCCCGTTTAGTGAACACCAAAGTTTGCAGGGCGCTCAGCGGGATGTTCACCTGCCAAACACCCCACAATGCACAGAGCGCTTCACTGTGCATTCTATGGCCCTAATTAGATAAAGCAATACACCTGACTGCAAGGCTTTGCCAAGTAGGGCACAGAGCACTATTAGAGACTTGTGTCAATGTAGTGTGTTAGTGTAGTGCAGTGTTTATCACAGCCATACATAACATTTAGTGCTGTATACAGTGCTGTATACCATTTTTTTGGGTTGCTGCATGTTTTTTGACTGCGACGCTGGTGTTTTTCCTTTTTTATTTTCTTTTATAGTTTTTACATTTCTGTCAGCCTCAGTTCTCAACTTAACCCCTTGCCGACCGCCCACTGTCTTGACGGCGGCAGAATGGCACTCTTGCGCGAATCACCGTAGCTGTACGCTGGTCGCTTTAAGAAGTATATGGGGAGTGCACCCGCCATGTGACCTAGGAGCCAGTGTGTGTGGCTGGCAGCTGTGATGGCTGTCGGCTACCTGCGATTGCTCCTGAGAAGGACAGAACAGAGACCTAGCAATGCAAACAGACAGATATCCGTTCTGTCAGGGGTGAGGAGACCTGTTGTTCCTACTGCTTAGGAACAACGATCAGTATCCTCCCCTAGGCAGTCCCATCCCCCCACAGTTAGAAACACTCCCCAGGACACTAATTTAACCCCTTAATCGACCCCTAGTGTTAACCCCTTCCCTGCCAGTGACATTTATACAGTAACCAGTGGCTATTTATAGCACCGTTCGTTGTATAAATTTCAATGGTCCCAAAATAGTGTTAAAAGTGTCCAATCTGTCAGCCGCAATGTCGCAGTCTCTATAAAAATCGCAAGTCGCCACCATTACTAGTAAAAAAAAAATTATAATAAAAAAATGCCATAACTCTATCCCCTATTTTGTAGACGCTATAACTTTTGCGCTAACCAATCACTATACGCTTATTGTGATTTTTTTTTTATTAACAAAAATTTGTAGAAGAATACCTATCGGCCTAAACCGAGGAAGAAATAATTTTTTTATATATTTATTGGGTATATTTCTTATAGCAAAAAGCACAAAATATTGTGTTTTCTTTCAAAATTGCTGCTCTTTTTTTGTTTATAGCACAGAAAATAAAAACCGCAGAGGTGATCAAATACCACCAAAAGAAAGCTCTATTTGTGGGAAAAAAAAGGACGTCAATTTTGTTTGAGTACAGTGCCACACGTTTAGTGATGTTGCCCATGCTATCCAGCCACAGCATGCAGAGGAGGTGGTAGACTGGCTTACTAAACCATCCTCATCCTATTCATCCTCTATGACCCAAGCTGACACTAGTGCGCAGTCAACCACTGCTGCCAGAGTGGCTTATTCTGCTTTCTTGTTCACAGCTACTCCTACTATAACCCCAGTATCATGCATGGAGGAGTCAGCTGAATTATTTGAACACAGTGTCAGTCACTTGCTTCTGGAGAATGTACAGACATTATTTGATTCTGATGTTGGTTCTGAGGTAGAGGAAGGGAGTAACAGAGAGGAAAGAACACTAATAAGCAAAATATTGTCAGTCATGTTCCCCAGCCACAGCGTATTGCCAAGTTGGCTCCAGTGATGATGAGGATGGAAGAGATGACGATGATGAGGTCACTGACGTGACTTGGGTCCCGGGTAGAGCAGAGGAGGAAAGTGAGGGGGAGAAACAACCCTAACGAGGTACATGTACATGATCCAGCAAGCATGGTCAGGGACGCTATATTTTGTTCACAGCACACTGGGTAACTCTGCTTGCAGCTAGGAAGGATGCACGATATGGCTCATTGCTAGAGCTTTTTTTGTAACCATATCTCCATACAGCTGGTGGTGATGAGCCTGATCTGTAGCCATTTCAGGCAGTCATACACAGCCAGTGTTCGGTTGGCTGACATTCAGCAGGAATTCCACCTGCCCGTAAATAGCCTGATTTGACATGACATGACATGACAGGTGGAACTCAACTTTGGCAATGCTGCAGCGGCTGCACATGCAGCAGAGGGCCGTCAACGAGTACCTGTGTGAATATGGCACAAGGACAGGTTCATGGCAGCTTGGCTTTTTTTCCCCACACCAACCAATGGCTGCTGATGAATGATGCATGCACTGAACTGTCACCATTTGAGGAGGCGACAAGGATGGTGAGCTGTGACAATGCATACATCGTTGACACAATCCCTCTTGTGTTCCTGCTGGAGCATACGCTGCATGGCATTATGGACAGGGCACTCAAGGCAGAGCAGCGAAATGAATAGGAGGACTTCCTTTTCTCTCAAGGCCCGCTTTATGCAGACACTATTCTTTCAATGCCCCAGAACACACAAGAGGAGAGGGAGAAGGAGGAGGATTCTGGCAGTTTTGGAGATATTGAAGCAAAGGAAGACATAGGTCAAACCTTAAGATATGGTTTTCAGTCCCCAGAAATCTTGGGAGTAGTACGTGGCTGGGAGGAGGCATTACCAGATACTGTAATCCTCAGTGACCCTGAGGGCTCTACTTCTCATGCCTCCACAAACTTGCGGTGAATGGGCTCCATTATTCTTCAAAGCCTCTGAAAGAGCCTGAGAATTCATGGCATCAGGGAGAAGGATCATTATTGGTTGGCAACCCTCCGGAACCACTGTTACAAGGGGAAATTCCTGGAACTCATCCTGCCCTCACAGGGGGAGTACAGGATGAAATATACTGAGGACACCTTAAAGAGGAGTTTACGTAATGCTTGTCAGTAGAATACAGTCTCATGGAAAAGCAAGAGGAGCAGTGGAGAAGGGGGCCGCCTCAGTGATGCATTTAAAAATGTTTTGTCCTTGGTGCCCAGGGCTGTCAGCTTTAGGATCCCATCGGCAGCGTCTGCATCACATGGTGAAAGATTAGCTAGGGACTGAAACAGCCATGGAGAGCTTTCCAGTAGACTATCCACTGGGTTTCTTGGTCATGAGAATAGATTACTGGTCAGAACTTGCCCAGTATGCAATTGAGCTGCTGGGCTGCCCTGCATCCAGCTTGCTTTCCAAATGGGCATTCAGTGCTGCTAGAGGTTTTGTGACAGATAAAAGAGCGCGTCTGTCCACAGACTCTGTTGACCGGCTGACAATTGTCAAAATGAATCAACCCTGGATTAGCAGCAGTTATCCAGCCCCTGATGCCGATGTCACTAATTAAGTGTTATTGGGATCTCAAATCTCTGCAAGACTGTCTAGATACAGACTGGTTCCCCAAGCCATTGTTTACAAAATAAAGAAAGCTTGCAGGGAAATATCAATTCAAATGCCATTTTACAGGCAGGCTAAAGGGACAACCCAGGCACTATGTTTAAAGGAATTTTTAATTTTTATTGTTTCACTTTAGGCATCATTAAAATCACTGCTCCTTTAAAAACAATATTTTTTAAAAGTTTTTTTTTCATTGGTACATGTCCCCCAAGGCCCCCATACCCTTTTTATGGCCAATAACTTGCATATAAGCCTTCAAAATGGGAACTATTTCTAATTCAGGTCCCCTGGACTTCAATGGGGTCCGGGTCTGAACTTTTGTGATGTTCAAGTGTTCTGGCACAAACCAAACCGGGGGGGGGGGTGGTGGCATGCCAATAACGTAATTGCCAAGAATGTGATAGAATTCATGAGAGAAAAATTAAAGAGATTAATATCAAGAAGATAGAGGGGGTTCCCTGAATCCCAATTGTGGTAGACATGCTTTCACACATAGTAGTAGTCAACAAGCTTTTGTGCCACATGGCCAAAATAAAGCAAGAAGCATTTGAACACCTTGTGATGTCCTGCCACTTTAAAATGGTAGGTTTTTAGCGTGTTCATCACCATCCCTTAGGGGGTCACCTAGTACAGCAAAAGACTAAGGAAACAAATTCTTCTTAGATTCTTTTGGCCGGGCATGGATAAAAGACATGAAACAGTACTGCAAATCTTGTCCTATTCATGAAAAAACTCTTCCAATGTCCCATTACTGTAGTTCCAGTATTGAAGTGCCTTGGAAAAGTTTGCTAGAGGTCACCAGTATATTCTTGTTGTCGTAGATGATGCAACCCGCTATCCAGAAGCAAGTTCTATGAGAAACACCTGGACAAAAACCATTGCCAAAGAACTATTCCTTATGTTCACCCATATTGGAATAGAAAAAGAGACCCTTAAGAACCAAGGGACACCCTTTATGTCAAAAGTGATTAAGGAGTTGTGTTCATTGCTGAAGATCAAACAGTTAATAACCTCTGTGTATCACCCAAAAACTGAGCAGTGGAATAATTAAACAAAAAGATAAAAAGTATGTTGTATAAGATCATTGACAAAGATGGGTGGAACTGTAATTATATTCTTCCCTATCTTGTGTTTGTTATCCATAAGGTTCCACAGTCTACTACTATGTCAAAAAATTCAAAATTACTTTCTACTTATTTCACTTCAGTATATCACTTTACATTTTAGTCTAATTTATGAACATACACTATATTATTACATATACAGTACATCTGCTTAAAAATCCCATCATGACACCTTCTTTACAAGCATTTTATCTTCTTATAGCCATTCTTTTATTCCTTCACTGGTACACATGTTATTTACAAACATTCCAGCTATACACTTTCTCTTGAGTTTCTCCACCTGACCTGCTTTTCACATAGACCTTCCTTTCCATTCACATTTGAGTTCTACCATAAACATTTTCATATTTCTGCCCCTTCTCCCACCTGTCACCACTTTCCCACAGGTGCTTTATCTCTCATTTAGGGTCTTACTCAGCTCTAATATAGTTGCTATCTGACCGCTACCCTGAACAAGCCCTCCTACAACACAGGAAGTATAGGTATACTAAAGCCCCATACACACGGTCGGACTTTTTCATCAATTTGGTCCGATCGGACAAGGTTGTTGAAAAATCAGACCGTGTGTATGCACCATCGGACAGTGTTCGTCGGTTTGTCCGTCGGACAAAGTCTTATCTCCTGCTGGAAAGATTTGCCGTCAACCCGGTCCGATCACACCAAATCCGATCGTGTGTACGGTTGTCCGACCGGACAAAGTGCTACGCATGCTCAGATCACATTACAAGACCAAAGCTATTGGCTACTAGCCTCTACGTAGTCCCGTCGTAGGCAACAAACGTCACCACGTTCAGAATGATCGGATTTTCCGACAACTTTGTCCGACCGTGTGTACGCAAAACCAACATCGGACAAAGTATGACGGACATGGTCCGACGGACCTGGTCCGCGGATTGTCCGACCGTGTGTATGGGGCTTAAGTTCACACCGTCTGAGCTCTCTTCCAGCACTTCTCATGCTACACACTGGTATTTTGCATTAAAAAACGAAGGAACTCAACTAAAGAATCTTAGGGCATCTACCACATATAATTTCAAATGCAAATATCGTTATTACATCAACAGTATTATATAAAATAAAAAAAACTGTTTGGAAAAAAACACACACAGAGAGATATCAGTTCTTAGTAGAGAAGAATCTGGTCGGCCGCATATCCAATAAAATCACCCCTATTTAGACATATTCAAGAAAGACTCTCCACACTACATTCAAGGGAAGATAGCACTCCAGCTAATGTGTCTGATGTCAACATCAACGCTTAGTCATAGCTAAGACTAAACACTGATGTTGGCGTGAGACGTGTCAGCTGGAGTACATGTGACCATCAGGGTAAACCTGTTTCGACAGTCGAACGTAGTCAGTATGAGAGGTAGGGTGCAATGGAGCAATGAGTAAACATCAAGTTCTTTTTTTTTTTTCCTTGCATGTGATTGGGTGTTCTTTGTAAATAGAAGCTTTACCTCACTTACTAAGCTCTGTAGCAACTGCAATTGCAGAGTGCAACTGCACTTGCAAAGGAGCACAGTCCATTTGCCTTTTTGTCAACCCTGTTGTCTCAGTGAATCATTCTTCCATCAAGAGCCAGTCAAGATCTGAGGTAGTAGACTTTGGAGCAGAATCTGAATTAAAAAATTCTTAGAAAAGATACAAGCCTGGTAGTAGGGTGGGGGGGGGGGGATTTCTAGGAGGGAAAATAGGTCAGGCTGCTGTTAAAAGATAAGTTCACCTTTGGAACAAGTAACATATTCCAGCTCCTGCTAACCACTGACACTTTTTAATAACAGCTTTGCTCACACAGCCACGTTATTAATTTATAGATTTCTGTGAGTGAATAAACTACATGTACCATCTTCCACTGCAGAAGGCAGACTTGTCGTTTCATTGGGCTGCAGGGCACTCATTAAAACACTCGTAGTCCACTGACATGTCCTTCATAAAGCCCGTACAGATGGACAAGCTAAAAGACAAGGGACATGTCTGCAGGAGCCCACATTGCACCTATGATCTACTGATCAGTGCAATGCTTTACAGTCTTCTGCAGAAAAAAATAATAAATGCAAAAATATGTGCAGTTATTATTTTTTCTCTAAAGGTGAAATTCTATAAGTCTATAATGAACAAGACAGCAGTCTCAGATATGTCCAGATAAGGGAATACGAGGGGCCATTCACAACTTCCGGTGGAAATTTTCCAATGGTCATATTCTAGTCATGTAGGCCTGCTAGCTTCTAGGAGCAGAGAACCAGATGGTGGATTCTCTGAGTCTCTGTTTCGCGAGCAGAAACAGTGAAAAAGTGGTGGAACAGGAACAATGGTGAATTCTGAGCTCTAACATTTTTCAGAAGGCTTTCAAACAGTTAGATACCGAAATGATAGACCGTACGCCCTTTAAAACCAATCACCAGCTACCACAGTTTTATTTCTGGTTCAGATACCTGAATGTCTCTGGTCAGGATGCTTTGTTGCTTATCCAAGGAAAATGTCTTCATCCTGATCCATGCCATCTGCATTTTATGGCATGGAGATTTAAAGAGGAAGGCACTCCCAGTTAAGCTTCTCTCCTGAGATCATCAGGACTTTTTTTAAATTTAGGAAGATAAATAGCACCTACTTATGTTTTTTAAGTATTAGGTATTCTTTAGTTTTGCACCTCCTTTGGATTTGAATTGTTTAAAACCATTGGTTTAGGGTATTCTTTAGTTTTTGTCAACAGTTCTAGACAAGGATTTATGGTATTATTCTCTCAAGGTGCAATTGTCAGCCTAAAGCCTCATACACACGATCGGACCGTGGACCAACTTTCCCGTGGATTTTTGTCCAAAGGGCATTGGCCCCAAGTTGGTATTGCATACACACGGCAGGACTTTTTCAGCCAACTTTCACCAAATCACTTGGTTTTTCTGCTCTTTACCGCCACCTTTGGTCAACTTCTGTATTGTTGTCTGATCTTTTGCATTGGTTCTGCATTGGTTTGTACTAAAGTCCGTTGGTTTTGTGTACACACGGTTGGACTTTGGTCCATCGGACTTTTGTTGGCAGAAAGTTGGTCCGTTCGCACAGCCAACAAAAGTCCGATGAAACCTGGAAAAAGTTGGTCCGATGGAGCGTACACACGGTCGGATGTTGGTCCAAAACAGCTAATTTGCATGTTGGTTGTCAAAAAGTCTGATCGTGTGTATGGGCCTTTATACATTTTGACCAGGGACAGATGTACAAGCCACTCTTTGATTATTCAATTTATGAAGCCTAAAGGGCCAAAGAACGCATGTAAGTATTTTTAGGAGGCATTATATTATGGCTAGTCAGGACTAATCAGAAGGCATATTTCTGGGCTTCCCCCTCCAGCAAATGTAAGGGCTTATTTGACGAGAAGTGCGACATCATAGTAGTGGCGAACCTGAACCTCATACTGTATACACATAAATATTTAAACCTCTGTATACACAATTATAAAAACATGTTTTTATGGACTTAATAAGTATAATATTTTGTTCATTTGATCATATTTATTACCATAATTGTTAGTATTATTTATTACCGCTATTAGCTTTTGACTATATCTAACACTATTTGCTGTTGTTGTTATTATTTACTGTTAATATTACTATGGTTTTTATTTTACTTTCTTATTTTTATGAACTTTTGTATAGATCTTATATGTATTATGTGGACATCTTATTTCTTGAAGTATAGTATGTATCTTTTATCATATGTATTTCACCTTACAATATCTACTGAAATATTTATGTACAGTATATATTGCACCATTTTGGTAAGCCTTCAAAATGCATTGACTACTGTGTTACTCCCTTTGGCAAAATCAGCTGGAGCATTTAAGTGGAGTTAGCTCTTTCACTTCTCAACCATCTTTTTTGCAGAAAATCAAAAAGAGAGAAAGGAAGCTGGGTGTCAGGAATCAGCAGCAGGGCGGCCAAATGTGTGTAGCTACACTCAGAAAACTAGGGCAAGACCATACAGTATATATTTAAAGTAAGATTTATTTACAGTAAACCAAAATCCATCCAAACACCAGCACGCAGCAAACATAAAGATATAAGTAAACCAAAAACCCAGTGACAGAAAACTAAACAACCTAACAAACAGAAAGCCTAACTAGTAAATAACTATATGCAATATATACAAAATGGGGAACACAGAAAAGCAGGGGAAAACTGGAAGTGCAGGGAGCAGATGGGGAGGTGGAACTAAAGCTGAGATCAGGAACAGTGGGGAGCAGGTGCAAGGCAGCAGGGCACAGGGTGCAGGGTAAGAGCAAGATCATGGTTAGGATCAGAATAAATGGCACGCAATCTCTGGCAGCAGAGCAAAACACTGAAGCGAGAGGCACGAGTAGGAGAGGACCTAAATATCCTCCCAGCAGCCATAATCAGGTGGAAACTAATTACTGGGATTTGCTGGCTGCTGGGGGACACCCACAGGTGGACACCGGAACTACAACATTCCGTTCTAGGAAGCACAGTGCCAGCAGCAGGTGATGCAGGTCCTGATACTGGGATCTACCATGGGGGACACATTTCTATCCAAAACAAATATTATTATTTTTTTTGTTTAATCGTGTTTTGAGTTAGTCTTTTCATGTGGCTTTGAGGTTTTTCATTATTGAAAAAAAGCAAATAACATGCTTGGAGGATTCATGGTGTTAATAAAAAATAAAAAAATGTAACAGTCTCAGCACAGTGTACACTGGTAGCACAAATTTGACTGTGACATTGATTTATTTAATTAGCTTAGCTTACTCACAACAGCACCCACAGTAATAGGCCTGCTTTAACCAACAGATAGAAACTGACCAGTAGTACACTGAAGCTGGTCATTCAGCAGGATATTTGAATCCATGTATAGCCAGGCTGGTTGTACTAAAGTCGATCAATAAATCAACATCAGTACAACCAGCCTGTCAGGTTTTTTCAGCTAAAGCTGCCGGCAGCTATCATTGTATTCTGATGGCTGGGAACCTGTGGTTGAAGGAAAGAAAATTGCATAACTACATCTTGTGGAAAAATAGTATTTTTATATTACAGTAATTTATACAATATATTGTCAAAAGTATTGGGACACCTGCCTTTACAGCCACATGAACTTTAATGGCATTGTAGGGTTCAATATTGGGTTGGCCTACCCTTTGCAGCTATAACAGCTTTAACTCTTCTGAGAAGATTAAGGAGTGTAGGGGTAGAATGCCTGGTTCGCATTCTCCGCTCTAATTCATCCCAAAGGTGTTCTATCAGGTTGAGGTCAGGACTCTGTGTAGGTCAGTCAAGTTCCTCCACCCCAAACTTGCTCATTCACATTATATTGCCAAAAGTATTGGGCCACCCCGCCAAATCATTTAGTAAATGGGGGGATTATGGTGTGGGGGTGTTTTTCAGAGGTTGGGCTTGGTCCCTTAGTTCCAGTGATGGGAACTCTTAGGGAAACAGCATACCAAGACAGTTTTGGGATGGTCCCTTTTTGTTTAAACATGACTGCGCACCAGTGCACAAATCAGGGTCCATAAAGACATGGATAAGCGAGTTTGGGGAGCAGGAACTTGACTGGCCTGCACAGAGTCCTGACCTTAACCTGATAGAACACCTTTGGGATGAATTAGAGTGGAAATTTCTCATCCAACATCACAAATGCACTTCTGGAAGAATGGTTAATGGTTAATGGTTAAACATTCCCATAGACACACTCCTAAACCTTGTGGACAGCCTTCCCAGAAGAGTCAGGCTGCATTCACACCTGAGCGTTTTGTCGCTTGAAGCCTGAAGCTACAAAAGCTAGAGGGGAAAAAATACATTATTCTCTATGGAGATGGTTCACATCTCCACTCCAAAACGCCTGAAGCCCTACGCCTGAAGCTCAAACAAGTTCCGGACCCTTTTTTGTCGCGCGAATCGGGCAGATTTGGGCGTTTTTATTCTTTTTACATTGGTGACCTTTTGCTCTGCACAAAATTCGCGGCAAAACGCGGTAAAAAACGCCGCGAATCGCGGTAAAAAACGCCGCGAATCGCGGTAAAAAACGCCGCAAATCGCGGTAAAAAACGCCGCGAAAAAACGCCGCAATTCGCGCGATTTTCTGCCTGAAAAGCTACGCTCAGGTGTGAATGCAGCCTTAAAGCTGTTATAGCTGCAAAGGGTTTGGCCAACTCAATATTGAACCCTACGGACTAAGGCTGCATTCACACCTTTCAGGCAGAAAATCGCGCGAATTGCGGCGTTTTTTCGCGGCGTTTTTTACCGCGATTTGCGGCGTTTTTTTACCGCGATTCGCGGCGTTTTTTACCGCGTTTTGCCGCGAATTTTGTGCAGAGCAAAAGGTCACCAATGTAAAAAGAATAAAAACGCCCAAATCTGCCCGATTCGCGCGACAAAAAAGGGTCCGGAACTTGTTTGAGCTTCAGGCGTAGGGCTTCAGGCGTTTTGGAGTGGAGATGTGAACCATCTCCATAGAGAATAATGTATTTTTTTCCCCTCTAGCTTTTGTAGCTTCAGGCTTCAAGCTACAAAACGCCCAGGTGTGAATGCAGCCTTAGACTGGGATGCCATTAACGTTCATGTGCATGTAAAGGCAGGCGTCCCAATACTTAGGAGCGGTTGATTGGCTGTGTGCAATCATAGCCCAAAGCTCTTGTGTTGGTAAACAACACAGCTCTGTAGGAAGGGAACGACCTGTCAGTTTGAGAAGGGATGAGAAGCTGTGAGATCAGTTAGTAAAAGCAGCACACTGTACACACATAATGCCCCGTACACACGGTCGGAAAATCCCATCAGATTTTTTCCGATGGATTTTGTCCGACACTGGTGTTGCATACACACGGTCGGACAAAGTTGTCGGAAAATCCGATCATTCTGAACGTGGTGACGTTTGTTGCCTACGACGGGACTACGTAGAGGCTAGTAGCCAATAGCTTTGGTCTTGTAATGTGATCTGAGCATGCGTGGCACTTTTTCCGTCGGAATTCGCTACACACGATCGGAAAAAGTCCGATAGGACTTTGTTGTCGGAAAATTTGAGAGCAGGAGATAGAACTGTGTCCGTCGGAAAATCCGACGGAAAAAGTCCGATGGAGCCTACACACGGTCGGAATTTCCGACAACATTGTCCGATAGGACAGATTCCATCGGAAAATCTGACCGTGTGTATGGGGCTTTACACATAGTTAGGTACATGTTTAACCCCTTGAACACCCTAGATGTTAACCCCTTCCCAGCCAGTGTCATTAGTACAGTGACAGTGTATAGTATTTCACTGGTCACTGAAATAATGTCACTGGTGTCAGTGGCAGTTAGTCAGCTCCCCCCAGCATCAGTTAGTGTCAGACTAACTGCCACAGAATTGCAGTATAAAAAAAAAATTCCAGTATATATACCATAGTTTGTAGGTGCAATAACTTTCACGCAAACCAATCAATAAACACTTATTGGGATTTTTTTTGTTAAAAACATGTAGCACAATACATTTTGGCCAAACTTTATGAAGAAATTATTATTTTTTTTATTTGATATGTTTTAAAACAGAATGTAAAGAATTTTTTTTTGTCATATTGTTCTGTCTTTTTTCGTTTATACCACAAAAACAAAAAACCCAGGGGTGATCAGTTACCACCAAAAGTTCAATTTGTGGGAAAAAAAAATTATATACATTTCTTTTGGTACAGTGTTGCATTACCGCCACTTAAAGCGGAGTTCCACCCAAAAATGGAACTTCCGCTTTTCGGATCCTCCCCCCTCCGGTGTCACATATGGCACCTTGCAGGGGGAGGGGGGAGCAGATACCTGTCTAATACAGGTATTTTGCTCCCACTTCCAGGCATAGATACTGAGCCACCCGCAGGTATCTATGCCACTTCCGACACCTTCTCCGTCCGCTGTCTTCTGGAAGACACAAAGGTCACAGAAAACAGCAGGGACCAGTGGTATCGCGCATCGTGAGTTGCGCATGCGCAGTAGGGAACCAGGAAGTGAAACAGCAAGGCTTCACTTAATGATTCCCTTACTGAAGATGGCCGCGGCAGTACCCGAGAGCCGAGGGATAGATCAGCTTCGGGTGCCGACATCGCGGGTGCCCTGGACAGGTAAGTGTCCTTATTTTAAAAGTCAGCAGCTGCAGTAAAAAATCGGCGGAGCTCCGCTTCAGCCCCGGAGCATTTGGCTGGCCAAAGACCAGAGAACTTTTTGCGATTCGGCACTGCGTCGCTTTAACTGACAAGTGCGCGGTCGTACGACGTGGCTCCCAAACAAGATTGACATCCTTTTTTCCCCTACAAATAGAGCTCTCTTTTGGTTGTATTTGATCACCTCTGCGATTTTTATTTTTTGTGCTATAAACAAAAAAAAAGCGACAATTTTGAAAAAAACACATTATTTTTTACTTTTTGCTATAATAAATATCCCCAAAAAATATATAAAAATAAATATTTTTCCCTCAGATTAGACCGATACGTATTCTTCTACATATTTTTGGTTAAAAAAAATCACAATAAGCATTATTGATTGGTTTGCGCAAAAGTTATAGCGTCTATAAAATAGGGGATAGTTTTATGTCATTTTTATACATTTTTTTTTTTATTAGTAATTGCGGCAATCAGGGATTTGTATCATGACTGCGACATTATGGCGGACACATCGGACACTTTTGGTGCTATTTTGGGACCATTCACATTTTTACAGCAATCAGTGCGATTAAAAATGCATTGATTACTGTGTAAATGTGACTGGCAGTGAAGGGGTTAACACTAGGTGGCGCTGCAGAGGTTAAGTGTGTCCTAGGGAGAGATTCTATCTGTGGGGGGGGGGGGCTGTGTGTGACACTACACTGATCACTGCTCCAGATTACAGGGAGCTGTGATCAGTGACAGTGTCACTAGGCAGAACGGGGAAATGCTTGTTTACATCAGCATTTCCCCGTTCTTCCTCTCCGTGAGGCGATCGTGGGCATCACGTTATTGTATGTGATCTCGCGAGGCTGTTTTTTACTATTCGGCACTGTACTACTTTAACCGCTTGTGGACCAGCCGCCGCAGTTTTACTGTGGTAGGTTGGCTCCGCTGCGTGAAAACACGTTATTGTATGTGATCTCGCGAGGCTGTTTTTCACTATTCTGCACTGTACTACTTTAACCACTTGTGGACCAGCCGCCGCAATTTTACTGTGGCAGGTTGGCTCTGCTGCGCGAAATCACGTTGTTGTATGTGATCTCGCGTGGCTGTTTTTTACTATTCTGCACTGTACTACTTTAACCGCCTGTGGACCAGCCGCCGCAGTTTTACTGTGGCAGGTTGGCTCCGCTGCGCGAAATCACGTTATTGTATGTGATCTTGCGAGGCTGTTTTTTACTATTCTGCACTGTACTACTTTAACCGCCTGTGGACCAGCCGCCGCAGTTTTACTGTGGCAGGTTGGCTCCGCTGCGCGAAATCACGTTATTGTATGTGATCTCGCGAAGCTGTTTTTTACTATTCTGCACTGTACTACTTTAACCGCCTGTGGACCAGCCTCCGCAGTTTTACTGTGGCAGGTTGGCTCTGCTGCGCGAAATCACGTTATTGTATGTGATCTCGCGAGACATCGAGTCTGCGGGGCCCGCGGTCAGACTCACAGAGCCCACGGCGGGCATACAATAACGTGATCTCGCGCAGCAGAGCCAACCTGCCACAGTAAAACTGTGGCGGCTGGTCCGCAAGCGGTTAAAGTAGTACAGTGCAGAATAGTAAAAAACAGCCTGGTCATGAAGGGGGCAAAATCTTCCAGCGCTGAAGTGGTTAAATTACATCAACATGTAATATTAAAACATTAAAACGCTATAGTCATTATACAGCATATTGGATGTTTTGATGAAATCTCGGCTTTGTTTAGTCTACATGTTTTATAACACGCAATATACAGTAAGTGAAATTTATCTCAAATTTAGCTGTTTGCTTTTTACGGATATTCAATGTGAATCAGTCAGGCGCACATACAAAGATTTTAAATGTCAGTCAAAATACAGTGGCGCAACATAGGATCTGATATAAGAAACCCAAACAAGATTCTTTTCCTGTCATTTCAAACATCTACCAGTAAATTTGACAGTTTTCAGAACAATAGCAAATACGGTGTTCATTTGCATGATAATGTTATAGCAACAGCAGCTCGAATGATCGACTTCCTGCGGTTTATCACCTAAGGTTTCCAAACTGCCTTAACTGCCATCAGCCAAGAAATGTACATGTCATTTACAAATCAGAAATCACAGATTTTGACTCGAGTGATTGCACACAAAGAAGTGCTGAAGGGTTCATAGTGGCCAAAATGAGACTTAAAAGTGATGAGAAATAGAGAGCAAAAGGGCTGCAATTGCCTCGAAGCCTAAAATAGACAGATTCACTGCTACGGAAAATACACACACACCAGCTACTCCATCATTTTTTAAAGGTCAGAATTTTTGTAGGTGGATTGGGAAAGCAGTGGATTGCAGATGTGTTTAACAGCAGGGTATTTTCCGCTGCCATGACCAGTTAAGAAAGATTTTCAAAAACTCATCTGCTGGTAAACAGTTTGGCCCTAGTCCGGGTCATCTGCCTTATCTGTGCTCATTGCAGCATAAATTCTTACCTGGATAAAGTCCCACATCTCACATCAGTCAAACTTAGAATTTTTCTACAGTCCATTACATTTTTACAGTGGTTCCTGAATGGAGCTTGCTTGTTTTTTTATGCTTTGTACATATTGTTTAAAGCTTGTAAACGCAACACAGATCTTGTTGCAAGAGAGAAAGAAACATGTTACAAAATCCATCTGCGTAGCAGAGGAGTTATTTTTCCTTATATGGAATGCAGTATTGCTGGCATCTTTAAATTAAGTGTATAACATTTGTTCAGGTAGGAATTACATTATCCTATAAAATGTGGCTTAAAGCAAAACCAAAATACCTAGGAGACTGAAGGTTTTTTTTATTTTTTTTTAACAGATACTTTTGCCAAAAACAAAAATAAAAAATGTCAATTGTTTTCTAGTGTACACTCTCTGTGTTCACTGCAAGAAAAAGAACAGGTACCTGGAGGATGTAGCTCCTGCACACATGCATAGTTGGAGTTAAATCATCAGTGACCAACCAATAGCTGAAGAGGAGCGATTGATAGCGCGGAGGAAGAAAAAGATGGATTAATGGATGGATGATGCAATAAGGGATAGAAAAAGACAGCATTTATTAATCAGGGCTATAGGATGGAAAACAGCCAGGGGAGTCTGTCGTAATGTTTAAGTATGATGTGCATACTTGTACTTTAGCTTTGGTATTTCAGTTATGCTGTCATGCAAGTCATGTCAGACAGTAGGTCTGTCATGCAAAGCTGAAGAGAATCTTTCATTAAGGCCCCTTTCACACTGAGGCGTTTTTCAGGAGCTACAGCGCTAAAAATAGCACCTGTATAGCGCCTGAAAAAAGCGCTTTTCCTTTCACTCCACGGGAGCGGTGCGCTAGCAGGACGGTAAAAAAGTTCTGCTAGCAGCATCTTTGGAGCGATGAAGGAGCGGTGTATTCACCGCTCCTACCCATCAAAATCAATGGGGCAGCGTGGCTATACCGCCGGCAAAGTGCCGCTGCAGCGACGCTTTGCGGGTGATTTTAACCCTTTTTTCGGCCGCTAGCGGGGGTTAAAACCACACCGCTAACGTCCGAATACCGCTGCTAAAACGACGGTAAAGCAGCACTAAATATACACCCGCACCGCCCCAGTGTGAAAGGGGCCTAAAACCCAACTCCTGGCAAAAGGGAAAGAAAATACCCTTGTAGTGGAGCCTCAATGCACTGCAAGGGTTAAATGTCTCTTCAGGCTAAGGGTAGAGGAATAAATAAGCTGTGATACTTACCTAATTTCTTGCTCCAGCAGCCTTCTTCCACGCTGTGGGATTGGTCTCCCAAAGCCTCTTTTCCAAGGTGCTCAAGCTAGTGATTGCACTGTGACATCATCACATACAACACAGTACCAGCAATCCTACATTTTACGTGAGGACTAAAGCCGGCCATAGATGGTTCAAATCTCCGGCCGCCTCTCTCCTTTCTCCTCTCTCCTGGCGCTATAAAATAAGGTATATAGCGACCTATTTTAAAAAAAAAAACATACACTGAGGCACAGGGGGGGTTATTTACTAAAGGCAAATCCACTTTGCACTACAAGTGCAATGCAAGTGCACTTGGAAGTGCAGTCAATGTAGATCTGAGGGAGTCATGTAAGGAAAATAAAATACAGCATTTTTGCTTGAACATGATTGGATGATAAAATCTGCAGAGCTTCCCCTCAGATCTACAGCGATCTCCCACGGACTGCACTTTCAAGTGCACTTGTAGTGCAGAGTGGATTTACCTTTAGTAAATCAACCCCATTATTTACTATAACAGAGGGGATTGTAGAAAGAGCATGACGTGGTTTGGCAACCGCTTTAAGCAGTTAAAAACACTATACATACAGTATATCTATATCTATATATATAGATATACTATATATAGATATATCTATATCTATAGCTATAGATAAATACATAGATAGATAGATAGATATTTTTTTAATTATTATTTATTAAACATATATATCTACCCAAGGTTCAGCTTTAAATGCTGTGCTTAAGCAAAAGTTCAGTGGAACAAGGTGCCTTAGTGACCATCTTAGTATATACTAATGTTTATAACTAATGAGGCAGTGTGAAGAGATTCTCTGCTGCATTAAGTGTCCTGTTCACACCCTGTGACTATTTATATTACCTAGGTGAGGGCAACATCATAGAGACATGTAAACAGGTGATTACAGAAGGAGCATACATCAAATGTCAAAAGAGTTTAGTTATATCATGTTTGTTCGAATTTTAAATGGAAATCTACTTTACAGCTGATTATTCCCTTTAGAGATGACTCAACGTAGCAACGGTCACTCACCAGCTGGCTGTTTAAGTCTCCATTCCTAGCCATAAGCTCTCTTTAACTAGAGAATGGCTTATTCATAATAGATTATTTTGTACCTCAAATATCAGGGAAGAAAGATACAATGCTTATATATTAGCAATTGTAGCAATGTTTATATTGACAACTTGAGACAGTGATTCACTCCTGCCCACACTCCTATGGGAAAGACATTCAACCAGCAGCTAGATGTAAACAAAGAGGCCAGTGATGTTAGAAAAACAGACAAGCAGCGCCAATCTAAGTGCAGCAATATTGTAACATATTTAATCTAAATAGTAATGCACTCACTCGAAAACGTATAAAAGCAGGCATGTTATGGTAAATGTCAGATGGACAGCAGGGTTCCAGAACGATCATCCAGGCATCGCTGTGGTGTCTTGCTCTGTGGCGCTAGTGGTTTCCGGTGTCCTGGGCTAGATCGTATAGGGCGCAGGAGGAAGCCGTCACTCAGGTTCTTCTACTCTCCAGCGTGCTGCCTTCCCTGCGCCAGCTATACTTTTTTTTTTCATCCTGACCAATGTTTAACCACTTTAAGACCAGCCTCGTTTTGGATTTTAGGTGTTTACATGTTTAAAACAGTTTTTTTTGCTAGAAAAAAACTTAGAACCCCCAAACATTATATATTGTTTTTTTTCAAACACCCTAGAGAATAAAATGGCAGTTGTTGCAATACTTTTTTTCACACCGTATTTGCCCAGCGGTCTTGCAAGCGCACTTTTTTTTGGAAAGAATTCACTTTTTTGAATAAAAAAATAAGACAACAGTAAAGTTAGTCCAATTTTATTATATATTGTGAAAGATAATGTTACGCCGAGTAAATTGATACCTAACATGTCACGCTTCAAAATTGCACCCGCTCGTGGAATGGTATCAAACTTTTACCCTCAAAAATCTCCATAGGCGACGTTTAAAAAATTCTACAGGTTGCATATTTTGCGTTACAGAGGAGGTCTATGGCTATAATTATTGCTCTCGCTCTACCAATCGCGGCGATACCTCATTTTCATATGCGGGCGCTACTCACATATGCGTTCGCTTCTGCGCACGAGCTCGTCGGGACGGGGCGCTTTAAAAACATTTTTTTTTGTTTTTCTTATTTATTTTTCTTGATTTTATTTATTTTTACACTGTTTTTTTAAAAAAAATTAATTGGCTCACTTTTATTCCTATTACAAGGAATGTAAACATTCCTTGTAATAGAAAAAAGCATGACAGGTCCTCTTAAATATGAGATCTGGGGTCAAAAAGTCCTCAGATCTCATATTTGGACTTCAATGAAAAAAAATAAAAAAAATATGTCATTTAAAAAAAAATGACATTTGAAAATTCCTCTTTAAGAGGTATGGGCGGTAGTGACGTTTTTGACGTCGCTTCCGCCCTCCTATGGTATAGAGATGAGTGGCGGCCATCTTAGCGTCACTCATCTCTAGACACAGGAGGAGAACGGACCCGATCGCCTCCGCCGCTGCCGACGGTTCCGGTAAGCGGCGGAAGGCGCGGGAGAGCGGCGGGAGGGGGGGGCACCTCTCCCGCCGCCGATAACGGTGATCTCGCGGCGAATCCGCCGCGATGACCACCATTATTGGACAGCCGACCGGCGCCTGAAGAGATGGATACCTCAGTTGTGGCAGCAGCTGCTGCCGTTACCGAGATATCCCTCTTCAAAAAAGGGACGTACATCGTCGTGCGCCGGTCGGAAAGTGGTTAAGGTAGTATGCACTATCCTGTAGACCCCCCTCTCTCTTTGTAATAATTATGACCTTCAAGAGATGTCTGTGACAGTCACTGCTGCACAGTCAGGGAAATAGTTTAAAATATTGCAGCACTCTTCAAAGAGACAAGGATTCTTAACCACTTCAGCCCCGGAAGAATTTCCCCTTCCTGACCGGGCCATTCTTTGCGATATGGCACTGCGTCGCTTTAACTGAAAATGACGTGGTCGTGTAATGCTCTACCCAAAAAAAATCTATGTCCTCTTTTTCCCACAAATAGAGCTTTCTTTTGCTGGTTTCTTTTGGTGGTGACCTCTTGTCAGGAAAGGCTTGCTGGGAGCAACAGTTCTACACAAGCTGATGTGTGATTGCGGGTGCTTATGTACATGCGCGTGATCCCCTGGTGCCAGGCGGGCTATTTAAACTCAGCTGTTACACTGAAGCTCTGCTGTCTGATCTACAGCATTCCCTGTGAGTTACCTGCTTATCTGATCTGTTCCTGTGATTACCCGGCTTGTTCTGTATATACCTCTGCTATGGACTTTCCTTAAAAACCCTGCACCTCTATCAGGAGTCATTCCTAACATCATTTTTATTTATTGCTGCTTATTTGTCAGAACTTTGGACTATATGTTCTGGATCCTGACTTTTTAACCATTCCCTCACCACCCCAGACAACACAGCTTTGCCTGCTGGAAATACCTTAGCGCAACAATCATTGTGTGTTTTTCCATTGTACAGGCCAGTGATGCTGAATGACGTAATTGACCCAATATGTTGAGGGCAGTATTGGCAGGAGTGGAAAGGTCAGCACAGGCCGCTGTTTTTGTGTTAGCAGGATGTCAGGGTACCTGACATCATGAATCCACATCATGGGACATTATTTGTGAACATTTTTAATAAATTATTTTTCTGAGGTATCTGTGTTTTTATTTTCAGTTTTTTTTTAAGAATGAGAAACCTGGGGTGCTATATATACTATTACATATTACTCATTCATGTGGGGGTAGATTTATGGGGGTCCCCTTATTCTAATATAGCTTCCAGATACCTCCCACACAGACCCACACATTCACCTGGTAAGGGATTTTGGGGATGAGGCCCTTGTTCTTATAAACATAGGGAAATTAAATCTTACTTGAGGGAGGGGGGTCTCCATGAAAAAGTACCCTCCTCATTTTGAGGTATGTGGCTTGAGTTTGGTTTTGCAGCGGGGTGCACACTTGCTGCCTCTCTCCCTCTTCTGGCCAGCCAGGCTGTATTTTTGAATTTTGGGAAAGACCCCATGCAGTTTTTTTATTTTTTTTGCTTTTTGCACAGCATCATTGTTTGGTATGGTGTATCAGAACAGCTAATAACTGTACGATCACTGGCATTCTAGCAGGCAATTATGTCACTTATTGCTAGGATGCAGGAGGCCAGCCTATACAGCACCCTTGGATTGCCAGTATGCAGGAGGCTGCCAGTGCCCTAGATACAAATGAGGGTAACTAGATACACAAACAGCTGGGGTTCAGATTTATCAGAGCCCAGATCTCATCTCTAAGGACAACAGTAGACCATGCCTAAATAATAAACAGAATCTCCACCAGTGGTTGTGACTGGGTGACAGCCAAGGTGAACAACTGGGAGAACATGACCTGGGGAGTCATTGGGTGAAAGCGGAGTTACAGTGTTTTTTCAGTTTATTAAATGTCAGCAGCTACAAAAAGTGTAACTGCTGACTTTTAATAAACAGACACTCACTTGTCCCACGGTCCAGTGATGCGGGCACCTGGACCTTGCTCCTCTCCCCCTTCTCTCCGCAGCGCCATCATTACTAATGTGGACACCGGGCTTTGACAGATTGTGGCATCACAGCCGGGCACGCACTGTGCATGCGCCAGGTGCGTTGTGCTCTACTAGTGGCCAGGCAATCTTGTGGGACATGTGACGTGTCACAGAAGATTGCAGAGAGGGAGGGGCTGCCTAGATGGAAGAGGAGGAGTTGCCTAGGCCAAGCAACGGAAGGAGGAAGTTGGACAGGAAGTACCTGTCAAAGCCAGGTACCCACTCCCCCCCCCAAAAAAAGATGACATGCCAAATGTGGAATGTAAGGGGTCAAGGAGTGCTTAAAGTGGAAGTTCCACTTTTGGGTGGAACTCCGCTTTAACATGACCTTTAACTAAAATGTAGATATTTGTTAACTATTTAGTTTATAAAAGTATGGTTTTCCTTGCCTACAACCATAGCTCTCTCCCCTTTTCTGCTCCCCCCCCCATCCTTTTTTAACATGTCCCTTCTGTTTCTCTTTTAGGCTGAATTCACACTGAATGGACAGCTGCCAGAGAGTTAAACCACATTGTAGGGGGCAGTGTAGTGTACGATTCAGTGAATCACACAGCTCCTTTTTTTGTTAACATGTTATTTGAAGTGCACAAAAGTGACACTTTATTTATGTTGTTGTTGTACAACAGCACAATGTATAGTGCATTGGGATAAAATGCCGCATGTGTGCATTTTATCACAGCTTGCTGCAGTGTAGCTCCAGGCTGATTTAATAGGACACACAGAAAACAATTGCTTCCTGTGTGTCCTAACAGTGAGTTAAATACCGGTTACCGCACATAGTGTGAATTAGCCCTAATGCTTGTACATATTGTACTACTTTGTTTGATTTAGATTTTTTGAAATTAATAACTGGAACTGTACAAAGTACAATCACTACATTTGATTGGTTCTATCTGTGGATAAATCCTGATAAAAGTACTGGATTCAACAGCATTTAACACCTTTATAAAAAAAACACCGGTTAGCAAGAAAACAAAATGACTATAATGATACAGAACTGGAGGTTTAGCACCAGGCTGAAGCAGTGAACTCCTGTCATAATCAGTCCACAGCCTTTAGGTTCATTGCACATCTCTAATGCATAGTGATGAGTTCATTTTCTCGAAATATTTTTCAAACTGTCACAAATGTTTTGGTACTAACTTGGTTCTACTGAAAATACAAGCTGCTCAAATATCTGTTAATGTTTAGATACTGTGGACAATCCCTGTTTGACTAAAACATACAGAATCTGCTTATGCTATTTCAACACATGGTAAAAGCAGTTTTATGAATTCTGAAGAACATTTAGCATGCAATTTATGCCAATATATAAATCACAAGAACATTTAGCATGCAATTTATGCCAATATATAAATCACAAGAACATTTAGCATGCAATTTATGCCAATATAGAAATCAAACAGTAGAGACTGTGGCCTACTAATGGCCTAATAAGATCTAGCTTATGTCAGAAAAGGTGGGTAAAAAGAGTATGCGCACTTTGTTTAAAGTGCACACATCCGTAAATGATTTCATCATAGGAGAGCTACATTGCATCGTTCACCCCAGTACTCCACCATATTCCTGAATTTTATGTATTCTTTAATACATTTTTATTGTGTTTTCAGAGGAAATACAAAAGAAGACATAGGGGTTCATTTACTAAAGGCAAATCCACTTTGCACTACAAGTGCACTGCAAGTGCACTTGTAAGTGCAGTCGCTGTAGATCTGAGGGGGACATGCAAGGAAAAGAAAAAAACTGCATTTTAGCTTGTACATGATTGGATGATAGAATCAGCAGAGCTTCCCCTCATTTCAGATCTTCCCCTCAGATCTACGGCAACTGCACTTCCAAGTGCACTTGTAGTGCAAAGTGGATTTGCCTTTAGGAAATCAACCCCATAGTTGTAGACACAGCCGCCTCAATAGTAATGGTCAATAAGGTATAACTTGTTGAAATAACAGTACGATAAAGTAGAACATACACGCTTATACTAGTGTCATACAAATGGTACAAGGCTCTGACAAATCTGAAATGAACAGAAAGAGAAATAACTGTCTAACTACAAGGCACATATTAGAGTTATAATACTTGTAAGTGAGAGATCCTAGGGCCTAAGAGTGATACCAGGAGCTCCATAGTTTTCACACAAGGTCACAAGCTCAGAGAGATTTTTTACTGTAAAGCTATAGACTTTTCCACCATAACACCTAAGTGAGACTTTTAAGACCAATTCCCAGTGGTTCTAGCAATGTTTGGTGGAGTGGGAATAACAGATAGCCTGTGTCCACTGGGAGTCAAAGAAGGAAACCTGAACATCTGATTCTCTCTGGAGCATTGGCTTAGTTTTGATAAATGTCCTTTTATCTTGTAGAAGGCTATATATGAGAGATGTTCCTTTCATAGATGATTTGGGGTTTGTGTAAAACTGCCAAATTCGGGAATGTAAACAAACAGTAGGTAGTGGAAATGTTAGTAAAAAAATCATAGACTCAGAATAAAGTAAATAAAGTATTACATGGGACATATTCCTGAAATTTTATACCATACCGGAAATATTGACTACCTCATGGGTGGGATTTTAAAGGCAATTTATAAACAAAAAATATTGTATTTATTTAAAAAAAATGAAAAATATATTAATACAATTTTGAACATGATAAAAACGTTTCCCAAGAAGGGATCCAAAAAGGACAAAACACATATATACATGTATCACATTACAGAATCTAGCAAAAATGGCATCAGCCCACTACACACAAAATACTATCCATGGAATAAATGAATGATGATAGGTGGTGGGAGTATCCAACACGTTTCAATATATATATGAAATATAACCTTCTTCAGGTGTGATGCCACTTCTGAAAATACAGAGTATAATATGAATACAAAATGTAACCCTCATATGAAAATATAGGGCATACAAAACATTTAAATCTTTTACAAAGAACAAGACTTACATATCAGTATAATGTTAGAAGGGGCATTCCTTCAACACTCATGATCATCCCTTAAGTCTGCAGAAAAAGCGCCTTTCATCGCATTTGGGAGCCACTGAGATATTTCAAAAGAGCGCCAAAAAACTATGAGACTATGAGACCCAAAAATTTCCAATTGGAAAAACTGGGAAAGAAGAAGGAAGTATGATATCTTACATGAACTATATAGTATATAATGCATATAACTGCACATCCCCCTTAGGAACACCCCCAAACCACAAAGAGGGGAGGAGTCCACTTGTAAGAGGGGGCTACAAATCCCAGGGGAAGATAAAAAACCCTACAATGAGGGAAATACCAAACCCCAGGAAAGAGTGCCCCCCACCTACGTGATCGCTTCATCTGCACTGTTGCATACACACAGGGTGCGAGAGACATCCACGGCCGCCATGCGATGCTGCGATGGCATTGGCAGCTCACATGGGGCTATTTAAGGAAGACGCCGGGAGTACTTTGGCGCCATTCCTTCCTTCATCGTTTGTCATGCAGGTGTAACATCCAGATGGACTCCATTCATGGGGGTTTGTTCCAGTATGCAGTTGGTTTAAATCAATGTGGTTTTTACTTCCATCGTTTTTTTTGGGCTTAACTTACATGAGATTGGGCTAAGTAAGTACTTTGAAATTACATGTTCACTTTTTGCTTCTCTCCCAGTATTTGGGGTTTGGCATTTCCCTCATTGTAGGTTTTTTTTATCTTCACCTGGTATTTGTAGCCCCCTCTTACAGGTGGACACCTCCCCTCTTTGTGGTTTGGGGGTGTTCCTAAGGGGAATGTGCAGTTATATGCATTGTATACTATACAGTTCATGTAAGCTATCATACTTCCTTCTTCTTTTCCAGTTTTTCCAATTGGAAATTTTTGGGTCTTCCCCCAGTTTCATGTTTTTTTTGGCACCCTTTGGAAATATCTCAGTGGCTCCCATATGCGATGAAAGATGCTTTTTCTGCAGACTTAAGGGATGATCATGAGCGTTGAAGGAATGCCCCTTCTAACATTATACTGATATGTAAGTCTTGTTCTTTGTAAAAGATTTAAATGTTTTGTATGCCCTATATTTTCACATGAGGGTTACATTTTGTATTCATATTATACTCTGTATTTTCAGAAGTGGCATCAGACCCTGTAGAAGGTTATATTCCATACATATATTGAAACGCGTCGGATACTCCCACCACCCATCATGATTCATTTATTCCATGGATGGTATTTTGTGTGTAGTGGGTTGATGCCATTTTTGCTATATTATGTAATGTGATACATGTATATATGTGTTTTGTCCTTTTTGGATCCCCTCTTGGGAAACGTTTTTATCATGTTCAAAATTGTATTAATACATTTTTCATTTTTTTTAAATAAATACAATATTTATTGTTTTTTTTCTAAACTGCCTTTAAAATCCCACCCCTGAGGTATTCCATATTTCCATTATAATAGGGATGATGAAAATCTACACGTCAATCTGCGTGAGTTTATTCTTTTCATTTGATACTCTACCATTGAACTTTTACTTGATTGATTATTGCCACCTTTACAAGTCATGATTGTCCACCATTGTCTATTGTGGGGCATATACACATACATATCCTTATAAAAAGAGAAAACTGTATAGAACTTTTATTTTTTTCTTTAACGCCATCATTGTATGGTTGACAGTGTTGATAAATTTGACATGTTTAAAAAAGGAAATCGTTTTTATTTTTCTTCCAGACAGTGCTCCAGCCCAATCTCTGATGTTGTTGTCATATAGTTGCACCCTAGAAAAACATTTTACATAAGATACATATTTCTTTTTTTTTTCCATTGTCAGCATTCTTTCCTAGCTTTCAATGAAGAGGTTTCTAGGATGGTTCGGGATCCCATAAAAAGTATATACATTTTGCCTTTATCTTTAGCTCCCTTTATCCTGATCCTTACTTGATCCTATTAGCCTTTGTCCCTGATTACTTGATTCTTTTAGCCTTTCCCCTGACAATGCTCAAAAGACAAAAAAATGGGCATTCACTACCTTCAATCTTTTCTATGATATTATGGCCTTCTGAATTCTGTTTTGTGACCTTATTATGTACACATACTGGTTAACAATCATACTTTTGTATTACAAAAATTCAACAAAAATGTATTGAACAAAAAAAAGGAACTTTTTGAAATCAATAAGTTAAAGAAAAACAATTTTGCAAAAAAAACAACATTATTCATCTAGTTTCAGTATATTTATTTTCATTCACAAAAAAAAAAGATCTGATAATTAGATATTCCTTTTAAAAAAAATGGTAGTCACCATACTTTACTAGAAAATTCATTATAAATATGTACCATCCAGTAACAATTACAATAATATTAGCCAGATAACACCATATTTTATAAATAACCTTCTAAGCTTCATTATTTGCATTAAATTGTTAGGCAAATCAATAGCCTCCCTAGACATTAATGTTTTATGTCTTCGGCAGCCATGGTAGTCACTTGTCCATCAAGCAGGATAAAACAGTAAAATCTGTAGCCGCTGAAGAACATCTAGGGACATGGAATTACCGATCTATATTCTGTTTTCAAAGAAGCATAACAGTGATTTACAGCCTCACTTCCTAAAAAGCTTGGGGCAGTTGAGATCATTCATGCCCAAGTCCTATTCTAAAACAATAAATTAATGTGATTATCCAATCCTGACAATGCTGTACACACTGTGAAAGAGCATAGAGGAAACAAAGAAAGAATTGCTCCCCAGTGATCAAGTGCTGCGTAAACATGAAATCTAGTTTTGGAACAGTTTATTACACAAAATACACTTCATATTCTGCCGGACTGCCACCACTTTACTGCACTTTTCAGACTCATTTGAATGAAGCTCAGTTATTCTGTCTACTTGTTATTCAAATATTTTTTCTTGAAAAGAGAAATGACACATTTTAAATGGCTTAATGATTCAGGACCGCACTAATTCTTTTGTGTGTACTAGCACCTTAACTTAGTCTTAGACTATCTATGACATTTAGGGGAAAATAAAGCAAGAAAGACATCTTATATTTGAAAGCCAGTAGTAAGATTCTCCACATTTGAAGTTATGCAGTCTAATGTTTTGGCAGCAAAGATACCACCAAAATACTATTCTCACCAATCTTAAAATATATGTGAACTCTCACCTTGTAAAACAAACCATTCAGTTTAAAATAGATATTAAATGCAAAACTTTTGAGTGTGTGTATATATATATATATATATATATATATATATATATATATATATATATATATATATATATAAACAAAAACATTATAAATAATTTTTTTGGTCTTTTATTTTATTTATAAGTGATCATATAACCTCTGTTCTCAGCTGCATAAGGAGCTCAGAGAGATAGGGGAGGAGAAACAGCAGCACACTGGTCTTCCCAGTAAATAGCTGTGCATGTGTGGTGGGGGGGGGGGGGGATGTCAGTAAGTCTAATCGTTGGAAGAGAGCAGTCTGAGTTCCCTGCACAGCCAGAAAACTGAGCATGCTGTGCTCTCATGTCTAGTGTGGTCAGTTTTTAATAGGAAAGAAGAGGGACTGGCCAGGTATACACCAGGTATTTTGCACAAAAAAGAAATACAAAGAAAACTGGATATATTTTCATACAAGTACATGGCGCAACAGGCACATATCAAGAATATGAAATGTTGGGGTAATATTCTTTAAGAGCACAATAAACATGAGCATGCTTATGTAGTATGATAAATTATTTAGCTGACTAGGGTTCACTTGTTAGCACTGCTCCAGTCTTAGGAGTATCTGCTTTTCAGGACACAATTTTCTAGAGTTTGTATGCATTTATATTTTAATGAGGTTACGGTAGGTCCAGTGTCATCCAATACTGGCTAAACAAACTGCCCTGTTACTTATATTGGACAAAGAGTTTGTGTAATTTCTTATGTACAGTAAACTGGGTAGAAACTTTTTATTATAGGCTAGGTTAAAGTAGAGAATAATTTTAATGGTTCGGGAGCACAATTATAAAGCAGCAGTGAGGCCTTTGGCTATACTAATGCTTAAAGGAAAACAGTACATTTGTAAAGCAACAATGTGCTTTACAAGTGTGTTTACAAATGTGCTTAGACTTCCCTTGCTTCAAGACTCCCCATTCAAGCAAAGCTCCATTCATCTCAATGAATAGAGAAAGTGTTGGGTAAGGAGAGCTTACCCATTTACTCACCATAGTCAGATGCAGGTTAAGGCCCCTTTTACCTCCTTTTCCCACAACCGCCTGGGTTCTTGGACATGTCCAAGAAGATAAGCTTCTCTACTTGCCTCCTTAAGCAGCCCAGAGAGGCCACACCTGATGAGGCAGAGGTAGCTGGGCAAGTGATCTGCAGTCACATGAGAGGCCCTCCTTTGTCAGAACCAATGTTCAGAGCCTGATAGCATGCAGCTCCCCAGAAGACCCAGCTCCTGCGAGGCGCACAACCCCAATTGCCAATAAACACTCTAGTTCCAATGGGGTGCTCCCTCCTTTGTCCTTGGGCCTGGGATCCCTCCAGCTGTTCATCTGTGTTACAAGAGCTACCATGGACTATGCTAAGTGGGATTCTGTTGATGAAGATAAGTGTGAGTGGCTGTGATCTGAACTGTTTTACTATTGAAGTGATTCTCAGCTAGACTCTGTTGCTATAGAGTCTTATAGAGGGTATGCTATGCAGACAAGCTTGGTTCAATTAGAATAACATCTGACTGTATATGTTCTTTGCCATTCTGACCATTGTGATCCTATTTTGCATTATTGATTCTAACTTTTTACCAGTTTAGTAAACTACAAGTTACATTTACGCTCTGTCTGATTATTTGGCTGATTACACATCCTGTTACAGGAACACCATGGAGAGATTTTTGGACTGGTGCTAGGGAGCAATTTAACTACTATATCAGGCCATACACAGTTTAAATCTCAGCCGGTTCAGCAGGAACCAGTCGAGATTCGAACTGTGTATGAGCAGGCTGAATGGACTAAGCTGATCAATCAATCTATTAAGTTGGGTAAAACCAGCATGCCGGGTTTTACCTGCGATTATCACTAGCGGCTGCTATACCCGCTAGCAATAATGTCTTCTCAACTTCCCCTGCCCCCGCCCGCCAGGAGAAGACAATGACCTGGCAGGAGGGATTCCCGCATTAACACATGGTTGCAGGAAAGAAATTTGATCCATCCATGGCTGGCCTAACAGCAGTAAGACATTTATATTTAAGTTTTTAAATTATTCCATATATCTAGCTACCTTTTAAAATATCAAATGGTCTCCAACAAAAGCATGTAATCTTTGATTCTAACATTAACTTAAGCATTACCCCTTAAAAAAAAGACTGAACTGTGTAAGCTGTGACCAAAGAAGGCAAGCACAGCTGAAAGGACTAGTCACTATTGCCTGCAGGCTCTCTATAGCTTTGCCTTGCTCTGTACTGTGTCCCTGTGTAGAGATGGTAATTTTGGTAGAGGCAGGGCTTTTCTTCCCAAAGTCAGAGCTGATGATGGAAAAGCAGCAGGAGAAACATAGGGCAGTAGAGATCCACAGAATGGATGCAGCAGAAGAGAAATGTATACAGTACAGGTCCTCAGGTACAGATCCGTCTCTCCAGCAGGACAGTAGTGGCATCTCCAGATCTTACTCCAAATGTCATGAGATTAGCCGTCAAAGAAAAAAGGGCCTTAGATACTCTCATACAACAAATATACATTCATGAGGCTGTATACACAGGAGTGCCTAAGCACACTCACATATCAGGAAAATGCATTTCAAGAAGTAAGACGACATTTCAAAATATTCCCTATACCATTGCAATTCTGCACTTTTGGGTTGAGGTCCACTTTACAGTAGGTGTAAACCCTAAATTAAATTTAGTTATCTAAAGCAATGTCCTATAAACGACCCCCTTTTCTGAAATAAAATGCTTGTTTGTAATCAGGTGTTGCATTTTCAGTGCTGTTGATCTCCTACAATCTCTTTGTAGTCAATTGTTGACTTCCATCACTACAACAATGGCTGCATGTCATTTCTCACGGCTGGTTCTTTGATGATGACAGCAGTGGGCTATGCCTGCTTAATGTGCATTGAACTGGCCACTTGTAGATTCTATGGAAAGCCTGTATGACAGGGAGATAATGCAGGAGTACAGCTGGGAGGTAGGGACAGACAATTTCACTCTATAACATTAAGTGCCTGAATGGAGACATGCATTGGAGGATCGCCAGGTATTATTGTAATGAAAGCTACAGGTTTCAACATTAAACATAACCTTTAAAAAGACATTAGCATGTTAAAGCTTATATGAGATTTTAATTTTTGGGTTCATATATATTTTAACTAAGCCCTTATGCCCCATACACGCGGTCGGATTTTCCGACGGACAATGTTGTCGGAAATTCCAACCGTGTGTAGGCTCCATCGGACTTTTTCCGTCGGATTTTCCGACGGACAAAGTTTTATCTCCTGCTCTCAAATTTTCCGACAACAAAGTCCTATCGGACTTTTTCCGATCGTGTGTAGCGAATTCCGACGGACAAAGTGCCACGCATGATCAGATCACATTACAAGATCAAAGCTATTGGCTACTTGCCTCTACGTAGTCCTGTCGTACGCAACGAATGTCACCACGTTCAGGATGATCGGATTTTCCGACAACTTTGTCCGACCGTGTGTATGCAACACCAGTGTCGGAAAAAATCCGCGTGTACGGGGCATAACATCTAACTAAGCCCTTGTTCTGTATATATAGCTCATCCAACACCAGTAGCACCAGTAGCAACTACACTGCCTCCCCACAGCTTAGCACTGAAAGATAAAGCACATAGCTGCAAATGTTAATAACTTCTGATCCATAATAACACGTAGAAAAAGGTATCAGAACTAAAAAATGGAAGCATCAGAAAGAAAGAAAGAAAAAAGTCTATGAGAGAAGAAATGAAGAAAGAGTGGTGTATACCAAGAAACCAAAGGCCAAAGTGGTTCCTGTCTGCTGAGAACTTTGTATGTTACAACAGGTTTAAATGATGGTATTCCCCACGTTTATTTCTGGCCAGAGAGTTCGTTGCGTGCCACCTGTAGATTTTTAAATAAATGTATTACTTGCCATATTAGTTGTCTAATGTGTTGAAACCAGGCGTAAGTAATGATCAACAAAATATATGTAATTAAACAGAATAAACGAGGCAGGAGTTTTTTTTTTTTTTTCTAGGATGACTTGAAGTAGACATACAAATACTTTGGAAGGCATAATCTAATTGTATGCAGGGTTTATTTAACAGATGGCACAGCACCTCTGGGCAGATAATCCTTGCAATGCATAATTTACAGCTCTATTCTCACAGAAGCTCTCCCCTGACACCCTGGATATCAAGCCCAGTTGTAGACAACCCATTTAACCCTGTGCTCTTATTACTTTAGAACATATACATTCACTTATAAATTTGGAATATTGATCCTAAATAGTATACATAATTTCATACATATAACTTATATAAGGGGCTATTGATAAAGAGAATTATAACTCTCAACCCATTCATATCATATAGATGTGTCCACCAATAACAGGTGTCTTTATGCTTTGCTTGTTTTCTAATGACCTAGCATAAATAGCAGAACCAGTATTCTTACACATAGACCTTCTAAATTAGCTGGTAATATGAATCAGGTTTCAGTTTCCATTGTAAGAAATATTGGCAACAGCCTAAGGAAGCATCACTTACTGGGACATGACAAAAATAAAATCAGTTCCAAGGTGAGTGTATTCAGAGTCAACATAAAAACATTATTGGGGACAGCCTTCTGAATAAGCCACAAATGGAATGTGACTTGCCCTCCTCATTAATGATGGTTGCAGAACTTTCATATGCTTGTATCTGGAGAGAACCAGTGTTGGTCATCTTACTTTAAAAAAGTAATTAGTTACATTACAAATTACTTCTCCCAAAAAAGTAATTGAGTTAGTAACTCAGTTACTACATTGGAAAAGTAATTAGTTACTCAGCAAAGTAACTGACTTTTTTTTAATATTCTTAGGGGCGGGTCTAGTATTACTGTAAGCAAAGGGCGCGTTCCCCCCTGCACATCTATTTCCCCCCCCCCAACACATATATCTGTTCCCCCTCTGTACCCCACTACACGTCTGCCCCCCCCCCACACACATATATCTGTTCCCCCTCTGTACCCCACTACACGTCTGTCCCCCCCCCCACACATATATCTGTTCCCCCCTGTACATCTGTCCCCCCCAAACTCACGGATCGGATCGTTGCAGAGTCACGGATCGGATCATTTTTCGGATCAGCAAATAATAATTGAATTTGCAAAAACCTTTGAAAATTCCACCACCATAAAGCCCCCACTGTAATATCCACGTCATCTCCCCAACTGTAATATTGTCTGGGTATAGCTTGGTACGGCTGGGTATCACCGAGTATGGCTGGGTATCGCCGAGTATGGCTGGGTATCGCCGAGTATGGCTGGGTATTACCGCGTATTGCAGAGTGTGGCGGGGTATGGCCAGGTGTTGCGGGGTATGGCGGGGTGTTGCAGGGTATGGCAGGGTGTTGCAGAGTATTGCGCAGTATTGGCAGGGTGTTGCAGAGTATTGCGCAGTATTGGCAGGGTGTTGCAGAGTATTGCACAGTATTGGCAGGGTGTTGCAGAGTATTGCACAGTATTGGCAGGGTGTTGCAGAGTATTGCGCAGTATTGGCAGGGTGTTGCAGAGTATTGCGCAGTATTGGCAGGGTGTTGCAGAGTATTGCGCAGTATTGGCAGGGTGTTGCAGAGTATTGCGCAGTATTGGCACTGGCAGGGTGTTGCAGAGTATTGCGCAGTATTGGCAGGGTGTTGCAGAGTATTGCGCAGTATTGGCAGGGTGTTGCAGAGTATTGCGCAGTATTGGCAGGGTGTTGCAGAGTATTGCGCAGTATTGGCAGGGTGTTGCAGAGTATTGCGCAGTATTGGCAGGGTGTTGCAGAGTATTGCGCAGTAGTGGCACTGGCAGGGTGTTGCAGAGTATTGCGCAGTATTGGCAGGGTGTTGCAGAGTATTGCGCAGTATTGGCACGGTGTTGCAGAGTATTGCGCAGTATTGGCAGGGTGTTGCAGAGTATTGCGCAGTATTGGCAGGGTGTTGCAGAGTATTGCGCAGTAGTGGCACTGGCAGGGTGTTGCAGAGTATTGCGCAGTATTGGCAGGGTGTTGCAGAGTATTGCGCAGTATTGGCAGGGTGTTGCAGAGTATTGCGCAGTATTGGCAGGGTGTTGCAGAGTATTGCGCGGTTTTGGCAGGGTGTTGCAGAGTATTGGCAGGGTGTTGCAGAGTATTGCGCAGTATTGGCAGGGTGTTGCAGAGTATTGCGCAGTATTGGCAGGGTGTTGCAGAGTATTGCGCAGTATTGGCATGGTGTTGCAGAGTATTGCGCAGTATTGGCAGGGTGTTGCAGAGTATTGCGCAGTATTGGCAGGGTGTTGCAGAGTATTGCGCTGTATTGGCAGGGTGTTGCAGAGTATTGCGCAGTATTGGCAGGGTGTTGCAGAGTATTGCGCAGTATTGGCAGGGTGTTGCAGAGTATTGCGCAGTATTAGCAGGGTGTTGCAGAGTAGTGGCAGGGTATGGACTGGAGGGATGGCTGCTGCCATCCGATCTCTCCCCTCCACTGTACAGATCTGTACACAGAGGGGAGACCAGTCATCTTGACGCCGGTTTGTTTACAAAGTGATCGCTCTGTCATTTGACGGAGCAATCACATTGTAAACGGCCGACGGGTGCACCAAGATGTCCGCCACTCCAGAGCTAGGCCGGAGCGGCGGCCATCTTGGTGCACCCGTCGGCCGCCGCTCCGAAGCTAGGCCGAAGCCGTGGCCTTTCCTAAGGCCGAGGCCGCGGACGGCTCCGCGATCGCGGCGGGTAATTGCGGTAACGCCGCCCCAGTAATGGGAACGGCGTTACCGCTAGGGGAAGAGTAATCAGTTAGATTACTCGTTACCCTCTAAAGTAACGGCGTTACGTAACGCCGTTTACTTTAACGGCGTTAGTGCCATCACTGGAGAGAACTAAGGAGGAACTAATTTCACCACCAGCAATTGATTTGTGCACTTTGGCAGCAGCAAAAACAAAACTAAAGCCACATACACACGGTCAGATTTTCAGACGAGAAATGTGTGATGACAGACCGTTTGTACGCTCCATCGGACAAATGTTGTAGGATTTTTTCACGGACAAATGTTGGATGGCAGGTTTTAAAATTTTCCGCGGACAAATGTCTGTTGTCGGATTTTCCAAGCGTGTGTACACAAGTCCGACAGACAGAAGTCCAAAGTACAAACACGCATGCTCAGACGCCAGAAGCGGTCGGTCTTGTAAACTAGCTTTCATAATGGAGAATTAACATTCGTGACTTGGCAGATTATGAAATCTCGAAATGCAGCACACAATTCTTTTCTTCTTTAATGGGATAATAATGAAGCTGCTTTGCTGGTGATACTAATGGAGTTATTGCAAACAAATTTTCAAAGGCTTTTTTTTTTTCTAGTAATATCAAGAATAATATTATTATGTTTTTTTGTTTTTTTTTATTTGGGCAGGTTACCACAACACTATTATCCTGTGGTTTTTAAGATCAAAGATACAACAAGATACGGTTTTGTCGGCCAACAATCTGATCATGTGTAGGAAGCTTAAGACTGGCTTGAAGATACAATGAAAGCTAATAAAGATTGCTTCAAAGTACACACATATGTTTTATTACCAATCTTAGTCCGTAGGGTTCAATATTGAGTTGGCCCACCCTTTGCAGCTATAACAGCTTCAACTCTTCTGGGAAGGCTGTCCATAAGGTTTAGGAGTGTGTCTATGGGAATGTTTGACCATTCTTCCAGAAGCGCATTTTTGAAGTTAGGCACTGATGTGAACGAGAAGGCCTGGCTCGCAGTCTCCACTCTAATTCATCCCAAAGGTGTTCTATCGGTTGAGGTCAGGACTCTGTGCAGGCCAGTGAAGTTCCTTCAACCCAAAATTACTCATCCATGTCTTTATGGACCTTGCTTTGTGCACTGGTGCGCAGTCATGTTATAACAGGAAGGGGCCATCCCCACACTGTTCCCACAAAGTTGGGAGCATGAAATTGTCCAAAATGTCTTGGTATGCTGATGCCTTAAAGTGATTGATAAGGTTTTTTTTTTTCCTTTTTAAAATAACAAAACATGTTATACTTACCTGATCCTCCTTTTCTGGGGACCCCCGGCGGTGCTCCTGGCCTCTCCTCTTCATCAAGTGGCCCCATGGAGAGCCATTTTCCCTGGGTAGCACTCGTGCGAGCACGCTCCCAAGGTCCTACTGCTGCGTCCATTGAATGCTGCGGCCCCGCCCCCAAATCCCATGTCACAATGGCTCCTGCTGCTATCAATCTATCCAATGAGGACCCGAGACAGCAGCTGGAGCTTCTGGTCTTTTCCCTATTGCTGGAACAATCAGATTCAGATAAGAAAAAGGGGGGCACTGGGGGGCAGCTGCAGCACAGAAGGTTTTTCACCTTAATGTATAGAATGCATTAAGATGAAAAACCACAAGGGTTTACAACTCCTTTAGGAGTTCCCTTCACTGCAACTAAGGGGCCAAGCCCAACCCCTGAAAAACAACCCCACACCCCCCCTTCCACCAAATGATTTAGACCAGTGCCCAAAGCAAGGTCCATAAAGACATGGATGAACGAGTTTGGGGTGGAGGAACTTGACTGGCCTGCAACCCGATAGAACACCTTTGGGATGAATTAGAGTGAAGACTGCAAGCCAGGCCTTCTCGTCCACATCAGTGCCTGACCTCACAAATGTGCTTCTGGAAGAATAATAAAACATCCCCATAGACACACTCCTAAACCTTGTGGACAGCCTTCCCAAAAGAGTTGAAGCTGTTATAGCTGCAAAGGGTGGGCCAACTCAATATCGAACCCTACGGACTAAGACTTGGATGCCATTAAATTCCATGTGTGTGTAAAGGCAGGCATCACAATGCTTTTGGTAATATAGTGTATGAATGATGGTTTTCCCCTTAATAAGCCTGCCCCACTAAAACATACATACCGGTAAGTATACATACAGTAAATGCGCTTTAAAATAAACCCTCTGTAGCTGCAGGCACTGGGGAGCAATTTATCCTAAAAGCTTGCAACAGAAGCACTGAAGTTGTTTTCTCAGCAGCTTAGCTCCTCCTATCCCCCCTCCAATAGCACCTGCTCTTTATCTCCATTAGAGAATGGAAGACGTTTGTCAAATCACTATTGGAAAGGAGGAGCAGAGTGAGCTGAGCTGGCTTAGAAAAGGACTTAAAGTGATACTAAAGCTTTGTTTTTGTTTTTTTTTCTTGAAAATAACAAACATGTTATACTTACCTGCTCTGTGCAATGGTTTTGCCCAGAGCAGCTCCGATCCTCTTCTTTTCGTGTCCTTCTCCGGTGCTCCTGGCTCCTCTCCCTTGAGTAGTGCCCCAGAGAATGCAATTTGCTCACTCCCAAGCCGCTGCTCAATGTGTCCATGAGACATATAGAGCCACAGTTCGGCCCGCCTCCCCACTCTCTCCTTATGGGCTCACTCGCTGTGATTGACAGCAGTGTGAGGCAATGGGCTCCTGCTGCTATCTCAGCCAATGAGTCCTGGGACAGCCGAGGCTATTGTGAACATCGCTGGATCGGAGGAAGCTTGGGTAAGATTTGGGGGGGCTGGCGGGGCCGCTGCAAACAGGAGGTTTTTTACCCTCATGCATAGATGGCTTGAAGATAAAAACCTTCAGCCTTTAAAAACACTTTAAAGTGCACTTTAGCAGCCAAATTGGGCTAATACTTTCTTTATATTTGTTACATGTTCTAATGTATACAGCATAAACATTTTTTTAAAATTGCAGATTACCATATTAGATGCCCTATTCTGAAACCTCCATTGAGGAAAATACTACTAGTTCTCTTTGTTTATGTAGCTAGGCAGCTTTGTTTGCCATAATTATCCCTGTCAGTATTGTTCAAGCAGATCTTCATTAGGGATGGGCCCGGTGCTCGATGCGAACCCATGTTCGCATCGAGCACCAGGCGTTCGCTCGCTCGGCGAGCCCAGAACTATTTTGGCCGCTCGCATCACATTCGTCCCAATGCATTGCGGCCGGCGCAGTGCATTGCTGGCTGATGATTGGCCAAGCATGCACTGTGACCCCGCATGCTTGGCCAATCACAGCGCCGGAAACTCGGAGAGCCATAGTTGGCTACAGGCAGGACGCCTGTAGCCAATTACAGCTCAGGGGCTTTAGTACATGCCCCACCATTTAAAAGGCCGCCACGCCGTCGGCGCCGGTCACATGAGTTCCGGCTTTAGGAGAGATCAGGCTGATTCTGTGTCTTTGCTAGATTCATTCAGATATAAAGATTTGCTCTACTTTGCTAAACCATTGGCTATTTATTTGCTAAACCATTGCTACCTGTCATTGATCGTCCATTGCTGCTGGTTAGTGTGTTTTTAGCTGCTGCTGGGGATTAGTCCGGTGCGTGTTTTACTGTTAGTACAGTATTTCAGTAGTACCAACCGCAGTGCTGTTAGCACAGCATTGCACCCCAAAAGCACCCATAGGACTTCTAGTGTGTTAGTGGCAGCAAACAGAGCTCCTATATTTTCTTCCCCAGAAGCACCCATAGGACATCTACTGTGTTAGTGGCATCACACAGAGTTCCTATATTTTCTTCCCAGAAGCACCCATAGGACTTGTACTGTGTTAGTGGCATCACACAGAGTTCCTATATTTTCTTCCCAGAAGCACCCATAGGACTTCTAGTGTGTTAGTAGCATCACACAGAGCTCCTATATTTTCTTCCCAGAAGCACCCATAGGACTTCTAGTGTGTTAGTGGCATCACACAGAGTTCCTATATTTTCTTCCCAGAAGCACCCATAGGACTTGTACTGTGTTAGTGGCATCACACAGAGTTCCTATATTTTCTTCCCAGAAGCACCCATAGGACTTGTACTGTGTTAGTGGCATCACACAGAGTTCCTATATTTTCTTCCCAGAAGCACCCATAGGACTTGTACTGTGTTAGTGGCATCACACAGAGTTCCTATATTTTCTTCCCAGAAGCACCCATAGGACTTCTACTGTGTTAATGGCATAACACAGAGTTCCGATATTTTCTTCCCAGAAGCACCCATAGGACTTGTACTGTGTTAGTGGCATCACACAGAGTTCCTATATTTTCTTCCCAGAAGCACCCATAGGACTTCTAGTGTGTTAGTGGCAGCAAACAGAGCTCCTATATTTTCTTCTCAGAAGCACCCATAGGACTTCTACTGTGTTAGTGGCATCACACAGAGTTCCTATATTTTCTTCCCAGAAGCACCCATAGGACTTCTAGTGTGTTAGTGGCATCACACAGAGCTCCCATATTTTCTTCCCAGAAGCACCCATAGGACTTCTAGTGTGTTAGTGGCATCACACAGAGTTCCTATATTTTCTTCCCAGAAGCACCCATAGGACTTCTAGTGTGTTAGTGGCATCACACAGAGCTCCCATATTTTCTTCCCAGAAGCACCCATAGGACTTCTAGTGTGTTAGTGGCATCACACAGAGCTCCCATATTTTCTTTCCAGAAGCACCCATAGGACTTCTAGTGTGTTAGTGGCATCACACAGAGCTCCCATATTTTCTTCCCAGAAGCACCCATAGGACTTCTACTGTGTTAGTGGCATCACACAGAGTTCCTATATTTTCTTCCCAGAAGCACCCATAGGACTTGTACTGTGTTAGTGGCATCACACAGAGTTCCTATATTTTATTCCCAGAAGCACCCATAGGACTTCTAGTGTGTTAGTGGCATCACACAGAGTTCCTATATTTTCTTCCCAGAAGCACCCATAGGACTTGTACTGTGTTAGTGGCATCACACAGAGTTCCTATATTTTATTCCCAGAAGCACCCATAGGACTTCTAGTGTGTTAGTGGCATCACACAGAGTTCCTATATTTTATTCCCAGAAGCACCCATAGGACTTCTAGTGTGTTAGTGGCATCACACAGAGCTCCTATATTTTCTTCCCAGAAGCACCCATAGGACTTGTACTGTGTTAGTGGCATCACACAGAGTTCCTATATTTTCTTCCCAGAAGCACCCATAGGACTTCTAGTGTGTTAGTGGCATCACACAGAGCTCCCATATTTTCTTCCCAGAAGCACCCATAGGACTTCTAGTGTGTTAGTGGCATCACACAGAGCTCCCATATTTTCTTTGCAGAAGCACCCATAGGACTTCTAGTGTGTTAGTGGCATCACACAGAGCTCCTATATTTTCTTTGCAGAAGCACCCATAGGACTTCTAGTGTGTTAGTGGCATCACACAGAGCTCCTATATTTTCTTCTCAGCAGCACCCACAGGACTTCTAGTGTGTTAGTGGCATCACACAGAGCTCCTATATTTTCTTTGCAGAAGCACCCATAGGACTTCTAGTGTGTTAGTGGCATCACACAGAGCTCCTATATTTTCTTCTCAGCAGCACCCACAGGACTTCTAGTGTGTTAGTGGCATCACACAGAGCTCCTATATTTTCTTTGCAGAAGCACCCATAGGACTTCTAGTGTGTTAGTGGCATCACACAGAGCTCCTATATTTTCTTCCCAGAAGCACCCATAGGACTTGTACTGTGTTAGTGGCATCACACAGAGTTCCTATATTTTCTTCCCAGAAGCACCCATAGGACTTCTAGTGTGTTAGTGGCATCACACAGAGTTCCTATATTTTCTTCCCAGAAGCACCCATAGGACTTGTACTGTGTTAGTGGCATCACACAGAGTTCCTATATTTTCTTCCCAGAAGCACCCATAGGACTTGTACTGTGTTAGTGGCATCACACAGAGTTCCTATATTTTCTTCCCAGAAGCACCCATAGGACTTGTACTGTGTTAGTGGCATCACACAGAGTTCCTATATTTTCTTCCCAGAAGCACCCATAGGACTTCTAGTGTGTTAGTGGCATCACACAGAGCTCCCATATTTTCTTCCCAGAAGCACCCATAGGACTTCTAGTGTGTTAGTGGCATCACACAGAGTTCCTATATTTTCTTCCCAGAAGCACCCATAGGACTTCTAGTGTGTTAGTGGCATCACACAGAGCTCCCATATTTTCTTCCCAGAAGCACCCATAGGACTTCTAGTGTGTTAGTGGCATCACACAGAGCTCCCATATTTTCTTTCCAGAAGCACCCATAGGACTTCTAGTGTGTTAGTGGCATCACACAGAGCTCCCATATTTTCTTCCCAGAAGCACCCATAGGACTTCTACTGTGTTAGTGGCATCACACAGAGTTCCTATATTTTCTTCCCAGAAGCACCCATAGGACTTGTACTGTGTTAGTGGCATCACACAGAGTTCCTATATTTTATTCCCAGAAGCACCCATAGGACTTCTAGTGTGTTAGTGGCATCACACAGAGTTCCTATATTTTATTCCCAGAAGCACCCATAGGACTTCTAGTGTGTTAGTGGCATCACACAGAGCTCCTATATTTTCTTCCCAGAAGCACCCATAGGACTTGTACTGTGTTAGTGGCATCACACAGAGTTCCTATATTTTCTTCCCAGAAGCACCCATAGGACTTCTAGTGTGTTAGTGGCATCACACAGAGCTCCCATATTTTCTTCCCAGAAGCACCCATAGGACTTCTAGTGTGTTAGTGGCATCACACAGAGCTCCCATATTTTCTTTGCAGAAGCACCCATAGGACTTCTAGTGTGTTAGTGGCATCACACAGAGCTCCTATATTTTCTTTGCAGAAGCACCCATAGGACTTCTAGTGTGTTAGTGGCATCACACAGAGCTCCTATATTTTCTTCTCAGCAGCACCCACAGGACTTCTAGTGTGTTAGTGGCATCACACAGAGCTCCTATATTTTCTTTGCAGAAGCACCCATAGGACTTCTAGTGTGTTAGTGGCATCACACAGAGCTCCTATATTTTCTTCTCAGCAGCACCCACAGGACTTCTAGTGTGTTAGTGGCATCACACAGAGCTCCTATATTTTCTTTGCAGAAGCACCCATAGGACTTCTAGTGTGTTAGTGGCATCACACAGAGCTCCTATATTTTCTTCCCAGAAGCACCCATAGGACTTCTAGTGTGTTAGTGGCAGCAAACAGAGCTCCTATATTTTCTTCCCAGAAGCACCCATAGGACTTCTACTGTGTTAGTGGCATCACACAGAGTTCCTATATTTTCTTCCCAGAAGCACCCATAGGACTTGTACTGTGTTAGTGGCATCACACAGAGTTCCTATATTTTCTTCCCAGAAGCACCCATAGGACTTCTAGTGTGTTAGTGGCATCACACAGAGTTCCTATATTTTCTTCCCAGAAGCACCCATAGGACTTGTACTGTGTTAGTGGCATCACACAGAGTTCCTATATTTTCTTCCCAGAAGCACCCATAGGACTTCTACTGTGTTAGTGGCATCACACAGAGTTCCTATATTTTCTTCCCAGAAGCACCCATAGGACTTGTACTGTGTTAGTGGCATCACACAGAGTTCCTATATTTTCTTCCCAGAAGCACCCATAGGACTTCTAGTGTGTTAGTGGCATCACACAGAGCTCCCATATTTTCTTCCCAGAAGCACCCATAGGACTTCTAGTGTGCTAGTGGCATCACACAAAGCTCCCATATTTTCTTCCCAGAAGCACCCATAGGACTTCTAGTGTGTTAGTGGCATCACACAGAGCTCCTATATTTTCTTCCCAGAAGCACCCATAGGACTTCTACTGTGTTAGTGGCATCACACAGAGTTCCTATATTTTATTCCCAGAAGCACCCATAGGACTTCTAGTGTGTTAGTGGCATCACACAGAGCTCCCATATTATCTTTGCAGAAGCACCCATAGGACTTCTAGTGTGTTAGTGGCATCACACAGAGCTCCTATATTTTCTTTGCAATAGCACCCATAGGACTTCTAGTGTGTTAGTGGCATCACACAGAGCTCCTATATTTTCTTCTCAGCAGCACCCACAGGACTTCTAGTGTGTTAGTGGCATCACACAGAGCTCCTATATTTTCTTCCCAGAAGCACCCATAGGACTTCTAGTGTGTTAGTGGCATCACACAGAGCTCCCATATTTTCTTCCCAGAAGCACCCATAGGACTTCTACTGTGTTAGTGGCATCACACAGAGTTCCTATATTTTATTCCCAGAAGCACCCATAGGACTTCTAGTGTGTTAGTGGCATCACACAGAGCTCCCATATTATCTTTGCAGAAGCACCCATAGGACTTCTAGTGTGTTAGTGGCATCACACAGAGCTCCTATATTTTCTTTGCAGAAGCACCCATAGGACTTCTAGTGTGTTAGTGGCATCACACAGAGCTCCTATATTTTCTTCTCAGCAGCACCCACAGGACTTCTAGTGTGTTAGTGGCATCACACAGAGCTCCTATATTTTCTTTGCAGAAGCACCCATAGGACTTCTAGTGTGTTAGTGGCATCACACAGAGCTCCTATATTTTCTTCTCAGCAGCACCCACAGGACTTCTAGTGTGTTAGTGGCATCACACAGAGCTCCTATATTTTCTTTGCAGAAGCACCCATAGGACTTCTAGTGTGTTAGTGGCATCACACAGAGCTCCCATATTTCCTTCCCAGAAGCACCCATAGGACTTGTACTGTGTTAGTGGCATCACACAGAGCTCCTATATTTTCTTCTCAGCAGCACCCACAGGACTTCTAGTGTGTTAGTGGCATCACACAGAGCTCCTATATTTTCTTCTCAGCAGCACCCACAGGACTTCTAGTGTGTTAGTGGCATCACACAGAGCTCCTATATTTTCTTTGCAGAAGCACCCACAGGACTTCTAGCGTGTTAGTGGCATCACACAGAGCTCCTATATTTTTTTTTGCAGAAGCACCCATAGGACTTGTACTGTGTTAGTGGCATCACACAGAGCTCCCATATTTTCTTCCCAGAAGCACCCATAGGACTTCTAGTGTGTTAGTGGCATCACACAGAGCTCCCATATTTTCTTTGCAGAAGCACCCATAGGACTTCTAGTGTGTTAGTGGCATCACACAGAGCTCCTATATTTTCTTCTCAGCAGCACCCACAGGACTTCTAGTGTGTTAGTGGCATCACACAGAGCTCCTATATTTTCTTTGCAGAAGCACCCATAGGACTTCTAGTGTGTTAGTGGCATCACACAGAGCTCCTATATTTTCTTCTCAGCAGCACCCACAGGACTTCTAGTGTGTTAGTGGCATCACACAGAGCTCCTATATTTTCTTTGCAGAAGCACCCATAGGACTTCTAGTGTGTTAGTGGCATCACACAGAGCTCCTATATTTTCTTCCCAGAAGCACCCATAGGACTTGTACTGTGTTAGTGGCATCACACAGAGCTCCTATATTTTCTTCTCAGCAGCACCCACAGGACTTCTAGTGTGTTAGTGGCATCACACAGAGCTCCTATATTTTCTTTGCAGAAGCACCCATAGGACTTCTAGTGTGTTAGTGGCATCACACAGAGCTCCTATATTTTCTTCCCAGAAGCACCCATAGGACTTGTACTGTGTTAGTGGCATCACACAGAGCTCCTATATTTTCTTCTCAGCAGCACCCACAGGACTTCTAGTGTGTTAGTGGCATCACACAGAGCTCCTATATGTTCTTCTCAGCAGCACCCACAGGACTTCTAGTGTGTTAGTGGCATCACACAGAGCTCCTATATTTTCTTTGCAGAAGCACCCATAGGACTTCTAGTGTGTTAGTGGCATCACACAGAGCTCCTATATTTTCTTCTCAGCAGCACCCACAGGACTTCTAGTGTGTTAGTGGCATCACACAGAGCTCCTATATTTTCTTTGCAGAAGCACCCATAGGACTTCTAGTGTGTTAGTGGCATCACACAGAGCGCCTATATTTTCTTCTCAGCAGCACCCACAGGACTTCTAGTGTGTTAGTGGCATCACACAGAGCTCCTATATTTTCTTTGCAGAAGCACCCATAGGACTTCTAGTGTGTTAGTGGCATCACACAGAGCTCCTATATTTTCTTCCCAGAAGCACCCATAGGACTTGTACTGTGTTAGTGGCATCACACAGAGCTCCTATATTTTCTTCTCAGCAGCACCCACAGGACTTCTAGTGTGTTAGTGGCATCACACAGAGCTCCTATATTTTCTTTGCAGAAGCACCCATAGGACTTCTAGTGTGTTTGTGGCATCACACAGAGCTCCTATATTTTCTTTGCAGAAGCACCCATAGGACTTCTAGTGTGTTAGTGGCATCACACAGAGCTCCTATATTTTCTTCTCAGCAGCACCCACAGGACTTCTAGTGTGTTAGTGGCATCACACAGAGCTCCTATATTTTCTTTGCAGAAGCACCCATAGGACTTCTAGTGTGTTAGTGGCATCACACAGAGCTCCTATATTTTCTTCTCAGCAGCACCCACAGGACTTCTAGTGTGTTAGTGGCATCACACAGAGCTCCTATATTTTCTTCTCAGCAGCACCCACAGGACTTCTAGTGTGTTAGTGGCATCACACAGGGCTCCTATATTTTCTTTGCAGAAGCACCCACAGGACTTCTAGCGTGTTAGTGGCATCACACAGAGCTCCTATATTTTTTTTGCAGAAGCACCCATAGGACTTCTAGTGTGTTAGTGGCATCACACAGAGCTCCTATATTTTCTTCTCAGCAGCACCCACAGGACTACCGACTACAATGGCTGGAAGACCGCCAAGGGGAGGCAGAGCGTGCAGAGGCAAGAACACAGGGCAGGCAGGCTCTGTTTCTAGTGGACGTGGCCATGGACGTGGTCGTGCATCGTCATCAGCACGTGGCCATGGGACACGCGCGTCTTTGTTTTCGGCAGCTGGACATGTGGAGCCGCATCATGCTGAAGGCTTGGTAGAATGGATGACCAAGCCCTCCTCATCCTCCTCATCCTCTCTCACCCAGGCTCAGGGTACTGGCAGAGCAGCTGCCAACGCGTACTCAATTGCATCATCAGCCACCCCTTCCCTAGACCCACCATGTCCTCCTGAGGAGTCCCCCGAACTCTTTGAGCACAGTGTTGGGTACATGCTCCAGGAGGATGCCCAACGATTCGAAGGCTCGGATGATGATACCCAGCTTGAGGAAGTCAGTAGTGTGCGCGCAGAGAGAGGGGATGCTGAAGGACAGCAATCTGGCAGTACTGTTCCACCAGCTGCAGCTTACTGCCAGGTTTGCTCTAGTGGTGAAGAGGGAGGGGATGATGAGGTCACTGACTCCACGTGGGTGCCTGAAGGGAGAGAGGATGAGGAGGAGGACGAGGAGGAGGAGGATGCGGCGTCACATGTCCAACGAGGCAGGATGCCCCCTGGAGGCCAGGTAGAGGCCAGCACAGCAACTGTACAACATCGCAGAGCTCCGCCTGTGCAGGGCGCTGCCTCTGCACGTTATCAGAAAAGTTCTTTGGTGTGGGCCTTTTTTGAGACAAGTGCATCAGATCGCACCACTGCTATTTGCAATATTTGTCTCAAGCGTATCTCGCGTGGCCAAAATATCAGCCGCTTGGGCACCACAAGCATGAGCAGACATATGTCGACCTGCCATGCAGCTCGTTGGCAAGCATACATAAAAGACCCACACCAAAGAACTAAGCGGACCTCTCCTTGCTCCTCATCAGCTGGGATCTCCATCCCAACTACATCTTCAGTCCTCTCTGAAAGCTGCTCTGAGAGCACTGAAGATGTAGAATTAGGTGTGTCACAACCAAGTACTTGCAGTACACCGACGTCCGATTCTACCAGGCAAATTTCCCTGCCCCAGCTGCTGGACCGTCGAAATAAGTACACTCCCAGCCATCCACATGCCCAGCGGTTGAATGCTAACTTGGCTAAATTGCTAGCACTTCAACTGCTGCCTTTTCAGTTGGTAGACTCGGCCCCCTTCCGTGAGTTTGTTCAATGTGCGGTTCCTCAGTGGCAGGTTCCCAAACGCCGCTTTTTCTCACGGAAGGCGATTCCGTCTCTCTACCGGCATGTGGAAGGCAATGTCCATGCCTCTCTGGACAGGGCGGTCAGCGGTAAGGTGCATATTACCGCTGACTCATGGTCCAGCAGGCATGGACAGGGACGTTACCTTTCTTTCACGGCCCATTGGGTCACTCTATTGGCAGCTGGGAGGGATGCAGGACAAGGTGCAGTAGTGTTGGAGGTTGTTCCGCCACCACGCCTCCAAAATGCTACTACTGCTACTGGTTGTGACATACCTCTCTCCTCCACCCCCTCCTCTTCTTCTTCCTCCAGTGCTCTGTCCTCGGAACCAGCGGTGCTCCGTAGGCGTACAAGGGGCTACGCAAGTACGCAGGCAAAAAGATGCCATGCCGTGCTTGCGCTGGTGTGCTTGGGGGACAGGAGCCACACTGGGCCAGAGGTTCTGGCAGCTCTGCAGGGGCAGGCTGAGAGGTGGTTGACGCCACGCCAGCTTAAGCCAGGAATGGTCGTTTCTGACAATGGCACCAACCTCCTCTCCGCCCTGCGACAGGGGCAGCTCACCCATGTGCCCTGTATGGCTCACGTCCTCAACCTGGTGGTGCAGCGGTTCTTGGGCAGGTTCCCAGGTTTACAGGATGTCCTGAGGCAGGCCAGGAAAGTCTGTGTGCATTTCCGCCGATCTTATAATGCCAGTGCTCGGCTGACTGAGCTGCAAAAGGAGCTGAACCTGCCCAAGAACCGCCTAATATGTGACATGCCCACCAGGTGGAACTCAACGTTGGCCATGCTGCAGCGACTGCACACGCAGCAGAGGGCCATCAATGAGTACCTTTGCAACTACGGCACCAGGACAGGGTCAGGGGAGCTTGGATTTTTTCCCCACGTCAGTGGAGCATGATCAGGGATGCATGCACTGTCCTCTCACCATTTGAGGAGGCCACGAGGATGGTGAGCAGTGACAGTGCATGCATCAGTGACACTGTACCTCTTGTCCACCTGTTGGAGCATACGCTGCGTGGGATAATGGACAGGGCACTTGAGGCAGAACAGAGGCAGGAAGAGGAGGACTTCCTTGCCTCTCAAGGCCCCCTTTATCCGGACAGTGTTCCTTCTGTCCCACCCATCACACAGGAAGAGGATGAGGAGGAGGAGGAGGAGGATTGTGTGAGCATGGAGGTGGAGCCTGGCACTCAGCATTAGCAGCAGCAGTCTTTTAGGGATGATGTACAGTCCCAACAAACCAGTGGACTTGTACGTGGCTGGGAGGAGGTGGCTGGCGATCATGTCATCCTCGGTGACCCAGAAGACTCCGGACCGAATGCCTCAGCAAACCTAGGCAGCATGGCCTCCCTGATCCTGAAAAGCATGCGGAAGGATCCTCGTGTTCTTCGGATCAAGGAGAGGGACCATTACTGGCTGGCCACTCTCCTTGATCCACGGTACAAGGGTAAGGTTGCGGACCTTATCTTGCCATCGCAGAGGGAGCAGAGGATGAGACATCTCAGGGAGGCCTTGCAGAAAGGTCTGTGCAACGCGTTCCCAGAAACTGGGAGGTTACAAACTCCTGGTCCTGGACGACGAGTTGCTGAGGCTTCGGTCAGTAGTAGAAGGAGCGGTGGGGAAGGTGGACATCTGACCGATGCGTTCAGACAATTTTTTAGTCCGCAGCCCCAAGGTATGATCGGTTCCAGCAACCATCGCCAGCGTCTGATATACATGGTGCAGGAATACCTTGGGGCAAGGTCAGACTTGGACACCTTTCCCACCGAAAATCCTCTGGCTTACTGGGTCCTGAGGATGGATCACTGACCAGAGCTTGCACAGTATGCAATTGAGCTACTGGCCTGTCCTGCCTCCAGCGTTCTTTCCGAACGCACATTCAGTGCTGCTGGAGGATTTGTCACCGATCATAGGGTGCGCCTGTCCACCGACTCGGTTGATCGACTGACCTTCATCAAAATGAATCAGTCTTGGATCACCACCAGCTACCAGGCACCTGAAGCAGATATAACGGAATAATTTATAATGTCACATCCCTTCAAGACTGCCTATGCTGATGCTGAGTGACTGTCCTTATGTTCACTGACTATCCTCTTCCTCCTCCTCAATGATCCATGCCACCACACCAGTGCACAATTTTTCAGCCCCTGTATAACAGGGGCGTGTACTTACAATTTTTTTAAAAAATGCTTCGCAACACGTGTGACTGCTGTGCTCCAAGTACAGTATCTGTGAGGGGTTGCAGTGTTGTGGCACCAGCACCAATCCCTAAGGCACAATTTTTCAGCCCCTGTTTAACAGGGGCATGTAATTACAATTTTTTTTAAAAAAAATGCTTCGCAACACGTGTGACTGCTGTGCTCCAAGTACAGTATCTGTGAGGGGTTGCAGTGTTGTGGCACCAGCACCAGTGCCTAAGGCACAATTTTTCAGCCCCTGTTGGGGCGTGTAATTACAATTTTTAGGCAATGCTTTGCAACAGGTCTCATTACTGTGCTAAGAGTACAGTGTCTGTGAGGGGTTGCAGTGTTGTGGCACCAGCACCAATGCCTAAGGCACAATTTTTCAGCCCCTGTTTAACAGGGGCGTGTAATTACAATTTTTTAAAAAGATGCTTCGCAACAGGTGTGACTGCTGTGCTCCAAGTACAGTATCTGTGAGGGGTTGCAGTGTTGTGGCACCAGTGCCTAAGGCACAATTTTTCAGCCCCTGTTGGGGCGTGTAATTACAATTTTTAGGCACTGCTTTGCAACAGGTCTCATTGCTGTGCTAAGAGTACAGTATCTGTGAGGGGTTGCAGTGTTGTGGCACCAGCACCAATGCCTAAGGCACAATTTTTCAGCCCCTGTTTAACAGGGGCGTGTAATTACAAATATTGATCTAATAGTTCACAGCAGGGCCCATTCCTGCGCCCACCAAGAGTAACTATGAGGGCCTACAGTCTTGTGGCAACACCGTCCACCACCACCGCCAAAGGCCCCATTTTTCTGCCCTGTTCAACAGGTGCATGCAATTACAAATCTTGGTCTAATAACTCACAGCAGGGCCCATTCCTGCGCTCACCAAGAGTAACTGTGAGGGCTTACAGTCTTGTGGCAACACCGTCCACCACCACCACCACCACCACCACCAAAGGCCCAATTTTTCTGCTCTGTTCAACAGGTGCATGCAATTACAAATCTTGATCTAATAACTCACAGCAGGGCCCATTCCTGTGCCCACCAGTCTTGTGGCTACACCAACATCTAATAGGGCAAATTTCTGCAGAGTATATACAGCAGGCCCCTACTTTCAAACATCCAACTTACAAACGACTCCTACTTGCAAACGGAAAGAGAAAACAGGAAGTGAGAGGAAATCTACCCCTAGGAAGGGAAATTCTATCCTGTTAGATTTAATTTGGGAAAAAGGTATCTCCTCTCTACTGATGCTTTATCACCAATCCTTGTTTCAATTCAAACCCCACTTTTCCAAAAACATTTGTCATTGGGACGGAAAGTGAGGTGACATGTTCTGAACAGATGTGCAAAGACAGCAAATGTTACAGGGGTGATAACCCCTCCCTATGTTCTCCAAAAAGCTTAAAAATAGATTTTTTTGGGATGGAGCTACACTTCATAATGTACCTGTTCAGATTCTACTTAAGAACAAACCTACAGTCCGTGTCTTGTTTGCACCACCTATATACTGCTGTTCAGAGTTTATAGTGTTGTAGATATAAGGTTTTATTTTGGGTGCGGGGTCCCCCTTAATATCCATACAAGACCCAAAGGGGCTGGGGTGGGGGGGGGTGGATGGGGTAGCCATGCAATTTTTCTCAAGGATTTTCAGCCATATGGCGGCCAGGACAAGACATGACATTAAAGCCGCAAGTGGTTTTAAATGGCTTCTTTTTTTCCTTTACAAATGTCATTTTGTGCAAGGACAGTTCTAAACACGGGAAACACATGCCACTTCACAGGCATACTTTAGACACCCCCCAGGTACCATATTTAAAGGAAAATTTCACTTTTTTTTTTTTTCACTTTATGCATCATTAAAATGACTGCTCCCGAAAAAACGTTAGTTTTTAAAAGTTCTTTTTGCATTGATATATGTCCCCTGGGGCAGGACCCGGGTCCCCAAACCTGTTTTATGACATTAACATGCAAATTGGCCGTTATAATTAGCACTTTTGATTTCGAACGTTCGCGTCCATTATAACGTATAGGGTTCGAAAATTCACGCGAACTTTCGGTCGGTTCGAAGGTTCTGGTGCGAACCGAACCCGGGGGTGTTCGGCTCATCCCTAATCTTCATTATCAGTTGTAAATACAAAGGGCTTTTCAAAAAGTTTCTGCACTTTTTTTTATACGTTTCTCAGCCATCTTCTCCACAGCATGACAACTCTTATATTAAACTGCAAGGTCAGCCAGCGTGCTAGACAGACTAGTCACATGACACTCTCAGACACAACCAATAACTACTTCGCCCTCAACGTTTCTAATGAAAATATAAAAGTTGCGGAAACTTTTTGAAGACCCCTCGTATATAACACTGCCTGTCCTAACAAAGGGTTAAAGGTCTAGAAGCTAGGATTCTTGCACTGTATGTTAATGTGAAGAGACCTGGGACAGACTTACTTCTAATAAAACAGAGAAAAGGTAAGAAAGACAGTTGTGCTCATAAGTTTATATAGCCTGCCAGAATTTATGATTTTTTGGCTATTTTTCAGAGAACATAAATGATAACACAAAAACATTTTTCACTCATGGTTAGTGGTTATCTGAAGCCATTTATTATCACTCAACTATGTTTACTCTTTTTTAAATCATAATGGTAACAGAAAGTTTACATACCCTGGTGATTTTGGCCTGATAACATGCACACAAGTTGACACAAAGGGGTTTGAATGGCTATTAAAGGTAACCATCCTCACCTGTGATCTGTTTGCTTGTAATTAGTGTGTGTATAAAAAGTCAATGAGTTTATGGATTCTGAGTCATGGGGTAAGTAAAAGAATTGTCAAAGGATCTGCGGAAAAAGGTAGAACTGTATAAAACTATAAAGGGATATAAAAAGATATCCAAGGAATTGAGAATGCCAATCAGCAGTGTTCAAACTCTAATAAAGAAGTGGAAAATGAGGGTTCTGTTGAAACCAAACCACGGTCAGGTAGACCAACTAAAATTTTAGCCACAACTGCCAGGAAAATTGTTTGGGATGCAAAGAAAAATCCACAAATAACTTCAGGAGAAATGCAGGACTCTCTGAAAACATGTGATGTGGCTGTTTCAAGATGCACAATAAGGAGGCACTTGAAGAAAGATGGGCTGCATGGTCGAGTTGCCAGAAGAAAGCCATTACTATGAAAATTCCACAAAGTATCCCGCTTACAATACGACAAACAGCACAGAGACAAGCCTCAAACCTTCTGGCCCAAAGTTATTTGGAGTGATAAGACCAATATTTAGCTTTTTGGCCACAACCATGCACGCTACATTTGGAGAGGAGTCAACAAGGCCTATGACGAAAGGTACACCATTCCTACTGTGAAACAGGGAGGTGGATCGCTGATGTTTTGGGGATGTGTGAGCTACAAAGGCACAGGAAATTTGTTCAAAATTGTTGGCAAGATGAATGCAGTATTGTATCAAAAAATGCTGGAGGAACATTTGCATTCATCAGCCAGGAAACTGCGCATGGGATGTACTTGGACATTCCAACATGACAATGATCCAAAACACAAGGCCAAGTCGACTTTTCATTGGCTACAGCAGAATAAAGTGAAGGTTCTGGAGTGGCCATCTCAGTTTCCTGACCTCAATGTATTGAGCCACTCTGAGGAGATCTCAAATGTGCAGTTCATGCAAGACAGCCCAGGAATTTACAGGAATCAGAGGCTTTTTGCCAAGAGGAATGGGCAGCTTTATCATCTGAGAAGGTAAAGAGCCTCATCCACAAATACCACAAATGACTTCAAGCTGTCACTGATCTTAAAGGGGGCAATACACGATATTAAGAACTGGGGTATGTAAACTTTTGATCAGGGTCATTTGGGTAGTTTTGTTGCCATTATCATTTAAAAAGAGTAAACACAGTTGATTGATAATAAATGGCTTGAGCCAAACACTGACCATGAGTGAAAGAAATTGTTTTTGTGTTATCATTCATATTCTCTGAAAAATGGCCAAGAAATCATAAATTCTGCCAGGGTATGTTAACTTATGAGCACAACTGCATATATATTTTTTTTAAGTATGCTGTGTGAATGGGAACACATACCAAACACATAGAAGGGATCTCCCTAGTTTGACTTTAAAAGTGGAAATATGTTTTAAACTGCCAGAAACTTAAAAGATGAGTGCCTGAAGCTACAGAGGATGTATTTAAAGTTCATTTACTGCTTGTTAAAAATGTGTACTTATCCAAATGTCATTGCCCAGTTACAGTTATACTTTAACCTTCAAATTAGGAAAATAGAAAACAATGATGTTTGCCTTTGGTGAACTGATGATCAAATGCATTGACTGGACTTACCTTACTGGTAATCTCACATCCTATTTTGTGTTTACACCTGGCTGACCATATATCCATACTGTATATTATGGTAAATTGTTATTTTATAAACACCTTCATACAAAAGGCATTATTTCATTAAAAGACCCATTACAAATTTTTGAAAAATATTTACATATTTGAAATTACAGTTGTTCAATTGGACCTGAACTTTCGAAAATGTGCCCAAACAAATAAACAGAGGGAAAAAGGACCAGCCATCAGTATTATCTATAAACTCCATGAACCTGGTCTTTTTCTTTTTACTATCTTACCATGATGTGTATTGCATCTTCGTGTGGAAATGGTCATCATGGAAAAGGCAGAATTTTGCTTATCCCATGTAAGAACTGCCACATTGATGACCGGTTGGAGAAAATTCAAGACAAAGCCATAGAGTATCCTCCATCCACACAAACGAGATAGAGGAAGTAGACTTCCCCCACCAGGATATTGTATTCTGACAGCAGCACCTATCATTGATCAGCATCATTTAAAAAAAAAAAATTCCAACATGTCCCTTCAACAGAAGTTGGCTTCCGTAAATTTTCCAGCAGAAGTTTCATAAACAGGGCTACACACTGACTGAAATTCAGCTGGTTCCTGATGGACTAAACAAATTTTGATCACCGTATGGCCAACTTTATACCACTTTATATATGATAATGGAACTTTGCCTCCTGTCACAAATGTCTGCTGTGTTCAAAACAGAATTAAGCCAGCCAGAGGCGTAGCTGGAAGCTTGTGGGCCCCAATGCTAAAACTTCCACTTTCACATGCCAATATACTGGAATGGCAGACTGTGGCCTCCCACTTTGCCAGCCGTTGGGACTTTCCTAACTGCGGAGGTGCAATTGATGGGAAACACGTCCGCATCGTCCCACCCCCCAACTCGGGGTCCTACTATTATAATTACAAGGGGTTTAATAGTGTAGTGATGTTGGCGGTGGTGTCGGCGACATACGAGTTTTTGTATATGGACGTGGGGATGAACGGCCGGATCTCGGATGGTGGTGCCATTGCACACACGGAGTTCTATTGGCGTCTCCAGAGTGGCAGTCTGTGTTTGCCACCTCCATCGGAGAATGCTGAAGGACTCCCCTTCGTCTTTGTCGCAGATGAAGCGTTTGCGCTGACTCCCCATCTGATGAGGCCCTTCCCGATGAGGACCCTCACCCCAGACCAGAGGGTCTTCAATTACAGGCTGTCGAGAGCCCGCAGAGTGGTGGAGAACACCTTTGGGATCCTGGCCAGCCGCTTCCGCCTGTTTTTGACGGCTATTAACTTGGCGGAATACAAACTCAACCATATAGTTCTTGCCTGTTGCATATTGCACAACTTTTTGAAAAGACACAACAGCAACTATGTGGTGGCCGTTGGCCCAGATGTGGACGGGCCTTCCAATGCCGACCTCACAGCCCTTCAAGCGGCATGTCCAGGCTTGCCCCCTCTAAATGCCCGCGAGGTCCGCGAGCAATATATGGACTACTTTGTGGGTAGGGAGGCCATTGCTCTGCCTGACGATGTGTGAGAGGCATTTTTTAATAAATATATTTTTTAAACATACCTATGATTTCTTGACATTTCCTGCTTGTGTTTCTTGTAGGTGTATTCTAGCTTATTTGTGTTGGATATTTTTGCCATTTAGCTTCAACAGTGGGAATGCACTTTCTGGGCAAAAGGAGGTAACAGTCTCTTCTTCCCAAAAAGAATCTTCTCATGATGTGTGTGTGATACCTAATCTTTTGTCTAGAGAAGGTTTGTAGTGCATAACTGACACCCAAAATACTCCTTTTCATCACCATGACAGAAATGTGTGTATTCACAAAAATGCGCTACGTGTTTTTGTACAAACCACTGTGGGTGTCATTTACCTAAGCCAAAGCCACTATGCACTACAATGCACTGCAAAAGTGCCCTGGAAAATACACTTGCAGTGCAAACTGGAAAAGCCTTTAGTAAATAACACCCATTGCCCCCCAAATCATTAACTTTTGACATAAATAATGCTTTGGTGTTTTTAAAGAAGGAAGCCACACATTTTTTAGATTAAAAAAGTTTACTTACAACACATTCACAAGTGCCTTTCTAAACTTCGTGGCAAAACTGACAAGATCTTGGTTCTTTCAAACATTGTTTACTAACATTCTGCATTTGTTAAACTCAGGCATGGAGCAAAACAGAACAGACAGAACATAGGAACTTGCAAAGTTCAACTTTCTAAAGTGAAGACAAGATCAGACATGACTATATGTTGAAAGTGTGTTTGATCTTGCCTTCATCACATGGGGGGCACCCCTTGAAAAAGGTAATTTAGAACATGCACACAATTTGGGTGTCAAAAAGGACATTAGATGGTAAAACACATGACTAGAATGGTCAAAAGTGCAATTTCCCATCATGGGGATCAATGGACGTGTTTTGGGGGTGCAACCCCTTCACCACACCCACTTTAGTAGTTAGTAAAGTGGTTGCACCCCCAAAACGTTGTCATTCATCCACCATGATGGGAGCTAGCACATGTGGACACAATGTGTGCATGTTCCAAATTTGCCACAGTTCTTAAGTTGCAAATGTTGTCACAAACAGCCACAAATGTGTGTTAATTACTTGGTGCGTTTTCAGATTTTACCTAAAACATCAATGATGTTCTTCAATTTTTGTTGAACATCATTGATGTTTTTCTTTATCTCATCTAGATCTCGATTGCAGACCATTATCTCCCCGATGAGTACGTGTGCACTTTCAGTCGTAAAGTGCGATTCTTCTTCCACAACATCCACGTCACCTAAAAACACCAAAAAAAAAAAATAAAGACTCTTGGAAATGAGGCAGGCATACATTGATTAGCTTACCAGTAGCTGTGTTCTCCCCCACTCACCTGTTGTGGTGACAAGTTCTCCAAGTTCGATGATCTCTCCTTCCTCCTCCTCCTCTGCTTCTGGTTTTTCCCCTTCTTTGGGAGGTGTGGGTTTTCTGGTTTCCTCAGACGTCCCGAGTCTTCGCTCCCCTATGACAATGTACAAAAGGAAGATTTAGCACCACAATCTATTGAGGGCAGAAATAGGTAATGTCAAACATTGCTTGAAAGTGAGGGACAATATTTTGGGTTGGCCAGTTACAAATTACAACAACATGAATGTAGTCACTTTGTAAAGGTGCTAAACTTACTACCTTTTTTGTACACCCCTATAGTATCCACTGGAGCACATGTGTGGATCAGCATAAAAAAAAGGGCGTTTGGGTGTCCCAGCACTAGTGCTCTAGAGTCCAGATGGGTAAACAGCTACTGAGTGACCTCTCCTTTACATTGTATAAATTTGCTTTACATTCTTGATGACATCTCTATTGAGAACAAACTTCCTTTCACTAAAAACTTCACCAAACCTCGTATTATAAGTGGCCGAACGATCGGGGTTGAGTACGATCGAATGCACAGACGAACATGAAAGTGGCCATTTTCAAAGGTGCAACATTGGAAAAAAAAAAAACACATGGAGCAGTATGCAAGCAAGAAATCATACACAAAACACAACTACTTACTTTTTTGAAGAACTCGCTTGATCTTTCTGTACTGATCGGGCTCCCTCAGTTTCAGGTCTGACCAGCGTTTCCTCAGTTGTTCCTTGGATTGTTGTACCCCAAAATTATTGTACAGCCTCCTCACAACTTTAGACATGATCTTGCCCTTTCTGACATTTGGGTTGAGGTAAGGCCCATACTTCCCATCATAGTCGCTCCTCTTCAATATGTCCACCATCTCCAACATTTCTTCAAATGACATATTGGACGCCTTAAATTTCAGCCTCCGGGATCGGGACGTTTCTGCCTCCGGCCTTTCCTCGTCCTCCTCCTCGTTGCTGCAATATTTGGGGCGCACCTGCTGTGTCCCCGCCATGTGCTCTCCACACTGCGCCGTAAAGAGAAGGGGTGGGGAATAGATGAGAAAGATCGTCAGGGGCGGGCGGAGTTTGACGCATGCGCACTGTATATAAAACGCCACACGCATGTGTCGTAGTGACGATCTGTGAGACGAAGGGAGAGAAAGCTCACGCACGAGACGAACGCTAGAACGAAGATACAATTTGAACTTGGTACATAACTAGCCTAGACTGATTAGACCTTGAGGCTTATTTATGGATAAGATTATGAGAGTTTAGCCTGACATTATTTATAGTGTTTTGTGTGGTGTTGTGTCTTGCAGAGATTATGGAGGGCTTCAACCATGTGAGTTTTCTTCCCCTCTTCATTGATAAGTACAGGGAAATGCCCCTATTATGGCAGGCAAAACACCGAGATTACAGCACCAAACCAAAGAGGTACGCAGCCATGAAGAAACTTCTGGAATTTGTAAAGCCAAGGATGCCCACGGCAACCGTGGAGAAGTTAAGACTCAAAATTGGCAGCCTGAGGAGTACCTATTTCAGGGAGCGCAATAAGGTCCTGAAGTCCCAAGCATCTGGAGCTGCAGCAGATCAGTTCCTTGTCCCCACGCTCTGGTACTATGACAGGCTCCATTTTCTCAAAGATCAGGCTGATGTCAGGGAGTCACTCTCGACTCTTCCTTGCACACGTCCTTCCATGCACGCCACCCCTGATGAGGCTTCCGAGGAGCAACATGGGCCTTCCAGTCTGGAAGAGGTGGAGGAGCCCAGCTTGAGCCAGGTATAGTAGTTTTGGAACCAATTTTGTGATTAATGAATGATGTTCACTTAATTTGGGATCCCCAATTGCTTAGTTCCTAACGTGTTTGACATATCAACAGACAGTAGTGTTGGAGACATTTGGGGCAAGAATCTAAACTGCAGGGCTGAGACTTGTATGGTTTTCTATTTGTAAACATTTTGCAACAGTCACTAGATGAAAATTGTGTGTGTTTGATGAACAAATAACTCAAACTATGTCCCTTTTTCATACACAGGAAGACCTCAGCCAGGAGGTGGCTGTGGAATGTGGCAGTCAGGAGGAGGAAAGGGTTAGTGGCAGCCAAGAGGTGGGTAGTGGCAGCCAAGAGGGGGGTAGGCGTAGGAGCCTGACTGTCTCCCAAGTCCCTCCCCTCCACCTTCCCTACAAAAGGGCGAGAAGGGGGGGGTGAGGTGGGAGAGTCAGCGCTCCGGCTGATCAGAGAGGCTTCAGTCTCCCTACATGCCACACCCACCTACGAGGAGGCCTTTGGCTCCTTGGTTGCCACTAAAATGAAGGATATAGAGGCGGGGCAACGCAGCATGTGTGAGGGGGTCATCCTCAAGGTCCTAAATAAGGGGATGGCTGGGGGGATGACCCCACTCACACATGTTTGCGATGGTGACCATGCTCCGCCTCCTCCTCCTCCTTCTGCCACCCCACCAGCACCACAGCGTGGAAGGAAGCGTACAAAGAAGACAAGAGAGTGACGACCTGGATTCAGTCTGGTCTGAGAGAAGATGGAGCCTCTCGTAGTACCAGAGCCTGGGGACCTAGATGGCATCTGCTGCAGTTCCGGATGTTTTGGACTTCAAGACCAGATAGCACTCCCTTATTATTTAGATAGGTACTCCTCAGGCCACCAAGTTTTGAAGCTTAAAAAATTATGTTTGCCGTGGGTGTCCAAGGCTTTGCAAATTCCCCAAGTTTCTCCATCGCTGCGTTCCTCTTTGGTTTGAGACCTAAATAAAGGTATTTTTGAGTTCAAAAAATCATTGCCTATGTGTTTCACTTTTCAACAATGACAGTTTGTTTGTGAGTAGGCAGGTACATTTCACAAATCGGAAAGTCCAATTTAACAAGGTGCACCAACAACAAACAACCTCCTAGGAAATTTAAGCAACAAATACAAATGATAAGAATGTTGTTTTGCTAAGTTGAGACACACAACCCCCCTCAAAAAATCTCAATAAATGATCCTGAAAATATGTATTCCAAACCAAAAATGACAAATCATCCCAAAAATATAACAAACATTCTTTTACGATCTGACGGAAAAAAAAACATCTAGCCAAGAAATCCTGAAAAATAATAAATCAATATGTTTGTGAGAAGTGAGGGTGAATAGGAGCAGCTAAAACACGTCATTCTTCTTGCATTGTAAAGAAAAAGAGAATGCGCTGCATTAAAGACATTTTAACATTGCAGCGTGACGAATGTGCCGTGTCGATTAGGAACGGTAGTTTTACCTGACCGAGCGCTTCCGTCACAGAATTTCTTCTGAGCATGCGTAGCACTTTGTCCGTCGGACTACGCTACACACGATCGGAATTGGTATGATCGGACTTTGTTGTCGGAATATTTATAGAGCAGGAGATAGAACTTTGTCCGTCGGACAATCCGATGGAAACTGTCCGATGGTGCCTACACACGGTCGGAATTTGCGACAACATTGTCCGATGGGACAGAATCCATCGGAAAATCCGACCGTGTGTATGGGGCTTAAGAGGCAGCTCCAACCACACAAAGTGCTCATTCACACTGTATGGGCCAGAGAATCTGCATAAATGAATTTTTTTATTATATTTTGCACTTTTGATTATTTAACCACTTGACCACTAGGCACTTAAACCCCCTTCCTAACCAGACCAATTTTCAGCTTTCGGGGCTCTCACATTTTGAATGACAATTACTCAGTCATGCAACACTGTACCCATATGAAATTGTTGTCCTTTTTTTCATGCAAATAGAGCTTTCTTTTGGTGGTATTTAATCACCGCAGGGATTTTTATTTTTTGCGCTATAAATCAAAAAAGATTGAAAATTCTGTGAAAAAAAATATATATTTGTTTCTGTTAAAATTTATTGCAGAGTATTGACGAGTATTGGCGAGTATTGGCAGAGTATTGCACATTACTGCAGAGTATTGCACAGTATGGGCACAGAGCAGCGCTGTGGGCACTACAGATACAGCCCACAGCGCTGCTAAAAATGACTGTACAGATCGGTACAGAGAGGGGAGGGAGGAGCCGGCGTCATGATATGACGCCGATTTGTTTACAAGTGATCTCTCCGTCATTTGACGGAGCAATCACGTGGTAAACGGCCGCTACAAGTGGCCATTTACCGTGATCCGTGATGCGCCGGGTCTTCCGGACCCGTCGGACATGAATGATTGCGGGAGCACGCCCCTGGGGGCGCGCAAGAGCAACATGCTAGGAGGACGTCCGTGGACGCCCTCCCAGAATAAGCCGTCCGTGTTGTAGCCGTCTTTCGGCTATGGCCCGGTCAGCATGTGGTTACATTTATTTACTAGTATTATTATTTTTTACACTTTTTTTCCAGAATGCTTTTGGTGGGGGGAGGGGGGCTTTGCTGCAATATCAGGGGTCTAAACAGACCCCTGAAGTCTCACTTTTGAAACAGAGAAAGGGACTGAGGAAACACATTCCCCAGTTCCTTTCTGCAGCACAGAATGAATGAACAGGAAGAGCTCTGCACAGCCTGTGTTCACTTAGAAAAGGAAGGGGTGGGTAAATATATCATCTTCCCCCGCTCTCCATCCTGAAACATCCTACTTTGAGCCTACAGCTGCCGAGGGGAGAGAAGGAAAGCCAGCAGGGTTGCAGGTAGAGGGCGGGGAACCTGATAGAGGACAGGAGGGGATGATATGTGCATCAGGGGGGCAATTAGAGGAATGGCTCTCTGTGCTGAAAGCAGCTGGTGGGAGAGGAGGAGAATCTGGCTTTCAACTGCTGCAGACTGAGCCGTACAGGGGATTGGATATTATAATTGCCCCCCTCCCCCAAAAAACCTAATGTGACAGGGAGGCCACACAGGCCTCCTTGTGTATGGATGGGGTCACCATTGCAACTCCAAAAGCCCCGCCAATGAAGCCAGACAGTTTGGCTATAACAGAGCTTTCACACTAGAGAGAATAAGCTGTTCTTCAATAGAGAGAGCTGATGAACTCCTGATGAGTATGTGGGGAAGGATATAGAAACATCGGATAGCTGCCTTCTATTTAGCATGCTTTGAATCTATTTGGGACAGTGATGTGGAGTTTTCCTTTAAAACAGCAAAACATTTGAAAGAGAGGCCATAAGTTTTGAAATTTGATGTCTAGTGATTAATCATCCTTCTGAAGGTGCATGGATTTCCTGGGCCAGGAAAGAATACCTTACTGTATAGTCTAATGTCTCTTAATACAGAGTATGTGCATGCATGAGATGTCCTCCCTGGACAGTAAAAATGTTTGTGCTTGAGGACTGCAGGTGACATGGGAGATGCAACAGTAAGTAATTGTCACGTACCGGGTACGGCGGGGAACAGGAGGTGGATCCCCTATGCCAATGGGGCGATAGCACGGGTTGTATTGGAGGACCGGTTCTAATGTTGCTACTGGTTTTCACCAGAGCCCGCCGCAAGGCGGGATGGACTTGTAGCGGCGGTAGCAACCAGGTCGTGTCTTCCAATAGCAACTCGACCCCACTGACAGCTGAGACAGGCGCGGTACACAAGGATTAGGCAGAGGCAAGGTCAAACGTAGCAAAGGGTCAAGGCAGGTGGCAAAGGTTCGTAGTCGGGGGCAACAGCAAAGGTCTGGATACACAGAAGGAGCAAAACACACAAACGCTTTCACAGGGCACTAGGGCAACACAAGATCCGGCGAGGACAGGAAGGGGAAGTGGGTTTTTATTAGTTTTGGGTGGATCATGATTGGACCAGGCACCACTTATTGTGCGCTGGCCCTTTAAGAGAAAGAAGAGCTGCGCGCGCGCGCCTGGAGAGAGAGGGACGAGCACGCAGGAGGAGGCAGAGGACAGAGCCGGCGGGGACAGGTAGGCAGAGCGGGATGCGATCCACGGGCGGACCGGGGACGCCTACGGCCAGGGAAGCTGGCCGGGGCGCTGCAGGGGGAGAGACGCCGTGAGCGCTCCGGGATGGATGGGACACCCGGAGCGCTCGGCGTTACAGTACCCCCCCCCTTGGGTCTCCCCCTCTTCCTGGAGCTCAAGAACCTGAGGATGAGACTCTTGTCAATGATGTTACCCTCCGGTTCCCAGGACCTCTCCTCAGGACCACAATTCTCCCAATCAACAAGATAGAACCGTTTACCTCGGGTGGTTCTGGAGGCAAGGATCTCTTTGACGGAAAAGATGTCGGAGGAGCCGGAGACAGGAGCAGGAGCGGTGACCTTGGGGGAAAAGTGATTAAGAATAAAGGGCTTGAGGAGGGAAACATGGAAAGAGTTGGGGATGCGGAGGGAAGGGGGAAGATGTAGTTTGTAGGACACAAAATTGATCCGGGCCTTGATCTTGAATGGACCGAGGTAGCGGGGACCCAACTTGTAGCTGGGGATGCGGAACCTGATGTACCTGGAGGAGAGACACACCCTATCACCCGGGGAGAAGATAGGAGGAGGCCTTCTTTTACAGTCCGCATGTTTCTTCATGCGAGAAGAGGCCAGGGCAAGCGACTTTTGGGTCTCCTTCCAGATGGACGACAGCTCTTGGGTGACTTCATCTACGGCCGGGACTCCGGAAGAAGTGGGGATGGGAAGGGGGGGAAGAGGATGGCGGCCGTATACTCCAAAAAAGGGTGACTTGGAGGAGGACTCAGACTCTTTCAGGTTGTAAGAAAATTAGGCCCAGGGCAGGAGGTCAGCCCAGTCGTCCTGACGAGCAGAGACAAAGTGTCACAGGTAGGCCCCAAGGATCTGATTGACTCTTTCCACTTGTCCATTGGACTGCGGATGATAAGCAGAGGAGAAGTCCAGTTTGACTTTCAGTTGACTGCAGAGGGCCCTCCAGAACTTGGACACGAACTGAACGCCTCTATCCGAGACGATGTGAGATGGAAGTCCATGCAGACGAAAAATCTGGAGGAAGAAATGCTTAGCGAGGCTAGGTGCAGAAGGGAGGCCTGGAAGGGGGACAAAATGTGCCATTTTAGAAAAACGATCAACAACCACCCATATGGCTGTATGGCCGAGGGAAGGAGGAAGGTCCGTGATAAAGTCCATGGCTATGTGGGACCAAGGTCGTTCAGGCACGGGCAGAGGGTGAAGGAGACCAGCAGGCTTTTGGCGAGGGGTCTTGTCTCGAGCACATATAGTACAGGCCTGTACGAAGTCCATCACATCCTTCTTTAAGGAGGGCCACCAGTAATACCTGGAAATCAGTTGGGAGGACTTTCTAATCCCAGGATGACCGGCCAGATGAGAGGAATGGCCCCATTTAAGGATCTGAAGACGAAGACGTGGAGGAACCAAGGTCTTCCCAGGGGGAACTTGCACCAAGGAGGCAGGGGCTGCAGAGATCAGGCACTCAGGAGGTATAATGTGTTGTACAGGGGACTCGGACTCAGAAGAATCGGTGGAACGTGACAGGGCATCGGCCCTGACATTCTTGTCCACAGGACGGAAATGGATCTCAAAGTTGAAGCGGGCAAAAAACAAGGACCACCTAGCTTGGCGTGGGTTTAATCGTTGGGCCGACTGGAGATAAAAGAGGTTTTTGTGATCCGTGAAAATCGTGATGGGATGAACGGATCCCTCAAGAAGGTGTCTCCATTCCTCAAGTGCTAGCTTAATAGCTAGTAACTCACGGTCTCCGATGGAGTAGTTCTTTTCGGGAGGAGAAAAGGTCTTAGAAAAGAACCCACAGGTGATGTTCTTGCCCTTGGAGTCTTTCTGAAGAAGCACAGCTCCTGCTGCCACAGAGGAGGCATCGACTTCCAGAAAAAACGGTTTGCGAGGATCAGGCCTGGACAAAACGGGTGCAGAGGCAAAGGCAGATTTGAGGTGGTTAAAGGCCTCCTCAGCTGGAGGGGGCCAGGACCTAGGATTAGCATCCTTTTTGGTTAATGCCACAATGGGCGCGATAATGGAGGAGAAGTGATGGATGAACTGGCGATAGTAATTGGCGAGTCCAAGGAAACGCTGGATGGCCCGTAGTCCGGTAGGACGTGGCCAGTTCAAGACGGCAGAAAGTTTCTCCGGGTCCATTTGGAGACCTTGTCCCGAGACCAAGTAACCAAGGAAGGGAAGACTGCAACGTTCAAAGTGACATTTCTCTAGTTTGGCGTAAAGACGGTTCTCCCGAAGCCGTTGGAGCACTTGACGGACCTGAAGGCGGTGTTCCTCCAAGCTAGAGGAAAAAATCAGGATATCATCCAGATAGACAATGACACAGGAGTATAGCAAGTCTCTGAAAATCTCGTTCACGAAGTCTTGGAAGACCGCCGGAGCATTGCACAAACCGAAGGGCATGACGAGATACTCGAAGTGTCCGTCCCGGGTGTTAAAGGCGGTTTTCCACTCATCGCCCCTTCGAATGCGGATGAGATTATATGCGCCCCGGAGGTCCAATTTGGAGAAAATTCTTGCTCCGCGCAAACGATCAAAAAGTTCCGAGATAAGGGGCAGCGGGTAGCGATTTTTTACCGTGATCTTGTTAAGACCACGATAGTCAATGCAGGGACGTAAGGACCCGTCCTTTTTGGAAACAAAGAAGAATCCTGCTCCAGCAGGGGAAGAAGACTTGCGGATGAAACCTCTTTTGAGGTTCTCCTGGACATACTCCGTCATAGCTTCTGTCTCCGGGACGGAGAGAGGGTAGATCCTGCCACGGGGCGGCGTAGTCCCAGGAAGAAGATCGATAGGGCAATCAAAGGGTCTATGTGGCGGCAAGACCTCGGCTTGTTTTTTGCAAAACACGTCAGCAAAGTCCCAGTAAGGTTTGGGGAGACTAGACCGAGAGGTAGCGAGGAAGACTTGCTTGGTGGGTACCGCTCTGAGGCAATGCCTGTGGCAGGAGGGACCCCAACTTTTGATGTCCCCCGAGGCCCAGTCGAGGGTAGGGGAATGTAGTTGGAGCCAGGGTAGGCCTAGAAGGATCTCAGAGGTGCAGTTGGGCAATACAAAAAAGTCAATCTTTTCGTGATGGAGAACTCCAATTCTCATGAGGAGAAGTTCGGTGCGGTAATGCACGATACAATTCAGATTTTGACCATTTACTGAGGTGATAAAAAATGGCTCGACAAGACGAGTGACTGGAATATTAAATTTGTCGATGAGTGAGGCTTCAATGAAGTTTCCTGTAGAACCCGAATCCAAAAAGGCCACGGTGGAGAAGGAGGACTTCTTGGACCAAGAAATCCTTACTGGAACAGTCAGACGTGGAGAGGAAAAGTCCACACCTAGTAACACCTCCCCCACGTTAGCTAGGTGCGAGCGTTTCCCTGACGCTGAGGACGGATAGAGCAATCCTTTAGAAAATGGTCAGGACTGGCGCAATATAAGCACAGGTTTGTGGTCACGGCGGCGAGTCCTCTCTTGTGAGGTCAGGCGTGACCGATCCACTTGCATCGCCTCCTCGGCGGAAGGTACAGGAACAGATTGGAGAGGGTTCTGGAAAAGAGGTGCCAGACGAGGAAACCGTTTGGCGCGACCAAGGTCCTTTTCTTGGCGTAGCTCTAGACGCCTCAGTATAACGCATGTCAATACGGGTGGCCAGCTGGATGAGTTCAGACAGGGTAGCAGGAATTTCTCGTGCAGCCAGCACATCCTTGACGTGGCTGGATAGACCCTTTTTTAAAGGTCGCGCAGAGGGCCTCATTATTCCAGGAGAGTTCGGAGGCCAGGGTGCGGAACTGAATGGTGTAATCGCCTACTGAAGAATCTCCCTGGACAAGGTTCAGGAGAGCCGTCTCGGCAGAGGAGGCCCGGGCTGGTTCCTCGAAGACATTGCGAACTTCAGAAAAGAAAGCTTGAACTGTAGCAGTGGCAGGATCGCCACGGTCCCAAAGCGGTGTAGCCCAGGCTAGGGCCTTGTCAGATAGCAGGCTAACTACGAACACCACCTTAGACCGTTCGGAGGGGAACTGGTCAGACAACATCTCCAGATGGAGGGAACACTGGGATAGGAACCCTCGGCATAGCTTAGGATCCCCATTGAACTTGTCAGGAAGGGACAGGCGGACTCTAGCAGCAGCAACTCGTGGCGGAGACGTAGGAGCTGGCGGTGGAGACGGTAGAAGCTGCTGTAGCATAGCAGTCAACTGCGCCAATTGCTGTCCCTGTTGAGCGACCACCGTGGTCAGATCCGAGAGGCTTGGCAGAGGGACCTCAGCGGGATCCATGGCCGGATCTACTGTCACGTACCGGGTACGGCGGGGAACAGGAGGTGGATCCCCTATGCCAATGGGGCGATAGCACGGGTTGTATTGGAGGACCGGTTCTAATGTTGCTACTGGTTTTCACCAGAGCCCGCCGCAAGGCGGGATGGACTTGTAGCGGCGGTAGCAACCAGGTCGTGTCTTCCAATAGCAACTCGACCCCACTGACAGCTGAGACAGGCGCGGTACACAAGGATTAGGCAGAGGCAAGGTCAAACGTAGCAAAGGGTCAAGGCAGGTGGCAAAGGTTCGTAGTCGGGGGCAACAGCAAAGGTCTGGATACACAGAAGGAGCAAAACACACAAACGCTTTCACAGGGCACTAGGGCAACACAAGATCCGGCGAGGACAGGAAGAGGAAGTGGGTTTTTATTAGTTTTGGGTGGATCATGATTGGACAAGGCACCACTTAATGTGCGCTGGCCCTTTAAGAGAAAGAAGAGCTGCGCGCGCGCCTGGAGAGAGAGGGACGAGCGCGCAGGAGGAGGCAGAGGACAGAGCCGGCGGGGACGGGTAGGCAGAGCGGGATGCGATCCACGGGCGGACCGGGGACGCCGCGTGGATCGCATCCCCGAGTCAGAACAGCGCCTACGGCCAGGGAAGCTGGCCGGGGCGCTGCAGGGGGAGAGACGCCGTGAGCGCTCCGGGATGGATGGGACACCCGGAGCGCTCGGCGTTACAGTAATACATACCAATGCTTTAAAATAGAAGTAGCTGTTTCAATTTTTATTAAAACACCTTCACCCCTGTAGATATTTTTGTTGGTTAACTTTAAGTATTACATTTTGTTTATTCTTCAGTTTTTGCAATTTTACGTCTATTACACACTATGTTACATTACAAAAAAATGGGATTGCAGATGAAAGGTCTGCATGAAAGCTAATCTCAAACAGAGATCTGTTTTTTCTATTGCTCCACTAGAGCTCTTTCTGTAGAATCTACACTCTACTTTCTTACTATTTCTTTCAAGACTCTAAGAAACAATAAAAGCACAAACATATTATGCCAAACAAAATAAATAAAATATCAGTCTAGGGCACAGAATCCATGGGAGAAGTTTTCCCAACATGAAAGATAAGAAATAGACACAAGTACAATCAGTTTAATACAATATAATCAAAAAAATAAAAATATACCAAACACAATGAGCCAAACAGTTGCATGTGTCCAATAAGTGCATTTTCAGTCATACAGAGGGCAAAGTATACCAACTATATACAATTAAGGGAAGGTACTGTAGGTTTGCATTATTGTTACTTTACAACAGGATAATCTAAATAATATATATATTTTTTTCTCTGTGCAGGCTTTGGTATGTGCAAAAGCAATGAAAGCTGGACTGTATCAAGATTCTGAAGAGGTATCTTACTGCCCCTTTTTATCTTACCATTTTGATTTCCTATGATAGCTTAGGGCATGAACTAAATTAGATTATCGTTGCATTACATGCAGAATCCTACACAATGTTGTTGCCACAAAAATCTGTAGTAATAGATGATAGCCTAATAAAAGTGTACAAGAGAGGACAAAATTAAATCAATCAGTGCCACTGTCGTATTAATCAATTATCTTTATTAGTCACCCAACTGATATATATACACTGTATATATCTGAAAGGCCTGAAAGGTTTCAACACGTAATTGAATACAACAATGATATATTGAAATATTGCCTCACCCTGTCCAAACCACAGTAGTGTCACAGCATGCCAAACTTTCTAAATGTAGTACTGTCAGTACGTATCACAATGTCAGCACTGTTATTACACGTCAGTATCTGGAAAGTCGAAAGACATCACTTTTTACAATATCACAACTCCAGTATATAAGAACATGTGTTTTTTCCTGATCTTAGAATGCTATATTCTAGATATGTCATCCCCTACGTGCATACCATATTAACCTATTCTTCAAAGGTAGCAGCTCACGGGACTGCAGGTGCTCTTCATTTAGAGAGTAGTGTGAGTAAGAATTATCCATCCTGGGGTAGGTTATGCATACGTTTGATGCTTTTAACTACTCTTATTGTGCTACTCATGGATGCTTCTTATTTCAGGGGATGGAGTAAGCTACATGTGCCCATGAGTTATGAAGTAAGTACATGGATCACATACTGTATGTTTGTATGTCATCATGTGGGTTACAGGTGGTACAGAATGTCACACAATGTATACCTTATCTCCATGGTTTACTGTGAAAGGCATTTCCATAATCTTGGCCTAACATATGATGAGGTACATCATTCTCTTGTTACTCTTGGGAACCAATTTTGGACACTTGCCTGTGCTTTTTTCTGTTTCCATGCTAAACATTCTCAAACATGTGCAAGAGGAAGAGAAAGAGTGCATAGACCAATTTAGGCCACAGGTCAAATCTGTTGATTCCATATTTCAAAGAGTCTTAATTACATCTTTTGGGGTTATAATATACTATTATAATATGCATTCCAGTTGCTACGTATGACACCCTTATCTGATATTGGAGTGGCAAAATATTGACCATCATATCAAGAAAGGTAAAGTAAAACATAAACAGGGGAGAAAAAGCACCAATGAGCCTTATAGTGCAGTAAATAGGTTTATTAAAATATTAAAAACCAATAATATGAACTAAAAGGGGTTAATTGGGACTTTAAACGAAGCGTATAGAAACATACACCTCTATCCCTATATCTATATGCAAAGAGAGGGGACTTTAAATGAGGCACGTGGGGCACAACTAAATATTAGTCAATGTAAAAAGACATATTTGTTTATTCTCTTGAACAATAAGTAGCAAGACACATTGCAGTTTGTACATACATGAATATACCAATAACGTGTTGCAATTCATATATACATAAAGATAACATAGCACACTGCAGTATACGGTGGATATGGTCATATGATCAATTAAAATTGCAGAATTGTATATTATGATCTAAAATATCGGTGAAAAGACATAAATATACCAATATGGTCTAATTAAAAGGGGAGGAGATGGGGGAGTGGGACTTTAAATGAAGCACGTGGGTATAAAAATGTAGATGTATTGGTGTATATGGATAATATAATACATAATGGTAATCATGTCAAATAATATATAACAGTTAATGTAAATACATATGTACATACAATGGAGGAAAAAGGCCACATGATTGCACACAGTTAATCACATAATACTGAGCATAGTCTGGTAAAACATAAAATATATTAAGACACAGCAAATAACATCTCTACGCGTTTCATAGATTGAACTACTCTTCAGGCGCATGCACGTGGATTGAGTCTGAAATGTACTGATGAACTGAATTTCTGTGAGGTCTGACCCTGTCAAGGAAAAGGGGAGCTAAAAATATTAAGATAGAAATTAAACTGGTATGACTCCCACTCTTTGAGATACTTACAGATGTAGCTAGATTATAGGAATGTGGCACATGTGAGCGGAGACCCCCCTAAGGGCATCACTGCCAGGAGCTGGGGTGGTGGGGGCAAATGTCCAGGAAGTGATAATGGTAATAAATGACCATGAGTGCTAAAACATCAAAAGAGAGACTGCGTAAAAAGGCATAAATATAATGTATAATATATCCTATACTTGGTAAAGGACAGGACAGATTAGTGGGTAGTGTAAATGAGGTCCAACCAATAAAGGTTTAAAAAAAATATGGTGAAGGATAGAAATCAAAACACCAAGAGAGTAGGCAAGAACCCACACCTGACACGTGCCAATAAAGATAATAATGAGTGCTAGATTACCAAGTTGTCTGGTGCTGGAATAGGGACCTAGAAACCAGAATCATGTGAAGTAAATCAGAAATTACAGATGGGACCACCAATGTAGATGAGCCTTCCAAGAATAGAGCCTATGAGGGCACAGCCGCCGCACGCCCACCAACGTCATGTAAGCGTGCATAGGAGGGGGGAGGCGCCGCCAACCAGGTGGGCAAGTCGCTCGAGATTGGCTCCAAAAATTTCTCCCATTAGCTGCTAGATGTGAGGACAACGTCGAAGAGGCAGCACCACGTAATGACGCCGCACCTCCAGCGCAAGGGACGCGTGGTGCAAGGGCATCCACCCACCCTGAGGGGAGGGGAGGAGTAAAGCCTGCAGCACGCATTGCAGCTTCCGGAAGAGGTGGGAGCCAGAGGCTCCTGTGACCAGATCATGTGACACATGAATAAAGTACAGGAAAATGGCTATTAAGTCTCATTAGGAGATGGGAGAAAAAAATCCCATCCCTTGGGTATTAACCCTACAAAGAGCGAGGAAATTAAAAAACTCATGGACTGGAATAATGAATAATAATTGTGGTATTGCAAACAGACCTACCTAGAAATAACCTACGTGCTTTCATCCCTATATTTGATTTGAAAAGGAGAATATGGTTTAATGTTGTGCCCAAACATTGGGGAGAGAATAAGAGTGGGAGAAAGAACGAGACTATCCAAACCTAAAATATCCACATATCGGCTAGAGTACAAAGCATGTAATACTGCAAACTGAGGGCTGCTTGAAATGTCTGTCCCAGGAGCTGCGGTGATAAAGGCCTGTGGAAAAACCGAGCGCACACATCTAGATCCCCAAAAGGAAAAGATTATCCATGTGATGGTCTATATGAGTTCCAAATTCTATGAAAGAAATGGGTATAACTATGGGTATATAATGATAATGCTATCAAAAGTGGGTGCTGTCAAAAGTGAGGTTCAATATTTTTTATTCAGACCATACCATACAATTCTGAAATTTTAATTAATCATATGACATGGAGGGCAATCGGCTTACACCATATACTGCAGTGTGCTATGTTGTTATCTTTATGTATATATGAATCGCAACACATTATTGGTATATTCATATACTCATGTATGTAACAACTGCAATGTGTCATGCTACTTATTGTTCAAGAGAATAAACAAATATGTATTTTTTACATTTACTAATATTTAGTTGTGCCCCATTTGCCTCATCTAAAGTCCCAAACCCCTCTATTTGCATAAAAAACAATAATTTGAACTCACAAGTGTAGGTAGAGGCAAGGCTTATCACAGGTAGTAACAGTTCATGGTCTGAATGGATGAATGGGTCAGCTGGGTATAGCTCCACAATCAGAGCCCCTGGAGCTGCTGCCGTTGCCAGTAGACTGGAAGCCCCTGGGACCGGGATTGCTGCAACGCTGTGAACTGCCCTCTATGAGAGGATTACCTACCACTGTGCACTACAGTGAGCTGCTAGGGTTGCTGGGTATGTGTTTCGGGAGACACACCACTCCCTTTTGTCAGCCTGAGCTAGTTGATAACCTCTGGGGATTAAATCGGAACCCATGGGTGTTAACCCTTGATGAGGTGAGAACCGACTGCAATTACTGAAGTGTACAGTATGTCCCTTAGGGAAACTGTGCTACCTGTCCGGTATAGTGGATTTGTGTGGGACATTATGAGTGGAAGATAATTAAAAAAAATATTAAAATTATAATGAAATTAAAATTAAAGAAGGAAATAAATATGTAGAATTATCATATTAATCGATAAACTTGATGGGTTAATTAGGGTTAATGGATGTAATACTAAACAGAATTAAATAAATCATGATCCATATGACAATAGTTATGTTATAAACGTCAAAAAAAGGAGAGATAAATACATAAAATATTATAATAATGATAGATAAAATTGTGTGAGGAATCAAATGGGATGTATTAGAAAATAAAGTTATTGATTGAATGAAAATGAAAACTAAACCAATCAAACCTAAAAAATGAGTCAAAAAATTAACGGATGCATTGGCCCCACTATTAATAGTCAGGATTTTGATCCACCCAGATTAGCCTCAAATATATACAAAAATAAATATAAAAAGTTAAAACTGAACCAAAAAATACATATATTATTATAAAATACAATACATATAGCATATGATATAATATATGATGTATGACACATGTGTATATATCTGAGCTCTGGGGTCAGAGGATAGGGATCAGAAAAATCATACAGTATCTCACAAAAGTGGGTACATCCCTCACCTTTTTGTAAATATTTTATTATATCTTTTCATCAACACTGAAGACATTACAATTTTCTACAATGTAAAGTATTGAGTGTACAGCTTGTATAACAGTGTAAATTTGCTGTCCCCTCAAAATAACTCAACACACAGCCATTAATGTCTAAACTATTGGCCACAAAAGTGAGTACACCCTAAGTGAAAATGTCCTAATTGGGCACAATTAGCCATTTTCCCTCCCTGGTGTCGTGTGACTCGTTAGTGTTACAAGGTCTCAGGTGTGAATGGGGAGCAGATGTGTTAAATGTGGTGTTATCACTCTCACTCTCTAATACTGGTCACTGGAAGTTCAACATGGCGCCTCATGGCAAAGAACTCTCTGAGGTTCTGAAAAAAAAGATGGCCTAGGCTATAAGAAGATTCCCAAGACCCTGAAACTGAGCTGCAGCACAGTGGCCAAGACCATACAGTGGTTTAACAGAACAGGTTCCACTCAGAACAGGCCTCGCCATGGTTGACCAAAGAAGTTGAGTGCACGTGCTCAGCATCATATACAGAGGTTGTCTTTGGGAAGTAGACGTATGAGTGCTGCCAGCATTGCTGCAGAGGTTGAAGGGGTGTGGGGTCAGCCTGTCAGTGCTCAGACCATACACCACACACTGCATCAAATTGGTTTGCATGAAAGATGATGATACACAAGAAAGCCTGCAAACAGTTTGCTGAAGACAAGCAGACGAAGGACATGGATTACTGGAACCATGTCCTGTGGTCTGATGAGACCAAGATAAACTTATTTGGTTCAGATGGTGTCAACCGTGTGTTGGGGAAACCAGATGAGGAGTACAAAGACAAGTGTCTCTTGCCTACAGTCAAGCATGGTGGTGGGAGTGTCATGGTCTGGGGGCACTGGGGAGCTACAGTTCGCTGAAGGAACCATGAATGCCACATGTACTGTGACATACTGAAGCAGAGCATGATCCCCTCCCTTTGGAGACTGGGCCGCAGGGCAATATTTCAACATGATAACGACCCCAAACACTAACTAACTAACAAGATAGCCACTGCTTTGCTAAAGAAGTAAGAGGGTAAAGGTGATGGACTGGCCAAGCATGTCTCAAGACCTAAACCCTATTGAGTATCTGTGGGGCATCCTCAAATGGAAGGTGGAGGAGCGCAAGGTCTCTAACATCCACCAGCTCCGTGATTCTGTCATGGAGGAGTGGAAGAGGGATCCTCTTCCACTCCTCCATGACAGCATCACGGAGCTGTCACAACCTGTGGAGCTCTGATGAACTCCATGCTCAAAAGGGTTAAGGCAGTGCTGGAAAATAATGGTGGCCAGACAAAGACAAAATATTGAGACTTTGGGCCCAATTTGGACATTTTCACTTCGGGGTGTACTCAGTTTTGTTGCCAGCAGTCTAGACATTAATGGCTGTGTGTTGAGTTATTTTAAGGGGATAGCAAATGTACACTGTTATACAAGCTGTACACTCACTACTTTACATTGTAGCAGTGTCAGTTCTTCAGTGTTGTCACATAAAATATTTACAAAAATTTGAGGGTGTACTTACTTTTGTATACACACACACACACACACACACACACACACACACACACACACACACACACACACACACACACACACACACACACACACACACACACACACACACACACACACACACACACACACACACACACACACACACACACACACACACACACACACACTATATTGTCAAAAGTATTGTGACACCTGCCTTTACACGCACATGAACTTTAATGGCATTCCAGTCTTAGTCCATAGGGTTCAATATTGAGTTGGTCTACCCTTTGCAGCTATAACAACTTCAACTCTTCTGGGAAGACTGTAAAACAAGGTTTAGGCGTGTGTCTATGGGAATGTTTGAATTTTCTTTCTGAAGCGCATTTATGAGGTCAGGCACTGTTGTGGGATGAGCAGGCCTGGCCATTTCAAGCAGTCATACACAGCCAGTCCTTGGTTGGCTGCAATTCAGCGGGAATTGCACCTGCCCATAAGCTGCTGATTTGTGACATGCCCACCAGGTGGAACTTAATTTTGGGAATGCTGAAGCGGTTATACATCCAGCAGAGGGCCATCAACGAGTATCTATGCCAGTACGGCATGACGACAGGCTCAGGTCGCCTCAGATTTTTTCCCCACGCCAATGGCTGATCATTAAGGATTCATGCACTGTATTGTCACCATTTGAGGAGGCCACAAGGATGGTGAGCAGTGACAGTACATGCATCAGTGTCACAATCCCTGTTGTGTTCCTGCTGGAGCAGACTCTGCGTGGCATTATGGACATGGTACTGGAGGCAGAGCAGCAGGAGGAAGAGGAGGACTTCCTTTCCTCTCAAGGCCCACTTTATCCAGACACCATCATTCCTATGTCACAGAACACACAGGAGGAGAGAGGGGAGGAGAGTGAGGAGGAGGATTCTGGCACTTTCATAGGCTTTTAAGAAGAGGAAGACATGCGTCAATCTGTAAGCGATGGCTTTCCAACCCCAGGACCCTTGGGAGTAGTACGTGGCTTGGAGGAGGAAGTTCCAGATGCTGTCATCCTGAGTAACCCAGAGGAGTCTGCTTCTTAAGCCTCTGCAAAATTGAGGCTCATGGGCAACCTTATGCTTCAAAGCCTGCGAAAGGACCCAAGAAAATGTGGCATAAAGGAGAAGAATGATTACTGGTTGGCAATCCTCCTTGACCACCGTTATAAGGGGAAGGTCTCAGAACTCACAGAGAGTGCATAAGATAAAATCTCTTGAGAACACGTTAACGTTAGAGGATTTTATTGAACATTTTTCCTGACTCCAGTAGGTTACGGTGTGGTGGAAAACGTTGTTGAGTCTTCTGTTGGTCAAGAGAGAAGCGTTGGAGAAGGCGTCCGCCTAAGTGAGGTCTTTTGGGATTTTTTTTAGTCCTCGACGCACAGGTCAGCTTCCACATCCCATCGGCAGCATCTGCATCACATGGTGGACGATTACCTTGGGGCCAAAACAGAGATGGAGAGCTTTCCAGCTGACAATCTACTGACTTACTGGGTCATGAGAATAGACCACTGGCCAGAACTTGCCCAGTATGCTATTGAGTTATTGGGCTGCCCTGCATCCAGCATGCTTTCAGAAAGGGCATTCAGTACTGCAGGAGGTTTCGTTACTGATCATAGAATGCGTCTGGCCACAGACTCCGTGGGCCATTTGAGTTTTAAAAAAAAATTAATCAGTCCTGGAATACCAGCTATGAAGCCCCTGATGCCGATATCACTGATTAAGTCTTTTTGGGATGTGGAATCTCTGCAGGACTTTGAGACTGCCTAGCTTCAAGGGTGTTCAATCATTTCATATGGAAGAATTTTTTTGGTATAGGTTTCATGGGCACAATTAATACCCAAAGACCAATTTTCAGCACCTGTTTGACAGGTGCATATCATTGCAATTTTTTACAGCAAGGCCAATTCTTGCTTTCATCAAGAGTACCTCTATAGGGTTACGGTGGGAAGGCGCCACCGACACCCAAAGACCAATTTTTATGCACCCGATACTTCTATCCAAAGTCAAAGTGACACCAGAATGTATCCAAAAAATCTCTAATCTTGTTCCCAGTGCACTACATTGTGGCCTCATCATACACACTGGCTCCCCAGCTGTTGCTAATCAAAATGAAGGCATCTTGCAGGGAAAATTGTATTTTTTTGGGGCTTTATAAATGCAATTATTGCTGCAGAAGATTCTAGACATAGTACAGATTTGTTACTTTACAGGTAGACTAAGGTGCCCCCCAGGCACTATATTGGAAGGATTTTTTCATTTTCATGCTTTCACTTTTAACCACTTGCCTACCAGGCACAAACACATCCTTCCTGACCAAGCCATTTTTCAGCTTTCAGCGCTGTTGCATTTTGAATGACAATTGCGCGGTCATGCAACAATGTACCCAAATAAAATTTTTATCATTTTTTCCCCACAGATAGAGCTTTATTTTGGTGGTATTTGATCACCTCTGCGGTTTTTATTTCTTGCGCTATAAACAAAAGAAGAGGGATAAGTTTGAAAAAACGCAATATTTTTTACTTTTTATTATAATAAATATCCAATTTCTTTCTTTTTAAACAACGTTTTTCCTCAGTTTAGGCCGATACGTATTCTTCTACATATTTTTGGTAAAAAAAAAAATCGCAATAAGCGTATATTGATTGGTTTGCGCAAAAGTTATAGCGTCTACAAAATAGGGGATAGATTTATAGCATTTTTATTATTATTTTTTTTTACTAGTAATGGTGGCGATCTGCGATTTTTATGGTGACTGCGATATTGCGACGGACATATCGGAAACTTTTGACACATTTTTGGGACCATTCACATTTATACAGCGATCCGTGCTATAAAAATGCATTGATTACTGTATAAATGTGACTGGCAGGGAAGGGGTTAACACTAGGGGGCGCTGCAAGGGTTAATATGTTCCCTATGTGAGTGATTCTAACTGTGGGGGGAGGGGACTGACTGGGGGAGGGGACCGATCAGTGTCCCTATGTACAAGGGACACACCATCGGTCTCCTCTCCAGTGACAGGACGTGGATCTGTGTGTTTACACACACAGATCCACGTCCTGCTTAGTTACTGGCCAATCGCAGGTGCCCAGCGGACATCGCGGCCGTCAGGCACGCGCATCGGGTCCCCAGCGACGTGGCGGGCACGCGCGCGCGCCTCCTAGTGGCCGCAAAGCCCCCTAGTGGCCGCAAAGCTAGCGCGGTCATATGACGGCGGCCCGCCACAAGAGCAACAGGTTAAAAAACAAAAAATAGCTGCTCATTTAAAAATTAAGTTTTTTGCAAACTTTTTTTAATTGATACATGTCCCCCATAAGCATTGTATGCCCAATTACTTACATATAAGCCTTCAAAATGGGCACTTTTTAGATGTTCAGGTCCTGTTGACTTTAATGGGGTTCGTTATTCGTGTTCGAACTTTCGTGGTGTTCGAAAGTTCTGGTGCAAACCGAACAGGGGTCCGTTCAGCCCATCCTTAATGATAAGACATCCCCAAATAGTCCTGTACATCCATCGGGCCAAGGATGTTGAGAAGAGGCCCTTGTTTCCATCAACATTATCTGGTATGGTTCAAGAAAGGGTGCCCACTGCCCCATCTATCATGGCCAGCTGTGCTATATGCTTGGTTGAGAGTCTGGTATAGATTTTGGGGGACCCCATGATCTATTTGCTTTTTGCATGGGGTACCCCCTTAAAAATCCATATCAATCCCTCATCAATGATAAGGGTCTGGCATGGAAGAAAAAATTCCTGGCTGCTTTGTTTGCAAATAGAAGAAAGTGACCATGAAATGCCATTTAACAGCAATTTAAATGGCATTTTTTTCTCCATGTGTCATATTTGGGCAATTATGTCAATATCCCCTGCCCCTTTATTTGCATTTAGCTGTTGTCATTCATTGTGTGAGTTCTTTGGGAGTGCATCATCTTAGCAGATTATTGTGTTTTGTTTTTGCAGATCAACCAGCATCATTGAACATGATTGACAATGTATTTACATCACAAGACATGTTTTTTTTTTTTTAATTAAGATCTTTTTAGTGTCTTTTTACTGTGATTGAGTAATCAGGGCTACAATGTACCCCTTACTTATTCATGTGGGGGTCCAGATATTAAGGAACAAAAATGTTTTTGATTGCAAAAATTTTCCCCTTCAGACCTCAATTTCCACTGGGCCAGGGATGTAGAAAGGAGGCCGTAGTCTTGTGCTTTAGCTGTGATAAATAAGGCATATGAAGTGTTGCTGATATAGTGCATAGAGATTAGCTTAGGGGTTGTAGGCACTGGCAGGGTTGTTAATGTACTGTATATACTGTATAAACTTTAGAGGCCATTTACAGGTACTTCTTTGTAGTTAATGCACGCTATATTGCATGCTAACATGCATTGTGTTAAGGCAACCCATTCAATATGAAAGGTTGCCAATGTCACTTGAAAATACATCCCTTCAAGTAGTAGTGGATGTTTCATAGTCCTCTGTGATAAAGTTCTAAATCATTTTATTAAGAATCGGAAGTTCGGGCTGGACGTGATGTCAGAACAGCCTCCAACGTTACGACTGGCCCGACTTCTGATTCTTAATAAAAGGCCCGAACATCTGGTTTTTGGAACGCATGCTGCTTCCTAGTCTGGGACATGGTGTTTATATTGGTTCCGAGGCTAAGGACTTTTAAAAGTGAGTGGAATACTTTTATGCTTTTTATTTAACATAATAAAATACTACACTTAGTTTACGTTTCTTTGGTAATCTGATGTTACAGTGTTCCTGGAGCATTTAAAAGATGATAGGATGATATCTCAAAGATCTACTAAGGAATGGTGTGATCGATTTGGAGGTGTATATGGCTAATCCCACAGTGCTTAATGACCTTTAATATTTTAGAGGTCACTGGACTGGCGGCAAATGCAAATGTTTTGTGGCGGTGGTCGTGTAAGTTGGTGCACTACTGTAAGAACATTTGCCAAATATAAGAGATTTCTTCACTTGGTGTGGGGATTATTATGCACAATTTATTGACATTAATATTTGTATTTTAAAGGGGTTGTAAACCCTTACTGTTTTTCACCTTAATGTATTCTATGCATTAAGGTGAAAAATCTTCTATAGTGTAGCACCCCCCCCCCCCCCTCAGAGCCCCCCTTTTACTTACCTGAGCCCGGTCTTTCCAGCAAAGAGAATGAGCACACCAGCTCCAGACAGTTTCTTGGGTCCTCAGTGGATAGATTGATAGCAGCAGGAACCATTGGCTGCTGTCAACCAAATCCAATGATGCGGGAGCCAGGGGGCGGGGCCGAGTCCTGCTGTCTGTGTCAATGGACGCAGCTGCAGGACACAAGAGCACACCTGCACGAGTGCCTCCAGGGAAAGCGCTTCTCCATGCGGGCACTCGATGCGGGGAGGAGCCAGGAGAGTCACTGGGGTTTGTTATGTTAAATGCTGTATTCAAATAAAATGTATGTCCTTTTTTTCCCCACAAATAGAGGGGTGGTATTTGATCACCTCTGCGGTTTTTCATTTTTTTGGGGGCTATAAACAAAAAAAGAACATCAATTTTGAAAAAAAATATAATATTTTTTTTTTTACTTTCTGCTATAAAGCATATCCAACAAAAAAATAAAAAAAATGAATTTCTTCACCAATTTAGGTCAATATGTATTCTTGCTACATATTTTTGGTAAAATGTTTGGTAAAATGTCAATAAGCATATATTGATTGGTTTGCGCAAAAATTATAAAAATAAGGGATGTATTTATGGCATTTATTTTTTACTTGTATTGGCGATATTCAGCGTTTTTTAACGGGACTGCGACATTGCGGTTGACCGATTGGACACCTAGCTGACACTTTTGACACTTTTTTGGGAACCAGTGATATTATTACAGTGACCAGTGCTAAAAATATGCACTGACATTGTACTAATGACACTGTCAGGGAAGGGGTTAAAATCAGGGGCAATCAAAGGGTTTACTGTGTTCTCTGGAAGTGTATGGGGGATGGGCTCACTGTATGGACACTCTGATCCATGTTCCTGATTAGCAGGATCACTAGATCAGAGTGTTCATGCCTGACAGCACGGCGATCTGCTTGTTTACATCAGCAGACTGCCGTTCTGTCTCTGCGGTGAGCAATCGTGGCTCCGGGGGTGCGCGCTTTCAGTGGCTATTAGCAAAATTGTGTACAGGTATGTGATTTCACGTAATAGAGCCGCCTTGCCACAGTATATGTACGGCAGGTGGTCGGCAAGTGGTTAATGGACATTTTGTTGCTTTAGTGCCATTTTCCTTTTCTTTTTATATTTTTAAGGAAGGTGGAATTTTTTACTTTAAAGAGGACAGCTTCACATTCACATTTGTCACTATAGAAAGATAAGTGCTTTTTAATCAAATTATCTAATCTGATTATTTTGTCCAATTTTGGGATGGAGGCCAATCACCGATTTCTATCTAATCTTATTGTACAATCTCTATACAATTTCCTTTAGATTTACCAAAACTATGGAACAAGAAGACTGTGACGGATCCTGTACTCAAGGTGTCCGCCGTAAATGCTTCCTAAGTCCTGGAACATGAGTCCAATGGATCTGGTTATAGGAACCCCCAAGAATTAGACGGCACTAGTTCTTGGGGTAAATCAGGAATGAATCTTTATTTGACATGTCACACTTATATACAGTTGACAGATGACTCAAGCCTAACCTAATTAGCATGAGCTAATTATCTTAATCAACACTGGGCTCCTTCATTCAATTGCAGGGTTAATTAGCACACACAACAATAGGTGAAACACTTCTACAAGCCAGACTATACTCAATTACATAACACAGGTGGCTGGAGTTCATGTCATTAGCGTCTCTTGCTAATATGCCAAATACACATACAGATTCTATGTGTATTGGGGGGCCAGCAGGGACCTGAATCCAAGTATCACCAGCTCAGGGGTCCCAGGCTTGCAGCTCAAAGAGCACTGTTCCCCCAAATGCCAGGGCCCATAGTCGCAAGGCAGCAGGCTCACACTCAGTCCCCTCCAACAGCCCGTGTCCCGGCTAGGTCCGTCACATTTCTCCCCTTTCAGCAGGAGACTAACACAGGAGGAGACCCCAGACGGGTTGACTCCGAAGTTAGTCCATAGTTCCAGTCCTCTAATGCCTGTACCCACACAGTACTCCAAACAAATTGTTTCAAACAGAGTATTACTCACCCAGCCAACCTCTGCCTCTCTCATAGAACATATCTGCCGCTGGGGAGAGGCCTGGACTGGCCCTTCTCCCTGGAGTCTTTTCAGCCGCTGGAGAGAAGACAGGGTGACTGGGCTCACTCCATCCTGCTGTTGGGGATCTGGGCCGACCGCCCAGCATCCCTGGGTTATACTGGTGGAGACTGCATTCCCATCCACCTTTACAGGAAATCTGTCCTGTTTTAGTTGCGGGCAGAGGCCAGCAGCGCTCTGTTCTGTTGCCAGCAGTTCAGCTGGGTGTAGGAGCTTCCCTACATCATCTGCTCCAGCTAACTGTTGGGGAGAGAGGCCGACTGCCCCAGCTCCCTGGAACTCCGCAGCTGTTACCGGTGCTGGGCAGAGGTTGGTAGCACTCTGCCCGGTTGCCAGCATTTCTGCTGGTTTTCTGTTAGTGGAGACCACAGGCCCATCCACCGACACCAGATGAAGCTGCAGTTGTGAGGTGACAACTGCATTCTCTCCTTGAACCCTGATCTGCAACTCGTGATGGACTGCCACCTCCTCACCCTGGGCCTCCAGAATTGCTGTAGATGTCGGGCAAAGGGCTTGGACCCTCTGTTCAGTTACCAGATCTTCGGCTGGAGAAGTTTGTTGTAACTCCATAGATGCTGCTGGTAGGAAATCACATGTCCCTGTCAGTGTTGTGGGAGAAGGGCCAACTACCTCTTCTCTCAAGAAGGGCGAAGCCACTGTTGATGCTGGGCAGAAGTTAGCAGAGTTCTGCCCAATTGTCAGCACTTCCGCTTTGGGGACGTCAATCTCCGGAGTTTCCACTGCCGATTCTCTGGCATGCTGCTGAACGTGTTCTAGCAGTTTCCTGTATGCCCTTTCCAGATGCTGTTCCTTCCTTAGCAAATAGTTCAGATCAGGTTTAAGCTCTGAGACCCCTGCAAGACCGAGCATAGCCTCTCTATATTCTCGCAGGTCCTCAAGGGTAGGTTCCCCTTCATCGCCAAACACAAAACCATCTGTAAGGCTCTCCCACAGCAATCCAGGGCCTCCAAAGTCATATCCCTCCGGGGAGCATTCTGTTGTCTCCCCTAAATATCCCTGCTCTGCGTGCCATTGCAGAGCCCGATAACAATTGTCCAGCTCTATCTCCTGCTGGACCAGCCTGTCCAACTCAGTCACCCATTGCTCCTGGGGCCGCTCTCCCAGGAATGTCATCCGCAATGCCCGTTGGTCACTGGCCCGTTGCTCTTGGGTTGGAAAGAACTTGCCCTGTTTTATACCAGCGAGCTGGAGGGCTCCAATCCACAGCTCCACCCGAATCTGCTGCCTGAGCTCCAGGTATTCCTCCTCAGACACAGTCCTTGTGTATGCTGCAAGGATGATCCGCAGTAGCCCCGGGAACTCTGATGCCAGATCCATATCTCTGCTGGGGTGACCGAAGTCTTCTATCCTGATTTTGGATCCCGGTGGAGGTTTGGATGTCCCAGACTGCAGGAAGCACAATCCCACTGCTTGCCAACAATGTGACGGATCCTGTACTCAAGGTGTCCGCCGTAAATGCTTCCTAAGTCCTGGAACATGAGTCCAATGGATCTGGTTATAGGAACCCCCAAGAATTAGACAGCACTAGTTCTTGGGGTAAATCAGGAATGAATCTTTATTTGACATGTCACACTTATATACAGTTGACAGATGACTCAAGCCTAACCTAATTAGCATGAGCTAATTATCTTAATCAACACTGGGCTCCTTCATTCAATTACAGGGTTAATTAGCACACACAACAATAGGTGAAACACTTCTACAAGCCAGACTATACTCAATTACATAACACAGGTGGCTGGAGTTCATGTCATTAGCGTCTCTTGCTAATATGCCAAATACACATACAGATTCTATGTGTATTGGGGGGCCAGCAGGGACCTGAATCCAAGTATCACCAGCTCAGGGGTCCCAGGCTTGCAGCTCAAAGAGCACTGTTCCCCCAAATGCCAGGGCCCATAGTCGCAAGGCAGCAGGCTCGCACTCAGTCCCCTCCAACAGCCCGTGTCCCGGCTAGGTCCGTCACAAAGACCCACCTGAACAATCCATTCAATTTGTATCAAATCAGACAGGCCCTTGCACTACATAGTTGATGGTAGATCTAAAGGGGATTGTACAATCAGATTGGAGGCAAGTGGGTAGAAATAAAACAAGAAGTTGTATAGTAATGAGGGAGGTGTGGTCCAGAGTGGTAATATACGCCTATTCTGTTACACACCAAGGCAGTGCCTGATGGTATATGATCTACAGTAAGTGATGGAATCAGAATGCATTTTTTTAATTTCAAACAGAGAGATGGAAATTCAAAGCTTCCATGGATGAGGTAAGTTAAAGATAGACACATTTGGATGGATTGAGCAGAAAGGACATTAGAAAAGGCTTCTATTTATAATGGCAAGTGAAATTCTACCTGAAAAGGTAGACTTAGCACCTCACAAGCACGTAACTTAGAGGATTGTTTTTTTTGTTTTTTTAGGGTCGTCTCAAAGCTACACTTAAAGACCATTTTCCCATTGTACATTTTTTTTTTTTTTTTTTGCTTCAAATATTCCCTATGGCTATACCCAGCCCCTAATGTCTTTTTTGACAATAGCGTGCCTATTAACCTTGAAAATGGACAGAATGTAGTATCAAACTTTTCTCCCACAGACTGCAGTGGGATTCACTTCAAAATTGGTTGTTTGTGAATTTCAAACAGGAATTTAAAACCCCCCCAAGACCCCCACTACCCCCCGCAAATTAAGACCTAGGCACATTTACTCAACCCTATTCATCCAAATTGCACATTGAATGATTTTAAATGGGTGGAGGATGGAGAAGAAGATGGAGGAAGAACCGCATAGTCATAGCCCGAAAGTCAGTTTGTGGGGGATGGTTGGTAAAGCCAACAGCATATAGCAGTGTATAACAGATGAGCCAGCACCATGTTCTTGCAATTTTAGGAAATTCCTCCCATGCCATCCCATGTTCTTTGTTTTATTAGACAGCATTGTACCAAGCTTTTACAAAATGTAGAGATTTTGTGAAAAATGTTTGGCTACAAGTGATTTTTTTTTTACATTTTCTCTTTGGCAGGATGATCATATGTAGCATCATTTAACACCCCTACAGTGTTTTGGCGAAGTTGTCAGAACTATTGAGGTTAAAGGATTATTTCACATATGTTTTTGTTGACTTTGGAGAAGCCATTTTGTGCTGGTTCTTAGGAGGTTAAACCAAGTTCATGGCTGATGAATAGACACTGTTACTTTTTTTTCCTAAAGGATCCCGTACATATTTTCCCAGGTTATAAATCTTGAAGAGTCTTGGTCAAATTGACAACCAAATCAGATATGGCATCTGCTAGAAGGCTAATGTTTATCTTACAAAAGAAGAATGTTGGGTTAGGTCTCAAATAACCAGGAATAGAGAATTTCTCTTTGAATGAGAGATAAGGAAAGAGACGTATTCACAAACAAACTGTGTTTTTAAAATGCTCTATATTATTTGCTGCAAATAATTATATTAGCTATAATTCCTATTATATTATTACATTATATTGGAGTAATTATATGCATAATTATTTGAACAATGTCACATATTTAGTTTTTCTGCATTTTTTATTTAAATAATATTTTTTTATAATATTCATATATGTATTCATTATCTATGGCTGAATATTAATCATGGAAATATTAGTATACAAGAGGTATATGATTAAAATACTTCAACTTGAGCCATTTCTTCACTTAATAAACCTCTACCAGTGGTAGTAAGGTTAATAATCTCACCTACAATTCTAGTGTAATTATTTATTCTTTTCATTGCTTCAATTCCCCATCCTGTCCAGGAAGGGAACCATGACCATGCCATGTCACCTTCAGTGAACAGCTCTCTTTTGAACACTAAAGGGCATTCTAGACTTAGATCTGGTCACACTGTATCTTTGCGAACAGCAGGTGCTAACTTCCCAATATAACATGTACCTGTAACATTAGTAGGAAGCCAGGCGTAAGCTTTATTTCCACATATATAATATAACCCTCTACGTATAGATGGTATGCCTGCTCCTAAAAAACTGGAAGCAAAAACATGAAATCTCAGGTAACCGATATTTTCACATATTGGGAATTGTGAGCAATTTGTACTATAAAGGGTTCTATTTAGTTCTGGATCTGGGATATAATAATATTGTTAGTTTCCTCCATAAACTGTAATCTTTGCTCTGGTGCAATCTGAATTGCCCAACTGTGTACATTTAGTGTTAAACGGGCATGTAATATTTAAACAAATCTGTGGAGTGTCTATCAGTTTTGAAACCATCAAAGTTACTGATCTGTGCTCATTAGCTGTGGACTATGTATGAACCATTTATTCTGGTCCTGTTTAGATCAGTGAATTTGAGAGGCATTGCTATCATGGGTATTGTTCCTGTTTGGGGATGTAAGTGAGAATACACCCAGCAGTTACTAGCATTGCTATGGATTGCACACAATTTTAACATTTGGATGAAACAGTTATTTTTCCATGTCTCAGTTCTCACAAACAACAAAAAGAAAAACATCATCATCATTTTTTCAAAGGATACCATCACTTCAGGATTTTCTTGCAGTGACTGGCGTGAATCCAGGTGGGCTTTCCTTCCAACTTGACAGCGGAACCAGTTGTCAAAAGCACCAAATGTGGTCCGTCAAATTTTGGTTCTAGCAGCTTTCTGACGTGTCGCTTGACCACCACCCAGTCACCTGGTTGGATTCTGTGAATACCTGAAACAAAATCTGGGTCGGGGATAGATTTCTAAACACCTTCATGTATTTTATTTAATGTGAGAAGCCTGCAACTGTTGGGTTAAATATAGCCCTGTTTTGGGTGGCCCTCTAAATAAAATCTCATGAGGGACAGCCCATGTGGTTGTTTAGGGGTAGTTCGTACAGAATATAGGGCTAATGGCAAAGCTTCCACCCATCCTTTTCCTGTATCTGCTTTAATTTTTGCACATCCGTTTTTCAAAATTCCATTAAGTCTTTCAACTTTACCACTACTTTGTGGATGATAAGGTGTATGGAAAGCTTACTGTATGTGAAGGGCTTCCATTACCTCTTTCATTACTTCCCCAGTAAAATGGGTCCCTCTGTCAATAGTTTCAGGAACTCCATATCTACAAACTATTTCATTTAAAATTTTCTTTTTATGCTGCATTTGCTCAAGCTACCGGCCAGCACTCAGGTCAACCTGAGAGCGTGTCAACACACACTAAAGCGCACTCATTGGTGCCTATTCTGGGCATCTGAATGTAGTCTATTTGAATTCTTTGCAAAGGGAAATCTGGCTTAGGAGAATGCTTTTGGGGAACATGGACAGGCCTCCCTGCATTGTACAGAGCACAAGTGAAACATGAAGCACAAAACCTGGCTGCAAATGCACTAAATCCAGGTGCTATCCAATAGCAGTCAGTAAGTGCCACCATCGCGCCCTTAGCAAGAGGACTGACGCCATGTGCCAGTTGTGCTAAAACTGGGTGCAAACTCCTGGGTAGACACCACCTGTTGTCAGCGCTCCACAGGCCCTGCGGATTTTGGGTAGCATTACATTTGATCCACTTATCCTTCTCTTCATCAGGGGCCTGGTTCTGCAACTGTTCTGCAAGAGTTTCTACATCCCACGGCTCTTGATGAGGGTAATCGTCCCCACTACCTGGGCGACCCCTACAGTGGGTGTGACTCCAAATGCCATAAGGGCTGAAAGTTTCTGAAAGGCCTCAAATAGCTTCTCTATGAGTTTTGCATGTCTCACTGGCTTCCCTGCACTAGTCAGGAAGTTCCATGCTTTCCAAATAGGCCCAAAATCGTGAGCTATTCCAAATGCATATCTGCTGTCAGTGTAAATGTTTCCCATTTGATTCTCTAGGAGATGACATGCTTTGACTACAGCACACAACTCTGCTTTCTGTGCTGACATCTGGGGTATCAATGCTTCCTGATGTAAAATGGTGTCTGTAGTGGTTACAGCAAACCCTGTGTGTGGCTGACCATCATCAGTGTAAAATCTCGAACCATCTACGAATAAGTGTGTGTCACAATCTGATAAGGGCTCATCTTTTGCTGGTGTGACAAAGGCCCTTTCTACATCAGAGCCATACAATCATGAGAAAAACTCTCAGGTTCTACATCAGTACCATTTGTTGCATCTTCCTCATCAATTATAGGAAGAAGAGTAGCCGGATTTAAAGTAACACATCATTTGATTGTTAAATTCGATGGAGCAAAAAGAGCAGACTGGTACTTGTCAAATCTACTGGCAGACACATGTCTGGTATTTACTTGATTCATGATTTCCTGTACTGCATGTGGCACATACAGGATCAGAGCAGATCCTTTGTCTAGCAGCAAAATGCAGGCTGCTATTGCTCGCATACAACTGGGGGAGCCTTTGATGACAGGGTCTAATGAGGCTGATACATACATCACAGGCCTCTGTTTGTTTCCATGTAGCTGGGTGAGTACACCTGCTGCAAATCCATTGACTTCATGACAGAACAATGAGAAAGTTTTAGTATAGTCAGGAAGTCCAATGGCGGGAGCTTCAGACAAAATTTTAATAAGCTCCTTCATCTGCTAATCATTGTCCCATGTGAGTTTGAAAATGTTTCTAGTGGTAGCCTCATATAGAGGAGCCATAAGTTCTGATGCATTTGGAATCCAGTCCCTACAATATCCCACTAACCTCAGGAAGGCGTGTAGTTGCCGTACATTTCTTGGTTTTTCTAATTTTTGTAGAGTTTTAACTCGATCTGGGGTTAGGTGATGGATTCCATGTGACCCAGGAAGATCACTTTCTCTTGGCAGTATTGTAGCTTATCTTTGCTAACTTTGTTGTTACTGTTAAAGAGAAACATGAGAAGGCTTACTGTTTCTTTGCTACAAATGTCCTTTGTATCAGAACAAATAATAAGCAAATTGTCTATGTACTGGAGCAAAACTATTTGGGTGCTAGGGGGACCATTGGTCCAATACTTGCTTTAACGCAGTATTATATTCAGAGGGGCTACTCACACAGCCTTATGGCAATTTTGTCCATGCTAACTATTGGGCATCATGGGTAACTGAAAAAAGGTACCAGCAATCTGGGTGCAGGGGCACCGAAAAGAAAGCATTTGCAAGATCAATCACTGTAAAGCAGGTGCTGGAGGCAGGTATTCCACTTAGTAAAGTGCGGGGGTTGGGCACGGTCTGGGTATCTGCCTCAATTATATTGTTAATGGCTCTCAAATCATGCACCATGCGGTATGTCACCTGCCCATCCTTCTTGTCTGGCTTCTTTTCAATTGGGAACAGGGTTGTATTGACTTGGGGCTTAATTGGTACAACAACCTGTGCTGCTTTCAGTTGAGTGATTTGATCCTTTATCCCCTCAGTCTGAGCAATACTCAGTGGGTACTGTTTAATCTGTGGGAGATGGGCTCCTGGTTTACATTTTATCATGACTGGGGTGCAATCCAGCAGACCTACATCATATTTTCTGGTGGCCCATAATTCAGCGGGAATGACTTTCAATTCTGGTGGAAACGGTGGAGTGGAGTCTTGGATTAAAAATACTCCACAGGCAGAATTTAAAACTTCTCCTGACAGACTACTGACCGCTTGGACTCCTGTAGGAGTGTAGTCTATGTTTGCTAAAATTTGGTTCAAAATATCAGCTCCCAAAAGATTTGTAGGAACTGTGTCGTCTGAAACTAACACTTTAGTGACAATTTCTGTTTGCTGTCCTAGCCTAAGTTTAAGTGGCTTGGACTCAACCAAATCAGTAGAGGTCCCGGTTAAGCCAACACCAGAGATAACATTTGTAGATAATCCTGGAGGTAAGTCCTCTATATTAAAAACACTTTGGCTTGCACCAGTATCGATTAAACAGGTTATATCTGTTTCTCCTCCAGGATAGGGGAGTTCTTGTAAAAATACTTTTACTCTGGCCTCTGGACCATTGTCTACCCTATTTAACATGATTTATACTGGCATGCCATTTTCCTATGCCTGATCCACTGCTTTTGGCAGAGAACTGGGATCTGCATGAGGTGCCTCTAAGCTCTTTTCCAGTCTATGGTCAGGAAGATGGCAGAATTTGGCTATGTGTATTACAATTGTAGCATATAATTGATCCATGATTGCCATGATTTCTGAAATTGCCTTTGCCTCTTCCTCTCTGCTTTCCTATGTACATAACCTTGGGTTTGCTGTCTTTTTGGTTAATCCTGTTTTCTATGGATAACAGGATAGGCAGGATGTCTCGAATAGACATATTGCCTGCCTCAGGCCTTGCTGTGGACAACGTTTCTTTCAACTGGGGTATTAAACCATCAAGAAACCAGTTTCACCAGTTGTGTAGATGGACTTGCAGTTTCTCCCGTCTTTTCTTCATCTATTTTAAGGTCTGCTTCCTCCAATAAGCCCCTGCGGCTTCCTCTCTCCCTTGCTTAGCATTCATAAATTCAGCATGTCTGGTTTGTCCATATATTTGGGGCAATTTTACACCACATTCTTTAAGTATATAGCCAGACATGTTGCTTCCCACTGCTTTAATAAGAAGCTGATGAATGTCAGTAGCAGAAGCCTCATATGCTTCCTGTGCAGCGCTAAGTTTGTTTGCAAACCCAATTGGATTCTTTCTAGGATCTCCCAATCCCTCTAATATGGCTCTCATTTCTTGGGGATTAAAAAGGTACATGCCATTTAATTTGTGACTAAGGCCCCTTTCACACTGAGGCAGTTTGCAGGTGCTATTGTGCTAAAAATAGTGCCTGCAAACCGATCTGAAACAGCCGTTGCTGTCTCTCCAGTGTGAAAGCCTGAGGGCTTTCACACTGGAGCGGTGCGCTTGCAGGATGCTGAAAAATGTCCTGCAAGCTGCATCTTTGGTGCGCTGTAGGAGCGGTATATTTACCGCTCCTATAGCGCCCCTTACCATTGAAAACAATGGGGCAGCGCTCCAAACCCGCCCGCAAAACGCTGCCGCAGCGGCGGTTTGCGGGCGGTATTAACCCTTTTTCGGCCGCTAGCGGGGGTTTTTACCCCCCCCCCCCCCCCGCGAGCGGCCGAAAAAAAAATAGCGCCGCTAAAAAAACGGTAAATATAGCGCCCCTTTCCGCCAGCACACCCAGCGCCTCGGTGTGAAAATAGCCTTACTGTCAACAGTATTACCTTAAAAAACTAATTGGGTTCTGACAGGATAAACTGCAACAGATTGCTCTGTGCCAGGGGCAGAAGGGGTGATATCTTCCTTCCTTCTCTCTCCTTCCTTCTCCGAAGACGTCGCACTAACGAAACGTACGTCAGGCGATACCCTTGGTACACAACGCGTCATTTCCTGTCGGCGGCTTCTGGTTTTGGATCCGCTGCTAGTGGAGCGCACGCTGTATCCAGGGCTTTGCGGTGCCTCACCGCTCTGCCCTCCAGCTGCGCGCTCTGCCTTTTTTTAACTACACTTTGCATTTTTTATATACTTGTTTTTGTCCTAATAGCCTATATGGCTATAATACATATTGTCCTTCATTTTTAAATAAAAATTACCACTGATTTAAACAATATTACACTATCAGTGTTATATATATTTTTTACACACACGGACCCCATCAGAGTTTTTACCCCCCATCTCTGGAGAGTGGAAGAAGCTGGACACCCCCGCAGAGGAGGCTTTTCTGAAGTAACTGACCCCACAGAGGAGGATTTCCACCATATATCCAGGAGATTATATGCCTATCACCCCTGCAGGGGTTAGGCACTCTGGTGAGTGTTTTCACATTAGGGGCCACTCGGCGGATGGAGGGGAGCACCTGAAAAGTCACCGTGTACAAGTCACCTGTTCACCTATACGAGTCATTTGATGTTACAAGATTTTTAAGATCTACAGGATAGCACAGGACTTCACCATATCCGATCACTGAGATTTTTTACTTCGGACAATTATTTATTATTATCATTTTTCACTTGTGACAATTGTCAACATTCTTTACAAATAATATCTTTTTTATCCATTTTTTTACTGGGAAATTGTGCACTTTAAATATACATATTTTTTATGTGGGTATCATCAATTGATCTTCACTTATCCATTTATTTTTATTTTCACTTTTCCATATATATATTTATATATATTTTTTCTTATCTTTTCTTATCATTTTTTTCTTATCATTACTGCACGGAGCCACTTTTTGTTTGTTTTCTTGGAATTTTACAATTAAGGTTTGCTTGTCATATGAATCTGTTCACATACATTCACGCATTTAGTCTATTATTACGGTTATGAGCTATCGCACAAAGTCACTTTATATTATTTATTTCATTGGTGGCAGAGTGAAACAGATATACTGTCTTTTTATACATATTCCTGTACCTGCCATACGCTTATTTACTTTACCCTTTGAGACGCACTTGTCATATATATTTATACATCTTTTTCCTGCCCTCCCCATACTTACCCTGAACAGCGCCACCATCCCTTAATTTATAACCATTCCCTTTTCTACACACTTGTGTGCAGTACTTCTCTGGGAGGCCGCAGATCTAATCCTAAGCACGGATTCTTTAGTATTATTAGTGTTCTCACTTTTGTCAGATACTGTATTTACTAAGCCGTGATGAAGTTTTGAGACATGGTATTTTTGTAACAAGAGCTTGTGGTAAATTTCTCATCATCTGTATCACCAATGTAATTGATATTTGAATTTATATCTTTTTTGTATATCACAATTATATTTGATATTATTTTGCACTGAATTTTTTGTTTTTATATATATATATATATATATATATATATATTAGCACACCCCTGCATTCCTCTTTGTCTTCAAACTAGCATGGATAAACAAATTAGAATTATTTGGTTGATTTGTGGAAAGACGTGAAAATCTCCTTAACCATAGATTTGTGTAGGGATCTTCACAAAGTAAGTTTACAAGCCTCAAGATCATTCAGTCCAGAGTCCAGTAAATTCAGAAATACCTATGCAATGTGAAAAGGAGTGTAATGATTTCAGATTTTACCATAGATACACTTATTCCTGTAGTCAACTAGTTTTGTTATGTAGTATGTTGCTTTTATATTTTTTCTTTTTATATTTCAAACGCACACAACAGTTTATTAGAGTTCTGGGGATTGTAGTAAAATTTACCAATTAAATTTAACAATTACAGTTATTGTAATTGTATATGCAAATGCAAAACATAAAATAGAAGCCTAAGTAGGAAGAATGGTAACTCTCAGCATACAAGCTTATTTTACTAGAGGCACAACAAGATATCATGACCTAAGTGACAGAACTTGTTTTGCTACTTCATTGCAGACACTGTTGTCACTTAAAGTGGTTGTTAAGACACTTTGTTGCCTCCTTCCAATCTCTATGTTTAATAATGTAAGGGGCTCCAGTGTCTGTGCTTTATATCTATAGAGCTATAGCTATATATCTGATTTCAGAGCGTTGATCTGTGCTCATGTGACTGGCCTGACGTCAGTCAGTAGGAGAGGCAGCTCTGAAATCAGGTATATAGCAGCATTTTTTTTTCATAACGCACAGGCACAGGGGCTCCTTACAATATTAAACACAGAGGATTGTATGAGAAATTAAATGTAATTTCAGCATCAGGAGTGGAGGGGGGGCACCGTCACTAGCTGGCAGGCAGGGAGGGAGGGGAGGGGGGAGGAGGACAGAGGAAAAACAGAAGAGCTGCAGATTACGGAGGCACGTAAACTGACCACGGTGTCAGGGCTCAGAAGCCATGATAAACAGTGGTCAGTTTAGAGGGGGAGGGCAGAACCAGGCAGGATCAGCCAGGTATTTCAGGTGATACAAGGGGACCAAATTACACAGCACAGGTACTTTTTTTTTAGGATAACAAACACTTCCTGCATGTAAAAATTAGCAGTTGTGTGTTTTTTTCCATTGCAGTCTATGTAGAGTCCGCTTTTCTTTAGGAAAAGGAAACTCTTCAAAGCAGTATATAAGGAATGTATTCCTCTTGGCGGACTTTTAAGGGAAAGAGACAACTACTTAGTATTGGACTGTATTGTTCAATATTTATTCGAAAGAATAAGGAGTGAGTTGCGTAGGAAACAGCCTACGTGGATATGCAAAAATAACAACAAGTGTACATAAAAGAAAGCGGGATGCAACAAACATAAGCATGAATCACAGATACAGGTATATGTATATAACTGACGCGTTTCGAGTTTTGACTCTTCTTCAGGGAAATAGGGATCAGCACATATGTATAAATAAATCTATAAAGAAAAAACAGTATGAGAAATACAAAGCTTGTACATGTGTATTGATAACCACAAAAATTGAACAATAAAATAAGGACCAATTTTGTAAAGGTTAAATGTATATATACTGACCCTATACTGTGTTTTAATTACTCATGATACATTCAAAATTTTTTTTAAAAGGGCAAAACCTTGGTGTGATAAGCACGAAGGTGTATGTAGAGCACTGCTCGGAACCCATATCATTTAAACCCTTTTTGGAGGGCTTTTCCTCTGGGGGCTCTGAATCAGAACCTCCAGATGAATAAAATATATCCAGTTGCTACCTAAAGCCACCCAGTAATTTATTCATATTTTATTTATTTATTATACAATTTATTTTCTTTTTCCATTATTTTGGACCCATATGTGTTCACCACCAATGTCCTTTTCTTTGCTCTTTGTTACATGTTAAGTTTCTAATTTCACCATGGTACTATCCACATTGTATATTTACCAACCCCCTGTTTCCTATATGCCTTTTTAATCAGTAACTCACTGCTCTGCCTCTATGCCTGCCTCCCTGGATCACCTGGTTTGGTTCCGATCCATCCCCCTCTTTCAGTGTCTCCCACTCAGCGCATGTAGGGCTGCTGGATGTGCTACACAGCGCCAGCAGCCCTCACTGCATGGAGAGGCGGGGACAATCTCTTGTCCCCTGCCTCTCCGTCTATCCTGCGCTGCGAGCCGATGATGCGGGTCCCCGCCCACAGCATGCTCTGACATCACCACGCCAGGTGCGTCACACCTGGAGGTGGTACTCCCTTTATAGGGAGTTTCCCAAGAGGAATACATTCCGTATATACAGTATGTTCTGGGATGTGGGTTAGACCTACTCCAGACCCACCCCAGCACCCTCCCCCCAACTCATACTCTTCAAAGCAGGGTATTTTGACTGGTATAATTTCCCAAATTTTCGATCCTAATGAAAATGATGTCATCAGGACAGAAAGTGAATATTGTCAACAGGCCAAGGACATCAGCAAAAAAAACCTAAACAGAGATTATAATACTTCCCCACTATTATAAGACTAGCTAAAAAAAGGTTCTGGCTGATGTTGCTCCTTCACAACTGTTGGGATAATATATTAGTCTTGTATGGGGTGTATTGTTTTCAATGAGCTGGATGACCCATAGACTTGCATTGTGTGAAGGATTAGTAATACATAGCCATTGTGGGCACTGCAAAGCAGAAAGCAGGGCATGTAAATATATAATGAGCAAATATGGCTGCATTATCATTTTCCCTACCAAAATCATTTCTGTTTCCAATTCTTCTTAATAAATTCTACATGCATCCAAGAAACACATTGCTGGTGACTTAATTATTTTCAAGGACCCATATCCATTCTTTTAATTGATCAAACACTCACTACACTATTTTCTAAAGTTAATTAGTGCTTAACATCTGCCTCATTGTCTACTCCTGCGAGCAAGTACTGTATGGAGCGGCAATTAAACATGTGCGGTTCGTATAGTTCCAAATTAATATTCAGACACATTTTTTGTTATTCGGATATATAAGAATACCCAAATTACAATATAACCAAATTTTACAGAATGCTCCGATTAACATAACGATATTTGTCCGAATTTCGGAAATTCGAACTAAAAATCGAATCGCATTTTACATTAAACTCTAGTCGAATTCTAACTACACATAATGCTGAAATCAAAGACTGTGTGTGTTATTGGAGTACCATTTCAAAATAATACTGTTTTTGTTAAGCCAAAGGTTATTTAAAGAGTCATTGTAATCATTTGATGAAGATTTTTCTTATGTTTGTTCACTTTGCTGCATTCAAATTGAAAACAATATAACATTTTAGTTTCATGTGCACAAAAATATTTCGGAATTTCGGTTTCGTCCAAAAAATTTAATTTATTTAGTTACTTCGGAAATTAGTTTTTATTTATTTTGTTTCGTTAAAAATGCATTCGTCCGAAAATCCGAATTAATTAAGGTTTAATTTGTCAGTTGAAGGCTTATGGTGTCTGTTCTAAGAAGATTTGATGAAGCAGCTAAAGTAAACTGTACGATGCCGTGATTGTACATTTCCGGTCCCACAAGTTATAGTAGAATTCTAATGTTGTTTGACTAGTAATATTATGATTATTCATTATTATTACTAGTCAAACAACATTAGAATTGTTCTATAGCCTACGGGCGGAGCATTTGACCATAAATGTCCGTTCGCGGCGATCGTATGTTTTAAGGTTCTTTGTCGAATCTTCATGTCGAATGGTACTATACATATTTTTGTATCGTATTGAATGATACAATACTTCTTTGTTTCTGTTCATGTCAAATGGTCTACCCCAACAGTCAGCCAATGGAATTGCGTATCGAAATTCAAGCATATAACTTCCTTCCTGTTCGCTCTGTGCTCCTAACGGTTCTGGTTCCAAGCAGTTTGACCCTATGGAGGTTCCTGGCCCTTCTATGGAGGCAGCAGCAGCACCACCCCCACCATCAAAAAAGTGCATGAGGGGGACACAAGCTGCAACCAGCAGGAAGCGTAACCTTACGTGAACTCACATTGAGTCCCAGGTCCTTGTAAGGGAAACACAACAACGGAAGATGAAGAAATATCAGCGTGATGTGGCAGACTACAAAGCCGACCGGGCTTTTAAATGGCAAAATAAAAATGAACAAGCACCACTTGCTACATCATTAACCACCCCACTAAGGGAAGTAAGGATACAAGACCCCCCAAGATGGGAAGACCAAAGTAGAGAGCAAACGACTGCAAGAACTGTCCAGGACCAATGATATGCTCAGCAGCATGAGACACCAAGAACGCACCAAGATCCAAGATCCATGGTATCACATGGACAACAGACCCCCCAAAAAACATGGAAGAAGCCTTTCAAAAAACCGTGGGTCAATAAAAAGACATACAACAACTAGCAACACAATCCACGTGATAATAGAGTCCCACCCCCATATCAACAGCCATATTATCAACAAGGAAAGCAAGAGAGAAGTTTAGTTCACACCTACAATAGGTTTGAGCCTATCAGACAGTATCAAGATCAGCAACAATATTATTATGAACCACCCAAACAACAGTACCAATATGAGAGGAACCACTATGAGAAGACCACCCAGGGTTCTTTTTTAGACAAAGACTGGAGGGAATATTCCCAGAGGAGATCACCGCGAGAGCTACACCGCTCACCCAAGATGAGGATAGAGGATCAAAGAATAGAGGACAGCCCCGAAGTCAGAGAGGCTGCAGAGCGGGAAGGAGAATTCAAAAGAAAAAGAAAGTAGTCGGTGAAGGAGTGGTCAATCTAAGCGGTAAACCCATTTCCACAGAAGAACTGGCGGTATTAGATAAGGGCCTCAAACATGCCCCGATAAAAAACTTAAACAAATTTGACACCTATATAGGAATACAAAAATATATAAGAAAATTAAATATTAAAAAATACATTATGGGAAACCCATTCAAATCCACCAAAATCAATGTTCTTGATCAAGAACCATTGGCACAGAGCACTTTACGAAATAATTCAGTATACAACCCCCAAGTTGCAAATAACTAGCACATTGAAGTGTTTAAAAGATTGGTATTAGGAGATCTACAATCAATGGAGGTCAAAAAGATCTCTGATCCTATACATATTCGGAAAGGAATAAAATCATTACAACAACGTAAAGACATTGTAGTCAGACCGGCCGATAAAGGCGGAGCAGAAGTCGTCCAGTCTAAAGAGCAATATATGCAGGAACTTGACAGGCATCTACAAGATGAAGAAACTTATATTAAATTATTAGGCAATCCAACACAACAGTACAAGAAAGAATTAGAACTTGTGGTCAATCTAGGCATCAAGGCATCAAGAAAGATATATTAAACAAAAAAGAGGCCAAGTATTTAATTCCGGAGGCCTGTAGGATACCAATTATATACACTATCCCGAAGATACATAAGAATAAAGAATCCCCACCCGGTAGACCAATTGTGAACGGGATAGATTCACTAACTGCCAGAATGGGAGAATATATTGACTATTTCATACAGCCGGCAGTACAGAAGACCAGGGCGTATTTGAAAGATACGAAGCATGTATTAAAGCTATTGGATAAAGTACAAGTATTGGAAGGGCGCACAATTCTAGCAACGGCAGATGTGTCGTCTCTGTATACTATAGTACCCCACCATGAAGCATGAACAGCCACAAAGTGGTTTTTAAGAGCACACAGCACTTTAGTATGCAAGCAGAGAAAGTTTTTAATCAAGTGTTTAGACTTTTGTTTGAAATGTAGTTACTTCTGGCACAATCAATCTTACTATAAACAAGCCATAGGGATTGCTATGGGGGCAAAATTTGCCCCAAGTGTGGCCAACGCATTTATGGCACATTGGGAGGAAGACTCAGTCTATGCCAACATGCCAGCAGAATTAACATTATACAAAAGGTATATCGATGACTTAGTAATAGTGTGGAATGGAAGCAGAGAATCATTAGAGGAGTTTTTAAGGAAACTCAACAACAACGATAAAAACATCAACTTGGTGTGGAATATCAATGTGAGTACCATTGATTTTCTCGACTTGAATATATCCATACTATCTGATAAGATCATCACAAAAACGCACTTTAAAAACGTAGACACCAATAGCTATCTATCAATGCACAGTTGTCACTTTAAACCCTGGTTATATAACATCCCGAAAGGACAACTGGTACGAATTTGACGGAACTGTACTAGAGATGAGGATTTTAAAATGCAAGCCAAAATAATTGGAGCCAGATTTAAAGAGAAAGGCTATGAAGAATCCTGGATAAGGAAACAAATCACCCAAGTGGAGGATATGGATAGGACCAAGATGCTGGAAGATAAGCCTAAAAATAGATTAACCTGCCGGAATGAAGCTCCATGTTTGATACTAGATTTTAATGTACAACACAAAGATGTTGCCAAAGTGATTCAGAAACATTGGCATGTACTCACAAGCGACAAGGATCTGAAAACCATCCTTCCTACAAAACCAAATATTGTATATAAGCGGGCACCTACAGTAAGGGACTTGGTAGTCAAATCCATAGTGGAACCACCCCCCAAAAAGGGTTACACCTTTTTCACAGGGAAAGGTTTCTATCCCTGTAGGAATTGTTTTGCATGTCGTAGGGCACAGAAATTTCAGAAAAAGAGAAGGGATTTCACCGCAACCGCAACATACTGAGGGTGTAGTATACTGTTTACAATGTAGTTGCAATCTCCAATACATAGGTAGAACTAAGAGGGAGCTGAAAGTTCGTATTAAAGAGCATGTTCAGAACATTGTTAATGGATTTCCCAAACATAATGTTTCACGACATTTTGCTATGGTGCATAATAAAGACCCAAACCAGCTACTATTTTGGGGTATAGAGCGCTATAACCCATCATGGAGAGGCAGTCATAGATGTAGAGCGATCAGCCAGAAGGAATCCATGTGGATTGTAAAACAGGGGGGGGGTGAATCCACTCCATGGAGTGGATTCACTCCATGCGGACACTGGTTCCGGAAGGGTTAAACGTAGAGTTTGATTTAAACAGTTTTTTAAGCAATTTTTAGATATTTTTATCACTTACAGTTTAATTCATCTAGACACTCTATTTTTATATATATATTTTTTATATATATATTTCACTATTTTAATACATATTCTATACATACACTATTTTATACAATATATATTAGCTTTGTCGTGTAATAGTGTATATATTGTTATATACTGTATTTATTGGCGTATAACACTCACTTTTTCACCATGAAAATCGGGTGCAAATAGCATGTGCGTGTTATATGCCAATACTTCAATTTTAGATGCCTTGTAGGGGACAGGGAGGGGGGCTGCATTGATGGCAATGGTGAGGCTGCATTGATGGCAATGGTGAGGCTGCATTGATGTGGACTGATGAGGCTGCATTGATGGCACTTGTGAGGCTGCATTGATGGCAATGGTGAGGCTGCAGATGGGCACTGACCCTTATATTGCTTCAAAGTTCCTTATTTTAAATTTATTTATTTTTTCCTGAAACTTCCCTCTTCAAATGAATGTGCGTGTTATACGCCTGTGCGTGTTATACGCCGATAAATACGGTACATTTTTTCTATATGTATTTCTATATTTTATCTATGAAAATTAAGTCGGACACACTATTTCCGGTACCACGTCCTAGGTGTAGGAGGAGGAATGGGTTAAGAGACACCTCACACACTCTCACTCATACCACTCCCCCACATTAGTTAGGACTTTTTTAACCTTTTAAATAAAAGTATTTTTAAGAATTTTTTTATTTATTTTTAACATAATATTTTTAATATTTTATGATTGTATTATTCTAATAACATTGCTGGTCTGAATACTAAACGTTCTAGTTCATTTAACACAATCAGTATTGGGGATGCTGGGCGACATGAAACGCACGGTCATTTGTGCGTTTGGTGTGATCCACTAATGCCTCGTACACACGTACGGACTTTTCCCGGCGGACCTAAGTCCAGCGGACAATCCGCTGGACTTTCCCGCTAGGTACGCTGGACTAAAAAGCGAACGGACTTGACCACACACGATCACGCAAAAAGTCCGGCGGTTCACGCGTTGACGTACGCACGTACGACGGGACTAGAAAAAGGAAGCTCGAGATCCCAAACGACACCCTTTGGGCCCCGTCAGCTAATCTCGTGTGTATCGCGTGTTAGTTGACGTTTGGTTAGAGACGATTCGCGCTTCTCAGACTTCTGCTTAATTCGTTCGCTTCTGCCGTTCAGTTTGTGCTTGTGAGGTTTGTATCTGGCTTTCAGTGCGTGTGGATCAGTTCCTACCTGTTCTCAGGCCGTTCTGGTCCGCTCGTTCCTGTTTTTCAGGTCGTTCTTCATAGGCCTTGCTGTTCTTCAGTGCGTTCTGTTAAGTTGTTTGTTTGATCAGCCGACCGTTTTGAAGCCATGGAGTGTGGACGTACTCGGGAACGAGTTTGTGCTGTGCAGGGGCTCGGTGTTGCGGTTAACACCTTGGCACGAGCCCGGTCCATGAACAGGGTGAGGAGGAGTTCATGGACCAAGAATTGGTTGCGCCAGCGTGACCAATTCTCGCATATGCCTTTGCTCCGTGAGATCCGTGAGAATAATCCTGATGATTTCAGGAATTATCTCCGGATGACGGACCCCATTTTTCACCGTCTGTTGGCTTCGCTGTCCCCTTATATTACCAGGCAGAATACCTGCATGCGGCAAGCCATCAGTGCGGAGCAGAGGCTAGTCGCCACGTTGCGTTAATTGGCGACGGGGAGAAGCTTGCAGGACCTCAAGTTCACGACAGGCATCTCCCCCCAGGCTCTGGGGCTCATTATTCCAGAGACCTGTTCTGCCATTATCCACGTCCTGCAGGAGGAATACATTAAGGTAAGTCTTCTCTTTTAAAATTACCTATGTCTTGTATGTTTGTTAATGTAGTGCATCAATGTCATCATTAGCTAATTACCATGATAGGACTATTCTATGAATGTCCCCTATTCCTTTTATTTTTGGATTTTGTTTTTTTGTCTAGTATTTTATGGTTGACTTATCGAAATAGTTTTAAGAATGTATTATTTAGTGGGTCACATGCATATTTGCTTGCACCAACCTCCCCAGCATGGAAGCTTGGCCCCCTAAACACCCCTAGCCTAGTCACTTTCTTTGGTTAAAAATGTATATTACCAGCTCCATTGTACAGCTTTACTCACCCCCCCTTTCACCCCCCTTGACCCTCAATTTTAAATTGATTGCATGTGGTTTTGGTCAGCTTGTAATTATCCCCCCCCACACCCCCTGATAATTAATATCATGTGGTTTTGGTCAGCTTGTAATTATCCCCCCCCCACACCCCCTGATAATTAATAGCATGTGGTTTTGGTCAGCTTGTAATTATCCCCACCCCCACACCCCCTGATAATTAATATCATGTGGTTTTGGTCAGCTTGTAATTATCCCCCCCCCCCACACCCCCTGATAATTAATAGCATGTGGTTTTGGTAAGCTTGTAATTATCCCCACCCCCACACCCCCTGATAATTAATATCATGTGGTTTTGGTCAGCTTGTAATTATCCCCCCCCCCACACCCCCTGATAATTAATATCATGTGGTTTTGGTCAGCTTGTAATTATCCCCCCCCCCCACACCCCCTGATAATTAATAGCATGTGGTTTTGGTCAGCTTGTAATTATCCCCACCCCCACACCCCCTGATAATTAATATCATGTGGTTTTGGTCAGCTTGTAATTATCCCCCCCCCACACCCCCTGATAATTAATAGCATGTGGTTTTGGTCAGCTTGTAATTATCCCCACCCCCACACCCCCTGATAATTAATATCATGTGGTTTTGGTCAGCTTGTAATTATCCCCCCCCACACACCCCCTGATAATTAATATCATGTGGTTTTGGTCAGCTTGTAATTATCCCCCCCCCACACACACACCTTTAATTAATTGCATGTGTATTGTGTGACCTTACAATTATTTACTCCCCACCCACATCCCCATTATTATCTTCTCTGGTCCATCAGAGGGGTCATCAATCAGAGATTTGTCCCTTTTATCCTTAATCTTTTGGCTTTATTTCAAGGATTTACTAAATAAATACATATGTTCTTCCAAATTGTTTGTTAATTTGTTGCATTTAGTTTGGTGTTTTGCCTGGTTTATAATTTAAATTGTATCTTTCTGTTTGACTTCACAGTGTCCCTCCACGACACAGGAATGGCAGACTGTGGCTTCCCAGTTTGCTGCCCGTTGGGACTTTCCCAACTGCGGAGGGGCGATTGACGGCAAACACGTGCGAATTGTGCCCCCACCCCATTCGGGGTCATACTATTGGAATTATAAGGGGTTCCATAGTATCGTGTTGATGGCGGTGGTGTCGGCACAATATGACTTTCTGTATGTGGATGTGGGGAAAAACGGCCGGATGTCGGACGGAGGAGTCTTCAACCACACGGAGTTCGGTCATCGTCTCCAAACTGGTGGGCTGGAGCTGCCACCAGATGAAGATAATGTGGAGGGACTCCCCTTCGTCTTCATTGCCGACGAGGCGTTCGGTCTGGGTGACCATCTGATGAGGCCATTTCCCCAACGATCCCTCACCCCTGAGAGGAGGATTTTTAATTATCGGTTGGCCAGAGCAAGAAGGGTGGTGGAAAATGCATTTGGTATTATGGCCAACCGTTTCAGATTGCTCCTTACATCCCTACATCTGGCAGAGTACAAACTCAATACTATCATTCTTGCATGCTGTGTCATGCACAATTATTTACGGAAACATTCAGGAACATACTCCTTACCAATTGGCCCTGAGGCCGGAGTGGAAGGCAACATGACAGGGCTGGATAATCGCCCTCTTGGTTCCGCACCACAATCAGCCCAGCAAGTGCGGGACCTTTATTTACAGTATTTTAATGGTAGGGGGGCCATTGAAATGGCAGCAGACCCTTAAACCATCTTTTTGATTTACAAAGAATAAATACAGTTATTTATGTTTGAAATATTGGTAGTTTCGTATTGTTTTGCTTTTAATTTGGCCTGTTTTATATGTTGTTCTAGTGCACATCTTAATAGTGGCAAACTTGTTTAGCGTTTAGTAAATAAGCCCCTTTGTCAATGAACCACAACATGTTTTTGTCAAACTGGTAGTATTTAAAAAGAAGAAGCCACACATTTTTGAATTTGTGCAAACATTATTTTTTTTATTATAGTGCACATCCAAAACTTTTGTTTTATTTTTTTAATTTTTTTTTTTTTTTTTTTTTGTTGTTTTGGTATTTTTTTTTTTTTTTTTTTTTTTTTTAACAGATTTTTTTTTTTTTTTTTTTTTTTATATTTTTGACATTTTTTTGGTGTTTTTCTCACAACATATTTTTTTTTGGGATTGATTTTTTAAAACAAACATAAAAACATGTTTAAAATTGTTAAAAAATTTAGGCTTAGCATTTGAAATTATTTACACAATGTAAAAGTCCAGAACTTACAAAGTTCAACAGGTAACCCATGAACAGAAGAAGCCAAATTTTGAATATGCACACTAATTTAACTGGAAAATGGGTAATGTCAACATGTGCTATGTTCCATCATGGGGAATCAATGGACGTGTTTTGTGTGTGAAACCCCTTCCCTCTCACCTACTAGCATTAGGGGTTGCAAACACCAAATGCGTCCATTGAGATCGCCTGATGGCACATAGCACATGTTGACATACCGTGTGCATATTAAAAATTTGGCCTCTAAAATTAGTTAAACACCGCATCAAAAGGGGAATGAAGGACATGATTGATGTTAAGAAATGTAAAAGGGGTCTTTAGATTCTCCCCAAAACATCAATCATGTCCTTCATTCCCTGCTGCATGGTGGCCATCTCCTTCTGCATATTTTCCAGCTGCAGATTCCAGGCCATGATCTGGCCAATAAGCCTGTGGGCACTGTCAGTGGAAAATGGCTCCGCAGCTTGTCCTTCCACAAACAGATCAGCATCACCTAAAAGTTGGGTAGATAAAACACAAGAAAAAAAGTGTCAAAAACATGCAGACCTTAATTTATTACCTCAATCTGTGTTCTGAGACACTCACTTGGTGGGGTGCAGATTTGATCGACTTCAACGACCTGTTCCGCCACATCCACGCGCGGGCTTGGGCTAACTGCCCAATTAGTCTGGTGATGCCGGGAGGTCCTCGTAGGTTCGGACTGACGTCTGAGTCTTTTGCCCCCTATGGTAATGGAACACAAAAAGGTACACTTTTGAATCACACTGATATTTGAGTGCCAAAATAGGATTAGTAAACATTGTTTAAAAGTCTTGCCAATTATTAGCAGTTTGTTAGAAGATCCTACTTGAAGACAGAATTGAAATGTCTATCTAATGAAACTCCAAAACTTAAACCGCCCTTCAACCCTAAATTTGAACTTCCGCTCATTGGATCCCTGCACCCCTGTGGTGTCTTATTTTGAACCTTTTAGGGGGGATGGGTTGCAGATACCTGTGTAAGGCAGGTATTTGCACACACATCCGGCCCTAGACTCCCACAGAAGTATACGCCACATCCCGTCCCACCGTGCTGTCTGCTGGGACACACAGGGGTCCCCGAGCTCGCGCGGACCAGTCCTATTGCATTGCGCAACTGGCGCATGCCCAATAGTGACCCGGGAAGTGAAGCCGCAAACATTAATTTCATGATTGCAAGATCAGAGATTGTAGCTGCACCATCCAAGGGACAGGTGAGTGTACTTCTTTGAAAAGTCACCACCTACAGTATTTAGAGATGATGAGCATTTTTTGGGAATTGTGAGCATGAGACCCTGCTTAACATATTTATCCCCCCCCCCCCCAAACAGCCTCTGGAGTCCCTGTGTAAGTTACCCCTAAAACCCTTACTACAGCAGTAATTGTATAGATAGTGACAATAATAAACAACCTTACAACTCCAACAACCCAAAGCCAGGTAAACTCAATAAACGTTATGAAGACAAACGGAACTTTCATCAAATATGCGCAAGTTTCACGTACGAATGGTAATTAAATCTGCGCAAGTTTCAGGTACGAATGGTAATAACATCTGCGCAAGTTTCACGGACGAATGGTAATTAAATCTGCGCAAGTTTCACGGACGAATGGTAATTAAATCTGCGCAAGTTTCACGGACGAATGGTAATTAAATCTGCGCAAGTTTCACGGACGAATGGTAATTAAATCTGCGCAAGTTTCAGGTACGAATGGTAATTACATCTGCGCAAGTTTCAGGTACGAATGGTAATAACATCTGCGCAAGTTTCACGGACGAATGGTAATTACATCTGCGCAAGTTTCACGGACGAATGGTAATAACATCTGCGCAAGTTTCACGGACGAATGGTAATTAAATCTGCGCAAGTTTCACGTACGAATGGTAATTAAATCTGCGCAAGTTTCAGGTACGAATGGTAATTACATCTGCGCAAGTTTCACGGACGAATGGTAATTACATCTGCGCAAGTTTCACGGACGAATGGTAATAACATCTGCGCAAGTTTCAGGTACGAATGGTAATTACATCTGCGCAAGTTTCACGGACGAATGGTAATTAAATCTGCGCAAGTTTCAGGTACGAATGGTAATTACATCTGCGCAAGTTTCACGGACGAATGGTAATTAAATCTGCGCAAGTTTCACGGACGAATGGTAATTACATCTGCGCAAGTTTCACGGACGAATGGTAATTAAATCTGCGCAAGTTTCACGGACGAATGGTAATTAAATCTGCGCAAGTTTCAGGTACGAATGGTAATTACATCTGCGCAAGTTTCACGGACGAATGGTAATTAAATCTGCGCAAGTTTCACGTACGAATGGTAATTACATCTGCGCAAGTTTCACGGACGAATGGTAATTAAATCTGCGCAAGTTTCACGGACGAATGGTAATTAAATCTGCGCAAGTTTCACGGACGAATGGTAATAACATCTGCGCAAGTTTCACGGACGAATGGTAATTAAATCTGCCCAAGTTTCAGGTACGAATGGTAATTACATCTGCGCAAGTTTCACGGACGAATGGTAATTAAATCTGCGCAAGTTTCAGGTACGAATGGTAATTACATCTGCGCAAGTTTCACGGACGAATGGTAATTAAATCTGCGCAAGTTTCACGGACGAATGGTAATTAAATCTGCGCAAGTTTCACGGACGAATGGTAATAACATCTGCGCAAGTTTCACGGACGAATGGTAATTACATCTGCGCAAGTTTCACGGACGAATGGTAATTAAATCTGCGCAAGTTTCACGGACGAATGGTAATAACATCTGCGCAAGTTTCACGGACGAATGGTAATTAAATCTGCGCAAGTTTCAGGTACGAATGGTAATTACATCTGCGCAAGTTTCACGGACGAATGGTAATTAAATCTGCGCAAGTTTCAGGTACGAATGGTAATTACATCTGCGCAAGTTTCACGGACGAATGGTAATTAAATCTGCGCAAGTTTCACGGACGAATGGTAATAACATCTGCGCAAGTTTCACGGACGAATGGTAATTAAATCTGCGCAAGTTTCAGGGACGAATGGTAATTAAATCTGCGCAAGTTTCACGGACGAATGGTAATAACATCTGCGCAAGTTTCACGGACGAATGGTAATTAAATCTGCGCAAGTTTCACGGACGAATGGTAATTAAATCTGCGCAAGTTTCAGGTACGAATGGTAATTACATCTGCGCAAGTTTCAGGTACGAATGGTAATAACATCTGCGCAAGATTAGACATATCAAGTATAACCATAGTAGCGCACGTGCTTGACTTACTTTTTTGATGGCTTTTCGAATTCTCCTATACTGATCGTGCTCCCTGGATTTGATGTCGGACCATCGCTTGCGCAGTTGATCCTTGCCCCTTCGTACGCCGAATTTCTGCTCCAGGGTGCTGACGATTGTAGTGAGAATCTTGTCCTTGCGCAAGTTGGGTCGAGGGTACGGGCCATTTTCCCCGTCGTAATCTTCCCTTTGGAGGATGTCCACCATCTCCACCATCTCTTCAAAGGCCATATTGGTGGCCTTATATCTGCTGCTGGATGCAGATGTGTTGGCTTCTTGGCTTTCCTCCGCGCTACTGGCTGAGAATGTGTCCGCCATATTCATGAATTAATTCACCAACAATGCAACGAGGGGAAGCGGTTAAGATTGATTACCTCAATCAATCAATTTTTTTTTTTTTTTTTTTTTTTTTTTTTTGAACCAGATTTTTTTTTTTTTATTTTATGTTATATTTTTGACATTTTTTTGGTGTTTTTCTCACAACATATTTTTTTTTGGGATTGATTTTTTAAAACAAACATAAAAACATGTTTAAAATTGTTAAAAAATTTAGGCTTAGCATTTGAAATTATTTACACAATGTAAAAGTCCAGAACTTACAAAGTTCAACAGGTAACCCATGAACAGAAGAAGCCAAATTTTGAATATGCACACTAATTTAACTGGAAAATGGGTAATGTCAACATGTGCTATGTTCCATCATGGGGAATCAATGGACGTGTTTTGTGTGTGAAACCCCTCCCTCTCACCTACTAGCATTAGGGGTTGCAAACACCAAATGCGTCCATTGAGATCGCCTGATGGCACATAGCACATGTTGACATACCGTGTGCATATTAAAAATTTGGCCTCTAAAATTAGTTAAACACCGCATCAAAAGGGGAATGAAGGACATGATTGATGTTAAGAAATGTAAAAGGGGTCTTTAGATTCTCCCCAAAACATCAATCATGTCCTTCATTCCCTGCTGCATGGTGGCCATCTCCTTCTGCATATTTTCCAGCTGCAGATTCCAGGCCATGATCTGGCCAATAAGCCTGTGGGCACTGTCAGTGGAAAATGGCTCCGCAGCTTGTCCTTCCACAAACAGATCAGCATCACCTAAAAGTTGGGTAGATAAAACACAAGAAAAAAAGTGTCAAAAACATGCAGACCTTAATTTATTACCTCAATCTGTGTTCTGAGACACTCACTTGGTGGGGTGCAGATTTGATCGACTTCAACGACCTGTTCCGCCACATCCACGCGCGGGCTTGGGCTAACTGCCCAATTAGTCTGGTGATGCCGGGAGGTCCTCGTAGGTTCGGACTGACGTCTGAGTCTTTTGCCCCCTATGGTAATGGAACACAAAAAGGTACACTTTTGAATCACACTGATATTTGAGTGCCAAAATAGGATTAGTAAACATTGTTTAAAAGTCTTGCCAATTATTAGCAGTTTGTTAGAAGATCCTACTTGAAGACAGAATTGAAATGTCTATCTAATGAAACTCCAAAACTTAAACCGCCCTTCAACCCTAAATTTGAACTTCCGCTCATTGGATCCCTGCACCCCTGTGGTGTCTTATTTTGAACCTTTTAGGGGGGATGGGTTGCAGATACCTGTGTAAGGCAGGTATTTGCACACACATCCGGCCCTAGACTCCCACAGAAGTATACGCCACATCCCGTCCCACCGTGCTGTCTGCTGGGACACACAGGGGTCCCCGAGCTCGCGCGGACCAGTCCTATTGCATTGCGCAACTGGCGCATGCCCAATAGTGACCCGGGAAGTGAAGCCGCAAACATTAATTTCATGATTGCAAGATCAGAGATTGTAGCTGCACCATCCAAGGGACAGGTGAGTGTACTTCTTTGAAAAGTCACCACCTACAGTATTTAGAGATGATGAGCATTTTTTGGGAATTGTGAGCATGAGACCCTGCTTAACATATTTATCCCCCCCCCCCAAAACAGCCTCTGGAGTCCCTGTGTAAGTTACCCCTAAAACCCTTACTACAGCAGTAATTGTATAGATAGTGACAATAATAAACAACCTTACAACTCCAACAACCCAAAGCCAGGTAAACTCAATAAACGTTATGAAGACAAACGGAACTTTCATCAAATATGCGCAAGTTTCACGTACGAATGGTAATTAAATCTGCGCAAGTTTCAGGTACGAATGGTAATAACATCTGCGCAAGTTTCACGGACGAATGGTAATTAAATCTGCGCAAGTTTCACGGACGAATGGTAATTAAATCTGCGCAAGTTTCACGGACGAATGGTAATTAAATCTGCGCAAGTTTCACGGACGAATGGTAATTAAATCTGCGCAAGTTTCAGGTACGAATGGTAATTACATCTGCGCAAGTTTCAGGTACGAATGGTAATAACATCTGCGCAAGTTTCACGGACGAATGGTAATTACATCTGCGCAAGTTTCACGGACGAATGGTAATAACATCTGCGCAAGTTTCACGGACGAATGGTAATTAAATCTGCGCAAGTTTCACGTACGAATGGTAATTAAATCTGCGCAAGTTTCAGGTACGAATGGTAATTACATCTGCGCAAGTTTCACGGACGAATGGTAATTACATCTGCGCAAGTTTCACGGACGAATGGTAATAACATCTGCGCAAGTTTCAGGTACGAATGGTAATTACATCTGCGCAAGTTTCACGGACGAATGGTAATTAAATCTGCGCAAGTTTCAGGTACGAATGGTAATTACATCTGCGCAAGTTTCACGGACGAATGGTAATTAAATCTGCGCAAGTTTCACGGACGAATGGTAATTACATCTGCGCAAGTTTCACGGACGAATGGTAATTAAATCTGCGCAAGTTTCAGGTACGAATGGTAATTACATCTGCGCAAGTTTCACGGACGAATGGTAATTAAATCTGCGCAAGTTTCACGTACGAATGGTAATTACATCTGCGCAAGTTTCACGGACGAATGGTAATTAAATCTGCGCAAGTTTCACGGACGAATGGTAATTAAATCTGCGCAAGTTTCACGGACGAATGGTAATAACATCTGCGCAAGTTTCACGGACGAATGGTAATTAAATCTGCCCAAGTTTCAGGTACGAATGGTAATTACATCTGCGCAAGTTTCACGGACGAATGGTAATTAAATCTGCGCAAGTTTCAGGTACGAATGGTAATTACATCTGCGCAAGTTTCACGGACGAATGGTAATTAAATCTGCGCAAGTTTCACGGACGAATGGTAATTAAATCTGCGCAAGTTTCACGGACGAATGGTAATAACATCTGCGCAAGTTTCACGGACGAATGGTAATTACATCTGCGCAAGTTTCACGGACGAATGGTAATTAAATCTGCGCAAGTTTCACGGACGAATGGTAATAACATCTGCGCAAGTTTCACGGACGAATGGTAATTAAATCTGCGCAAGTTTCAGGTACGAATGGTAATTACATCTGCGCAAGTTTCACGGACGAATGGTAATTAAATCTGCGCAAGTTTCAGGTACGAATGGTAATTACATCTGCGCAAGTTTCACGGACGAATGGTAATTAAATCTGCGCAAGTTTCACGGACGAATGGTAATAACATCTGCGCAAGTTTCACGGACGAATGGTAATTAAATCTGCGCAAGTTTCACGGACGAATGGTAATTAAATCTGCGCAAGTTTCACGGACGAATGGTAATAACATCTGCGCAAGTTTCACGGACGAATGGTAATTAAATCTGCGCAAGTTTCACGGACGAATGGTAATTAAATCTGCGCAAGTTTCAGGTACGAATGGTAATTACATCTGCGCAAGTTTCAGGTACGAATGGTAATAACATCTGCGCAAGATTAGACATATCAAGTATAACCATAGTAGCGCACGTGCTTGACTTACTTTTTTTGATGGCTTTTCGAATTCTCCTATACTGATCGTGCTCCCTGGATTTGATGTCGGACCATCGCTTGCGCAGTTGATCCTTGCCCCTTCGTACGCCGAATTTCTGCTCCAGGGTGCTGACGATTGTAGTGAGAATCTTGTCCTTGCGCAAGTTGGGTCGAGGGTACGGGCCATTTTCCCCGTCGTAATCTTCCCTTTGGAGGATGTCCACCATCTCCACCATCTCTTCAAAGGCCATATTGGTGGCCTTATATCTGCTGCTGGATGCAGATGTGTTGGCTTCTTGGCTTTCCTCCGCGCTACTGGCTGAGAATGTGTCCGCCATATTCATGAATTAATTCACCAACAATGCAACGAGGGGAAGCGGGGCGGGGAATACTCGTCATGAGGAACGTCATGGGCGGGCGACGCGGAGGACGCAGGCGGACTTCGACGCGTGCGCAGTGTATATAAGGCTGTTTGAGGGGCCCACGTGTTCCCGAACGGAAGTAGCGAGCGCTCTGTACGAAGGTAAGTGTTTTCTAGGATGCATTACTGTGTTTTTTTTTGGGTTTTGGGCCAGCATTTTTTAAGGATATGTGTGTGTTGCTGCCTGTGTGTAGGGGTTGCTGCCTGTGTGTAGGGGTTGCTGCCTGTGTGTAGGGGTTGCTGCCTGTGTGTAGGGGTTGCTGCCTGTGTGTAGGGGTTGCTGCCTGTGTGGATGTGTTGCTGCCTGTGTGTAGGGGTTGCTGCCTGTGTGTAGGGGTTGCTGCCTGTGTGGATGTGTTGCTGCCTGTGTGTAGGGGTTGCTGCCTGTGTGGATGTGTTGCTGCCTGTGTGTAGGGGTTGCTGCCTGTGTGTGGGTGTGTTGTGTAATGTTTGTTAAGAAAAACTGGTTGTGCGTTTTAAGTAACATTTGTGTTTTTGGTCTTTTGTATTGCCATTACTAACAAAACAGAAACAAACATGTCATCACCCCAGTTGAATCCATTCAAGGACCAGCAGTTCATGTCCGAATTCATTGCCCTGTACAGAAAAAATACCAACCTGTGGCAGCTCAAGAACCCTTTATATGGCAATAGGGATGTCCGGAAGGCAACACTGGGGCCACTTGTGGCTTTTGTGAAGACTAAAGTCCCCAACGCAAACACCAAGTTTGTGGAAGCCAGAATTGCAAGTTTAAGGCACATGTACAAGCGGGAGCGCAAGAAGATTGAGGAATCAGTCAGATCAGGAGCAGCAGCAGAGAATGTTTATGTACCCAAGCTGTGGTACTACAACCAACTGACTTTTATAGGTGACCAGATGGAACCCAGGCAATCACTGTCGACTCTTCCCTCCACCCTTCCCTCCACTCTTCCCTCCACTCTTCCCTCCACCCCAGCTGAGGCTTCCACGGAAGGAGAAGACCCCTCCACCTTGGAGCAGGCTGATGCGCCCAGCTGGAGCCAGGTATATATTTAGTAGCCTAAATTGTGATTGTGTGAATATTAATGCTGTAAACGTTAAAATGTGAAACAATTAACACCCTGAACTCAGAATTGTGAAAAAAACTGACAAAAATTATGCACACTTCTAAAAAGTGTTGGTGCAACATATCGATACATATATAGTGTATACATACATCCAGTAGTGGCAAAAAAAGCGTTAGACAACATTGGTGATCTGCTTGGAAAATGCAGGGGTCCAAATGATAGCCTTTTGGATCTTTTGGAAAATTTAGATGCTTGTTCCTAAGTTTACAATTGGATGATTGAGGAGGCCAGAAACCACAAAACAGGTGTTTGATTTTTGTTTTTATTTGCACACAGGATGAGCTGACCCAGGATGATGCCGGGACAAGTGGTATGGAGGAGGAGGAGGACATGACCAGCGAGAGCCAGGAGGTGGCTGGGCCCAGCACGAGCCAGAGTGACAGCCAGACCCAATTAAGAAGTCTACCTCCACCCCTGCCCTTACCCCCAAGAAGGCCCAGGAGGATGACCATTGTTGAGGAGGAATCACTGCAACTGATTCGGAAGGCGAGTGCGATTCTCGACAAACCCCCCCTTCCAGAAGAGGCCTATGCCAGCTACGTGTCCAGCAGGTTGCTGGAAATGGAGAGGGGCCAACGGCACCTGTGTGAGGGCCTCATTTCTGAGGCAATTAGGGGGGGTTTGAGGGGTGAATTACGAGAATCCACCCGCCTGACCCATGAAGGCCCGACACCAACTTCTCCTCCTCCTCCTCCTCGTCTTCCTTCTTCTCCTCCTCCTCCTCCTCCTACTCCTCCTCCTACCACAAGTCAGCCTCCAAGGAAGCGTGCAGGGAAGACTGCAGGGAAGAGTGCAGGGCAGCGTGGTGGGAAGAGTCGGAAGTGATTGCCTGGCTTCAGTCTGGTCTCACAGAAGACACAGGCTGTTGTAGTGCCACAGCTTGGGGACATAGATGTCATCTGCTGCTGTTCCTGGTCTGTCTGATTCCTGGTCAATCTTCTTGTGCTCCCTATATTGTATGAAATGTGCCCAAGCTTAATTTTTGGCTTCACAAACTTGGTGTCTGCCGTTGGGGCAAAAAGTCTTCACAAAATCTACAAGTGGCTCCAGTGTTGCCTTCCTATTTTGTTTTGCCTTGTTTGTTTTAACCAGAATAAATGGTCATTTAATTTTCATCAAATAATGATATACGTGCTTGTTATTCAAAAACATAGTTTCTTTAGGAGTAGGCAGGTACATGTCTAAACATTCATTTGACAATACAAGTGTAAAGTGCAACTTCAATGGAACTGCAAGTGCAGTCGCTGGAAAGGTGAGGGTTAAGATCTGAATTAAGGGCAAGCTCTGCTGACTCCACAATTGTATCATGTGTAATAACTAATCCTTTTGATAACCAACAAATAATAAAAAATATCTATATAGAGATATATGTACATATATAATATATAGATATATATATATATATATATATACCGTATTTATCGGCGTATAACACGCACCGGCGTATAACACGCACCCCAAGTTTAGGAGGGCATTTTAAGGAAAAAAAGTTTTAGGAGGGAAGTTTAGGGAAAAAAAAACTTACATTTAAGCGTCATTTGCAGCTTGCCCAGCGTCAGTGCAGCCTTGCCCAGCGTCAGTGCAGCCTTGCCCAGCGTCATTGCAGCCTTGCCCAGCGTCATTGCAGCCATGCCCAGCGTCATTGCAGCCATGCCCAGCGTCAGTGCAGCCTTGCCCAGCGTCATTGCAGCCATGCCCAGCGTCATTGCAGCCATGCCCAGCGTCATTGCAGCCATGCCCAGCGTCATTGCAGCCATGCCCAGGGTCATTGCAGCCTTGCCCAGCATCGTTGCAGCCTTGCCCAGGGACGTTGTACCTTGCACAGGGTCATTGCAGCCATCCCAGCGACATTAGAAGTCCGGTCCGGGTTTAAATTTCCCGCCGCCGAGACTCTGTCGCGTGCGCCGCCGAAAAAGTCCGAGGCGCGGCCGAAAAAGACCGAAGCGGCCCCGGAAAAGGCCGAGCCGACTGTTCAGCTCCGATCGCGGTCCCGCCTCCCTGCTGTTTCCGGAACGAGCGCAGGGAGGCGGGACTCCGAGTAGAGCCGAACAGTCTGCTCGGTCTATTGCGGCGCGGCTTCGGGTTTTTTCGGCCGCGCTTCGGTTTTTTTCGGCGGCGCTCGCTATTTTTTGGCGGCGCTCGCCATTTTTGCCATTTTTGAATTTTTTTTTTTTTGGGTATCGGCGTATAACACGCACCCACGACTTTCCCCCGATTTTTAGGGGGAAAAAGTGCGTGTTATACGCCGATAAATACGGTATATATATATATATATATATATATATATATATTTTTTATACACGTATAGATCTATATATCTATATATATTAATATATATATATATATATGTAGATATCGATATATATTTTTTTGGGCTTATTGAGAAATATAGATATATTTTTCATTTGGTGATTTGGATATCTATATCTATATCTATATCTATATATATATATATATATATATATATATATATATATATATATATATATATATATATATATATATATATATATATATATATATATATATATACAAATATATAACTTCACTAAAGAATGCTGAAGAAAAAACGTTCGGGAGTACTCTGCGTGAATATACAAGCAGCAAGGCAAAATCATTCTTCAAGTACGATAACATACAAATCCCGCTGTCAGAAAAAAAAAAAAAAAAAAAAAAAAATTCAGCAGCGTGACGATTGTGCGAGCTTCAAAACGAAGGCTAGTTTTACCAGACCGAGCGAGTCCGTGACATAATAGCTACTGAGCATGCGTCCTTTTTGGTACGCCGGACCATACTACACACGACCGGATTATCCGCTGGACTGCCAAGTCCAGCGGATAATTTGAGAACAAAACCTGAAACTTTAGTCCGCCGTACTTTGGCCAAAAAAAGTCCGCCGGCGCCCACACACGAGGGGATTATCCGCTGGACTTCGGTCCAGCGGATAATCCCGCGGGATAGTCCCTTCGTGTGTACGCGGCATAACAATATATATATTTTTTCTCCCAAACATCTATAATTACTGCATGACCACTATCATTTTATTGCCAGTTTGGTGAGGGACTCGTAATTTTAAATAGGTCCCACATAAATAGAATTATTTTTCTGTATGACACCTATCAATGTTTGGGGCATAAGGATTGTGTGTCCATGAGATAAAACTTGCATTATAGAATGTGTTGGCATAGCAAGATCGCACCCAACACACCAGTTGGATAACATGACCAAGATGGCAGTCAGCAAACGGTCAGCAGGGAATGTCCCATTAGCCTTATAAAACATAGGATAAAGGTATGTAGATCTAAAGAAAAATGGCTGCCAATAACTTAAACAACGGGCCACTTGAAAATGGCTGCAGGGGTATTGTTATTACTTCCTTTTTGCCTCTAGAGAAAGGACTACTTCCTTGTTTCAAATGACAACAAATATAAATGTAAACTTGGGTTATTTACTTTGTTGTGTAGCACCTTTACCAGATAAGGGGGCTTTGCATACAAAGAGTTTCACCGCAAGTTTTTAATCATTTGTAATACCGCCAACATTGATTTTTTTGTCCGCTGGAGCCGCTAGGTTAAGCTGGCCGTACAAACCGCCATAAGACCATTAGAAAATGGCCGCTAATTCACTTCCGGTTTCATCAAATAAATAGCAGTCCATTCCAGCCAATCAGGTTCCCCTGATGAAGTCACGAGCACGTGACGCAATGCATAGGGAGTGGCCGGACAACAATACCGCTACCGTTTTGCTTCATTTCCATTCTTTGGCGAGTTATCTCTGCGGGATCGCGGCCGCCATTTTTGTAGGGAGTTGGTGAGATATCCCCATTAGAAGCAACCAGTGAGTGGAGACATCACGGAATTGTAGTGGAGGTTAAGTGTATCCATCCCTTGGAAGCCGGAACCTTGGAAATAACCACACAGTGGAGCCAGTGGAGGGATATAGTGGAAGTGGAATAGACCTCCGTGTCTTTCAGATGCCCGTGCATGTTTATTTACAGGTGAGAGGCTAGAGAGCACAATTTAGGATCAGGTCCTCACAAATCCACCATCCCCCACTTTGGAGATAGAAGATTATTGTCATTGCTGCTATCCTTTTTATATTTAGAGATGTTTCCCTTGTTTATCTACTACCTGGACTATACCATTCAATTTATTATCTTTTAATTACTACCTGGACTTTACCATTTAATTTATTATCTATCTTTGCAATAGAATTGTCTGCACTTTATCTCTCATCCACTCATTCGATATTTACCAGGATTACTGTGGTTCCATGTTTACACCATTGTTGGTTTTTTATTCTATTTATTTATGGTAATTAGCACATTGAGCACTGTATTCATTATTTATTTTATAGATATGGTGTATATACACAATATTTGATATTTACTAAGTTTATGTATATTTTTATTATCATCAATTTTTTAGCACTTGGTGCACTACATATACATTAATTCATTTAATTGTAATATCCCAATTATTTACACTATTTGGTGCATATTAGCGCAAAATCATCACTTATTTTATGCTATTTGTGGGATTGTGTTCACCATTGGATTTTGCTGTTTTTTTAGGAATTTCTTCTACACACAGCATTTGAGCTGGCACTTTATACTTTTTATATTTATTCTTTTTATATATATATTATTCACATATTTATTCTTCTTGTGCATAAGATCTAGTTAATTAACAGCGCGAAGGTCACCCACACTACTATTCACTTGTAAGGGAAACGCTTCCTTGCTGGATGCAGCTGTGTGGCACCCGCTCCAGGGAGACCACTTTGGAGTGGAAGCGGTAAAAGAGGGAAGAGATCTCCCAAAAAATTGAGGTGATACAGCGGCATCAGTGCGACATAAAATGGTAAGTAACGTGTCTGATTATTTTATTTTAAAACCCCATATTATGCCCAAAAAAAAGTCCCCCCCCCCCACACACACACTAAAAACATATATTATTGCTATCACAAGTGATGTCAGTAAAGTTAAGTGAATTTTATTTTTATGGACTTAACCAGCTTGCGGACCAGCTGTAGGTTTACTAGGGGCGGGTTTGAATACGCAAGTATTTAATGCTTTGGAAAGGAAAAAAGAAAGGAAATTTACACCATACACAGTTAACACAAGCGCATAATTAGAAAGGTGGACTGGACATCTGATTACTCGACACAATCTTGTCTTTTATATTTTATTGTGCACCAAAAAGCATACCTTTTTTGTTTTTCCAAAAATAAATGTGGTTAATAAAAAAATTAGAAAATTTTGTGCTACATGAAAAATTGCGCCTAATCCAAAAATTCCATTTGCATTGTTTCATTCTACAGGTTCATTCTACATTTGTTTCATGTGTTGATGTCATTTTCAGATTTTCAGATTTCAAGTTTAATTATGGAACCCTTCTCTCTTCTCTTTTTTTTTTGCAGCGCCATAGCGCGTAAACGCAGGCAGAGTTAAGCAGGTGCCTCTCCTCCCCCATGAGGCGGAGCTCCTAGCGGGTGTAGAGGAGAATGAGAACACCCAGCTGCTGAATGATCAAGGTTGGTGTCAGCTTTGCATTGTGCAGGAAATTTTTTTTGTCAAGTATGTCATTTATCATGTTGTGTTTGATTTTATTAAAAGATCGTATCCAGGCCCAGCGCCGCCGGAGGCGGAGGGCGGAGGAGCAGGAGTCCTCCACTTCATCATCATGCAGTAAGTACTGTAGTAGTGACACTAATACAGTGGGTCCTTTTCCACTTGTCCAGCCTTCCATAGTTGATTCTAGCGATGACAGATAGAGCCTCGGCAACGTTCTGTCAGGTAATGCAAGCGCTTGCTTAACTTACGTAACTTACGTAATCTGACAGAACCCACAAAGTCCCCACAAAGCACCAAGATACAGTTTGCGAAAGAGGAAATCGCCTATTTGTCAGAAAAAGGTAACCTGTTTAGAGTTGGGGGCATATATGTTAGCTATTGTTTTGGGGCATTCGCCAGTTATTCTCTTTAGGAATATGTAACGTCCTTCTGGGTCACTCAAGAAATTCTGTAGCTAGAATGGGGTGTTTTTAGAAATTAAAATGGAGACTCCTTTTGTTTTAGAAGTCTCTGATGTGGAATAGAAGACTTACAGGAAGTTTTGATCTTTAAATTTAGGAATAGCTTCCTTTTTGTATTGTGTTTCTTGTACACAAGCTATGTTAGCTTTAAATTTATACAATTCTCTCTGTAACTTGGAGCATTTCTCAGGAATATTTAGACCTTTAGCGTTGATAGAAATTACTTTTAATGAAGGCGATGAAGTTAGTATTTTTGGAGACATCTTTTTTCTGATCTTAACTTATCAGGTTAAAATTTGCTAGCCGAGTGGGAGGTTTTGGTGTAGTAGGTTTCAGAGATTAGTTGTGTTGTAGAGGGAGAAAAAAATATATATATGTAAGGAGTTTTTGGGGTCACATCCTCTAATAACAATCATGAGGCCAACAGTCAACCTTCTACCACCTTTGACCTCCTTCTTGGTTATTTCAATAGTGGCAAAATACCAGTATAGTATAGTTCTGCCTGGGATGTGAGGGGTGCTACCTGCACTAGAAGGGATATTGTACTTAAGGGAGATGCGTTAGACTCATTTGGGGATTTTAATAGGAAAAATAGTGGTAATACAGTTTGGGAGCATACCATATGTGGCTGTTAATTCTATGGTCAAGATGTTGAGGAGATAGCCACTCTGAGTAGGGTGTAGTAGTATAGATAATGGTACTGTTTTCAGAACCTTTCCATCTTGATAATGTTGCCTGTTTAGCATTGATTGATCATACAACCGTTTTCGGCTGAACCGTCAAGAAGTAATAACATCCAACATTAGAACAATGTTTTAGGTTAACTAGCAGTTTTGGTTCATTAGCTATCTGCTTATTTATTTTGACTCATTATATAAAGTGGGAAGAGGAGGTAGACAGGAAAGGGGGGAGAGAGTGAAGGGGGTTGGGATGGTGGGGAGGGTTAGGGAGGGTAAGGTAAGGTAGAGGGATGGAGTTAGATCAGGTCTAGTGGCTTAGCTATAATCTTACAGTACTAAACATTGCAACCAGGAACAAAATATTTAACATATTTAACAAAGGCCTTAGACCTTAACAGTTATAATTATAGTTACCCCTATTTGTGCCTGGAAATGAGTGCACATATATTGATATGTTGTACTTGGTAGGAGGATGTTGCAAGCATTTATTATTCTCCTAGCTACAGAGCCTACCAGTGAATATTCGCTCCCCTTGTGTGGGTATTAGAGCTGTGATTGTTATTATTCCGTGAGTAATATGTTTAGACTCTATTCTGGAGTGTTAGAAATAATCACTGGAATTACTGATGGGAAAAAGCACAGAAAAGGGCCTCTGAGTGCAATCTTTAATACATAATACAATAGAAGTATCCAACACTTACATGTAGGTAAGTACAGATGTGCTCGTAGGAGATTAACATCTCATGATGGTTTTGCCGGTGTCTAGAGCGTGTCCAGAGGAGTTTCGAGTCCAGGCTATGAGAGCCACAAGAAGCCAGAGAGGAAGCCCGCTTTTTCCTTCAGAGGAGATGGTGACAGTCTGCTCGTGGAACAGCGTGTGACGTCAGCTGTTTTAGGGGAACACAACATGTTTCAGAGCATGGGCGCTCCTTTCTCAAGTGTACAGGGGAAAGGAAAGGGTGAGATTTAAATGCTCTGCCCGAAAATATATTGAATTAGTCTACCACATACAGATGCTTTCATTAGAAATTACTGCACACCAGCAAAAGATCTCACCTACTTGGCTAAACATGCTCAAGAAGAATACCAAGATCAAAGAAAACTCTCTCATCCGTATCAAATTGGGCAAATTCCATAGGGATTTAGATGATTACCATCACAAGAAGATTGTTCCTTGGAAAAATAACACCACAATACCAGCAGTAATGTCCATGTTACCCTACTCTAGAGCACCCTCTAATGTTATATCCATGTCCAAAGGACAATCTAACACTAAATTTACATAATCTACACTCAGGAGTGAACACCCACCTTTTCCCCATAACACTAAGTCCACTACATCTACTATTTCTCATAAAGCTAGCCCGCTACCTCAAAGGGCACTTTGAGGTACACGGCATAGACCTAGAACTAAGCGTCCACCCCTAAAAATTGACTCACTTCCCACAGATAGTGTAGTTTCTTCTTCTGTCTCCAATAACACTACACCATCTACCTCTTTGGCATCATCTTCATCTAGTACTCTCGCTATTGAGATACCTCCTACTACATCACCAGTGCATCCCATGTCCCCCAATAATGGCCCCTTATCCCCTATAGTTTCTCCATCTGTGGTTTTTGGGGTCACATCCTCTAAGAACAATCATGAGGCCAACAGTCAACCTTCCACCACCTTTGACCTCCTTCTTGGTGATTTCAATAGTGACGAAATACCACTACAGTATATTTTGCCTCCTTGTCTTTTTCTTCTTTTTTAGACAAGGGCCCCCACCAAAAACATTGACTAAAAAGAAAATACACAGACGAGGATGTAAGGGAGGACGTAGAAAACATAAAAATCCGCGCCAATCTACAGAAACTGTAAAGCTGTTCAATTTATCCTCTCGTATGTTGTCTTCTGAAAACATCCCTCTATTGAGCAGAGGTCTTACCTTTTCCCCCACTATACAACCAAACAAATTTCAACTTTTTAAAGGACCTTAATACATTTATAAGGAACTTTACCCTAAAGAGGTTCTTTCATATACAATCCACTAAAAACAAACCAGTGGTTTTAGATTTCTCCTCACCTGCTTCAGCCTCTGTGGAGCTCAATTCAGAAGATATTCCTGAGAGCCTCGTTAGCACTTATGATTCTTGTGCAGATTCTGGGGAGATAGACCTTGATCTAAATCTCAAATTACTTACCCAACATCTTCAGACATCACCTCCTGTAGCACATATATATTTACAACCCAAATCTCTCTTTTATCCCACCAAATCTAAGGGACCTTACTTATCCTTTTACAGAATGTTTTTTGCAGATTTTCGAAAACTATGCCAACAATCTGATATCACTAGCAAACATCGGCACAACAACCTCAACCCTGTCGAGAAGGCCTAACTTAAACGCTTCCTTACCAATCCAGATCTTATTATTAAACCAGCAGATAATGGGGGGTGGGATTATTGTCCAACATAGAACAACTTAAATGAATAAAGCTATGAGGTTGCTTTCAGACAACAAGACATACAAACAACTTCCCATAGACCCTCTGCCTTCTTTTCGTATAGAGGCTGAGAACCTTATTCATAAAGCCACCATTGATCAAGTTATAGAAAAAAAGAGGCAGCCTTCATGCGAAAAGATTTTTATAGTACACCTTATTTTTATCCCTTGCCCAAAGTGTACAAATATCTACTGCACCCCCCTTATTGTGGCTTCAAGGTGGGGCAGCACAGTGGTGTAGTGGTTAGCACTTTCACTTAGCAGCAATAGGGTCATTGGTTCAAACCACGACACCATCTGCCTGGAGTTTGCATGTTCTCCCTGTGCCTGTGTGGGTTTCCTCTGGGTACTCCGGTTTCCTCCCCCACTCCAAAGACATGCTGGTAGGTTAATTAGATCCTGTCGAAAAAATTGGCCAAATATGTGTATGTTGTATGTGTTTGTAAGCGCGTCGGGACCCCATGGGGTAAAGGACCGTGTTATACCGCAGATGGACACCATCGGCAAAAAGCACCCTGAGGCGATTCAGTTAGCATAGGTAGTGCTATACAAGTCATTCATTCATTCATTCAATGAACAGTGTCACTAGTGGCTTCTCATTGTACATTGACTCCTTTCTGCAACCCCTAGCCCAGAATCTCCAAGCATACATACAAGACTCTATACATCTTATGGAACTTCTGTCCCCTTACACATGGCTTGACAGCTATTCTTGGCTGCCCTTTGATGTAAACTCCCTGTACACCTCCATTCCCCATAATATAGGTTTATTGGCTGTACAACAATTGTTATCATCAGACCCCATGCTCAACACCAAACAGGTGACATTCATATTGGATGCCACTTCCTTTTGCCTTACGCATTATTACTTCCATTTTGATGGTGATTTCTACCTGCAGACCCATGGTACAGCAATGGGTGCCAATTTTGCCCCATCCTATGCCAATCTGACCATGGGTCTGTGGGAGAATCAGCTCATATGGAAAATAATCCCTTTGCCAAGCACCTGTTTTTTTATGGCAGGTACATTGACGACGTTGTCATCATCTGGGATGGCCCTTCATCCATGGTTGATGAATTTGTCGCCCACTGTAACGCCAAAACCTAGGACTTTCCTTTTCAGCTGTTTGGAACAAAGATATCCTAGCCTTCTTGGACCTGTAACTCAATCATGAATGTAACAAAATATTTGCTTGTAACTATACGAAACCCACTGTGGGAAATTGATCTCTTCACTTTGACAGCTGCCATCATCCTCAATGGGTTAAAAATATACCAATAGGACAGTTCTGTAGATTGAGGAAAAATTGCACAAGAGATAGTAACTATATCTCTCAGAGTACACATCTTAAACAAAAGTTCCTTGAAAAAGGATATCCATAGTAGACCAGGTCTACACCAATTTTCTTCCCAGAAAAAAAAAACAAAAGTGTTAAACCCTCTGAGAAACCAGTTGTTCAGTTTATCACGGGGTTTCATGGACAATATAAAGAAGATGGAACAGAATCCAGGGTATATATCCAGAACGTTTCACGTTCGCATAATCTGGAGAAACGTTCGGCTTCGGACAGACTTCTGGGTATGGCTTCTATAACCAATACCCACAAGCCCGTCGTGGACTGGCTATGATGCTCTAGAAAGTGACATGGCACACTGTGTGAGCGGTGCGACAAACATACAACAGCTTACAGGGACATATAAGACAATATACAATGTAATTGCTGCAGCAGTTGTAAAAATTGTTAAGATAGTAGATCTTTTCTTTGTGAGTGAAACTCTTTTCTTTTATGAAATTACAGGTCTTACACAAGGGTTTGTTACATCTGTACACCCCTTTAAGAGGGATTAGGCATAAGGGGTTACCTTTTTTGATGCATTTTAGTTTGCTTGGCCCTCCTATAAGTGACCTTGGGTCTTTCGCATAGGGTGATAATCAGATGAGGATCTGGTTTTAAGATGTTCCAGTGTTTGTTGAAGATGTGTTATTGTTGAATGGGCTCATTGAGGAACTAGAAGTAAACACTATTATATAATTCTCTTAATCATTAATTATCCCCTGCTGATCATCATTGCTATTATTGCCATTACAATGAATTATTATTTGATTTTACTGACAATAATGACCTGCTTATCCATACATTATATCATATCCTTATATATAGCTTGCATAATTTATTGCCAGATTTAATTAATACATTTTTTCATAATCCTTTGGATCACTCTGATATGATATATCAATCTGATCAACTCTTTGTATATTGATCGTCGAATTCACCTTATACTGTGCACAGTGGCGGCTGGTGCTCAAAATTTTTTTGGGGGGGGGGGGCGCAAATAAACTGAAAAATTCTGAAAAAAAAGCCCATCAAATGCAGCCACTGTACCAAACGCAGCCACTGTGCCCATCAAAACGCAGCCACTGTGCCCATCAAAACGCAGCCACTGTGCCCCTGTGACATCAAACGCAGCCACTTTGCCATGAAACACAGCCACTTTGCCACTTTGCCATCAAACACAGCCACTTTGCCATCAAACACAGCCACTTTGCCACTTTGCCATCAAACACAGCCACTTTGCCATGAAACACAGCCACTTTGCCATAAAACGCAGTCGTTTCAAAATAAAGCTGTCCCTGCAAAGAAGGCTTCTGCAAAGAATCTGCCACTGTGCCCCCCCGCCCTGCAGTTACCTTGTCTCGGGTGATGGTGGCATCGGTGTCCTCCATTTCTTCTCCTGCCCGCTCCTCCTCTCATCCTCTCATCCTCTGCTATGATTGGACGCCTGATAGGTGCCCAATCACAGCGCCTGTCATTTCAGCCAATCAGGGCACAGGTAACACAGACCTGTGCTCCTGATTGGCTAAGGGGCCGTACAATGTTAGCAAACCGAATTCCTTCGGTTTGCTAACATACTGCTGAGTGACAAGGAACGCACAGCGTTGCGCCCGCTTGTCACCTTTTTGGACGCCTATTAGCGCCTATGGCGCTAATCAGGTGTTTCCAAAAAACACCCCCACCGCTGTAATTCAGGCGCCCGGTGACCGAAAAGGGCCCGGACACCTGAATAGGGGGTGTCAGCAGCGACCATAGATAGATTCATGCAATGCATGAATATATCTATGGTGTATAGAGAGTGACAGGAGAGGGGGGGCGGCACTCCTGCCACTCCTAAGCATTCAGCCAGCTGACATTTTTTTCGGGCAGAGCAATTCAATCTCCTTTCCCCTGTACAGTTGAGAAAGGAGCGCGCATGCTCCATACGGGTCTCGTGCATGCTCTGAAACACGTTGTGTTTCCCCTGATCCCGCTGATGTCACACACTGTTCCACGAGCAGACTGTCACCATCTCTTTCAAAGGAAACAGCCGGCTTCCTCTCTGGCTCTGTGTGGCTTTCATAGCCTGGACTTGGGACTCCTCTGGACACGCTCTAGACACCAGCAAAACCATCATGAGATGTTCATCTCCTATGAGCACATCTGTACTTACCTACATGTAAGTGATTCTTCTATTGTATTATGTATTAAAGATTGCACTCAGAGGTGCTTTTCTGTGCTTTTTTTACATGTTGATATCCTGAGTTGGCTTCACTCTTGAGAAGAGCTGCCCTGCTTGTTACCTAAAAGACTCTGACATCATTATCAGCTTTCAATGTATGGCACAAAAACACCTTTGTATAGAGAACAAAAACGGGAAAAGAATAAAAATAAAAAGTTAGTTCTTCCATGGCTACAGACCAAAAGTAGTGGTCAGACTGCTGTAGTCCATAAAGTGAAAAGGTTTCTCAAGGCATGAAGCCCATCAAGCCAGTGTGGATTTGCTGTAAAATAGTTAGAAATAATAATGCCAAACACCTTTCACTATGAGAAGTCTTGTGGAAATATACCCATTCAAGGTTAAGACTTCCTTGTCAGCAATTGGATATGTGGTAAAGTTTTAGTATAAAACAGTCATTAACCTAAAGCTTTGGAGTCTAGTAATGTTGGTTAGTAAGGCGTGGTATAACACTGTTTCAAGACACAGTAACGGTGTACAGAGTTTTTACTTGGTATATAACAGGTAACGGTCTAAATTAAGAAGTTAGTTTAAATGGAAGGAACAAAGGGGAGTGATAACACACACAAAAAAAAGTATAACTTTAAAGCTACAGGGCACTCACAACTCTTTGTGAGGTGGATAAGTGGGTAGAACATCGATAGATTTTTCAGGTCTCCGTGAGGTCACGGCATCTAGGTTGAGAAATACCCAGGCTCCAATCAGCTTGACCTCTTGGGTTGCGGTGATTAGGCGGATCTGAAGGGTGGGATCTGCGGCGTTGACCTCTCTGTCATTGTGCTCATGGTGTGCAATTGTTGGAGACTTCAGATCTGTTTTCTGTGAGGGAGAAGGAGCTGTACCATTCAGGAACCTTGATTATTGGCATATCCAGGGATTTGCAGAAATTGTAGGTCATCTGGAGTGCAGAGGAATGCTGTGTGACCTCTCTAAGTAGCTGATAAACAGAACGGAAACTTCCATCGATATGTTATTGCCTTTGTGCATAATAGCACCAGCAGGGGGTGCAGAGCTCTCCTGTGTTGCAGAGTGATGTTTGGTAGGTCTTGAAATAGTTTATTTCTGTTCCATTAAAGAGACTTGGTTCTCTTTAGGAACCAAGATTATATCTCTTGGGGATCTGTATCATGAATCGTCGGACGGAGAGCTCTGTGAATTCGCTCCATTTCAATTGGGGAGTCCATAGGTCTCTCCAGGAGCTCATTGAAAATAGATGTGATGGAATGTACAAAGTTTTGCTGATCGATATTTTCAGGCACTCCCTTCACTCTTATATTGTGGCATCTCCCCCGATTGTCCAGGTCCTCTAAGTGTCGGTGCATCTCTATGATGTGTGATAGTTGGTTGTCAGATGACCGCTGTAGTTGGCGGATGGCATCAGCATGGCGGGTTGTCAGTTGTTTTACTGATCCCAGCCTCATAGCAACTGCCTGTATGACGGCACGGAGGTCCATAATTGGCGCCAACAAGGTTTACTTGATATCCGCTGCTACGGCTTGAAGGTCAGTAAGGTTTAGGTATTGAGAAGGAGAAGGAGCTGTGCTTTCCCCTGCTCGTGGAGTATTTGTCTCGTGGCCTGGAGTGCACGGCGGATCACTGTCAGGAGCTGCATGGCTATCTCCCTGTGTTCGGAATATCGCTGGTATGTTCCTGCTGAGCTGTGTGTTGGATTCCCGGGGGGTCCTGGGGGTTGCAGGAGCTCTTTAGTCACACAGCAATCTTAGACCAGCACCAGACCACGTGTTGCTTCTCACTTATCAATTCTGAGCTCTACTGTACAGGGAATACAAAAGGCTGACACTAAGTCAAATTCAGGTACTTATACTGCTTGCATTAACAAAAAAAATAAAAATAAAAATGCGTTAGTGTTTACAGAGCTGCATTAAATTCTGTGTTTTATATATAAAGATATATATCATTTTATTAGCGCATACTTCTCCTCTACCTCTAAACTTAGAAAAGATTGCACATTCCCTTTAAGCACAGAAGCATTTGGGCATTGCAAGCTGTATCACATCAGGGATCCATTTTAAAAGATTGCAATATAAATCCTGCAAAGAAAAAACACTGTTTTAAATTTAGGAGTTATTACTATTAACCGTGAAGAAATGTCAAGAATATTATAAAACTATAGGAATGTTTCCTATATTCAAGGACCTAGGAACTTGAGCAACAGAACACTAACATACAACAGAAGGAGAGGTAGTAAACTATCTTTAGAAAATTAGTAATATGGTGTTCCTAGCGATTAAATTCATTATAGCGCCAATAACTTATTTTAAACAATTATGACACTGTAAGCTCCTACCACAAAAGATTAGAAAATACTTGTTTAGTACAAAACAAGTGTAAAACTATTGTTCTGATAATGAGAGAGGGGAAATTCTATTTAGTGATTTCTGTTGGTGGTATTTTGGGTCATTATTCCATGAACCGGAAAAAAAAGGCTTTTGCTGATAACAAGATTTATATGGATGTTTCACTTTTGCTGAGAGAATAAGTTAGGTTAATCCGGTCAAGGGAACTTGCACTTTATATACAAATGAATAGGTGCCGCGCTTCACTATATGGATCCTCCTGTTTGAAACTCACAGTAAATGAAATCATAAAACCGTCATGTAGTTACATATAACTCTTATATCTGTGACTTCAGTGAAAACCTAACATGAAACATAAATTCATAAATTCATATAACCAGTCCATACATCTTTAGCTGAACTATACATATGTGCCAAAAAGTGTCCACATAAAATTAATAAACTGGTTCTTTTAAATTAATTTGTGAGTGATTTCTTGTTAAATCCTCCTAAACTGGTCAGAAACATCTTTTTGTCCTATAAATGAAGATTAGATGTGCTCCCTGGATGGGTGCTCCCTGGATAGGTATTCCCATTCACAGAGTTTCAGCTTTCCTGCCTCAGGCATTGATGCTCCCATCCATCCGGACATAAAAAGAAGAATCACTGGACATAGTGCTTAATCCTTATTAAAAAAATATGTCTTCTATAAAAACACTTACAGATATACACACCGTCTTTTGCAGTGCCTCCATTCTCCTTGCTGCAGTGGTTCTGCATGATCTGTGACTTCATTTACATGTACTAATGGCTTCTCTGTTCACCTATGGAATTTGCACTTTGAATGAGACTTTCTTCAGAGCTTAGTAAATGAGGTGAAGCTCTGCTGACTTCCATCATCCAATGTACAAGCAAAACACTTTGTTTTGTTTTTTAATTTTCCTTGGCCATGATTGGGTCATTTTTGCAAAGTAAAATATTGCCACATTCACTAAGCTCTGGTGAAAATATGCCTTTAGTAAATCAACCCCTCAGAGTCCAATTCCTTGATGTCCTAGTCTTGGGTTAAGGAGTGCCAGAGGTGAAAGGATCAGCAATACACAAGGGTACATTTGCTAAGAAGTGGTGCATGTTTATGAAGTGGGAACATAAAGTACTTACATTTAAGCTATATTTTGAAATGATAAATGATCAGTATTTGGATAAAAAGTGTATGTAAACCCTAACTAACTTCTCATATTTGCTACCTTTTGGTCTTTTAAATTTACCATTGAAAGTGATTTGTTATATCTGTTAAACAAGTACACAAAATAGCTGTTGATCATGTAATAAATGTAATGCTGTCCTGTGTCTCGTGCACATTTCCTCAAGCAGTTATCTTAGGGAGAGAAAATAGCTCTATCAATTCTTATTTTGGACCATGGGACAATTAGTCTTAATAGTAGAGAAGAGGAGAGTTAGAATTTTTAGCAAAGGCAATTGGGCAGGACTAACACCAGTCAGTCCAAAAAATATTTTTTGTAGCTACACAGTGTAAAAGTAGAGGGTCAAGACCTCCAGGACTCCGATAAAAAATACTAACCAATTACAGTACAGTGCAAAACTTTTAGGTAGATGTGAATAAATGCTGTAAATTAAGAATGCTTTCAAAAATATAACTTTGAATCAAATTAATTTCATCAAATAACAAAATACAGAAGAAAAATCTAAATCAGATCAATATTTGGTGTACCCTTTGTCTTCAAACCAACATCAATTCATATGCCCCGTGCACACGATCAGACTTTCCGACAACAAAACCATGGATTTTTGTTTGAAGGATGTTGGCTCAAACTTGTATTGCATACAAACGGTAACACAAATGTAGGCGGAAAGTCTGACAACAAATGTCCAATGGAGCATACAAACGGTCGGACTTTCCGCCAACAAGCTCACATCCAACATTTGTTGTCGGAAAATCCAATCATGTGTACGCGGCATTACTCTTACACACTTTGCACACTTGCACAAAGTCAGAGGTGTTGTAGGATTAGAGTAAGGTGTATGATTAACCAGTTATATCATTCAGGTGCCAATGATCATCAATTCCACATGAAGGTTGAAACACATTCATTAACTGAAACAGAAAAAGCTGTGTAGGAGGCTTAACACTGGATAAGGAACACACAAACTCTGCTACTAAGGTGAGGCTGTGCAAGACAGTTTAATGTCACAGGTCATACACCAAGGACTGCTGAGTAGAGCAACAAGACGCAAGGTAGTTATACTGCATCAGCAAGATCTCTCCCAAGAAAAGTTTTCAAAGCTCTTTTGAAGAAGCACAAAGAAACGGGCAATGATGAGGACCATAGATGCAGTGGTCAGCCAAGGAAAGTCAATGCAGCATATGATAGAGACATCATACTTACTTCGCTTCAACAATGGAAGATGTCCATCAGTACCATCAGTACTGGGACCCAGTGTGGGACCCAGGTACACCTATCTACTGTCCAGAGAAGTCTGGCCAGAAGTGGTCTTCATGGAAGAATTGTAGCCAAAAAGCCATACCTCTGACCTGAAAACAAGGCTAAGTGACTCAACTATGCACAAAAACATAGGAACTGGGCTGCAGAAAAACTGCAACAGGTGCTCTGGACTGATGAATCAAAATACTGGAAAGTTGTAATATTTGGCTGTATCAAGAGGCAGTTTTTTTTTGCCAAAGGGTTGGACAGCGGTACTGAAATGAGTGTCTGCAGGCAACAGTGATGCATGGTGCAGGTTCTTTGCAAGTTTGGGGCTCTATTTCTGCAAATGAAGTTGAAGACCTGGTTAGGATCAATGATGTCCTGCATCAGGACAAACATACAGCCAATGTCATTAAGAAATATCTTCAGCATAAAGGAGAACAAGGATTTCTGAAAGTGATGGTTTGGCCCCAACAGAACCCTGATTCCAACATCATTGAGACTGTCTGGGATTACATGAAGAGGCAGATGTATTTGAGGCAGCCTGCATCCACAGAATTGATTATTTCTTCAGGATCTTTAGAGTAACCTACCTGCCGAGTTCCTTCAAAAACTGTGTGCAAATGTTCCTGGCAGAATTGGTGCTGTTTTGAAGGCAAGGGATGGTGCACCAAATATTGATTTGATTTGGATTTCTCCCTCTGTTCATTTATATTTTGTTCATTGATAAATATAAACTTATATTTTTGAAAGCTTTCCTAATTTACAGCATTTTTCATACCTGCCTCAAACTTTTGCACAGTAGTGTATATTTGATTATTATTGTATAGCTTTTGGTAGGATGGTGTATAAGGAGCAAATTTTGCATAGTTGTATACAGCCATGCCTTAATACAACATGACTGCTTCTTGAATGCACGAACACAAAAATTTAAACTGTCAAAACAAGATGCTTAATCCTATAAATGAAAGGAATGGTAATAAACTAGAAAAACAAACAATACTAAAAAGTTAAAAAACGAAATAGGACTTTTCAAATGCTCACAAAAATTGGAACATTGTTAGTAACAATCAGAAAACCTAATACAATATTTACTTACTGTATCAAGAAGTGCAAACATATTTCCATACAGTACTGAGTGTTGTGGGGAAAGGCTAGTCAGGTTCTTGGATTATGATATTAAATTCATCTGCCAGCTTGTTTGTACCATCATTTGAAGCTTTTAGAATTCCCTCCATGTGTTGGGCTTGCAAAATGTTTATAAATATATATCTAATGCATGGGAATAAATATAAATCTTGAATTAATCATGTTGAGGATTTTGGTAGCACAAGATGCATGGTAAGCATGTACATCTGAATGCAGAAAACAACCTAAAGGCAAAATACAACATCTGGATGAAGTTTAGTCATTTGATTTCTCTGGCTCAAAAGATTTGAATCCAATTAATGCCATTACCTAGTGGTGCATCATAAGAAAACAGCCAAGATTACTATACAAGAGCAGTGCGGTGATGGAAATAACAAAGAAATCTGCAGTTTCTCATCTTGTAGTCTACTACTGACCTATGAAGATTACGACCATTACATTTTAAATTCACAGAATAATTTAGTTTAATAGATTATTTTATGATGACATAATTAAATTCATAAAATATATGCATATCAAATTAAAATTTGTTATTTGCCTTACAAAGAACATCAAGTACATCAAAAAAAAAGGGGTTCCGCTTTTAAAATGTAATGTTTTTTATTATTCAAAACACATTTTTATCTGAGGCTCTTATTGCACATATTAAACAGATTACATAAGGCAAATGTAGAAAGGAGCCCAAAGGCCAACGTTGTGCTTGAAAAAATAAAAAAGATTGTATGTGAATAAATGTACACAGCTGCCAGCACCTTAAAGTCTAATACAAAAACTCAAACAGATAAAATATGCAAAATAGATGCAGCGCTAGTGAAAATATTGATCAATTCATCAAGTGAAAAGAAAACTAAAGCAGAGTCCCATTGAAATTCAAGTCCATAAATAACAAGGGGGTAACATGATAAGTTACAGTGGAGGAAGTTGTGAAAAATCCTTCATATAAAGTGCGTCCAGCTCCACACCCAGGTGAATAGATAACCTGCTTACCAGATCGCAGTGAACTAAACAGTAGTCTCACCAAGCTCGGGGAAAGAACAGTCTCCCCAGGACCTTTAAAAGTTGTCTGGAACTGCAGCTGAAACCGCTGATGCGCAGAAAAACATAAAAAGAAATGCTGCCATAGTGTAGTACTTTATAAAGGCAAATTTATTAAAAAGAAGTGGGTTACACTTACAAGATAAAAACCGCTTGAAAGCAATACAGCAGCATGTGTTTAAAATGGAACCACGGTGTCTCCATAGGCTTCACTTCACTTCCTATATTGTTTGCCCATCTGCCTCCTGAGAGGAAAAACGTGATGATGTCACAGTCGTAGGCTCCACCCTATGCGTTTCTTCACTAACGAACATCGACTGGAGATTGGTCAATCCCCATTTGCCTCAAATGGCGACAACAAATAAAATGTGCTGATATTGTTCACTGTTGCCAGTGCCACTATCAAGAAGCCAGTCCAAACCATTTCTATGTAGCCACTGCTGGAGCAAGTTCATGTAGACAGAAAATGGCAGAATAAGAAAATCAGCAGCACAAACACAAAAAACAAAAAATAAAAAGAGTGGAAACAAGGCTTTGGCAAACTAAATGTTGTCCAGTTAGGGTTTAGCTGTACTTCACATATAAGCAACTAACAAATTCCCTAATTAAATTGTTTACAAATACAGCAGAAAAAGAGATCAGTGAGGGTTTTTAAAGTTAAAGTCCATGACGATCTGTAAATTTGCTAAGCAGAATGATCTGGAATAATCTGGATCAAATGGCCATTATTACTGCAATAGCATGTATAGTACCCAAATCAAGGAATCAAAATAATCCGAACTAAAACATAACTTCTGTCAAATAATTTTCTTTTCATTTTTCCAGAAAAATTATTTAGGAACTATTCATTTCATTGTAAGATCATCCGGTTAATACTACTGGTATTTAAAATAGCCTTATTTAGTATTGCAGTGCCATTTTTTTATGCTTCGACTAGTCTTTAATCTTTCAGTCTATTTTATTTTTACTATTAATATTTTTAAGAAGGAATTTCATCTAAAGATGTTATTTGATTATTTGTAAATACTGTAGCTGTAATGTCGGCTGCAACACAGTTGTCTCCTGCAGTCTCCCTGGAGACACATGCATACAGACACAATACTATATGTGAGTAGCAAGCTATTATACTATGATGATCTGTTGCATTGTATATAAATATTCTAATGTGCCTTCTAAATTATTTGTAGAATTGTCCATACGTTTCTAATACAATAAACTAGGGTCTGAGAGGTACATCAAAGCAGCTACCCCCATTCTACTTATGATCATCTCTAAAATTTGAAAGTTACAGGGAGTAAAAACATTTCCAGTGGACTGTTTAGTATGGGTAATGGTACATACATATGCAATATCTTCATGTATCATGTTTCTATACTGGGTGTGGGATAAGTATTTTAAATGTGGTTTTACATTTTTATAATTAAAGTGGATGTATTTTTTCATGATTTTGTGATATTTTAAAGCCATGTGTTTTACTTTTATTGTACATGAGATGGGGTGTCCTTATATAAGTTAGACTAGTTAAACCATTTCTATTATATTTAAAATAAAACTGAATTTAATTTGTAAGCCATTCATAAAATATTATTCATAGCCACAACCATTAGCAATACGGTTTTCCATCTGTTCTGTAGTCTGCATACTAGTTGTGCTTCCATTTAAGAATAGATTTGTGTACATGCATGTTTGTAAATCATTAAAAAAAAATTTTTAGGTCTTTTATTTATGCTTTAATTGAATAAAAATCTTCAATTGCTAATGAAAATTAAACAACAAGAAGCAAGGATTTACCTTTTATTTTGATCCAGAATCAACAGTAGAATACATTAATGATTACTAGATCTTACAAAACAATTAATAAATGCATGGAAAACTGTTTAAGATAGGCCACTCAATCAGAGCAAACCTTCAAAGAAACATAATCACAATTTTCCACATTTGCACAGAAGTAAAACTGCAGCTTTTAATTACACCTCTGAAATGTCTTCTTAAAGACCTTCTAGTCAAATAGTTACCTCTTCAACTATGGAATGGCTGAGTGGTGGACTCACGAGGCCTGTTCATTACCTGTCATTAAATGTTTGAAAGTTTGCATAATTGATCCGTCTAATAAGTCATCATTGATTTATAGGGAATGGTGCTGAAGTGTTCCTCTTTAAAAATTCATAACACCAGTATGTGTCTTTACAATCCATTAGCTGTTTACGTACCTAGAGTCCTCAGATTGATTGACCTTGGACTGAGATTCTCCTGGACTTAGCTGATTTTCTTTTCTCGTAGCTCGCCTTAGGTTTAGAGAAGCAATACTTTGGATTTCTCCCTTGACAACTATACTTTGATTTTTTTCCCCTCAATCAAAACGGAAGCTTACTTCAAATGATGAATAAATAAAGCATACTCCATAAACAGCTTTCTACTATTATTTAAGCTTGTGAGCCGAGCACTGTTAGTCTCCTTTCTCTGCCATCAGATTCAAGTGTGTAAATGTTCTAAAAGGTTTTGAATGTTTTATGATGATTTCAGGGAATGATGGAGTAATAGCTGAAGAGTGAAGCTATTAGTTTTAATATTTATATTGAGTGCTCTGAAACATTAATGTGACAGGATGTAGGATCAGAGCAGCGGGACATATTCACTTCACAACTTGTACCACGTGTTAAAAATATTTATTTTGTAAAAAAAACAATCTTCTTTCTTTTTACAAGTTTTTGTGAACTTTGAAACTTTAGCACTGTGAATTTATACAGTTGATGGGCAGTTATTTGATGGCAAAGTGAAAGCATTTTTGCTGCTTCGTTTAGTAGAGAGTATTTGAAAACACACAAATGTCTATTGCTAACATACAGTATATACAGTGTATTAGAGGGAGAGAGTGAAACTCTAATAAGTAGGCAGAAACCTAAATCAAAAGTAGAAGCAAATAAAAGACCTATTAATGACATTTTACAAACATGCAAGCAAAATCTTGAATCTTCTTTTCAGAAATGTAGATATTTGCTCTACACCATGAGAATTAGATTTAAACAATATTTTTCTGCACACAAGAGGCTTCTTTGTAGATGTTTAAGTGATTTACAGTACACTTTATTGCCCAGCACTTCCACCCTCTAAGTTAAAGTTCTTAAAATTATATTTAACCTCCTCCCACCCGGCTACTGTACATAAACGGTAGGGTGGGCCTTTCATCATTCTTACTGAATGTTCAGGAATGTCCCTCAGACCTAGTGCACGCAGGGTGGCCCCGAAGCTATGCTGTGGCGTGATGTCTGTGATCGCAGGATACAGCCAAGACGGAATAGGGATATGGGTGCTGTGATTGGCCCTCCCAATCACGTGACGGCTGTGTCCAATCACAGCCTTCACTGTGTAAACAGAAACATGTGTCTCTGAGACAGTTCTCCCTGAGGGGGGAGCGGGGGAATCTGCAAGATCTGTGACAGCTCTTTGTGTAAGGATGATTTTACACACAGAGCTGTCACAGGTCCCCCCCCCCACACAGTACACCAAGCACCACTGTCCCTGTCCCCATACACATCTGTCCCGGTGGCCCCATAAACATCTGTTCCAGTGCACAAAACCTCTGTCTGTCCCCATCACATCTTTACCAGTGCACAAAATATCTGTCAGTGTCCCATCACATCTGTGCACAAAACATTTGCAATAGTGTAATAGTGTACCATTGTGACATTAACATCTGTCAGTGTCTACTGGTGGCTGATCAACATCTGCCAGTGTCCGCCAATGGCCAATCAACATCTGTCAGTGTACCAGTGTACCACCATTAAATAAATAAAACATTTAAAGCACCCCATTCCATCCCCCCGTGCTCGCATGCAAGGGCAAACGCACACGTTTGTCCTGTACAAATACATAAACAGTGATTGCACCACACATGTGAGGCATCACCATGAACGTCAGAGCAAAAGCAATAATTCTAGCACCAGACCTCCTGTGTAACTCTAAACTGGTAACCAATAAAGGCTTATAAAGCGTTGCCTATGGAGATTTTCAAATACTAAAGTTTGACACCATTTCAAGGGCAAACGCACACGTTTGTCCTGTACAAATACATAAACAGTGATTGCACCACACATGTGAGGCATCACCATGAACGTCAGAGCAAAAGCAATAATTCTAGCACCAGACCTCCTGTGTAACTCTAAACTGGTAACCAATAAAGGCTTATAAAGCGTTGCCTATGGAGATTTTCAAATACTAAAGTTTGACACCATTTCACAAGCATGCACAATTTTAAAGCATGATATGTTTTGGTATTTACGCGACACAACACCATATTTTATATTTTACAAAAAATGTGGGTATTCTATTGTCTCTGTGTGCATTGAAATTCATTAACCACTTACAGACCGGAAGATTTTCCCCTTTAATGACCAGGACATTTTTTGCGATACGGCACTGCGTAGCGTTATATATTGCGCGGCCATGCGACGCTGTACCCCAACAAAATTGACGTCCCTTTTTCCCCACAAATATAGCTTTCTTTTGGTGGTATTTGATCACCTCTGCAATTTTTATTTTTTGAGCTATAAACAAACTCTCCTGTCAGAACAGGGATCTGTCTGTTTATATTGACAGATCCCCCTTCTGGCCCTCATTCCCGCGATTGCGGGTGGCCGGCGGACATCGCGGCCGCTGGCCACGCACATTGGGTCTCCCACTGTACAGCGGGTGTGTGCGCACCTGCTACAGCTCCTTAAGGGAGTCGATGTACACCTACAGCGATTTGCGGGAGCATTCCAACCTGCCGCCGTATAATGACGGCGGCTGGTCGGCAAGTGGTAAAATGTATTTATGCAATAGTGTGTACAATTGTGTTCGCAAAACTGCTGCAAAAATACTGTGTGTCGTAAAACCCAAAACATTTTTTCCCTAGGGCCTCTGCTTCAAAAACATAATGTCTGGGGGTTCTAAGTCATTTGCTAGCAAAAATACAGATTTTTACTTGTAAACAAAAAGTGTCAGAAGAAGGCCTGGTCTTAAAGAGGATAATACCTGAAGGTGCTACTTGGATGTTGCGCTTCTCTATGTGGCCAGGCTGTGAAAAAGTCTCACACATGTGGTTTCGCCATTTTTAAGACAAGTAGAAGAATGTGTTTTGGGGTGTAGTTGCAAGTATGCCTATGCCATGTGTGAGAAATAACTTGTCAATATGACATTTTTGTGGGAAAAAAAATTATAATGTCTTAATTATCCAAAGAATTGTGGGAAAAAAATGACAACTTCAAAAAGCTTGTCATACCTCTTACTAAATACCTTGGACTGTCTACTTTTCAAAAAGGGGTAATTAGGAGAATATTTGTACTGTCTTGACATGTTAGGGCCTCAAGAAATGAGATAGTACATCAGTACATCAGTGTGATCAATTTTTAATGATTTGTATCATAGCTTGTGGACTCTGTAACTTTCACATAGATCAAATAATATACATTGATTTGGGTTATTTTTGCCAAAGAAATGTAGCAGTATAAATTTTGGTCAAAATTTATGAAGAGAAATTACTTTTATTTGCAAAATTTATAACAGAAACTAAGAAAAATGCTTTTTTTTCAAAATTGTTGGTCTTTTTTCATTTGGGCACAGTTTTGCATGATTGAGTAATTCTCATTCAAAGTGTGAGAGTGCTGAAAGCTGAAAATTAGCCTGGGTAGGAAGGGGGTAAAAGTACCCAGTATTGAAGTGGTTAAAACCACAGTTGTATCAACAGAACTTATCGCTGTGTAAAAGTAGAAATAAAGACTAACTATAAGTGTTGTTAAAGATGTTGCACCCCCCCTTCTTCCTGCCTATGCTGCATCGCTTTTAAAAAAATGATCTGTGGAAATACCTTTTTTGTAAGTCGTCTAGTGCTGCCACATGATACAGAAGCTTCAGCTCCCCTGTGTCATGTTTGGAGCATGTCAGTGACATTACAGCACCAGGAATTAGGAGCTGTTTGTGAGCACTTAGTCAACATAGGTAGTGTAGCGGTCACACTTTAATAAAGTGTGCGCTATCAATGAAAATTTAGTTTTTCCCCAGAACTATAACAGAGTTCTGGGGGTTAATTGTACAGGGTTGCTTTGGCATCAGTCGGCCTGGTCATAGGTGCAGTGAGGCACCTGTGACAGGCTGAGAACCGAGCCTGGTTGGACGTGTTAGGTACCAATCTTTCCCGAAGCCAATCAGTGGGTGCGTCTGGCCCCACTGTGTAGTCTGAAAAGGGGTATTTAAGGTGCTGGAGTCACGTGTTCAGGGTTCAGCTGCTGCTTTTATTCCTGGTTCTGGTCCGGGGCAGCCCCGTGAGGGGTCCTGGGTCCAGGAGTGTCTGCCGTCCCCGCCAGCATGGTCGCCATGACCAGCCCCATGGGCCCTCATGGACTGGGGTGGGGATCCATCTGTTCCCGAGCCTCTGAACTGGCTAGTTTGAGGCCCAGTAACTGAAGGAGGATTTGAAGGCGTCCCGGTGTGCTCTCAGTATTGGAGGGACACGGCAACTCATACAAGTGACCAGGGGAGGACTCTTCTGGGGAGGGCCAACAAGCTGGCTGCTCAGTAAGAGCCTGGGAGCTGAGTTGTATGGACACTAAAGTGTGTATGTACACTAAAGAATCCACACATCCCACAGTATCGTCAAGAAGGCTGAGAGATCCAGGTAGTGTGAGAAAGGTTCCTACTTATCTTCAGTTACAATTTAGTCTGTGGCAGAGACTTTGTAAAGTTTCCGGATCACATGTTGGCTGCTAGATCTCTGGCTAGAGGTTTATCCAGCAGTGAAGCACCCAGCTGTGAGTGGCTACTCTCTGGGTTAATTAGAGACATTCAGTGGATGTCAGCAGTTCAAAATGTCTGAGTTTTATCACCCATGCGCTCTATTCCCACCTGAGACTGTGTTATTGTTGGATGTTACCCCTGCAAAACAAAAACCTTGAAAAGGACTTTTATGTGTCAGCATTTGAAGTCACTGGGTAATAACACTGGGAACCCCTAGACAACAACCGACAAGCCACGAGGAGGTAACTGGTAAGCCCAGAAAATTCAAGGTCGTCTCTAGGGGTTATGGCCGCTACAGTAGCCTTTAAATACCACCACCACTTTGAAGCAACCTTTTGGCTTATAAAATATCTATACTTAATGCTATAATCTATATTTTTCCAGCTTTCTTTGGTCTAGTGGTGTCACAGGCCATTGGTAAGTGAACCGGATCTGCTTTTTTAGTTTTACCAGCTGATATAGTGATGGCAAAGGTCCTCTTTGCCCTCATTTTTCTCCAACAGTGGATGGATCCTACATGCAGCAGTAGTAATGTGTTACTGCTCCCTGCAGCATTCTCATGTGAGTCCAGCATTGGGAGCAGGGCACTAATGGTCTGAGCTCTCAGAAAGTGGGTTGAATCACACTGGACACACATTATTCAGACTGGAAGATGACAGGTGCTGGATTGGTAAATAGAGAGAGAACTGCGTCTGCTTTTTCATTTTTAACAGTTCCTGGGGCATCCAGTCATTTAGTTTTTGCTCAAGGTGGAATTGGGCTTTAAGATATGTTTTTTTTTTTGTTTATAGACCTTTAAGATTTCTAAATCCATCTTAGCTATATCTCTAGCTTGAAAGTATTTGTTTAGTTTCAACAACAAAGTACATGATATGGATAATTTAAATTGAAATATTAATATTTACTGTCTTCATAATGATAAAACTTTAAAAAAAATTCTGACTGGCTATAATTAAATGCATTGTTTTCTTCTTTCTTATTTTTAGGTTTTTGTTAAAGATGGAAAACCAAAGTGTGCCATGTGCCCCTTGGTTGATTGACATATTAAGGACATGAGCCAGGGGGAACCAAAATGATGGCCTTTGACATGTGTACACCATCCAATATGACCTTCAATATTAGTTGCATTGTTCAAGAGGGTGCCTTAAAGATTGGGCTTCTAAGAAAATCAATAACCTAAGGTTGATGCTCATTTGGTTGGTCTGAACCATCAGTGATTTGGAATTTGGGGCATCTATATGCAATTTATCTGTCCTAGATTGGTCCCCTAATAGAAGCATGAAAGTTTGGGAGATTTTTACCCATGCTTTGATTTCTCAACTGGGAAAGTAATCATATGGATTTCGAAGGATCCAGCTATTTTATTTTTAGAAATAAAAAGGTTATCAAAACAAAGAGTATGCAAAGTATTCTAATTAATTGTACTTAGAAAGAAGCCACAGTCCGAGTCAAAAAGTCTGACCCTTGCCATTACCCTCACTCTCTGTATGAAAGCAGTGACCTTTCAGCAGAGGTTCAGCATGCCCCTCACAGGTTTAGGCCTATTGCTCTGTAATCACCAATGCTCATGTTGCCTGCTGACTGGAGAGCTCTAACTCAGAATCAGCAGGTGACATTTCAGACTTCTACAGAGAGATCACTGCTTCCACGTACAGTAGAAAGCAATGGTCCTTATCTACATTAGGTTGGTGGAAGACAGGCTTTTCTAATCTAAAGAATATGAGCTGTAAGACTTTGCACACCTTATATTTTGAGGCATCTTGAATGTATTTTGCTGATTTAATTTGGGTTTTAAATTGGACTAAAAATGTTAGTACTAAGAAGCTTCTTACGGCTTCTCACAGTCAGATTTATACATGTCTTTGAGATGTGAATCTCAGTGGTGATATTGCATTGCCGAAAAAAGAGGAAGTTACGCAGTACAGGGATCAGAAAATATTCTCCTACCAAACATGAGGGCTTCTTTGAACTCTGGCTACATAAGATTATGTCAAAATGAAGTTAAGGTACATTGAGTGTTTTTACTTATTTTGGTACAGCTGCAATGTTTACCAGATAGCAACAGTAAGCTTATTGACTGTTTTTACTTGTTGCCCATGATTGTGTCTTAGTTACGAGGGGGTGCTGATAAGTATTGAGCCTTAGCCAGAAACAATTGAGCTAGGAAGCTGTAAATTGCAGGGTGTACTGCCAATTTGTCTATATTCAATGGTGCAAAAATCAACTATGATTTTTTTTTTTTTTGTTTCATAAAGATTTTATTACAATTTTCAAGAAACATACAGCTTAATGCAGTAAATTGGGATACAGGTTCCATTTGTAGTAATCCAAATAGTAGTTTACCGATTGTGAACACAGACAACGTAAAAAATAAATAAATAACCAAGCTCTGCAAGGGACACATTTACACCAAAAACAATGTTCAAGGCTCAAGGGTATATTGGCCCCTCTATTAGTTACCTGTCTCAGTTCAAATTGGTCTATTAACACTTCAGGATACTATCGGAACCACCTGCAAGAGCATGTTCATATTAGCTCTGCATTTCCCAATTGTTCCTTCCTTAAATGGCAACCTGGATATCAGGACCGGCCACTACAGTCAGTCCCAAGTGCCACATCCACAATAACTTAGGGCTCAGATAACGAAGAAGGGAAAAGGACAGAAAAAATAGGAGGGGAGGTGAAGGGGAGGGGATGAGTACAAAGAAAAAAAGGGGGGACAGATGGAGAGGGGGTGGGATCCCACCTGCTACCCCCTCTATCTACTGTTAGCTGGCTACATCTACAGGGTCCCCCGGATTCCCAGGATGGACCGTCCGAGATCAGACTGTGTCTTGATAATAAGTTACATGTTGTGTCGCAACAATTTCTGATATAACTGGGAATTTTTATACATGATCGATGCCTCCCAAGTAGCTGAGAAGCTCTAGATTTTGTCTTGCAAAGTGAATATCAGCTCCTCCATCGTCGCTATGCTGTCAATATGTAGTGCCTATTCTTTTATTGAAGGCGACTGTGTGGACCTCCAATGTACCAGTATACAAAGCCTAGAAGCGTACCCAGTTATAACAACCCTGCAGAGTAGACCACAGGAAACTTTTCTGGGTATGTTCAACGGCCGGCAGGTGTCTCAGAGGGCCGGGTGCTGGAGCACTCGCAAATCCCGGAGTGACAACTAAGTTTGTAGCCCATATGCTTTCCTTTGGGGCCTCATTGGCATAGTACCTGTGGCATGCATTTTTTGGGGGATGAGTCTCCCCTCATGTTAGTTACAGCTTCCTGAAGCCAGGCGACCAGTCTGCTCACTGGGGTCTCAGGGATTAACAGGGTAACAACACAGGGAAGAACAACAAAAACTGCTCCCTGGTTCCGGAGGATTACCTGAGTGTCCCATCATGTGGGAATGTGAGTCACACGGCCATGTAGGGTACAACATGCCTGTGGTCATCGCACCCCTGCACTTGTGTTCTGCGGGCTGGGGAATTTACATCTATAAGTTATGTGTCTGCCACGCAGAGTATGCAGAAGGAGACGCAGATCTCTCTGGTGTTGCAGGGTGATTGCAGACAAATCCTGGAATAACTGTATGCGTGCACCGCCATGTTCCAGGCATCCATGGTTGCGAGCCAGGCGCAGAATTTCTTCTTTCTGTGTGAAATTGACCAGGCAGCACACTGCATCTCTGGGAGGGTCAGTGTTTCTACCTCTTGGTCTAAGAGCTCTGTGCCACCTTTCCATCTCCACAAGGGCAGCAGCGTGTTAAAGATGGCCCAAACCACAGATTGTAGCTGGGGCCCTTCCAATGTCTCCGGTATGCCTCTCACCCGCAAGTTGCACCCCTATTGTCTAGGTCCTCCATATGTTGGTGCATATCAATCAGGTGCTGTGCGTGTACACTGACGACCCTTTGGACTTGCTGAATAGATGTCCCATGTGTCATTGTGTCATGGCGGCTATCTCCATGCTCTAGCTGAGAGGCTACTGCTTTGATGTCTGTCTTGTGGTCAGAGATAGCCGCAGATAGGGTGTTTTTAATGTCCAGTACGACTAAGTTGCGTAGACGGGTCCTGTTGGGACCGGGTGATTGACGAACTCCTCCTGATCATCTCTGCATGCAAGGGGAGGGATTGTCCCGCTGATTATAGGCAAAAGAGGAGTTCTAGGTGGCAAATCTCTTGGTTCAAGCTGCCATCTCCCTCCGGTGCTAGGCCATGATACCTATGATTTTAACTTATCTTTTATTTTCTGGTCAAAATTGAACATGGTAGCACCTTCAGAAAAATTCAATGTATAAGAGTATAAGACCATAATCAAGTTTCTGGTTTTCCAAGGAAAAGATGCGAACAGATCCATAATAAAATGTCACAAAAATTTGGTGACAGTGGCCCTTCATATGCAACAGTTAAACACTGGGTTGTCAATTTTAAAACTGGCAATTTCTGTGTTGAAAGTGAGAAACCCTGTGGAAGGCCTGTTTCTGTATTCTGTGCATGCAAATGTGAAAGCCATCCATGACATGATCAGCCAAAAGTATTGCTACATATCTGGGAATATCACGTGAGAGAGAGTTGGTGCCAATGAGGATGCTTGCAGCAAAGTGGATCCCAAAACTTTTAACAACCAAACAAAAGAGGAAACGTATGGAGACATCGGTGGATGTTTTGGAACATTTTACAAGAAATTAGTCAGATTTCCTTGACAAACTGGTAACTGGTGATGAGACATGGATTTACTGTTATGATCCTGAGACAAAGAAACAGTCTAAGGAATGGAGGAACAGTGGTCCCCCCAGGCCAAAGAAGTTCTGTGTGCAATGGTCAGTGCAGAAGCAAATGGCAACAGTTTTTTGGCATAAGAAGGGAATTCTGCTGGTGGAATACCTCGAAAAGGGTTCAACCATCAATACAACATATTACTGTGATTTATTGATGAAGTTGAGGCAAAATATCAAGAAAAAAACGTTGAGGAAAGCTCTCCAAAGGTATCATCCTGTTGCATGACAATGCCTTGTCACACACTGCAGGTGAAACAATGGCAAAATTGACCTTCTTAGGCTTTCAAGTGATGCCCCATCCACCCTATTTGCCCAACCTTCTGACTATCATTGGTTCCCCAATCTCAAAAAACACTTAAAGGGACAACAATTTGGGTGAAAATAAGTGGTTACACCAGTAGTCGGAAGAACTTTATTTGCAGGGACTTAAGAAGCTGCAGAACAGATGTTGCAAGTGCAATGACTTCATGGGGAACATGTAGAATAGGGTGTCAGTTACAGATTCCTAGCTCAATTTTTTCTGGGTAAGGCACCCCCTCGTATTTACCATGCCTAGGACTAAAAATGAAAACATGAAATATTACACATAAACGTTTCCTATAAAGTATACAACCTGCAGGAAGCAAGTGGTGCTCTAGAATCAGTTCTCCATCACTTTACTATATTTTTCTACTGCTGTAAAGACTTTATTTTTCTCTTGTAAAAACACAGAACCAACTAAATGAGTGTGAGGACCATCATATCATCTACCCTTCCAGCTTTTATAGACCTGCAAGTGGTTTCATCTAGACAAGGATAGTAAAAAAGTGAGCAGTATTATATTGTTCTTCTAGACATGTATACTTCTATCATTATGTTGCTATTCCTCACTCTTCAAGTGATCAAGATTTTTTTTTTATTATTACACATTATGTTTGCATATAGCAGTGAATTAAATTGCTATAAGCAAGCATTTTACTGAATGAAACTGAATTATTCAGTCTGTTTTGTTGTCATTCGCTGTGGTTGGTCAAAGCTAATTACATGGTACAGATGGACTGTGATTGGCCCTGTCTGACCATGTGATCGAACTGACCAATCACAGCTAACAACACAATTGTACACAATGGATGGCATGAAAGGAAGCCATCCATTGTGAACAACTGTCATGTGACATGCTGTGATTGGTCATGGCGGGAACTGGTTAAAAATATATGCATTAAATTACCTAAAATACATTATATACATACAAATTCAACAAATCAATTATTACACTGTCCTAATTCTAATGGTTTGCGGACAGCTTAACTTTTGGTATTTATTTTAAAGCTTTTATATTTTTAGTATAATATACAATCTATACTTTACATATTACCATTTAGGACATGCCAATATATTTTTAGAGCTGTATGAGTTTATTTAAATTGACAGCACAGTAGTAGCAGCCTGGTTAATGCCTCTGATGGAGCTGTCAAAGGATCATTGACTATTCTGACTCATTCACATAATTGCATAAATCTCAGCTTGAGCTATTTAGCTCTGCATATAAAAGGCTTTTTTATAACAGGTAATAATGAAGCAGAAAAATTACCTAAAGCTCCAAATAATAATATGCAATATTGCATGTTTACCTAACTAGAAAAACATTTAGAAATGCTTAAGTCCTAACCATAATAAATAAAAAGTACACATAATGCCGCGTACACACGTTCGGACTTTGTCCGCCGGACCTAGTCCGGCGGGACTTCCCCACACACGCCCGGGCTTCCGAGCGTGTGACTTGCCCACACACGCCCGGACTTCTCCGGCGGACAATCCGCTGGAAAAAGTCAGCGGGAATGAACGGACTTTCTGATGAGCGGCAAGTCCGTTCATTTCAAAAGTCCGGCGGACTAGCCTACTAACGGCGGGATTGTCCGCGGGACTGCCAAGTCCCGCGGACAATTTTAAAACAAAACTTAAAACCTAGTCCGCCGGACTTTTGGTGCCAAAAAGTCCGCCAGCGCCCACACACGAGGGGATTGTCCGGTGGACTTGAGTCCAGCGGACAATCCCGCGGGATAGTCCCTTCGTGTGTATGCGGCATAACTCTTACACATTGCCTTTTGTACCAAGGCATACTGTACAACCAATCCTTAGAGGGAGACGTTAAAGTGTATCTAAAGCTAAAGCTTTTTTTTCAAATTTGAATTGAGTAGACAATGTTTAAACCCCTCTCAGATTTTCATTTGCACTTTTTGTCCTGTTGGCAAAACTTAGCTTCATTTCATGACCTTCAGATACATCAGGAAGTGACAAGAAATCTCTCTAAAGTGAAAGGAAATCCCCTGAGACAGTTGTATCCAGAACAGATGTCTCTATTGGAAAATTCCCCTTCACATCCTTTTCTGCTGACAACTGTAAAATTGTAGATTTCACAGTTCCTAGTTTGTTTTCTGAGAATGGACACCTGGACAAATAAAAAAAGGTGGCTCTCTCCAGCAAGGATACAGACAGCTAAAACCTGTTCTAATACATCCCAACTATATCTATAAATTTTGAAAAAAGTTTTGGTTTTGAATATGCTCATGTTCATCAAACTCCATAAAAGAAATTATTGATGCCATATGGACATTAACCGCTTGCCGACCAGCCAACGCAGTTGTACTGCAGCAACATGGCTCGGCTGTGCGAATCGCCGTTATGTTACGTCTGTAACATAGACGGCCACTAGGGGTCGCGTGCGTGAACGGAGAACCCGGAACTGTGTGTGTGAGAACCCGGAACCCGGACCTGGAACTGTGTTCAAACAAATGGTCCAGAGCTTAAGCGGTTAAAGGGATGGTCTTCATTTTTAGTTTGATAGTGCTACCTTTACATGTGATATGTGTTAAGACAGATAATCACAGTAAACAAGGCAGGCATACTAAAAAAAAAACCTTGATCAAAAAGTTTGCACCATTTTAAAGTTTAAGTAGGCAAGACCAATGTGCACAAAGGTGAAAAAAACTTGAATTCAAATGTATTTAATATGCAAAATGTAATTTTGACAACAAGATTAAATTGTGCATATGCAGAATAAACTGGTAGTTAAATAACCGACAAATACAGTCAGACTTTAGTTTTAAAAAATGCCATGAAAATATCAAGAAATTCCAGTAATAGCAAAAAAAAAGAAGAATCCAATAAACAAATAAAAAATACTTACCATCATATTGCCAATGTACATTTTTTAGCCTCCTCTAATCTCCCCAGCTGGCTCCATGGGGAATGTTACATGGCAGAATGTACTACTAGACCATATATTTTTTACATGTTGTTGTATTATAACACATTTCACAAGGACACCAGAGAAAACATTTCGGTAGGAAGCGGATGGTGCAATCAATACATGAAAAATTGAATATTCTACAACATAATCTCCAAAAAACATTTCTTAAAGTCAAATCACTTATTAAGTGAAGAAAACACAAATTGTTTACAATTCAGTCTTTCACATGCTGGGAGTAATCGCACAAGGGGGACTTGGAAAGAAAAAGCTAGTGTATTTCATCTCTTATTAAGCAGTTAGGTTTTAGGGCTTTTACACCAAATTACATTACAAGGAAAAGTAAATGAAGGAAATATATAATATGGTCTGCGTGTTGTGGTATTCAGAGCCAGTGCTGCTTTCATAAATATGTATGACTGTCTATCTGCAGGTTAACCAAGGTATGGTAAATTACTTTGCAGTGTATCATTCTGGGGTTATATTCTCAAATCTCATGAGAACAGCTTTGTTACAGGTTTGGAGCACTAATAAAAAACAGCAGTATGACTTGAACAGATGTTTTCCTTGGGCCTGCCTTGTTAATAGTCTTTTTAGCTTCTCCTAAGGACTTAAATCAGGTCTCATTCAGTCTGAATATTTGAAATGATGTTAACACCATCCACAATAAGCACTAACAAGGTACATTAGAAATGCTCAGGGTATTGAACAAGCTTTCTCGATGATTATACAAGACATTTCTACAAAGGTAGGGATGGCTGAAATGCTCCATAGCGAAGGTTGCACTTGGCAAGGAAGAAAGGCAGCAGAGTATATACAGCACAAGATAGAAATGTAGGCAATTAAAGGTGATAAATGAATGAAGCATATTTAACAAAAGTAAAGGCTGTGAAATAACATGTGAATGATAAGAGTATGTTCATAAACTGTGAAAAACAACCTCTGCTTGATTGTGGGTCACCTGGCATAATTTTCGACACTATGGTGGGAATGCTTCTTACCATTGCCAAACATAGTAATGATAACGTAAATGAGATATTATGAAGTTGGTTAAAGCTGGAGGAAGTGTTCCAGCAACCAAGATTATAAGAAGAGAAAATGTGGCTCTACAGTAATCCATAGTACCTCATATTCCAATGTGTCTGGCTACTCTACTATAAGATGCCTGCCCATTTTGAGGACAAAATTAAAAAGCAATGGTGGAAGTAAGGGTCTGGGTTTAAAGTTTACTAAAGATTACAAATGGCCATAGTGAGAGTAATGGTAATAATAAATGTTAATGATAAGTGAAATCTTTCACACACACAAGTATAAAGTTAAAATTCCTAACAAGAACAAACATCTAAAATTAAAATTGAAAAATATTGCGCTAAACTTAATTATTATAATACAATCATAATATGAAAAATAATAAACACTATCTACCTCCAATATATGTAAATACTGCTGACTTAACACACAAAGCAAGTGCTCAAACACAATTGCCTATAAATCCGTGCTATTCGTAAAACAGTTATACGTTAAACGTTATATCTTCCACAATTGGTGAATTTTTTTTTATTTTTGACAAATCTGTGTCCCATTCAGGAGATTTCCTTTCACATCCTGTTTTGGGGGCACAACAGAAAGTGAAAAGAAATATTTACAAATTGATGGGAAGTCCCTTCTTTTTTCTTCTATTTTTTACTAACAGGTGATTTACCCTACCCTTTTTTTGTGATAACTGTTTTGATATTTTGGATTTCCCTTCACTTCCTATCTGAAAAAGATCACCAAGACAGATAGAGATGGTGATTCTATCTAGAAGGGACAAGGACAGCAAAAAGGGTTCTAATCCTTTCCTGCTCTATACAAGATTTTAGAAAAGGTTTTTTTGGGCTATATACACAGTACACTTTATAACAATTCAGGACAACTCTGAAATGTTGTTCTGCATATGGAAATTGATGCAAAATTACTAAATAACTAACTACTATTGTAAAGGAGAGCATTCATTTTTTTCTCTTGCTGTCTGTTGTCCTGCGTTTTATTTTGAATGCAACCTTTGTGGTATATACTTTGACAGCAGACAGCGTGGGCAAGATACTGTTTTTGAATCTGTTTTAACTTCTTAGTGCTCATTAGCATTGTTTAGCATTCAGCTTGCATACACAGCCCCCAATGCAGAAAATTAAGAAAAAAAATTTGTGAATAGAAAAACTATATAAACATAAGTATGCAAGTAGGCCAAGCTGTTCATTAAAGGGGCTCCTTTTACTTTTGGCAATTAGTGAGCAATCTTACTCTTTCTTTTCTATATATAAAAATAGTATTTAATTACTTTCTTAAATACTTTGAGTCATTTAGGTGATACAATTTTATTTTGATTGAGCGTGTCCATTAGTGTAGTCACCAGGGAAACTACCTTACAGCCAGTTATGATTCTGGAACTATATTAATATTTTAATACTGTTTACACTTCAAAAGCAACACATACAAAACTCAACATATTGAACAGGCCGAGCCAAGGTTCCTGAGAAGGCACAGTATAAGAATACATGGATTTGCTCTATCAGACAATTCAGTCTGATATGGGAACTAGTCATACTTGAATGCATAAAAAATAGGTATAAAGGTACTCAAAGCATATAATAGAACAAATGTAAAAAAAAATATAGCATGTTGATACCCATAAAGCAATATGACACCCCCACTTTATTATAATATCAACAAGAATGAGAAGTGGACAGACATTTCAAAAGGCATAATGTCATATGAAAATGGACTGGGACCCCTTTACCAACTTCTTCCAAGCTTTGTATATTGTCTTGTTAGAGAACTTTTTAAATATTTTGTCAATAAACTAAAACATTGTTTGTGGTAAAATCCAATATTTTGGTTTCAAGTATGTGGATATTTTCACTTTTTACTAACTTTTTATGAGAGAAATTAGCTTTAAAGTTTGGTCTTGTGTATACTATGCCTGGTCAACAGCTATCACACTAAGCTGAACATAGCCATTCAACCTTTTGTGATTCTGTAGTTACAGACACACCTTCATTTTTAGTCGTAACTACAGTAGCTCAAAAACACATACATAATATTAAGGAGAAACAAGTGGAACTCTAAATTTCCCCCTGTTCTACATGACATTTTTCAAACATTTTCAAAAAGGTCTAAAGTTGCAATAACTACAAACTATCAATGTGTCAGTTACCACACACAGCATAAAAAATAAAAAATAAATGATTACCAAAATCGATAATGGACAAAAAATATTTGTCTTGATGGACAGGTCTTCATCCCTATTCATTTGAGCTACATCTGAATATCATAAGCTGCCTTGTATGGATTCTTCCCCTTTCTGTTCATTGATATAGTCAATTTAGAATTAGTAGCAAATTTCATAGTGTGCATAAAGAGCAATATAAAAAAAAAATATATATATATATATATATATATATATATATATTTGTAGATTTTTGTACTGGCATAGCAAGTGAAGGTACAGTAAACAGTACATGCCCAAATAACAGGTCCATAAACTTACAATGTAAGCACAGATAAACTCCAGGGTTTTGTGCCATTTCTATTGTCTGTAAGTCTGGATCTATGACCACAAGCTATAAAACCTTCTGATATATTTCTTTATCACATGTATGACCCAACTGCACTCCTTCTTATGTATAAAGAACAAAATATACATATAATTGTAGATTTTTGCCATGACATAACAAGTGAAGTTATGACTAGGTAATCCTCCAAATAGTAGTACCATACCTCAAGTTGAATTGAGTTAGAATTCAAACAACTCTCCTTTTCAAGTTTGCAAGACTGGTGCAGAAGAAAATGCCAGTTTCAATAATCAGATTCTCTGTTTCCAGGTTCCATTCTTTTCAACGGGCACCTCTTTTACCGCCCACAGTATACCCTGTTTCCCCGAAAATAAGACCTAGCGTGATTGTCAGTGATGGCTGCAATATAAGCCCTACCCCCCAAATAAGCCCTAGTTAAAGTCCTTGTAGGTCTTATTTTCAGGGCAGGGCTTATTTTCGGGGAAACAGAGTTGGGCTTATTTGGAGGGTAGGGCTTATATTGCAGCCATCACCAACAATCATGCTAGGTCTTATTTTCGGGGAAACAGGGTATATACGTCATTACTTTTATGTTTAATACCAGGGTTATGGCAGAAGCTAGCTGTGGGCGATTTGGCATCTGCTAAAAGTGATCCTGGTGGCAGATCCACCACGGGATCACTTTTAGAGGCGGTGGGAGCAGTATCCCCTCACGTCACTTTTCTGGTCCTTTCCGGGTTTACTGGAGCCGACGGTAAACCCAGAAGCGATTCAATTCGCTGCAATTCAAAGCGAGTGAGTGCAAGATGGCCCCCACTCGGCTCTATGCTCTTGGAGGACCTGAGCAACCTCCAATGCCACTTCCGGTTCTCGAGCTTAAAGAGATGTTTTTTTATTATATATTTATATTAAGTCAAAGTGTTAAAAAAATATATATATTTTCTTTTGCTTTTAAAGATAAATGAGAGGTTTGGGGTCTTTTTGACCCCAGATCTCTCAATAAAGAGGACCTTCCATGCTTATTTCTATTACAAGCGATGGTTACATTCCTTGTAATAGGAATAAAAGTAATAAAAAATGTATTAATTAATAAATAAATAAAGGGGCAGTGTAAAAAAATAAAAAAAATTAAAATAACTAATAAAAAAAATGTAAAGTGCCCCATACCTCCATGCTTGCGCAGAGAAGCGAATGCATACGTAAGTCGCGCCCACATATGTAAAGGGTGCAATCATTAGAGCAAGAGCGATAGTTCTAGCACTAGACCTCCTCTGTAACGCTAAACAGGTAAGCCTTAAAAAAATGTAATTGTCGTCTATGGAGATTTTTAAGTACCGTAGTTTGGTGCCATTCCACGAGTGTACGCAATTTTAAAGCATGACATGTTAGGTATCTATTTATTTGGCATAACTTAATTTTTCACATTATACAAAAAAATTGGTGTTTTTTTAATTCATTAACCACTTCAGCCCCGGAAGATTTTACCCCCTTAATGCCCAGAGCATTTTTTGCAATTCAGCACTGTGTCGCTTTAACTGACAATTGCACATTGTACCACAAAGATGTTGGCAAGCAACGTTGTACCCAAACAAAATTAACGTCCTTTTTTTGCCACAAATAGAGATTTATTTTGGTGGTATGTGATCACCTCTGCCGTTTTTATTTTTTGCGCTATAAACAAAAAAAGACCGACAAAAAAGGGCAATATTTTTAACTATTTGCTATAATAAATATCCCCAAAAAATATATAAAAAAACAAAGTTCTTTCTCAGTTTAGGCTGATATGTAATCTTCTACATATTTTTGGTAAAAAAATTGCAATAAGTGTATATTGATTGGTTTGCGCAAAATTTATAACGTCTACAAAATAGGGGATAAATTTATGGCATTTTTATTACAAAGGTTTATTTATGGTGGTGATCTGCGATTTTTATCAGGGCTGCGACATTACGGTGGACAGATCGGACACTTATGACACTATTTTGGGACCACTGACATTTATACATAGCCACTGATTACTGTGTAAATGTCACTGGCAGGGAAGGGGTTAAACACTAGAGGGTGATTAAGGGGTTAAATGTGTTCCCTCAGCGTGTTCTAACTGTAAGGGGGTGGGCTACCTAGGACATGACAGAGGCATGTCACTAGGCAGAACAGGGAAATATCTTGATTACATGTCCCCGTTCTGCCTCTCCTCATCATGATCGCGGACCACTGGCGGACATCGAGTCCGTGGGACCCGTGGGCATGCATGCTCGCTAGCCCGGGATTATGAAGGGATGTACGAGTACACTCTTTTGCTCACCCATGCCATTCTGCTGTCGTACATCGGCGGGCGGCGTTCGGTAAGCGGTTATAGTGTATTTTTTCCCAAAAAAATTGCATTAGGAAGACCGCTGCACAAATATAGTGTAACATAAAATACTGCAACAATCACCATTTTATTCTCTAGGGTCTCTGCTAAAATAAATGTTTAATGTTTTGAGGTTCTTAGGTTTATTAGGGTTTAAAGTTTGAGGTTGAGGTTTTGAAATTGAGGCCAGTTCAGGACTGGCCATTAGAAATGAGGTTCAGGTTTGTGTTGAACATGGGTTTGTGTACAAATGCGGTCATTCACCACTATAGCAGCCACCTAACAATATTCACTTCCTCCATTTCTATAAAGCAAAAGCACCAGGAGGAAGAGGGTGAGTATGAGGAGAAGGGTTGGGATGCTAAACCCCATAATTTGTGCTTGAGTGGGATGAGGTCATTGAGGACACTGTTGTCCTCAGCAACAAGAACTTAGGGTCCTCTACTGTAGAAATTTTGCTGAAATGCTTGTATAAGGACCCCAAAATAATAACCATAAATGAGAGGGACCATTATTGGGTGGCTATCTATTTGGATCCCCTAATCAAGGGGTAAATGGCATATTTCATGCTACCATCCCAAAAGCAGTACAAAAACACCACTTAAACTAGGTTCTGCAGAAGAACCTCTAGGACACATTTCTTGAGAGTGCAGGATTCCCTCCCATGCACAATGTGTCTCTGATCCTCAGATCATTGAAGAGAAGAGCAGTGGTGGTAGTGTTGGCGGCTGCCTCAGTCACATGTTTAAAATATTTTTTTACTACAGTGGACAAGCCCTGCTCCAGGCAGTGTCTCAACTATATGAGTACAGATTACTTGGGCTCCATGGCTGATGCAGGACTCGGGTCTGAACATGCAACCCCTGCTGTGCCTGGCAGTGTCTCATCTCTTGTTACCACTTGTCTCTCACTTGTTACCAACCTTTTGGCTTGTTAATGACTACACTTTTTCTTGATCCCTACCTGCTATATCTGCAAAGCTGAGGACTGCAACCTGGTAATAATAAGCAGTAAAACCCATCTCCACTATCTGGTGAACACCGTTTACTGCTTAGACTCTGCATCTTGGGTGAACCTGTTTCATCTGCCAGAATGACCTGCTTCTGTACTTATCCACCTGCTCAGTAAAATGCCTCTCTACTGCTATAGCTACTAGTCTCCAAGCCTGACCCCTGACCGTGACACAGACACTCTTCAAAGTGAAGACCACATGGATAATCAGATGTCCAGGCTGGACCACTATCAGAAGCTTGTACAATGTGTACTGGAGCATCTGGCTTGCCAGTGTGCTGACTGAGAATACCTTCAGCTCAGCAGGCAGTATTGTTACACAGAGACAAATTGTCTCTTGCCTTATTTCATCTCTCACCCTTTTACTGCAGCCTAAGGAAGCTGCTTACCTACAGTCCAGCCACTGTACAATATTTGTGGATATTATCTAGGAAATAATGCGCTCTAATGTTTATTTCAAGCTACAACTGGCCTCATCACTCCCTTCTACATTGCGGACTTAAAAAACTGCTTACATAATGTTCAGTCATTGTATATGTGTGAAAATCGTCTCTAAATAATACAGTCTAATGTTTATTTGAAGTTAACACATGCCTCATCTTTTCCTCCTACATTGTGGCCTAATCAAGCTGCCTACATACTGTCCAGCCACCATAAAATTTGTGGATATTGTCTCTAGGATAATACATTCTAATGTTTCTTTGACGATAAAACCTGCCTTGCATCTCACACTTGCATTGCAGGCACAATTAAGCTGCCTATATACTGCCCACCCACCGAACAACATTTGATTGTTTCTCAGATATTATACTCTAATGTTTATTGCTGCTGTATTCAAGCCAATAAATCATGTAAAAGGTAAAAAAAAATTTGACGAATCTCACAAATCAAACTGGGGCACATTTGTTCAACCATAATTACCATATTATTATGTACAGCAATCTTGTGCAAGGATTATCAATGTGAACAATGTATGTCACCATAAAGCCCACTCTTGTGATGAAATCTTTGTGGTACAAGATCCAGCTGCTAGAAAGGTACTTTAATGAACTAAAGAATACAGAAAATTATGTTTCTCTTTGAGAACAATATATTCCCCTGAAAATACACCTTAAAAATTGCATTACAAATGTTTTTTGAATAGATCTCATCATTCCTGATCATTTATCTTTAACAAGTTCATTTTGATTTTCAGAGGTTGACTCACATCAAAACATGCCGCAAATGGAACACTTTTCTTAGTAATTGACATCTAACTAACAAATCATTCTTGTTCACCATAATTATATATGCAATTTACAGTTTTAACCAAAGCAAATAGAATAACATACTGAAAAAGAAATACTATTAATTTTTATGAAAAAAAAAAATGCCCCTTTGGTAATACAGAAAATTACATGATTTAGACCTGTAAATTGGACATGTGGAAATATGTTAAAACTTAGCCTTTTTGGCATCTGAGAAACATAAGGTCAGACCAATATATTTTACTGATTAAAAACCAAGTTTATCGCTTTGTACCATGTTTTTAAAGACAATGCATATACATTTTGTTACAGCGTAGAATTTGATACAGTATCAATCTTGTCTAAGAGATCGCTTTTGTATAACTTGAATAAACCTAGAGAGAAAACATGTAAAAAAAACATAGTACTAAATGTTTTTTTTTTTTTCCATCTCCGTGCCAGAAACAATACACAGATGAAAAACATGGGCCATATTTATGAAGCCGTGGATCTAACTTTCACCAAATATTCACTGCAAATGAATCTTCCAGGTGCAGGTGTTTAATCAGAATCAGCTTTATTGGCCAAGTATGTGCAACAAGTCTTAAGCCTGGTACACATGAGCAGAATATTGGCATGCTGGAAAAATATCAGGGGATTGGCATCTGATCAGCACCTGCAGCCAATGGACTGCAAGCACTGATCAGTGTGTTCTGATAGGGTGGCAGTCCCCCTGTCAAAACACAATAGCTTAGCAGGGAGATCGCTGTACTAACATTGCAAAGTTAGTACAGCAAACTCCTTGCAAGCTCCTCAGTTTTTTCCCCGTGTATACTGGGCTTTAAATGATAGCATTTGGTTTATCAGCAGTATGCATTTGGTGAAAGTCACATTCACTACTTTGTAAATATGCCCCTTTAAGTACATTCGCTAAAAATACAAATGTGGAAATGATATGATAAATAGTAATACATTCATCTTAGTTTGACCGAAGAAAAATTGGCCACCATGGGTTACTACATTATGCCATTAAAGCATTGTTTTCGCAAAATGGCGAACACCCTAATGTAATAAGCTGCAGCATTAAATATAATCAATATTTAATGACACTGGATAGGTTAGTCATTCACTAGTATAGGCTAGCTTAGTTCAAATATTGTTTTAATTGTTGCTGTTGCATTATGTATGTCTAAGCAATCAACTGACACCATCCTCATCTGCTCATCTAAGGGGTGCATTAATAACCAGCCTGGAAAATCCAACCCAGTAAATTAAGCCTTCTCCTGAGACTTTTCAAGGGGTGGGAGGTACTTCATTCATTGCCATTGTCATTTAGGACTAAAGATGATACACCTTATGCTTAGGACCAAGCAATGTTTACATTTTGGCTATGTGCTTTTCATTTAGCAATAACTTTGTCACTACCTAATTACTGAAGTAATACATTTCATGGCTTCAGTAAGACACAAGGTTTTCTTTTGGTGTTATTTCTTCCAATAATTATTATATTTTTGTGCATTTTAAAGGAAAACCATTTAAAAAAAATACTTTTCCAGTTTTAACTGTGTTAACTATTAAACAATTAGTGTTGCAATAGATTCAGGATACCTATTTTATTTTGCAACATGGCCTTTATTTAATGACTCTAAAATTATGAGGGAAGAATGAGGGCATGGCTTGCCTAAGGCCAAGAGCAGACACAAGTGAGAGGGCTCCAGCACCTAGAAGGAGACAACACTGGGTTACCACTAACATTGCCCTTCACTCACTAGTTATGGAGTGCAGTAGGACAAGAAAAAGTCAGAGCTCTAGTCAATCGGCAATTTCCATCCCCACTACAGGATGCAGGCATTGTTTGTCAGTGGGGTATTTCATTACATCTGTTGGTGAGGTAGAATGAGAATGCACATTTTTTTCTGTTCCAATACTGACTTCTTTGCGTTCCTGAAGGCCCTAAGCCTCATTACTGTGGAACTGGAGCTGAGGCTTTACCCAAATCCACCTGTATGTTTTCCACTTGTTCTCCCTTAACAGTGGCAAATGGTGCCTCCCTCATCCCATCACCACCAGAACCATCAGTCTCAGTTCCACAATCGACCCCTTAGAAGCTGCCTATTCACCTACCGCTGCAGCATGGAGTATCTGTAACATAACTGTAACTCATACGTTCTAGTTATATAGGTGTTATGTACCCAAAGAGCAAGGATAACTTGACACAAATTTGTGGCAGTGTTGAATTGTAAGTATGTTAACTTGCTGCACATTTTCACTGGCAAGTTGTACACTTGCAGAGTACTTGAAGCACAAGTTCTAGTTGACTCTTTTCCAATTTGTAGCAAATTTGCATGGCAAGTCTCTAGCAAGAGCAAAGTTGCAGTGGTAAATCTACAGCAAGAGCTCTGCAAGTCACAGTGACCCCTGTGGTGGGATGACTATTGCACAACATAACTGAACTAGAACTTGCAGCAGACTTGCAGAATGTTTGTAAAGAAAGTTGATCTGGAGTCATGCAATGTGGGCTTGCTGCAATTGTGCAACAAATGTGTGAAGCCTGGCAAGGCTAGCAATAGCTTAGCAAGTCATTTTCAAATTTGCTGCACAATTGCTTGCTATTTTTGAGGTGACTATTGGACTTTCCCCTGCCTACATGAATGCCAGCTCCTGCTGACAGATAGCTGTGAATTCCTACCATCTCTTATTACCTACTTTGTGGGACTTCGTGTTGATTTTTATACCATCTGTGTTATATGTGTGCCTATGCTACCTCAGGAAGCTCAGGGTAGATCTTGTATGGTCTCTGTTCTTATACAAGGTAGGACACTTTCACAGTCACTCTCCTACAGTTATGCAATTATAACACACCGAAATTAGCTTTTTTCCCCTTTCCAAACGTGAACTATGTTTTTGCAGGCAGTCCTTCTTTGCGTCTTTACACACTGCATTTCACTTTTGTTATTTCACTGTACTTTATGCCCTATTTCCTGGGGATATAACCTATGTCCCTATCCCTGACCTTGTCAATTCACTGCATCTGCGGAATAGGATCAAGCCACCTTATGTTTGTTCCCACACTCACTCCTTCACTTGAGTTCTGTAGATTTTCTATGGCTGCCTTGAAGGCCCTGGGATCTGTGTATTACTCTCCATTCTCCCGTTGGTTCTTCAGCTTGGCCTTCTAGGATATTTCAATCCCACAGAGACAGTATCCACAAACATAGTCTTAATGTATAACTTCCATATAACTTGATAAATGGGTAGTTTGCTTTGTTTGTCCTGCCCTTTTCTCTTCTCTCTCTCACTTCCCTTGTTTTTTTTTTCTCTCCATCACCTTTTTCTCTATTCTTACACCTCTTATGTGGCCCTTTGGTCCAGTGGGGTGACAACACCATAACACCCCCCCCCCCCCCCCCATATGGTATTCCCTATAACATCAGTCTGTTGCATATTTATTGCATTTGTCTTATCACACTGCATACAATACTGTAGATCTTGCCGTCAAACACTTCTTATTCATTCTACAACATTATGGGGTGTGTCTTCTCTGGAATTGTATCTGTTATTCTGTATGGAAAAACCTAATAAAAACATATTTTTTAAATAATAATAAAATATAAAAATAAAATAGGAAGGAGGATTAATTAGGAGGCAATTATGACTAATAAGCAATTAACTTGGGGTTATATGTTAAAAAAATCTTTATTAAAAATAAAATGATACTTTTTAACATTTACTACAGAAAGAAGTCAAATTAATAGCTCACTCTCTCATTTAGTTGTTGTCAATATTATTCAAAATTTGCAGTGATAGAATTATGTAGGTTCACAATGCTGACCTTTCCTTTCGAAAATGCTAATGACATGGCTGTCAGGCTGATCAGATGAGTCGCTGACTCAGAACAATTATGAAGCTTAGGAGATTTGACTTTGCTCTAACTATATTTGCGTCATGAATTTCCTGGGCCAGTGATTCAGAAAGTAAAGCAATTAGAGAGAACCAAGCAAAGAGCACTTTCAGATTAAGGTTAGCATCAACAGTCTCTGCATTTCTCTCAGTGCAGGCTTCTTTGAATTTAGGCTTCTGTTCTGGAGCATCATATAGACAAAAGTTTAAAGTATAGGGCAAAATAATTTTCTTTAGTTTTGAAGATAGTGGATAAAGGTTAGGCCCTGTGTCAATTTTTTTGTCTGTCTGTTTCCCGGTTAGGTAGACTTATCTTTCTGTTTGTCCTGGGGTCCTCAGAAGAAAATAAGGTAAAATCCCAAATTTAAGAGTTGTCACCAGAGCAAAAGGTGAAGCTAAACCATCCAATGGGATAAACCTTCCACTAATAACTGTCTAAAGGCCCGTACACACGATCTGACTTTTTGACAACAAACATGCAAATTAGCTGTTTTGTGGCAACATCTGACCGTGTGTATGCTCCATCAGACAAACTCTTTCGGTTTTCATCTGACTTTTGTTGGCTGTGCGAACGGACAAACTTTCTGGCAACAAAAGTCAGATGGAGCAAAGTCTGATTGTGTGTACACAAAACCATCGGACTTTTGTACAATGTACAAATACGCATGCTCAGAACCAATGCAAAAGATCAGACAACAATACAGAAGTTGACCAAAGGTGGCTCTGGAGTATTTGAACGTCCTCTTTTGAAGTGTCATCAGTACGTTGAAACGTCACTACGTTCGTGTTTGTTGCCTTAAAAGTCCGATCGTGTGTATGCAATACAAACTTGCGGCCAACGCCCTTTGTACAAAAATCCACGGGAAAGTTTGTACAAAGTCCGATCGTGTGTATGACGCTTTAGATGGAAGTTAACTTCATGTCCGTAAGATTTCCTATAGTTTGCTGTAGCATCTTTAGGATAGGAAGTAAAGTGAAATCTCCCCAGTTAGACAGCACAAAAGAACACAATAAGTGTGTACACTCTTCCCTTTCTTTTATATATGTAGCGCTAGCTCCTGACGAGCATGCGCTATATGTTTTTGCAAATTAATATTCCTGAAACCACAGTTGGGTTTTAGGGCTAATTATGCTAAATTATGAAAAAATGTACTGAAATGTACATGACTCTGCGCATAAATAAATGGGTTTAGAATGCTTCTTAGGACACTATAAACGTATTGGTGTATAACTATTAAATGAGATGTTAAAGTGCTAATAATCTACAGTACTCTTATTAGATAAAGTGCATTAAATAGTGCTAATAATATCATGTGGTACTCATACAACTAAAATTAAAATAAAGTGCATATCTCATAAAAATTTATATTATACATAAAATGGTGTATAAATACACAGCGACAATAAACAGTGACAATATATGTGTGTTTACAAAAAATAATGAAGTGTTGATAAATAATAAATGAATGTATCCACTGGGACAGTTCCATACAGATAAAACTGTGTGTCCAATGTCCGATATGGTGTGCCAGTACACAATTGCTGTAGTTCACTCCAATAAAGTGCTTGAATGTGCTCAGTTCTTTCAAACGTGGTGATAAGATCCCATCAATAAGTGACTTGATGCTTGTAAACTTTATCGGTGAACAATAGGTGAAGAATCCAATATTGTGCTCACAGAGCCCTTACCTTTTTGTTGTATACATTACGCTTTTGTTGCCAATTGGTTCTTTGTCTCCCTCTGGTAGTGCTGTTATGGTGAAAGACCTCTTGGCTCCATGTCGGAAATCATAAAAAGGAAGGATGCTCCAAATAGTGTATTAACTTCATAAAAATACTTTAATTTTAAAATATAGTTGCTTACATTTAAAATAACAATGACTTTGGCCAAGTGGTGAATATTTCAGAGGGCTAACTGCATTACAGCAGCGTTTTTTGCGCCCTTCTTAGCTTACTTCCGGTTCACGGCGCTGACTTCCGGTTCAGGTTTGTTTACATCCGGCCTGTGCGTACCTACGCGTTACGTCACGCTACGCTCCTCGTGACTTTTTCAACCCATTTATTTATGCGCAGAGTCATGTACATTTCAGTACATTTTTTCAGTTATTTATATTGATTGGTGATCATTATCAGACTCAGCAGCATTCTCGGAACACACTTTTTAAATTAGTTTTATAGTAGCGCAGAAGTCCACTTCCTTATATATATATATGCTAAATTATGATTTCAGTACCAGTCTGGCTGGATTGCACTGAGTTCTACTTGGCCGCAGGTTTCGCTGTCACCGCCGGGAAGTATGAGAACGCAGTTTAGCTGGGTGTCATGGATGGCACTCTTTCTCTTGGAACAAGCCCAGTGGGAGTGGCATCCTGCTGTGCCTTCTGAGAGGTGGTATTTAAGGTACTGAGATCACGTGCTTCTGGATTCCGGTCCAGAAAAGATCTTCTGTCTGTTTGGTCCTGGTCCTCCAGACTAGCCCCCACGGCCCTCCTGGCCTGGGGTGCGGATCCATGCAATTCCAAGTCTCGGGGCTGGATAGCCCGAGGCGAAGCAACTGCAGGGACAGGCCTGAATGCACAAGGCTGGTTTCTGGAGGCTCAGTTGAAGGACCCTTTATGGATCTACACTCATACAGTATGGCCGGACCGGCTCAGAGATACTGGTACCGTATGATAGCTCTCTAAATTTGTCTATTTCCCTCAGTTACATTCAAGTCTGTGGCAGAAACTTTTCTCAAGTGTTCTACATCCAAGTCTGTGGCAGAGACTTTTCTCAAGTGTTCTACATCCAAGTCTGTGGCAGAGACTTTTCCCAAGTGTTCTACATCCTGAACTTTCCTCCTAACCCTCTACCCTACATTAAGAGACTGTATTATCGCTTAAATAAATAACCCAAAAAGGAAGATTCAGTGTCAGTTTCTGCATTTCTTTGGGCCATCAACCACGGGAAACCCTAGATGGAGACGAGGTAAAGAAGGTAACGGTAAGCCCAATAAAACCAGCAGCTCCTTCAGGGGTTAGTGCTACATATATATAATGTGTACATAGAAATATATATATATATATATATATATATATATATATATATATATATATATATATATATATATATATATATATATATATATATATATATTATATATATATATTTATTAATAATAACATGGATTTTACAACAAATGATTTATAAAAATGTGTGTCTCTAATACATACATACCATAATTAATAATTTAACTCCAGAAATGTTGTGTTATGCTCTCCAAAATACATGCCAGGTTATGTGATTGCCAAAATGAACTCTTGGCTCATTAAATGTAATAATTTTGCAGTGAATACTTTTAATCAAGCAACCATAAAATCATCACTTTTAAACTATTTCTAAACTTGATCGTATTCTTTAAACCCAGCAAGGATAAACATAGAATATGCAAGACTACACATTATATATATTGCATATATCAAACTGCTCTCTTTTTTTTCCTGACATGTACCTTGTCTGCCCCTTATTTTTAGGAATAGATGAAAGTAAATGTATCTTCAAGAGCCACTGTGTTCTCTGTTGACAGGTATGATTGCATCAGCAAGCAATATTTTGTAAATTCAAATCAAATATAAGGGTAGAATTGAAAGCAGCCCCCTGCCCACCATGGTTGCAGTTGTTGCTCAGTAGTTAAGTCACTGTAAAGTTCAGATTATGAAAAAAATCAATACATGTGGTTTTCTCAAACCACTAAAATCCTTTGATACTTTACAACCATAGTAGATTTTTCTTGAATGCATCCCAAGAGGGCAGCAAGCAGAAAATCTCAAAAAGGGGAAAAAAAATGTTGGCTTGGAAATGTTTTCATAATTATTTCATCATGTCTGTATTTTAACATCACACATGTAAAAATTGTGAATTTATTTTTCAGTAACCAACTTTGAAGATCAACCTATATGTTACATCTGTTAAGTTTCAGGGAATTTGTTTGCAAATATTTTAAAATGAATGTTTAAACGAGAGAAAAAGTTTGTAATGTCTATTTATTTTATTAAGTATCATCAAGTCTGAAGTATAGAAAAAAAACACAATATTTTACAATGTCAGTTGAATTTGTGAATGCTTGGATGACACATAATTAAAGTGTAATGTTTTTTAAGGACTTACAGTCATAAACTTTTTGTGACTATCGTCTATCAATGAATTGTTTTTAAATGATGTTGCAGCACTTTAGAAGTTCCCTTCACTGAATCATAAAACAATTTTAAATAGCATTCTTAGTTGTCCCCTTGCTCTTCAAAATCAATAAACACATGCCACGATGGAAAGAAGACTCCGTAAATCACTGTTTTCTTTGAAGACGCAATCCCATTGGGCCTGGATGAATAAATAAGAGAGCTTTCACTCAATTCAAAGCCTGTAACAACTTTAATTTGATGTATCCCCTTGAAAATGCTGTTATAGATTTGGTTGAAGGATCTATGTGCTTTAGCCCAAGAATACATCTGCTTTTGGTGGACTCGTCCCCTACCTGTTTAAAGGGGCTCCAAAATGAAGGTATTCTAACTACACTAGTTTAATCTACTGTGTGTAGACCACCTGGATATTTATACTGAGAAATAACAATATTCACATCCTTCAAAATATTAGCAAGTGTTAATTTAATCTACAGTATTAGTTTATTTTACGTGAATTCTCAGAGGGATTTCTTATGGGTATGTGGTGGCATACATAAATTAAAATGGCACTTGAAATGTTAGGACAGTAAAAATACCCACAAATTACCCCTTTTTGGAAAGTAGACAGTCCAAGTTATTTAGTAAGAGGCATGGCGAGCTGTTTGAAGTTTCAATTTTTTGTCACAATTTTTTGGAAAATCAAGAAGTTAAATAAAAAAATATTCTACAATCTTTTTTTACACACTGTCACCAGTGCAGTACAGTGTCATCATGTGACTGGTGTCATTTTTTTATATACTTTTATAGTTTTTCTACTTTATTTCTTTGTTTTGTTTTTTTACACACTTTCATGTGAGTAGTTTAGTATCACCATAGTGACACTATACTACACTGGGGGTGATGAAGGATTTTTTTTTTAATATTCTTTATTTATTCAAAAGAACTGTGCATTCATCAAAATAATATACCACATAATAAATTCAAAATCGTCACCTAATCCAAAACCATTTCAAAACAGCCTATTATTAAAATAACTATGGCACAGGTCACTAGAGGCAAAATGTTCAGACACCACTAACATTATTTTCTCACTTATACCATAATAAAAGAAATGATTCAGAATAATATATTAGAGTATTCTCAAATGAACACTTCAGCTCCTTCTTTTTCGAAATTTTAAAAAAAAAAGGGTAAAAAAAAAACAAAAAAATGGGAGGGGGAATCAAAAAGGAAAAAAAGGGGGAAAGAGGGGAGAGGGAAAAAATGAGAAAGGGCCAGAGTGATGGACTGCATACATGTATTGACCAAAAAGGACAGAAGAACCTCAGTCCCCAGCATAGCTCTCCAAGAGTAACCTACCCTCATCTGAGTTTACAAACTTGTTCCAGTATGACCATGTTTTAGTATATTGTTCCCTTCTGTCCTGGGCCACAAACACAAGATATCCCATAGCATTGATACACCTAACCTTATTGAGCCACATAGAAATGGTAGGAGGATTAGGATCCCTCCAACACATAGTGATACAAGCTTTAGCAGCATTAACCAGGTGACCAAGTACTGATTTCCTATATGTCTGAGTTGGAATTTGTGTACAGTGGAGCAGGAAGATGGCTGGATCCTCTGGTATTGGGGCATCTGTCAATTTTTGAGATATCCTTTGGACTTCCAACCAGTACTGTTTAATCCTCGGGCAAAGCCAGAAGATATGGAATAAGGTTCCCTGTCCCTCTCTGCATCGCCAACAACTATCTGAGGCCTCTGAAAAAATCCTGTGAAGGACTGACTGAGTACAGTACCAGTGTGTTAGTAATTTATAATTAGATTCCTGAATACGTGTACAAATAGATGATTTCAAAGAGAGATAGATAATATTCTGACACTGGGCAGTTGTAAAGAGTCTATCAAGATCTCATTCCCATTTCTCTTTCCCATTTATTAAGACCCGGCAACAAAAAATCATCCGGAGGGGCTAGTAACAAAGTGTATATTTTAGAAAGAGACCGAGGGAGAGGATCTTTACCCTCGCTATACGTTTCAAACTTTGGCTGTTGACATCTGAAATTTGCCAGGGGTCCTAGGGATCGAAAATAGTGACTTATCTGTAGCGCCTGCCAAAAGTTTAAGCAAAATCTACCCCCCGAGGCCTGGAAACATCCCGTCTCAAGAAGACTAGGAAACAGACCTGACACTGTGCCTGGAGGAAAGCCAGGATAAAATAGGGAATAATGGTGAATGTATTGAGGAGAGTTTAAAGGTCTGACAGACCGTAAAGCCTACTCGGAGTGTGGGGCGTATAGTCGGATGTTTCTTAATAGAAGCTGGAAAAGTTGCACAATAGACATGTGCATTCGTTTTCGTCCTAATGCATTTTCATCTGAATTTCTGGTATTTTCGTTATCGTTTTAACAAACGATAACGAACGCGCAGAGTATCGAAAACCGAAATATCCGACATAAACAAATGCTTTATTTTAATTTTCGTTGCAACAGTTCGATATAGATAGGAGATTCGACATGACGCTGACAATAGCGATCTGTGTCCATCAAACCTGTGGTCGAATGTGCCTAACCTTAGCTCTATTAGTTCAAGATTATTCTACATAGAGAGAAAAGATTCGACATTATAGAGACAATAGCAAAAAAGGTCGAATGTGCCTAACCTAACTCTATTATGGTCAAATGCTCCACCCATAGGCTATAGAAGAATTCTAATGTTGGTTGACTAGTAATAATAATTAATAAATATAATTATTACTATTGTTATACAACATTAGAATTCTACTATAGCTTGTAAGTGGAACATTCGAACCAGAAATTTACGATTGCGGCGTCGTACAGTTTAGCTGCTCCATCGAATCTTCTTAGAACATTCGACAGACACCATAAGCCTTCAATAACAGATTCCACCTTAATTATTTTGGATTTTCGGAGGAATTATTTTTTTAACAAAACAAAATAAATAAAAACGAATTTCAGGAGTAACTAAATAAATGTTTTTTTTGGATGAAAATTAAATTCCAAAACAAAATATTTCAGTGTGCACATGTCTATTGCATAACACCACAGTGCCCTGTGTAAAGGGACAATGTTAAACTGTTGCTCAATGTCCATCCAGAGTTTAAAATCTCCATGTCTGCACCAATCAATCACGCTACAAAGATGGGCAGCTTGATAATATTTAAATGCATCCAGGGCAGCCACTCCACCATGGCAGTGTCAAAAGGCATCTACACAGACTAACTCATTTATGAGCCCACATAAACTTGGTGAAAAGAGCACTGCTTTGGCAAAAAAAGACCACAGGGATGGAAATAGGTAGTGCCTGAAAAAGATACACAAACTTTGGTAGAATGCTAATTTTGATGCTATTACATCGACCAAACCAAACATGTATATCTTGGTGCCATTTATCTAAGAAGGAGCGGACTGAACTAAGCAATGGTGGAAAGTTCAATGCAAAAGTATCGGCTAAGTTTGAAGAGATATATGTGCCTAAATAATTTAATGCAGCGAACATTCATTTACATTTGAAGATAAGTTTAAGTAAGGTTTTGCGCAAAGAAGGAGATAAGGCCACTCCCATAAATTCAAATTTAGTATAATATATTTTCAAGTTTGATACGGCTCAGTATCGGTCTATTTACTTTATAAGATTAGGCAGTGATACAGTACGTGTGGATTGGACAAAGAAAAAAAAGCATATCATCTGCATAGACCGAGACTTTATAGTTCAGATCTCCTACTTGCATCCCCGAAATATTGCGGTTTAGCCGAATATTATTCAAAAAGGGCTCTAACGTAAGGGCAAATAAGGGTTAAAGCGGACAACCCTGGCGGGTGCCATTTGAATTAAGAAAGGACTCTAAAAACACCCCATTTACCTTGACCAAGGCCTGTGGGGCAGATTAGACTCTAGCAATCCACTGAAGCATCTGGATACCTATGCACATATGTTTCAAAACTGCCAACATAAAAGTCCAGTTTACCCTATCAAAGGCCTTCTCTGCATCTGTATTCAAGAAGACACTGGGAATACTAGTTTGATTGGCGTAATGGACCAGGTTAAGCACTTGATGGTATTATCTCTCGCTTCAAGCAAGGGAATAAAGCCCACTTGATCAAAGTGTACCAGCTGAGGAAGCTGGGATTGAAGACGAGAGGCGAGTAATTTGGTGAACAGCTTCAGGTGCACATTTAGTAAAGAAATCGGTCGATAACTACCGCAGTCCGACACATCTTTCCCCTCTTTGGAATAACTAACATATGTGCCACCAGTGCAGCTGGGGGGGATGAGGTGGACTGTCCCAAGGCATTAAATACTTTACTCATATGTGGGCCTAACAAGGTAAGAAGAGTCTTATAATACTGTATGGTAAATCCATCGGGACCCAGTGCCTTCCCAGCTTTAGTAGCCTTCACCACTGTATGTAATTCCTCAACAGTAATGGGGGCTTCAAGGTCACCACGAACTGAGGATTGAAGATGAGAAAGATGCGCAGAGGAAAGATACTCCTTCAAAGGTGGAGAGGATAGAGCAGACGCAGCAAGGTTATATAAGGAGGAGTAAAATTCTCCAAAAGTCTGTGCAATATCTTTTGGCTGGGAAACCATCTGTCCATCTTTGCTCTTTATATATGGTACATATGAAGACCTATGTTGTTCCCTAAGAGTCCTGGCTAATAATTTCCCACATTTGTCGCCAGATTCATATGATATCTTCCTACAGAATTGCATTGCCGCTTTACACTTTAAAGCCGACACCTGTGGCCAGAGATGTCGCAGGAATTTATATATTTTTTTTTAAACATGATTATGATTATTACTGTAATAGCAATGTTTTGACCTGTCATGAATGGGTTACATTCATAACAGCTGTGAGTATAGTGATCTGTGATTGGCTATGGCTAATCACATGGTACAGGGTGCTGTAATTGGCTCAGGTTAGCTGTAGGCCAATCACATCATCACTATAGGAATCACAGCTATTATGAATAAAATGTATTCTTAACAGCTTTGATCACATGGTGATCATGTGATCATATAGCGACCCGGTAACGGGATCCGCAATCCAGCCTTATACAGCGGTCATGGGAGGGGTAAGCTGCATGCCTCTAACCCAGAATAAGATGGATGATTTATATGTACATGATCCATTGATATGATATGGTTTATTTTGCTGATGACTGAGAAGTGAAGAGGGAAAGGTAGCAACTGTTGCCTGATGCGGTTATGTGAAATTTCCATTAATATCTGTGAAATATTAGGAATATATCTCTTTTTGCTTGCAGCTGAAAGGTGGGCAAAGGCCCTCCTCCCAGCTTTTGTGAACTGTAGACATTGCGGCGCCGAGACTTGAAGGACAATGGGGAGCCAATTAACATTGGTTGTCACCTATTCACTATAAATGACCCCATGCCGGGATAGGTAACGAAGTGAGACCATTCAGGTATATTTTACATCACTGGTGGGAGTTTCGCCTGGAAGGGGGCTGGCTTAGACTCTAAGCCAGCCAATGAGGAATCAGGCGGGGTTTTGGTTACTCTGAGGAAAGGAGAGGCAGCTCGGTCTTTTCCGGGGGAATCAGCCAGCAGGTAGGATGGCAGGTAGCAGGGGAAGGTATGCCCTGCTACTTGCAACTAAACATGCTTGTAGATCACGGGCGGAAGGAATATAATCTATATTCCTTCATATATATATTTTATTTCAACCTAGCATTTTCTGTCTTGATGTGCTAGGGATTTGTGTATTAGCTTGACTTTTAACTACTTGTAACTAAACATGCTTGTAGATCACGGGCGGAGGGAATATAATCTATATTCCTTCATATATATATATATATTTTATTTCAACCTAGCATTTTCTGCCTTGAGGTGCTAGGGATTTGTGTATTAGCTTGACTTTTAACTACCTGTAATAAATGTTATTATATTCAAAGCCTTTCCTCCTGGTCAGAAGAACTCTCATTTAACCCATATCATATTTTGTGATTAATAAATCAGAAATAGAGATTTTAGAGGTTACACAACCATACCCCTGGACTGGAAGAAAAGGAGTTCTTGATGCATCTCCTAGAGAAGGAATCGGTCAAAGGTGTATTAGACTCTGTAGTGAGGGTCAGATACCTGAGGTGAGCAGGCACTGGGAAGATATGAATAGATATGGGAAGATATGAATATGATGGGTCACCAGAAGCACTGAGAAGATATATGAACTGTCACTAAATTTCACTATATATATATATATATATATATATATATATATATATATATATATATATATGGGACTTTTTAGATTTGTTCACATTACTATATGGGGTTTCTGATTCCGAATCCAGTAGAAGTGTTGTCTGATCAATGAGTAGACTTCACATGCATGTTGTAGCACTAATTTTTATTTTGTTTTGAAATATATTTATATACCTGTTGTACTGCACTTATTTTATGTATATTTTTTAGTACACTTACAGTGCCTTGAAAAAGTATTCATACCCCTGGAATGTTCCACATTTTGTCATGTTACAACCAAAAACATAAATGTATTTTATTGGGATTTTATCTGATAGACCAACACAAAGTGGCACATACTTGTGAAGTGGAAGGAAAATGATAAATGGTTTTCAACATTTTTTACAAATAAATATCTGAAAAGTGTGGCGTGCATTTGTATTCAGCCCCCCTGAGTCAATACTCTGTAAAACGACCTTTCGCTTAAGTTACAGCTACAAGTCTTTTTGGGGATGTCTCCAAAAAATTTAGCTCAAACACTGTCAGATTGGATGGAGAGCATCTGTGAACAGCAATTTACAAGTCCTGTCACAGATTCTCAATTGGATTTAGATCTGGACTTTGACTGGACCATTCTACCATGTGAATATGCTTTGATCTAAACCATTCCATTTTAGATCTGGATGTGTGTTTAGGGTCGTGGTCCTGCTGGAAGGCAAGCCTCTGCCCTAGTCCAAGTCTTTTGCAGACTCTAGCATTGCCCTGAATTTAGCTCCATCCATCGTCCCATCAAATCTGACCAGCTTCTCTGTCCCTGCTGAAGAAAAGCATCCCCCACAATATGATGCTGCCACCATCATGTTTCTTGGTGGTGATGTTGTGTTCAGGGTGATGTGCAGTGTTAGTATTCAGCCTCTCAGCCACACAAAGTATTTTGCGTTTAGGCTAAAAAGTTCAATCAAACTCTGACCAGAATTTGAATAACTTCTTCCACATTTTTGCTGTGTCCTCCACATGGCCTCTCGCAAATTGCAAACGGGACTTCTTATGGCTTTCTTTCAACAATGGCTTTCTTCTTGCCACTCTTCCATAAAGCCCAAATTTGTAGAGTGCATGACTAATAGTTGTCCTATGAACAGATTCTCCCACCTGAGCTGTGGATATTATTTTTTTTATAACCTAACCCTGCTTTAAACTTCTCCACAACTTTATCCCTGACCTGTCTGGTGTGCTCCTTGGCCTGCATGATGCTGTTTGTTCACCAAGGTTTTCTAACAAACCTCTGAGGGCTTCATAGAACAGCTGTATTTATACTGAGATTAAATTACACACAGGTGGACTCTATTTACTAATTAGGTGACTTCTGAAAGCAATTGGTTCCACTAGATTTTAGTTAGGGGTATTAGAGTAAAGGGGGGTAAATACAAATGCATACCACACTTTTCACATATTTATTTGTAAAAATTGTTGAAAACCATTTATCATTTTCCTTCCACTTCCCAATTATGTGCCACTTTGTGTTGGTCTATCACATAAAATCCCAATAACATGACAAAATGTGGAAAATTTCAAGGGGTGTGAATACTTTTTCAAGGCACTGTATGTGGTGGTTTTAGTGAACACACCAGGAAAGTGTTAGCAGCAATTTTTGCCTGGGTCACAAGGCATTATAATTTGAGCATTTTGATGCAGGGTTGAGTTGATGGATGCGCTGATTATTTTTACTATTATATACACACATGATCCAGCCTGCCCGTGCCACCCACCCACAGTAAAAGTACTATGGGCGATCTTAAAGTAGTTAAAAGAATGCCTGGTGACCCTGCCATGAATTTTATGTTAATGCACTTATTGTTATGGGGTGACAACTAATTGTATTTCTGTGCTGTCACCTTGCCACATTCACCCGTGATGGTGGCTACAGTTGGGCATTTGAAAACTCATTATGAAGACATGCTATCAGCTATTTTTGCTCGATACATATTATGGTTATGTTTCTTGTTTATAATGGTGCACAGTGATTGTGTTTCCTGATCCTCTTATTTTTAGTGCAATTCTACCACATGTGTAGAATTGCAATAACTTTTTCTATTCTCTAACAATGTGAAACACTCGCAATGTTCATTGCAGCTATATGATCTTTGCCTAGAGTTTAGGCCACATTAGTAAGCTTGTCAGCAGTGTTTTTTTACATTGATGAACAGAAAGCGGTATGTATTTAAAGTGTTAATGCTGACAGCTTCCCTATTGATTAACATGCAGGTAATTTGTATGATAGAGCAAGGCAAGGGGTTCACTTTTAACTCTCCCTCTCCAGAAAACTTGGCAATTTATTTACTCTCATCAGCTAAATGGAGAAATGGAGATGAAGGAAAGGAAAATACGTGTTGCTGGAGATGGGGGGATTAACTCAAACCAGTGTATTTGCCCTGCATGAGCAAATCACAGGTTTCCCTTTAGTGTATGTAATGTCAAAACCTTTTCTTTTCTTGTTTTGGATAGTATGGGAAAGGGTTACTTGTTAAGTTACTATTGCTGGCTGTGTCCCTGATTGGTATAATCACCTTCATTATTTGTACTTATGACCATAGTCAGCAGGACACAAAGTAATGGGAAATCCAACATTTTAAAGTTGTATTTAGAGAAATAGTCTGGGGGGATCTTCTAATGGGGACACCTGGTCAGGTAACAATGTTCTAAGAGAAAAATTCCACTCACTTTGGGGGAATTTCCTCTCTCCTCCTGTTACATTTCTGGGTGCATATTAAGGGGAATCTCAGACAGAAAATAATAAATTGACATGGATTTTAGCCCTTTCCCCGTTCTATCCAAAATGAAAAAAAATAAATTTCAGCTATACATAGTTTGGCATTAGATTATATAAATATCAAGCAAATGAAAAGAGGATCTTAAAAATATATTTTATATATAAATATTATTATTTGTCAACCACACTAGAGATAAATTAATTAGTTCCTTGCATATAAAAGAAAAAGTGTTTATTATCTGTATTTTTCCATTTTAGGATTTTGTAAACAGAATGAAGCAGCAACCAAATAAATAAAAGTTAGCTTGACAAAGTATTACCTAAATAGATGATAAAGTGCTGCACTGTGAATTGCCAACTAAACGTTTATTCTTGGATCTCTGCTCATGACCTTGGACAAGTCACTAAAAGGGTTATAATTCTTTTATAGTTTTACCTTGGCATTCAGTTACATTTAGCTATAAATTAAATATGATTTCAAACATACAGAAAAAATACCTGATATTACTTATGACCTCAGGTAAAATTTCAACTTAGTTGTCTGCAATTATTATGAGCTGAATAGTTATGCTTACTTCATGATAGTTGTGGAAGCTCAGAAGTCATGGCCCCCTACTTCAGCTACCAAGAGTTAATTATTAAAGGCTGCACTATCATATTAAAACAGAAAACATAAAAAGGATTCGCACTTTCATTGATTTTTCTTGTGCTTCTTACAGCATCAAGCAATTTCTTGGAAAATCATGTTTAAAGACTTCCCAATCAATAATTATTAGTAGCCAATGATGAAATAAAATGAAAAGTACAGCTTATCCTTCATCAATCGGTTTCTAAAACATCCAATTTTGATAACATTTCAGCCAATCAGGAAAAGAGGGCTGATGTCAATGTATCCAGGCAGGACTATATACAGGCATTGCAGATTTGACTTCTGCAGTTGATTTGTTACACAGAGTTTTCCAAGCTGCTATCTCAAGCCTAGTTAGTAAACACTGAGGTTTTTTTTTAGTTTAACCCAGCAGGCTGAATGAAAAAACTGAAGAGCTCAAGAGGAGATCCTGTGCCAACTATGCGATTTTAGTACAGCGATCTCCCCTGCTGAGCTATTGTGTTCCGACAGAGGGTAGGTTCCCCCCGCCAGAACACATCGGTCAGCGCTCTCAGCCATTGGCTGATCGAATGCTGATCGGCAGACTTTTTTCGTTCATGTCGCTCTGACAGAAGCCGGACGAATGGGTCGAATGTTGGCCGGTTTCTATTGAACCAGCTGATACCACCTGATGTTCGGCCTATGTGTATGGCCCTTTAGGATGACACTGTATCAGGGGCAGCAGTAAAGATTGTACTACAGCTTCAATGCACAAGTGCTGTAAAAAGGGATAGCAAGAAGATTGACATGTGTCACAGTTTAATGTACCATAAATATAATTTCCACTAATTTCAATAAATTGTCACAAACTATTGTTGAAAACTCCAGTTGGCCAGTTACAATACACAGAAAGGCTAATTCTGAATTCTAAGTAGACTACCCACAGCAGGCATAGGTACCAACAAAGCCCAACCTGATTTCTAAAAGTTTAGAAGTGATTGTTTATGTTAAGATTTTGTAAAAACTTTCAACATTTTGTCTTAAAGAGGAACTGAACTCTGGAAGCTGTGCCCAAAAAAAATAAATGGTAGAGGCCAAAAGATTAGTCACCAGCATAGTCTGTGGTCTCCCTACAGCTGATCTTTACCTAATTGTTGATTTACCATGCCTTACTTGGCTCTGTTCTCTGTATGGGGTAGCTATCTTTGGTAGAGGCAGAGCTTTGCTTCCTAATGTCAGAGCCTCCAGCAAGGAGAACAGTGAGCAGCACATCACCAAATCTCACTCCAAATCTGGTAATACTTGCAGTTAAATGCAGAAGTGCCTTAGATCTCACACTGCATATACACAACTTTGAGGCTGCAGGCACAGGAGTGCCCAGATACCCTCACATATTAATAAGTGCACTTCCATTTTTCAACAGGAATCCCAGACACATTTATCACAGTACTGGTTAAGAACAATTAACATTTTTTAGACGTTCCCTATAACATAGCAAATCTTCACTTTTTGAGTTCAGGTCCACTTTAATGTCATAAAATGAAACTCAATTTAAAAGCATTTTAACTGTAACAAGGTGCTTAGAACAGTAATCACTTTTCATCTCAATTGCGAAGTATCTGTAGGCACCTAGTATTAGCAAAAACATTTTGAAGGATTTTTTTTATAGTTTACCCGCTGTGCCAGAGAGCCAGATGTACTGAATGAACAGACTTCATTTTATTAATTTGGACTTGGAGAAAAAGTGGCCTTAAAAGCTTCAGGAACACTGACATTTACAGAGCTCTGGGAAAAGTCAGAACTAGAAGACAGTGACTGTCACTCACGGTAAAAATACTTAGCCTTTTAACAATGATTTTATACCTGGGGCTTTTGCTCTTTTTTTTTCAATTCAAAGGCACCAAATTAATTGTTAAACTTTAACAATTAAAATTTTGACCTTAGCTTGGTATCAAGTACATTTTATAATTTATAACTTGTACAGAGCCATAAAAAGGGTCTTTTTGTCTTTTGCAATTCTAATTAATGCTTTAAGTATAATTTCCTGCTAACGTTTTAGAAGGAAGCACCGCATGCCAACTAGCAGGATGAAAAAACAAGTCAAGGTATAGCAGAAGAAGATGACATTCTGACAACATGTCAATGCTGTACAATTTGGAGACTGAAATAGCATTCACTTTAAGTTCCCAGAATTCTAAATGACGCATTACAACTCTACGTTGTTCATGAAACACTAAATGAGAAGAGAGTAAAATTTGTAAACACTGATATTATTGTGGAATGCACATTAAAATTAATCTCTACATAAGTGAAATTTGATTTACAAAAGGAATCCAAATGATTTTTTCACATTAAGGATAATGTAAACTCTTAACCGTCACCAAGAAATTCCATGGCTATATGGTGACAGGGCATCATGTCTAGTCCATGACAAATTAGCTAAGTAAGTTATTCTTTTTCAATATAAAAAACAATAAGAGAAGGTAAAAATAGAAATAGGAGAAAGTGTTATATGACAAACAGCAATAAAAAACATAAGGTCTGATGTTGCCAGTGACACATCTCCATACCTATGCACATATACAACAAAACAAAATTTAGCCCTGGGACTTTAAATGAGGTGGACACTGGTGGCTACTTGATGTAAAGTAAACATATTGTATACATTTTTTAAAAGGTAATCATTATACACAAGGTGCATAAACAAGTGCCAAACCGATAAGTAGTAACTACATGGTGTAATACATGCTTGGAGATTGCAATTATGTAGATACATGATGGTACAGAGGCATCTTAAAACGCAACGCGTTTCGTGAGCTACCACTCACTTCTTCAGGAGTGGATGCGCATAAAACATGTCTATAAAATAGAATATCAGTTTGAAAATATGCATCACGATAGCAAATAATGTATTGCAAATAATAGGGGACACTATGAAGGGGACCCCATACTTACAAATCGGAATATGAATATAAGGACAAACTCAAGGGGAAAATGAAAAAAAAAATAAAAACTAAAAAACAATGTATATGTATATGTGTAAAAAAGAAAGAAAAAACAACCAGGGATCATTTTACCATGTAGTTACTACTTATCGGTTTGGCACTTGTTTATGCACCTTGTGTATGATGATTACCTTTTAACCTTTTAATGAATTTATACAATATGTTTACTCTACATCAAGTGGTCACCAATGTCCTCCTTATTTAAAGTCCCAGGGCTAAATTCTGTTTTGTTGTATATGTACATAGGGATGGAGGTGTGTCACTGGCAGCATCACACCTTATATTTTTTATTGCTGTATTGAACCCAAGTGGAATACACCTTTTTGCCCAACATGGTCTAATGCTGCCTTGGCCCTATTCGCATTAAAACTTACTTTTAGACATTCATGTTTCATCTATTTTCTAAATGCCATCGCCAGAGCCTGTTCCTATTGTGGCATTCCCTCTGGTCAATGTGCTGTCCGTTATGTCCCGGAAGCTGTGATGTATTAATAGGAAGGTTTTCCTCCCCTGCTGTCCCCTCCTTTCTTGTCTGATGGGGGGCCACCTATACATCAGCACCATGTTTCCACGCCCGACGCATGATGTCCATGTCAACATGGAGTCATCGCGTTCATGCGCAGTACGTCACCCCCAAGCAACTGGTGGATGCCCGCGCCTTTGCGCCGTTCATCCCCCACGAGGCAGTGAATGCCGGTTCGGCCTTCTCACGCTCTCCCTAGCCACCTGTGTATGGCGTTAGGGATGGGACCGCTAACGCCTATTCTGGGGTACAAATGGGAGAACAGTGGACAGGGATTCACATTTCCACTTCTACACGTTGGACATATTTTTTCTTTGCTAACTTCACATTACCCATAACCCATGGTGAGTATTTTCTCATCTCCAAATACTCCTTTACATTTCACTAATGATCCCTGGTTGTTTTTTTTCTTTCTTTTTTACACATACGCATATAGAAAAGAAATAGCTGTGCTGAATAAATAATGTGATCCAAAATATTAACTTGTGAGATATTTTCAATACATTAGACACCACTGAGTTATGAACTCTCCATATAGCCCAATACTGTATCAATAATGAAAACACAACATAAAGTGCAAAAAATAGTGCAATGAAGGCTACAAGAACCCTCCAAAAGTCCAATCAGCTTCGACATGTTGCTAAAAGAGTGTTCCACAAGGTTAGATGGTTCAAAACGATAGTTCAAACAATGATTCCTTAATCCTCTATTCAATAGTGACATAAAACCATGACACCCGAGAAGATGTGACAGGTTATAACAGAAAATATCCTCCACCACCAATAATACTGCCGCTTAAGGGGAGGCTGTGCAGAGTGACACAGAGACACAAACACCAAAACCTGACTGACAGTGTATGTGAGTACCTGAGTATTGTGAGTACCTGAGTATTGTGTGTACCTGAGTATTGTGAGTACCTGTGTATTGTGTGTACCTGAGTGTTGAGAGTGTTGGGAGTACCTGAGTGTTGGGAGTACCTGAGTGTTGGAAGTACCTGAGTAGTGTTTGTGGATCGTTAGTACCTGTGTATTGTGAGTACCTGTGTATTGTGAGTGCACGTGGGCAGTGAGTGCTGCGAGTGCACTTGGTCTGCGGGTGCACATGGTCTGAGAGTGCACGTGGTCTGCGAGTCCATGTGGTCTGCGAGTGCACGTAGGCTGCGAGTGCATGTAGGCTGCGAGTGCACGTAGGCTGCGAGTGCGCGTGGCCTGTGAGTGGACATAGGCTGCAATTGCACGTGGTCTGCGAGTGTAAGTGGTCTGCAAATTAAAAGTAGGCTGCGGGTGCATGTGGTCTGCGGGTGCACATAGGCTGCGAGTGCACGTGGTCTGCGAGTACACGTAGGCTGCGAGTGCACGTGGTCTGCGAGTACACGTAGGCTGCGAGTGCACGTAGGCTGCGAGTGCACGTAGGCTGCAAATGCACATGGTCTGCAAGTGCACATAGGCTGTGAGTGCATGTGGTCTGTGAGTGCACAGGGTCTGCAAGTGCAAGTGGGTGTGCGAGTGCACATGGGTCTGCGAGTGCACATGGGTCTGCGAGTGCACATGGTCTGCGAGTGCACGTGGGTGGCGAGTACCTGTGTATTTTCCTGTTGAGTACCTGTGTATTGTATTGTTGAGTATTAGTGTCAGGAAGCTAGTTAGGTAATTTTGGCAGAGTACAATCCCCAATCCTTATTAAATTAGTAGCCTGGCGGGTGTGGAGATGCGACTCGTGTACATCTTGTGGCATGTATGCGTTCCTTGATTATCTGATCGAGGGCGAATACTGCTGTGCAAAATGTAAGCACATTGTTTCCCTGAAAGTACAGGTTCTGAATCTAGGGAAGCAACTGTCAGCACTGAGAAGATCCTCCATAGAGAGAATCAGAAACATACCCGACAGGGGCTAGCACAGAGGCGGGTGGAGACAAAGAGGTTCGGCACTAGAAACTAGTAGATAGGTGACAGTCAGGAAGGATAGAGGGGGAAGCGCCAGGGAGGCTGATCCTGGGCTAGAGCATCCCAATAAGTACGTTCCAATGAGTGACATTGGTGAAACCGTTCAGGGACCAGCACTGCTGGAGCTGAGGAACACTCCTAGCTGCCAGGGGAAGAACTCCTCCAGTGAGAGTGGGGGGAAGCGAAGGGAAAGGATAGACAGATTCTGGTGGTAGAGGACTCAATTCTTAGAAGGACAGAGAGGGCAATCTGCGACAAAGACCTAAGGCGTCAAACTGTATGCTGTGGAGTTCGGGTTCGGCACATCACGGATCTGGTGGACAGATTACTGGGAGGGGCTGGGGAAGACCCGGCTGTCATGGTGCACATTGGCACCAATGACAAAGTCAGATGCAGATGGAGTATCCTAAAGAACGATTTTAGGGACTTAGGAGCTAAATTGGGGAGAAGGACCTCCAAGGTAGTATTCTCAGGAATACTACCGGTACCTTGAGCCACACCAGAAAGGCAGAGGGAGATTAGGGAAGTAAACAAGTGGCTGAGGAGCTGGTAAAGAGGGGTTTGAGTTCCTGGAGAACTGGGCCAACTTCTCTGTCGGTCACTGGTTCTATAGAAGGCACGGACTGCACATAAATGAGGAGGGTGCAGATCTGCTGGGAGTGAAGATGGGCAAAAATTTAGAGGGGTTTTTAAACTAGGCGACGGGGGAGGGTCCAGAGGAAGAGATAATCAGTGCGGAGCATATTCCAGAGGGTAGTATTGGGGGCATCAGTGGTAGGTTGACTAAAGCACATAAACCGGAAGTTAGTATAGTAACAAGTCCTATTTGCATTCTCGGAACACCCAATAAGAGAACAGTATGCGACTGGTTTAAACTACTTGGCATGTTCACCAATGCCAGGAGCCTGGTGGACAAGATGAGTGAACTAGAGATACTGTTGAACAAGGAGGATTTCGATTTTGTGGGAATTTCAGAGACCTGGTTCAACAGCTTTCATGATTGGCTGGCAACCATTCAAGGGTATTCCCTTTATCACAGGGATAGAGAGGGTGAAAAAGGGGGAGGGGTACACCTATATATCAAGAATTATGTACAAGTGAAGTTATTTTGCACAGGTGATTTTATCAGTTTCGCTGCCTTAGTAATTACCACAGCCATTTCATCTGAGGGAAATTCTGAAAACATGACCTGTACGGGCGCCTTGAGGACTGGAGTTGAGAAACACTGGTCTAATCACACGTGCCCCAGACTCGGAAGTGCATAACCCCTTCTCAACCAGTGTCATTAGTACAGTGAGAGTGCATATTTTTTAGCACTGATCACTGTATTAGTGCCACTGGTCCCCAAAAAGTGTCAAAAGTGTCAGTTAGCAGTGTTGGTCATCTTACTTTAAAAAAGTAATTTAGTTAAGTTACAAATTACTTCTCCCAAAAAGTAATTGCGTCAGTAACTCAGTTACTACATTGGAAAAGTAATTAGTTACTCAGCAAAGTAACTGACTTTTTTTTTTAAATATTTTATACGTGTAACTAAGGGGCGGGTCTAGTATTACTGTAAGCAAGGGGCGCATTTATTATTGTTATATATCGTGTAACCAAGGAGCTGCTCTATTATTACTCTAACCAAGGGGCAGTTCTGTTATATCGTGTAAGCAAGGGGCGGGTCTATTATTATTATATCGTGTAAGGGGTGGATTTCTACAGTAGAGGGTGAATGTTAAATTAATGGGCAGAGCTCGATATATAACAATAATAATAAATGCGCCCCTTGGTTACAGTAATACTCGACTCGCCCCTTAGTTACACGATAGACGCCCCTTGCAGAGTAGCACGAGCATCATAAGGGTGCGGCATCGCCTCGTACAATTACATGTTAACTGCGCCTGCGCTGTGTAGAGTTCACTCAGAGCTTTTTAGGTTCGGCAATTTTCGGAAGCTCCGTAGTCCTTCGTACTGCGCAAGCGTTGCACCTGCGCAGTACAGGGGGTCCTTATCCGGCGGGGGAACTTTTTTGGCAGGACACCGGAATTACATTACTGCCATCTAGTGACGGTAGATGTAATTGGGGTAACTAAGCCAAAGTAATGGGAACTGAGTTACCATGAGGGGAAAAGTAATCAGTTAGATTACTAGTTACCCTCTAAAGTAACTGAGTTACGTAACTCAGTTTATTTTAACTCAGTTACTTACATCACTGTCAGTTAGTGACCCCGACTGTCCGCAACAATATCGCTATAAACCAATCAATAAACACTTATTGGGATTTTTTACCAAAAATATGTAGTAAAATACATATTGGCCTAAACTGATGTAGAAATTTTTATTATTGGATATGTTTTATACCAGAAAGTAAAAAATATTGTTTTTATTTTCAAAATATTTTTTTTTGTTTATAGCTTAAAAAAATAAAAACGGAAGTGGTAATAAAATACCACCAAAAGAAAGCTCTATTTGTGGGAAAAAAGGACATACAGGCGATCTCCGGGCTAAAAACAAGATAGGATATGTAGGTTTGTTCTTAAGTTGAATCTGTTTGTAAGTCAGAACAGGTACATTTTTTGAAATGTAGCTCCAGCCAAAAAAACGATTTTTAAGCTTTTTAGATAGCATAGGGAAGGGTTAACACCCCTGTAAGGTTTGTTTTGCTGCCTCTGCCTCTGTTCAGAAGATTTCACCTCACTTTCTGTCCCAATGACAATTGGATTTTGAAAATTTCGAGTTGTTGTGGAAACAAGCCTTTAGTGGAGGTATCTTTTTCCTATAATAATTCCTAAAAGAGTGAATTTCCCTTCCTAGGGGTAGATTTCCTCTCACTTCCTGTTGTCTCCCTCCGTTTGTAAGTAGGAGATGTTTTTAAGTCGAATGTTTGTAACTAGGGGACCGCCTGTACATTTTATTTGGGTACAGTGTCGCACAGCTGCGCAATTTTCATTTAAAGTAACGCAGTGCCATATCGCAAAAAAAATGCCCTGGTCATGAAGGGGGGTATATCTTCCGGAGGGCAAGTGGATATACACTGTAAGAAGGTTATTTAAAGCAATTGCAGTACTGAAGAGGAACCTGTACATCTGCGCAAATAAAGAGCAGATTAAGTCTACAGCTACTTAACTCATTTTATTCCTCACTGGTATACTGACAAATGACTGCAGTAATGCATTGGCACAAGCAGCAAGTCCAGGCCAGTCTATAGAACTCTAGAGATTAACTCATTTGTCCAGCTTTTGAGAGTAGGAGTAAATGAGCATAACATGAACAGAGTCAGGTGGTCGGGAGGGGCATGTTTAGGTGAACAACTGCACACAGCCAGTGACATTCTTTGGGATTTTTAGAGGACCCATGATCCCAAATGTCCAGTATCAAACCCAGGGCAATTAGCATGGCATCTTGTTATCACCTTGACAGTCATGATTGTCAAACTAATTATGTGGCACTTGTCAAGAGAGTCTTTGATGACATGATTAACAAGCCACCTGAGCCTAATCGGTGTCCCTTTTAAATTGGTTTTCCACGCTTCTGTTGACACTTCAGTGCCTGGCAATAAAATATTTATTTGGGCTTGTCCTTCTCCTGGGATCCCTACAATTTGCTATAATAACCAGGGTCCTGGGACATGCATAGAATTAGGACATTTGCATCTTACCTTTGTAAATCCTAGGACAGCTTTGGAGAATAGAATGGAGCAGCTGTCCATGATATCTGTCTATAAATAAGAGAAATGGACCCAAGACCAGTAATTACAACACTTGTTCCTTCCTGGTATCCATTAATGGAAGATTTGATACATTTATTGTGCATGTTTGTTTTAATTCTTTACATTTACAACTTTTCATTATTGTATTAAAACCACTTTAACCCCTTCATGCCGACCGTACGCAAATATGCGGCCCCACGGGGCTGGGCTTTTTTTCCGTAGGTTGGCATATTTGCGTATCTCACTTTGTGCTGCATGGCGCGCTCCCAGCACAGAGACTGGGGCCTCATCAAGAGCCCCGGGCCCCGTTCTAATGATCAGGGCCCAGAATATCTGATTCCGGGTCTCCTGATCTCTGTGATAGCCTCTGATTGACTCTCACAGTGATCAGTCATTGTGAAGCCCGCCCCCATGTTTTCTGTCTCTGTGAATAGATGAGACAGATACATGCAGAAATAGAAAAAAAAGTGTGTGTGAAAAAAAATTGTAATAATTAAAATATATAAATATATCAATAAATAAATAAATAAAATAAAAAAAACTACATAGATCAAGGTTTGATCTATGTCAACCCAGGGTTAGTGTTTGGGTCAAGGTTGGGGGCCAAAGATCAATGTCAGAGTCAAAGGTCAGGGTCAGTATTTTTTGAACAGGATTTTTTTTTAATTAGTATCAGTGTGTTTTAGGTAAGATAAAAAAAATAAGTAGGTAGAAACAACAACTAGCATACACATATATGGTATTGCTGCGATCGTCAGGAGCAGGGGAATTGATTTTGGGTTGCTCTTTGGTGGTTGTTTAAGGTAGTATCAAGAAATATACAGTATAACTTAAACAATATATATTTTTGCCCAGTTTTCCTTAGATCATAAAAAAATCTGCAGATAACCATTAACATTTACCACCAAATGAATGCCCAATTTGTCCTGAAAAAAACAAGGTATAATCCACCTGGATGTACAAAGTAGTTGTGATGATATGTACGGTTTTACTAACACATGTTAAAGTTGCAAAATGAGGCTTAGGCATTAAGATTTGTTTTACACTTAAGTGCTAAGGGGTTAAACTAAATTCAGCAAACACTAGTGTACATTAGTTACAGAGACCCTCTGGAGCCTTTTGACAGCTGCTGCACACAAAACCGTAGCATACTACTGACTCTAACATTCTGTACTTTACATGCTTCTGATCTCTGCACTCTTTTGCTATATACTGTGTATATATATATATATATATATATATATACAGTGGTGTGAAAAAGTGTTTGCCCCCTTCCTCATTTCCTGTTCCTTTGCATGTTTGTCACACTTAAGTGTTTCGGAACATCAAACCAATTTAAACAATAGTCAAGGACAACACAAGTAAACACAAAATGCAATTTGTAAATGAAGGTGTTTATTATTAAAGGTGAAAAAAAATCCAAACCATCATGGCCCTGTGTGAAAAAGTGATTGCCCCCCTTGTTAAAACATACTATAACTGTGGTTGTCCACACCTGAGTTCAATTTCTCTAGCCACACCCAGGCCTGATTATTGCCACACCTGTTCACAATCAAGGCATCACTTAAATAGGAGCTGCTTGACACAGTAAGGTCCACCAGAAGATCCTTAAAAGCTACACATCATGCCGAGACCCAAAGAAATTCAGGAACAATTGAGAAAGAAAGTAATTGAGATCTATCAGTCTGGAAAGGGTTATAACGCCATTTCCAAAGCTTTGGGAATCCAGCGAACCACAGTGAGAGCCATTATCCACAAATGGCGAAGACATGGAACAGTGGTGAACCTTCTCAGGAGTGGCCGGCCGCCCAAAATTACCCCAAGAGCGCAGCGACGACTCATCCAAGAGGTCACAAAAGACCCCACAACAACGTCCAAGGAACTGCAGGCCTCACTTGCCTCAGTTAAGGTCAGCGTTCATGCCTCCACCATCAGGAAAAGACTGGGCAAAAATGGCCTGCATGGCAGAGTTCCAAGGAGAAAACCACTGCTGAGCAAAAAGAACATCAAAGCTCGTCTCAATTTCTCCACAACACATCTTGATGATCCCCAAGACTTTTGGGACAACATTCTGTGGACCGATAAGACAAAAGTGGAACTCTTTGGAAGGTGTGTGTCCAAGTATATCTGGCGTAGAAGGAACACTGCATTTCAGAAAAAGAACATTATACCAACAGTAAAATATGGTGGTGGTAGTGTGATGGTCTGGGGCTGTTTTGCTGCTTCAGGACCTGGAAGACTTGCCGTGATAAAAGGAACTATGAATTCTGCTGTCTACCAAGAGATCCTGAAGGAGAATGTCCGACCATCTGTTCATGTACTCAAGCTGAAACGAACTTGGGTGCTGCAGCAGGACAATGATCCTAAACACACCAGCAAGTCCACCACCGAATGGCTGAAGAAAAACAAAATGAAGACTTTGGAGTGGCCTAGCCAAAGTCCTGACCTGAATCCTATTGAGATGTTGTGGTATGACCTTAAAAAGGCCGTTCATGCTCGAAAACCCTCTAATGTAACTGAATTAGGACAATTCTGCAAAGATGAGTGGGCCAAAATTCCTCCAGGACGCTGTAAAAGCCTCATTGCACGTTATCGCAAACGCTTGGTTGCAGTTGTTGCTGCTAAGGCTGGCCCAACCAGTTATTAGGTTTAGGGGGCAATCACTTTTTCACACAGGGCCATGATGGTTTGGATTTTTTTTCACCTTTAATAATAAACACCTTCATTTACAAATTGCATTTTGTGTTTACTTGTGTTGTCCTTGACTATTGTTTAAATTGGTTTGATGTTCCGAAACACTTAAGTGTGACAAACATGCAAAGGAACAGGAAATGAGGAAGGGGGCAAACACTTTTTCACACCACTGTATAACCCCTGCACTCTTAATGCTATATTACATACTCAGACAAAAGCATTCATTATCTCAACAGCTGCTGGTTGCTAAGTTGTCTTGACTATTTAAAAAAAAAAGTTTTCCATTAAAGTAAGCGGAAAAGAAGTGTTAGCTCTTTGCCTGTATTCTAAGCGCATGTAATGGAAGAGTTTTATTTAAACCCCCCCCCCCCCCCAAAAAAAAAGCCTATTACTCTTGGTTTATTTATTTACTCTTGTGAGACTCTTGCTTGCTGCCTGCTGCAACAATAAAGTCTTGTTCTCCATTCCGACTCCAGTTTTGACAGTTTAGCTGTCATTTAGCCCAGTGTTTCTCAACTCCAGTCCTCAAGGCGCCCCAGCAGGTCATATTTTCAGGCTCTCCATTATTTTGCACAGGTGATTTGATCAGTTTCACTGCCTTAGTAATTACCACAGCTGTTTCATCTGAGGGAAATCCTGAAAACATGACCTGTTAGGGCGCCTTGAGGACTGGAGTTGAGAAACACTGATTTAGCCTTTGGAAAACACAAAAGAAATTCACTATAGCAGTTAACAGAGTCTACAACTACATTCTAAATACTGGTCCATTTGTAGTAGAGCCTCTTGAATCCAGTTTGCTATTCAGGATGCTATTAGGGATGATTGAATTTATCTAGGTTCACTTTGAGACAGGTTTGGTGAACCCAGCGGAAAGTTTATAAACCCCAAGCTTAAGATCATGCTCCAATGGAGTCCTTGGGAGGTGGATCTTGCTAATTTTTCTGTTCTTTTTCAATGCCTTTAGGGAGGTTCACAGTGCCAAAGGAAAAGACCGCAATCCACACATCTATGTGGCGTTAGGTGCCAGCCAAAGACATTTTTAAGGCTCCCCAGATAGAAATACCAAGCAAGCTGACCATAGTCCAATGACATCAGCCTTTACATAGCTTTATTTTTCCTAGTCAAAATCACAAAAACAAGCCTTCCTAGCCCTGCCATGTTCTGACATGTTTCACCTAAAAAGGCCTTAATCATAGAGATGAGCAAAGAGAATAACCTATTAATACAGCATTGGTAAATTAAACATAAATATCCATATAAAATTACTGCACTAATGTCAAATTAATGTCAAATGTCAAAAGTATAAAATAAGTGCTGCGCTTAATGTGATACTAACTTAAATCTAGTAAATGGATATACCAAATGAAGGTATATATATATATATATATATATATATATATATATATATTCATATTCATACATAAAATGGTGGTTAAATAGTACCATATAACAAATAGTAAAGTGCAAAGCGCAAAATAAGCAAATATGTGCAAAAGTCCACATATATAAAGCTGTAGATAAAAAGCAGCATCTGTGTAACGAAGTCCAGGTATAGAGGGTTAGAGAAGATCAATTCCGATAGTAGTCATGGGAGACCACCAATATCCACTAAAGGAGTCACCATGGCATGTGCATCCACCACCCAGGAAGGAAAGTAAACACTCTTACTGGAATACATGGACTCAAATGCTAGTAGCAATGAGTTAAACAAGCATAAAGGTAGAATATTTCCAGGATGGTGGTCAAAAGGATAATCTCTGAGGATCTGACACCCTATCTCTCCAAACAACCGGCCCTCTTACTCGATCATAAAATCCCACTGTGAGGCGTTCATCTTGAGTCCCTGACCCGCAGGCTCTTCTCTGAACTTTCCCCAGAAGTCGGATCAGCTCCTGGAGCCACCTGTGTGGGCAGGGCTTTGGGGGTTACCGGCGATCTCTGCACTCAGAAACAAGCACAGTAGCGTCACATCCAGAATTGGGCATGCGTCAATATGTTTTTGCACATATTTATTTATTTTGCACTTTGCACTTTACTATTTGTTATATGGTACTATTTAACCACCATTTTATGTATGTATATATATATATATATATATATATATATATATATATATATGTATATATACCTTCATTTGGTATATGCATTTACTAGATTTAATTTTGTATCACATTTAGTGCAGCATTTATTATATACTAAATTAAACATGGTGGTTTTAAAGACCTAAAAATTCAACAATCATAAAACAACAGCATTATGATCATCAAAGATGCATATTCAAAGCTCTCCATTGTTGAACAGTTGGTCAGGCCCAAATGGGTTTAACTCTCCTCACATGAACAGGGTGAGGATTGTATGGAGAAGGGAATTCCTAAAAGAGGGTCTCACAAGAGTCAAATCCAAATATTAACTGATGTTTGTATCTTGCTCTTTATGAGTACATTTTCAACTACATTTATTCATGGATGAGACGAACACCCCCCCCCCCCCCCCCGGTTCGCACCAGAACTTGCGAACAGGCAAAAAATTCGGACAAGCACCGTTAAAGTCCATGGGACACAATCATGAAAAATCAAAAGTGTTTGGGGACCCGAGTCCTGCCCCAGGGGACATGTATCAATGAGCACTTTTTACTTTTGTTCCTTTAGAAATGTCATTTTGCTGTGGTACTGTTCTAAACACGGGGAAACTGCGCCACTTTACAGGCATACTATGGACACCCCCCAGGCATGATATTTAAAGGAATATTTCATTTTTATTGTTTCACTTTAAGCATTAGTAAAATCACTGCTCCCGAAAAACGCCAGTTTTTAAAACTTTTTTTTGCATTGATACATGTCCCCTGGGGCAGGACACAGGTCCCCAAACACTTTTTATGACAACAACTTGCATTTAAGCCTTTAAAATTAGCACTTTTAGTTTTTCATGTTAGTGTCCCATAGACTTTAACTATAGAGGAAGAACCACTATGGAGAATGAGAGAACTCAATTTTTTGTTGCCAGCATCCCAATATTTTGCATAGTCAAAGGGAAAAAGTACCCCCCGTTACTATGGGACTTTAAGGGCGAACTCTTGTAAACAATGTATTTAAAACATGAACATTTTTATGTTTAAAGGTTAAAAAATGAAATGGTGTGAAACAGCACCATACATGAGACAGTACATAATATACATATAGTATGAGAGAAAGACTTCTCCTATAGCCCTCGGGTCTCCTGTATGGTGCTGTTTCACATCATTAAATTTTTTAACCTTTAAACAATAAGTTTTCTATGTTTTAAATACATTGTTTACAAGAGCCCGTCCTTAAAGTCCCATAGTACCAGGGGATACTTTTTTCCTTTGACATAGACTTTAACGGGGTTCCGCAGCTTTCGAATTTGCCGGGAACATCGCATAATGAACTTATGTTCGGGCTGAACTGTTCGCCCATCACTATTAGTATGTCCAAAGACTTAATGCTCTTCCCACCAACCCATGCATAGGTTTACATAGGTGAGCACAAACTTTGCAGTCATAGAAATGTCTTTGGAGATAGTAAATCCAGTAGCAGAAAAAAATTATTATGCATCAACAGAAAATGTACTTCTTCCAAAATATTTTTTTTAGGTTCATATCAATATAGATATGAGGCATTTCTTGTTCACATACCATATGTCCCTGACCTCCAAATTACATGTTTTGTCTTATGTAGAGTCTGTAGATAAGTAAGCAAGTTGATTAAGCTTACCAATTTGCAAGTCCCAACTAGTCATTAAATGTTTATTTATGCAAAGCAAATAATAATTTGCCGTTTTCCATTTTTCCAAGTCACATTCAAAAATGCAGGATTTTGTAGTTAAATCCCTGGTCTAGATATCTGTAGAAACCCTGGCAAAACTGAAAAATTGTAATATGTTGGTTTCTGTCATCAGAGGAACTTGGATGCACCACACCCCTATGTATACAGCCCATCACAACTGCTAATAACAGAGCAGTGAGGCTTTAAAGGTGCTTATACAATTCATATAGACTCCAAACAATAGATAAAATATTCAGGATTTCTAAGGATCGGTTAGAGAGATCGTGCTTCAGAGCGTCTTTATTATATATTCTAATGCTGGTTTTAACTATTTTATTGTAATTGTAATGGAAAAGGGGGGGTTCAAATGGGAATAAAGCCCTTAACAGGATTACACTATGAGGTTTGTCTCCTTTTGTCATGATATACTGAGGCGGGTGGAAGATCTGGATCAGGAATGACACGATGATGTGAAAGTTACTTTTATTAAGTCATTTACTTTATATATGTGGTGAGTGCAAATTTTGAAGAGAGCGGTATCACAAGGTGTGGTGAAGGATTACTATGCACCCAACTCATTCCCAAAGACACACTCAGAGGAGAAAGCTTATATGGACTCACATGCCATAGGGTACAATCAGGTTGAACTGTTTGGGAGGTGTGCAATACACTGAATGAGCGCTGCTTTTGCTTTATCGATTATAATTGTGTATTTTCATTATTGTTTTATATTATAGAAGCTGCTTATATGTGTTTTATCTATGAAATTTTTTTTTCCATGAGCGCTGGATTAGTGATTAATTTTTCTTTCAGGTTTTTAATTAAAAAAAAATATATATTTTCATTTATGTATTCACATTACTTTAAAAAAATATCCATGTATACATTTCTTCTGCCTCTTTAACGAGGCTATACCACACACAATTAATTTAAATACCAATTCCCTCCATACAAAGACCTCCCCACAGGTGACCAACCCCTTGCTATGTACAAGGTATGTATCAAATAGTCCAGAGGTTCACTTGCTTTGGTACCAGCAGGTGTTTCTTTCTCAACACACTTTTCTTCACTAATAAAGCTTCACATATATTTAGACTCAAATCCACATATTACCCACTGTTATATCTAGGCCTTTTCCATGATATTATTCAGATGTGTCTATATATTGCAGAGGGTACAATAAAGCTGATAATTCTGTACCACATTCTCCTCCTAAATTTTGAACACCCTCACATTGAAAGGGATCTCGGGTATCTAGAATATTATTTGTGTATTAAATAAAGTGCTGGCGAGGAGGATAAATATCAATATATGATTGGTTAGTTAATAGCCATTTAACCATAAAGCTCCAATTATTATCCCACCAGTGTACCCATCGGTCCTATATAATTAGCCCAATAATATACGCCATAAGATACATTGCACTTCAACACTGCACCCATATTATATTGTTATATATATTTTTTCACACAAATAGAGCTTTCCTTTAATGGTATTTAATCACCGCTGTTTCTATATTTTTTTGCTAAAGAAAAAAAGATTGAAAATGTTTAAATTAAAAGTGTTTTTCTTAATTTCTGTTATAAAATTTAGCAAAAAAAATGATCTTTCTTCATACATTTAGGCTAAATTGTATTCTGCTACATTTCTTTGGTGAAAATAACCTAAATCAGTGTATATTATTTAGTCTGTAGGAAAGTTATAGAGTCCACAAACTATAGTATATGTATCTGAATATCAATCAATCCTGATGTATTGGGGGCCTACCTCCTTTATTGATGCCCTAAAATGCAAGGACAGTACAAATATCCTCCAAATGACCCTTTCTTTGGAAAGTAGACAGTCCAAGGTGTTTAGTAGGGGCATGGTGAGTTTTTTTGAAGATGTAATTTGTGTCACAATTTTTGGGAAAATTAAGAAATTAAAAAAAAAAACTTTTATCTCACATTTTGTTTTCTTTTTACATACTGTCAATAGGGCAGTACAGTGGCACTAATTAGGGACACTGACTGGTGACAGTATGTAACAAAAATAAATAAATAATATTTTTTCTTTTTTTTTTTTAACACACTGTTACCAAAGAAATACAGTGCTACCATGGTAACACTGTACTACTCTGGATTTCTTTTTTTACACATTATGATTGCTTATACCACTGAATTTCACTGTTATAATCAACCATTTAACTGAATGAAATGGATTCATTCAGTGTTTACTATTGTGGTCAGCTGTGATTGGTCACAGCTACTTACATGGTACAGATGGGCTGTGATTCGCCCTGTCTGTACCATGTGATCATTGTGACCAATCACAGAGATCAACACAATAGTACACAATTACTGTATTTATTGGCGTATAACACTCACTTTTTCATCATGAAAATTGGGTGCAAATAGCACGTGCGTGTTATACGCCAATATTTCAATTTTAGCTGCTCTGAGGGGACAGGGAGGGGGGCCGAACGAGCGCCATCAGATTACATACAGTGAGAATCTCCTGTTTACTTGGCGGCCTCTGTAATAGGAAGTCCCGTCTCTTGGGCTGCCATTGGACCACTGTTCTGTCTATCATAGGAGATTCTCATTGTATGCAATCTGTTGGCGCTCGTCCCGCCCCCCTCCCTGTCCCCTCTAGGCTGCAGACGGGCATAGATCAGGCTGCACTGATGGCAATGGTGAGGCTACATTAAATGGACTGATGAGGCTGCATTGATGGCACTTGTGAGGCTGCAGATGGGCATTGATCAGGCTGCATTGATGGCAATGGTGAGGCTGCAGATGGGCACTGACCTTTTTTTTGCTTCAAAGTTCCTTATTTAAAATGTACGTTTTTTTCCTGAAACTTCCTTCTTAAAATGAATTTGCGTGTTATACGCTTGTGCGTGTTATACGCCAATAAATACGGTATATCAGGATTAGCGCATTAGAGACCAAAAGAATAAAACAAAGTTTCTCACTTTAGCAGCAGCTGAAAAAACTCTGCACCACAGCAGAAGAAAATATCAGTTATAAAATCAGCGCTAACTATTAGGCTGCTTTCACACTGGAGCGGTGGGGGGGGCTGGCGGTAAAGCGGCACTATATTTAGCGCCGCTTTACCGGCGTTTTAGCGGCGCATTTCGGCCGCTAGCGGGGTGGTTTTACCCCCCGTGAGCGGCCGAAAAAGGGTCAATACCTCCCGCAAACCGCCGCTGCAGCGGCGTTTTGCGGGCGGGTTCGGCGCGCTCCCCCATTGTTTTCAATGGGACCGGGCGCTATAGGAGCGGTAAATATACCGCTCCTATAGCGAGCCAAAGATGCGGCTTGCAGGACATTTTTGAGCGTCCTCCAAGCGCACCGCTTCAGTGTGAAAGCCCTCGGGCTTTCACACTGAAGGAACAGCAACAGCTGTTTCGGGTCGGTTTGCAGGCGCTATTCTTAGCGCAATAACGCCTGCAAACCGCCCCAGTGTGAAAGCAGCCTTAATGTCTTTCACACACCAGTCCACAAAATGTCTTTCCAAGGATCTTCAACACTTTAAAAGCATGGAATCCACATACTGATCCTGGATCTTTAATAGTGCTGCACTTGACAAGACAGTAGATTACAAAAAGATAAAAAAAATATATATGGTGTAGTATGTTTTAAATTCATATGTGCACAAACTGCATTCTTACAATGTGCTTACATTTAAAATAAATCAAAAGACATCGCCATTGAAGATGTGTTTTCTTATATACCCTCCAAATTATAAAATATCAGCCTTCAGTATGACTCCAATGAACCTCTTTTCCTGTGAACTTATGTCCTTTCAGGAAAACCTTCCCCTCTCTCCTCCCAATGGGTCAAAGAAACTCTCAAAAAAAAAAAATATATATATATATATATATATATATATATATATATATATATATATATTGTAATACTGTAGACAACCTTCTATCCACAAAATGTAATTAATACAAAAAAAAAATGCTTTTATCAATGTGTATGTTTCTTTTAACCCAGTAATATATACACCATGTGTGCTGTGAATCACCGATCATTCCATGCACCTTACCAAATATGAAAGCTGCATTGCGTAATCATCAACCAATCCTCTCTGAGGAATGTTTCTCCTTCTTGCATCCAAGAATATATATGAAAAAACCTCTGAAAACAAAATAACATATAATAATAGTATAAAAGTAATACCACTTTAAAACTCCAAAATGTGCAACGGTGTCATGTCCACTCACATTTAGCATGCAGAATCGATTGCCAACTTATCAACACTGTGCAAAGTATTGCCAAGCCCACTAACCACCATGTGATCACTCCATACACCTTACCAAATATTAGTATAAATATGCTATTTTCCACAAAGTTCTTGTCAACAGCACTCTATCTGGTTTTCCATTCCTCAATGTCAGTATAGTGCAGCAAGATCACTTAAAATACAGTATTTATTAAACACCAATTACTTACAAACAAACACTTGTTAAAAGCCTGTAATCCTAACTCAAAATGGCCACCGTGGCAATTTTCAGGCATGCGTGATGATGTCACTTTCTTTCTTTGTACACCATATATAGAGTTTTTTTTTTTTTTTTTGAGATCTACTGTCTTGCCGAGTGGAGCACTATTAAAGATGCAGGATTAGTGAAGAAGGTGTAGATTCCATGCTTTAAATATGTTGAAGTTCTTTGGAAAGACATTTTGTGTACTGGGTTGTGAAAAACATTAATAGTTAGCACTGTTTTTTATAACTGACAATAGTACACAATGAATGGCATGAATCAAAGCCATTCATTGTGTACAATTATCATGTGATCTGCTGTGACTGGTCACAGTGTTCACATGGTACCGGCAGCAGCCAGTACACTGATCAGTCATCCGATGTGTCCACCGGTGACAGATTGCGATGCAGCCCGGCCCGTGGGGCATGTGTGAGACATGTCCTGGGAGGACGTCATATGATGCCCACCATAACAACGAATGTCCCGTCTGGTCTTATATAGTAATTATGTGTTTGATATGGGGCCTCATTCACACAACCATACTTAAGCATACATCCGTGCAGAGGGCTGTCTTTTCCCTCACTGGATGCACAAGTGTCTCATGTATCTGTGTGCAACTAGTCCTATCCACGCCTATTGGGCTGCACCTGCTGCACAGACACAGCAGCTGGTCCCAATTTGACAGCCATGTAGGTGTGTGTCGCTGAATGCATTCTGTCTGGATTCAGGGACATGTACCCGCACCTACATGAAAAATATATATATTTTGGGCAAGTGAGGTAGAAATACAGTTAGTCTATCGCATCCCAAAATGAATAAATAGATTTGTCTGTAGGCTATAGTGTGCATAAACACTGGCCAGTACCCCTGAGGGATGCTTGGGGTGGAGATAGACACTTGAAAGGTATATGCTTTTGATAAAGTAAAAGATTTATTTAAGGAAAAATTGTACAGATATATAAATGCTGGATAGAATTCAGTATGTTTACATACAGAAATGGGTAGGCTTGTACAGTTTTTAACATGTCAACAGCATAAACATACAAAAAACGTTGTGACAATTATAAGAACTTGCTTGATACATATATGATAAGGATGATGCCAACATGTTTCGGACTTTGGTCCTTTGTCAAGGCAACTAGATATCCTTTTGATTCACATCTAAATGTGTGTAAGAATCATAGGGTTAGTACATGTAAATTGAGGCATATAATACAGTTATTTTGACCATTGCTATGTACAACCAATGCAGTACATAAAAGTTTTGTGTGAAAAGTTAGACAGGTACTCACATGTAATGCCAATAGTCATATTTGCCACGGGAGCCATTGAACGTGGTATGGAGATAGGTGAATGTTTGTAAAAACACAAGAGAAGTAGCCACTGAAAGTGGAAAGCTTGCTGGAATGACCTCAGAAGGTTACAAGGTCCAGTACAGGGCTTGGGCAAAGGCCCAGGTCTTGTAGCAGGCAAAACTGAGCCAGGCAGTGTATGGCTGTAAAGATAGAGTATAGGCATGAGAATAGTGAGAGTAATTGTAATGGAGATGCATATGCAGCCCCATAAGCAGAACGCTGTTGTTACCTGGATAAGAGTCACTTGGGATGAGGGATCAGTCAGCTCTGGATCACCAGCAGCATATACTGAGGCCATCTAATGTGTAGGTTTATAAGTACTGGTCTAATGGCAATCAGCTGGGTAAGAGTGTGGGTATTAAGCTGAAAGATGAGCTGATTGGCTGTTTGTCTGTGAGAAAGGCGCCTAAAGCGCCATAGGTGTATCTCCATTAGGACCTCTGACGGGGCGGCGCCGGGCGTGAGCGCGTCATGACGGCGGGGTCACGTCCGGCGTCGTGACGTCACCGACGCGGGAAATAGCCGCTGGCGACCTGATGCGCTCCACTATGGAGTGCAAACAGGAAGTGGACCGGCGGTTAATGTCCATAACAAAGCGGGAGGTTGGCGCATGCGCAAAACGAGAGCTGCGCATGCTTGCCAAGTCTTACCCGCGCCGGGTAGCCGAACTGAGGAAAAGCAAGCTAATATGTCTAATATACACAACGATGAGTGGCAATGAGATGGGAAAACATGTGTGGTACCTGGAATATGGATAATAGTAAATGTAGTGCGTGGTTCTTTATGGTATGTAACATTGGATAGAGTGGACATATCACAGGTTACAACAAATATTGCAAAATACACATTGGACAAGGATTATGGTTTATGTGGGTGCTTAGAATGTGGGGGATAGAGTCAGAGATCCAATTCACAGACTCCAGTTTCAAAACCATCAAGGTAAGGTTTGAAGTTAAAGGCCTCGTTGAGGCCAGGGGGTAAGGTAGCATTCAGATGGAAAATCCATCGGAGTTCGCTTTGTAATAGCGCTTTATTGTAGTCACCACCTCGGGCAGGGGGTGGTATATGATCTAGAGCTTTAAATTAAATTTTAGGGATAGCGTCCTGATGCACAGTATTGCAGTGTCGTCCTAAAGGTAATTCAGGATCTCTTTGGTTTATACTGCTAATATGGCCATATATCCGCTTCCAGAAAGGTAATTTGGTCTTGCCCACATAAAAGCACCCACATTCACATTCAAGTAGATAAACAATGCCAATTGAGCGGCAGTTCACATAGTATTTGGGAAAAAAACGTTGACCATTTGGTAAAACATTGTGTATATTGGATTTAGATAAATATTTGCAGTAACTGCAGTTGCCACATGGAAAAGTGCCCTTGAGTTGCTTCTGGGATTTATTGCTACTTTTGTATTCACTAGTAATGAGTTTGTCTCGAAGGGATGGAGCACGTCGGTAGGTAATCAAAGGTTTTGGCGGAACAAAAGGGGAAAGGGTCCTATCTGTGGCAATAATATGCCAATGTTTCAAAAGTATTTGAGTGATCTCATTGTGTTGTTGACAGTAGTTTGTAATGATTCTAAGGGGAGGTTGAGTGGATGGCCCAGTTTGTTTGGGAGCGAGTAGGACAGAACGTGGTTGGGATTTCGCTTTTTTGTATGCGTCTTTGAGGACGCTGTTGTTGTAGCCACGTGCCCGTAATCTATTACGTAACACAGAGGCCTCGTGTTCAAAGGAGGTATCCGTCGAGCAATTGCGTCGGGCACGGAGATATTGGGCAAAAGGGATAGATTTTAGTAAAGGCTGTGGGTGGAAGCTAGAAGCAGCCAGGATGGTGTTGCCGGCAGTGAGTTTCCGGAACAAATTACTCTGTAAATGTCCATGTCTGTCCTTGCTAAGCGTAAGATCAAGGAAAGAAATGGAACTGTAACTATAAGTCATTGTGAATTTCAGATTAAGAGAGTTAGACGTGTTGAGGTAAAGGAGGAATTGTTGTAAAGTATCAATTGGGCCTTGCCATAAGATAAAAATGTCATCAATATAGCGTCGGAAAGAGGCTATATGTTTGGTATAGATGCTGGCAGCATCGTCTCGGAGTAATTCTCGTTCCCACTCCCCCAGGTACAGATTGGCGTACGCCGGTGCGCAGCAAGTGCCCATGGCGACGCCCTGCACCTGGAGGTAGTGGGACCCATTGAAGGAGAAAAAGTTGTGAGTTAGGATGAATTTGAGTGCTCTGACAATGAATAGAGACAACTCACGGGGGTATATATTGGCATTAAACAGAGTATGTTGGATGGCTGTAAGCCTACATGACTGTCAAATTGGGACCTGTGTCTGTGTCTATGAAGCCGCTGTGTCTCTAAAGACATGAATAGGAATGCCAGCACGCAGATGCACAGAACACTTGTGCATCCCATGTGGGCAAGGATGGATGTATGCTTAAATATGTAAATGGAGCCCAAATGTAGTTTTCCTCGAAATATTCAGTCATATGTCTATTGTGCATAAAACCGTTTTGAAGTTTGTAATCTATCTGAAGTACAAGATATGAAAACAAAGGCTCCTGGGGTGGGGCTTTGCAAGTACTGCTTTAAGATTAGGCTGATGCAGGCATCAGAAGCGGCTCTCTAATTAGGCAAATTAGGCAGTTGCCTTAGGCCTCGCACTTAAAGGGGCCTCGCGGCTGCCTAATTTGCCTGACATGTGTGTGGAGCTGGGAGAGAATGTCCCCCGGTTAGTGTCCCCAAGCTGGCAAGGTGAGCGGGCAGGTCCGTAAAGAGTCAGTATAAAGTGCTGCATGCCTGCAATGCTATATTAACAGCGCCGTCCTGAAGCATCTTCCTCCACCTCCCTTGGCACTCTCCAGCGCCCCTCTCACTGTCCTTCAGAGCTACCTGTGTTCCCAGCTCGCCAATTCTGACAAAACACATGCAGACAAATTCTAGAGGTGGAGGTGGAGCTGCTGGCCGCTGCTGAACCTGGCAGGAGAAATGCATGAACACACATGCAGGAGTTTGTTTGGATGTGTGGAGGGAAGTGAGCTGTCAGCTTTTTGGGAGAACTTAGGACTTGAGGAAGGGACTTAAAATGGGGGAGGGGGCTGTGAGAGCAGCGCAGCAAGGTGGGAGAGGCCAGTTCTGGTGCTGTCCTGCTAACGTCAGTTGCTCAATGCATGCCACTGCAATTAGGGCTCATTCACACCATATACCATTTTTATACCATCTGCACCCCTCTCACGTACATGCTACCCACCTCCATACACCCCGCACCCTTCTCATGTACATACTACCCCCCACCATACACCCCTCTCATGTACATGCTACCCACCGCCATACACCCCGCACCTTTCTCATGTACATACCACCCACCGTCATACACCCCGAACCCCTCTCATGTACATACTACCCACTGCCATACGCCCCACACCCCTCTAATGTACATACTACCCACCTCCATACACCCCGCACCCCTCTCATGTACATGCTACCCACTGCCATACACCCCGCACCCCTCTCATGTACATGCTACCCACTGCCATACACCCCGCACCCCTCTCATGTACATGCTACCCACTGCCATACACCCCGCACCCTTCTCATGTACATACTACCCACCGTCATACACCCCGCACCCCTCTAATGTACATGCTACCCACCACCATACACCCCGCATCCTTCTCATGTAAATGCTACCCACCGACATACACCCCGCACCCCTCTCATGTACATGCTACCCACTACCCACCTCCATACATCCCCCACCCTTCTAATGTACATACCACCCACCGCCATACATCCCACACCCCTCTCATGTACATACTACCCACCGCCATACACCCTGCACCCCTCTAATGTACATACTACCCACCGTCATACACCCTGCACCCCTCTAATGTACATGCTACCCACCGCCATACACCCCACACCCTTCTCATGTACATGCTACCCACTGCCATACACCCCGCACCCCTCTCATGTACATACTACCCACCGTCCTACACCCCGCACCCCTCTAATGTACATGCTACCCAGCGTCATATACCCCGTACCCTGCTCATGTACATGCTACCCACCGCCATACACCCCGCACCCCTCTCATGTACATACCACCCACCTCCATACACCCCCCACCCCTCTCATGTACATGTTACCCACCACCATACACCCTGCACCCCTCTCATGTACATACTACCCACCTCCATACACCCCGCACCCCTCTCATGTACATGCTACCCACTGCCATACACCCCGCACCCCTCTCATGTACATGCTACCCACTGCCATACACCCCGCACCCTTCTCATGTACATACTACCCACCGTCATACACCCCGCACCACTCTAATGTACATGCTACCCACCACCATACACCCCGCACCCTTCTCATGCATGCTACCCACCGACATACACCCGGCACCCCTCTCATGTACATGCTACCCACTACCCACCTCCATACATCCCCCACCCTTCTAATGTACATACCACCCACCGCCATACATCCCACACCCCTCTCATGTACATACTACCCACCGCCATACACACTGCACCCCTCTAATGTACATGCTACCCACCGCCATACACCCCACACCCTTCTCATGTACATGCTACCCACTGCCATACACCCCGCACCCCTCTCATGTACATACTACCCACCGTCCTACACCCCGCACCCCTCTAATGTACATGCTACCCAGCGTCATATACCCCGTACCCTGCTCACGTACATGCTACCCACCTCCATACACCCCGCACCCTTCTCATGTACATACTACCCCCCACCATACACCCCTCTCATGTACATGCTACCCACCGCCATACACCCCGCACCTTTCTCATGTACATACCACCCACCGTCATACACCCCGAACCCCTCTCATGTACATACTACCCACTGCCATACGCCCCACACCCCTCTAATGTACATACTACCCACCTCCATACACCCCGCACCCCTCTCATGTACATGCGACCCACTGCCATACACCCCGCACCCCTCTCATGTACATGCTACCCACTGCCATACACCCCGCACCCCTCTCATGTACATGCTACCCACTGCCATACACCCCGCACCCTTCTCATGTACATACTACCCACTGTCATACACCCCGCACCCCTCTAATGTACATGCTACCCACCACCATACACCCCGCACCCTTCTCATGTAAATGCTACCCACCGACATACACCCCGCACCCCTCTTATGTACATGCTACCCACTACCCACCTCCATACATCCCCCACCCTTCTAATGTACATACCACCCACCGCCATACATCCCACACCCCTCTCATGTACATACTACCCACCGCCATACACCCTGCACCCCTCTAATGTACATACTACCCACCGTCATACACCCTGCACCCCTCTAATGTGCATGCTACCCACCGCCATACACCCCACACCCTTCTCATGTACATGCTACCCACTGCCATACACCCCGCACCCCTCTCATGTACATACTACCCACCGTCCTACACCCCGCACCCCTCTAATGTACATGCTACCCAGCGTCATATACCCCGTACCCTGCTCATGTACATGCTACCCACCGCCATACACCCCGCACCCCTCTCATGTACATACCACCCACCTCCATACACCCCCCACCCCTCTCATGTACATGTTACCCACCACCATACACCCTGCACCCCTCTCATGTACATACTACCCACCTCCATACACCCCGCACCCCTCTCATGTACATGCTACCCACTGCCATACACCCCGCACCCCTCTCATGTACATGCTACCCACTGCCATACACCCCGCACCCTTCTCATGTACATACTACCCACCGTCATACACCCCGCACCACTCTAATGTACATGCTACCCACCACCATACACCCCGCACCCTTCTCATGCATGCTACCCACCGACATACACCCCGCACCCCTCTCATGTACATGCTACCCACTACCCACCTCCATACATCCCCCACCCTTCTAATGTACATACCACCCACCGCCATACATCCCACACCCCTCTCATGTACATACTACCCACCGCCATACACACTGCACCCCTCTAATGTACATGCTACCCACCGCCATACACCCCACACCCTTCTCATGTACATGCTACCCACTGCCATACACCCCGCACCCCTCTCATGTACATACTACCCACCGTCCTACACCCCGCACCCCTCTAATGTGCATGCTACCCAGCGTCATATACCCCGTACCCTGCTCACGTACATGCTACCCACCTCCATACACCCCGCACCCTTCTCATGTACATACTACCCCCCACCATACACCCCTCTCATGTACATGCTACCCACCGCCATACACCCCGCACCTTTCTCATGTACATACCACCCACCGTCATACACCCCGAACCCCTCTCATGTACATACTACCCACTGCCATACGCCCCACACCCCTCTAATGTACATACTACCCACCTCCATACACCCCGCACCCCTCTCATGTACATGCGACCCACTGCCATACACCCCGCACCCCTCTCATGTACATGCTACCCACTGCCATACACCCCGCACCCCTCTCATGTACATGCTACCCACTGCCATACACCCCGCACCCTTCTCATGTACATACTACCCACCGTCATACACCCCGCACCCCTCTAATGTACATGCTACCCACCACCATACACCCCGCACCCTTCTCATGTAAATGCTACCCACCGACATACACCCCGCACCCCTCTCATGTACATGCTACCCACTACCCACCTCCATACATCCCCCACCCTTCTAATGTACATACCACCCACCGCCATACATCCCACACCCCTCTCATGTACATACTACCCACCGCCATACACCCTGCACCCCTCTAATGTACATACTACCCACCGTCATACACCCTGCACCCCTCTAATGTACATGCTACCCACCGCCATACACCCCACACCCTTCTCATGTACATGCTACCCACTGCCATACACCCCGCACCCCTCTCATGTACATACTACCCACCGTCCTACACCCCGCACCCCTCTAATGTACATGCTACCCAGCGTCATATACCCCGTACCCTGCTCATGTACATGCTACCCACCGCCATACACCCCGCACCCCTCTCATGTACATACCACCCACCTCCATACACTCCCCACCCCTCTCATGTACATGTTACCCACCACCATACACCCTGCACCCCTCTCATGTACATACTACCCACCTCCATACACCCCGCACCCCTCTCATGTACATGCTACCCACTGCCATACACCCCGCACCCCTCTCATGTACATGCTACCCACTGCCATACACCCCGCACCCTTCTCATGTACATACTACCCACCGTCATACACCCCGCACCACTCTAATGTACATGCTACCCACCACCATACACCCCGCACCCTTCTCATGTATGCTACCCACCGACATACACCCCGCACCCCTCTCATGTACATGCTACCCACTACCCACCTCCATACATCCCCCACCCTTCTAATGTACATACCACCCACCGCCATACATCCCACACCCCTCTCATGTACATACTACCCACCGCCATACACACTGCACCCCTCTAATGTACATGCTACCCACCGCCATACACCCCACACCCTTCTCATGTACATGCTACCCACTGCCATACACCCCGCACCCCTCTCATGTACATACTACCCACCGTCCTACACCCTGCATCCCTCTAATGTACATGCTACCCAGCGTCATATACCCCGTACCCTGCTCATGTACATGCTACCCACCGCCATACACCCCGCACCCCTCTCATGTACATACCACCCACCTCCATACACCCCCCAAACCTCCCATGTACATGTTACCCAACCACCATACACCCTGCACCCCTCTCATGTACATACTACCCACCGCCATGCCCTCCGCACCGCTCTCATGTACATACCACCCATCGCCATACCCTCCCCACCCCTCTCCTGTTCATACCACCCACTGCCATAAACCCTGTACCCCTCTCATGTACATACTACCCACCGCCATACACCCCGCACCCCTCTCATGTACATACCACCCACCGCCATACACCCCGCACCCCTCTCATGTACATACCACCCACCGCCATACACCCTGCACTCTTCTCATGTACATACTACCCACCATCATACACCCCGCACCCCTCTAATGTACATGCTACCCACCGCCATACACCCAGCACCCTTCTTATGTATATGCTACCCACCGACATACACCCCGCACCCCTCTCATGTACATACTACCCACCGTCATACACCCCGCAGCACCCCTCTAATGTACATGCTACCCACCGCCATACACCCCGTACCCTTCTCATGTACATGCTACCCATCGACATACACCCCATACCCCACTCCTGTACATACCACCCACCGCCATAAACCCCGCACCCCTCTCATGTACATACTACCCACCGCCATACACCCCGCACCCCTCTCATGTACATACCACCCACCGCCATACACCCCGCACCTCTTTCATGTACATACCACCCACCGCCATACACTCTGCACCCCTCTGATGTACATACTATCCACTGCCATACACCCCGCACCCCTCTCATGTACATACCACCCACCGCCATACACCCCGCACCTCTTTCATGTACATACCACCCACCGCCATACACTCTGCACCCCTCTGATGTACATACTATCCACTGCCATACACCTCGCACCCCTCTCATATACATACCACCCATTGCCATATACTCTGCACCTCTCTCATGTACATACTACCCCCCACCATACACTCCTCTCATGTACATACTACCCACCACAACACACTCCACACCCCTCTCATGTACATACTACCCACCTCCATACTCTCCGCACCCCTCTCATGTACATACTACTACTGGGAGCCTACTGCATCCAGCATTACCTGAACATACAAGACTGCAAGCTGTTGGTCTTCTCTAACTACTTGGCTGATGGGACCAAATGGCACAAGGACTTTGCTGGCATATGTCATCAATTTGTTAACCAGTAGATCAGATGTACAGTGTCCTACTCAGCTGTCCTAAACCCTACTACACAACTAAGCAAACAACAGATCTTAACAGACCCAGCTAAAGCTGAGAAGTTTATCACCCTATTGGATACCTTTTTTTTTTGTTGTGAAAAATTCTATTTATTGATTTTAAATGTAAAAATAACACAATTACAGAAGTACAAAAACAAAACCCCTGAACAAACAATGATATAGAGGTTTTGCAGAACCTCCTCCCAGGATGAGAAGACCCCCCCGACCATACAAAAAGATACAATAGTCAGGATAAAAGTTGTGCTTACACCCTATAGTCCAGCATCCCCAACAATCAAGTCTGTTTGGTCCAATGGCTCCTCCCTTACAGCGCAGAGTCCATCTATGTGGGTGACTTCCCCATCTCTGTTGATTCAAATTAACCGGGGAAGTGGATAGACCCTTCGGGACCCCCTTGTTGCAATTGCACTTCATATGCTTGAGACAGCAGCTGGTTATCAACAGATGTACTAGACAGCTATTGTTCCACAAGACTGCACTGCTACTTGCTTTATGGCAAACAGGCCCATCTTTTGCAATGTACATGAGCTTTGCTTTAAAAGATTTTTAAGTGATTCAGGTCAGGCTTCTTTCCATTCCATAGCTCACATGGAGTTTCCTCTGTTGCTTTTCAAGGTAAGAGGTTTTAGAGATAGCAGGCTGTCATAATTGCTACTTCACAGTATGTTGTTGACATATCCACATCAAAAAGCAAACCTCTGCCACTCTCACATAAAGTGTGGTTAATTTTCTTTTCAATTTGATGCTGTGTCTGGTATTGTCTCTATACGCGACGTAGCTGCCCATATTTCCACATCTTCCCTGCCTCCTCAGTGCTGTAGAATGTTTTGACAGTCGGTTCTTATGCTGGCCACACCCGACCACACACAACCATACTCTGCACAAGGAATGGCAACCCCCCCTCCAGTAGGCATGTGGTGGCAGCTGCAGAAGTGAACAGTTCTCAAAGAGGGCCATATAAATTTGTTGGAATAATCCTTAACCACTTGCCGACCGCCCCATGTACTTTTACATTGGCAGAATGGCACGGCTGGGAAAATGGGCATACAGGTATATCCTTTTGAACTTGCCTCTGTGTTGTCATGCGCGTGACCCTGCCATGAGCTCCGTGAGTAGGATCACGGGTCCCGCGGACAGGATGTCCACAGGGATACCTGCAATCGTCTCACGGAGCTGAAGAACGGGGAGATGCTAATGTATACAAGCATTTCCCCATTCTGCCTAGTGACACTGTCACTGATCATAGCTCCCTGTGATCAGGAGCTATGATCAGTGGTGTGTCACACGTAGCCACGCCCAATAACAGTTAGAATCTCTCCCTAGGACACACTTAACTGCTTCCTAGCCAGCTAGTGATTAACCCCTTCACTGCCAGTGTAATTTTTACAGTAATAAGTGCAATTTTATAGCACTGATCGCTGTAAAAATGACATTGGTCCCAAAAATGTGTCAAAATTGTCCGATATGTCCGCCATAATTTCGCATTCATGATAAAAATAGCAGATCGCAGCCATTACTAGTAAAAAAAAATATTAATAAAAATGTCATAAAACTAACCCCTATTTTGTAGACGCTATAACTTTTACGCAAACTAATTAATAAACGCTTATCGCAATTTTTTTACCAAAAATACATAAAAGAATACATCGGCCTAAACTGAGGAAAAATATTTTTTTTATATATATTTTTTGGGGATATTTATTAAAGTAAAAAGTCAAAAATAATGTTTTTGTTTATAGTGCAAAAAATAAAAACTGCAGAGGTGATGAAATACAGCCAAAAGAAATCTCTATTTGTGGGAAAAAAAGGACGTCAATTTTGTTTGGGAGCCACGTCGCATGACCGCGCAATTGTCAGTTAAAGCGACCCAGTGCCGAATCGCAAAATGTGCTCTGGTCTTTGGCCAGCCAAATGGTCCCGGGCTTACAGCGGGACTGTACTGAAATTTTTTTTTTTAAAAGCCAGCAGCTACAAATACTGCAGCTGCTGACTTTTAAAAAATGGACACTTACCTGTCCCTGGTTCCAGCGGTGTCGGCAGCAGAGGCCGATCGCTCACTCGGCTCTCTGCTGTAGCCGACGCCATTCTCGGTGAGGGAATCAGGAAGTGGCTTCACTTCCCGATTCCCTACTGCGCATGCGCGAGTCGCGCGGCGCAATGAGAATCTTCAGCGCTGTCTGCCGGGACACATGTGTGTCCCGGCAGACAGCGCGCCGGGACAGGAACTTGCGTAAACTCCCGTGGGAGTTTATGCCGGAAGTGGGTGCAGATACCTGTCTTAGACAAGGTGCCAAATGTGACACCAGAGGGGGGGAGGGTTCCGAAAAGCGGGAGTTCCACTTTAGGGTGGAATCCCGCTTTAAGTGGTTAAATATATGCACTCGTATTTACCCTGGTAATTTCAAAAATATTGAATAAACTCTGATCCTGGCTTGATCATTCACCCTCCCGGTGTCACCTGGTAAAAACGATACGCTTTATCCACTTCAAATGCTACCACTTCTATTAAAACATAGCAATTTAATTAAGTTGAACTAGGCTGTAACTAAATTCCTCTAGAAACATAAAACAAATTGCATAGCAACATTTAAGTTACAACTTCCCTCCTCTTCTTTAGGGAGAACTTACCTGACCTGCATAGATATAATGGCCAGGTTCTGCACTTTATTAAAAAAATCTGTCTTTTCAGGGATAGAATGTTTGCCTGGAGGTAATTTAGAAAGCTCAAAAAAGTACCTGGGTTTATGACACCAATAAACTTTGTATGCACCACTCCAGCATTCCCTCCAGACATTACAAATGTTTGACTTGTGCACACTCGAGGCATGGGAAGAGCCCGTTTAGACTCTTATGGGATGTTCACGCCATTCCCTCTGCTCCAAGCCAGGTATACCTGTATACCATACCATGTTTCTAGAGGTATACCTGGCTTGGATGGGCCTACACCCAGTGATTATCTTGCACAAAACCATAAATTACTTTCATCTCCAAAATATACCAAACAGGGATGTATGCTTCAGACTTTTGAGGTGAAACTACATCCTCATCCTTTGGCAAGGCCTGCACCACTTTCTTTGATTAAAATATTGATCTTCCCGCAAACAGGACATGCACCCGAAAATGTATACTCAGTGAAACCTAGTGGGAAATGCAATAAAAAAATCATACATATCATGGATTTAGTATTACCCCAAAACTAACATTACGCACTCCATATCTAGACCTAGATGATGACTCAGTCCATTAATGACTATAAATGGCATTACCTATCTCAATCTCTTTCACTAGATGCAAAGGTGACAATAAAAGTCCCTCATTTGCTATGTATGTCTGTTGATCTACCTAGCAATCATGTAATCATTACATTACTGCAAGGTAGATAAATAAATAAACATATATGCATACAGGCACAAGGTAGGTAAAAAGTGCTGGAAGACGGTTGCTTTTTCCTTTTTTTTGCAGAGCAGGGGTGAATTGTATTGGAAAAGGGTGGCAGGAAATGTAGAGATTTTTCCAACACTACTTACCCTGCACCCCCTGCCACAGTCTTCCAACACTGTATCCCCTGCCATCTTCTTCCAGTGCTGTTTACCTCTGCACCCCCTTAAACCCTCTTCCAAAACATATCTGCATCCCCTGCCATTCTTTTACAATGCTGCTCCCCTCTCCATTCCCTGTCACACATTTACCAGTGTTGCTCACCTCTGCATCCCCTGCCACCCTTTTCTACACTACTCACCCTGCATCCCTGTAACCCTCTTCCAACACTGATCATCTCTGCGTCTCCAGACACACTCTTCCAACAAAGCTCACCTCTGCAACCCTCTTACAGCACTGTTTAATCCACTGGGGAAAGGGGAGGGGGAGAGGTGCATAGGAACTGTCTGTCAGAGCATGCCACATCACTAAGGAGGCAAGGTAGATGTGGAAATATGGGACGATCTACATCTACAGACCACTGCACCATACAATCCAGAACAAAATGTTTTTTGCAAAGAATGAATCACAATTTATGTGAAAGTGGCAGAAGTTTGCTTTTTGGTGCAGATATGTCAACAACATACTGGGGGGTTATTTACTAAAGGAAAATCCACTTTGCACTGCAAGTGCACTTGGAAGTAAAGTCGCTGTAGATCCGAGGGGGACATGCAAGGAGAATAAAAAACAGCATTTTAGCTTGCACATGATTGGATGATAAAATCAGCAGAGCGTCCCCTCATTTCAGATCTACCCCTTAGATTTAGAGCGACTGCACTTCCAAGTGCACTTTCAGTGCAAAGTGGATTTTCCTTTCGTAAATAACCCCCATTGTGTACTGTCAATTATGACAGCATACTATCTCCAAAACTACTTTGCTGGAAAACTAACAAAGAAATTGCCATATGAGCTATTGATCTATGGAATGGAAAGAAGCCTAACCTGAATCACATCAAAATCTTTGAAAGCAAAGAATACCTACATGTTCCTAAAGAAAAGGACACAATATGGTAACACAAATACAAAAGCATAACGTTCTACACCCTAAAGGAAATGCCACTATAATCATATCACAATAGGCATAATTAGTTTATTATCCTTAGAATTTAGGTGCTCCCTTTCCCCCAATGGACTCAGTAAAGGATATGGTTGAGGCTGCTACACTAAAGTGCAAAATGCAGTTCACATTTGCTAATGCTCACTTCTGTATTTCAAGGTCCTTCGGCCATAAGTAATCACACTGCAATCCAGTTCCCAGCAGACTAACTGCTGTCCAATTCTCATTTTGGTTTTCCCTAGCAGTCTCTTCAGGTTGCTTTATCCTCCACCACTCATTCTCACTCCAGCTGGTCAGAAGTTAGCTGGCTGCATGGACTCAAAGGGGATTCCATCACTATTTATGTGGTTAGATTAATAAGGCATAACACTTAGAGAATTCCCCAATGTTGGTTTTCCACAGTCACTAAGGTACAGTACACCTCTTGGTCATCCGATGAACCCACCACCAGGCTCCTTCAACTCAACATGTTTTGAGGAATAGAAAACCTTCATGTATTTGGTCTGCCAGGTCTTGAAAATATAAATGCCTAACCATTGGATGAAATGCATTGATGTAAAGGGGTATGGCCCTGCCCAATTACCCATGCGCTATAACTGAATGACAGACCACACATGCATACTGGCATGCAGTGTCCTTCTCCTCTAGAAAAAAACCTGCATAGATGCACTGGAACAGAGCGGAACTGCATACTAAGCAGAGAAACAGCTGCATGTAGATAAATACTGTAATGCAAGGCTGTTCAAAACATACTGTATGCAAGTTCAATATGAGGTGGTCTTGCGAATTGCGATTGCTTTTGCATACATCGGGAGTTAGTTTTTCCCTGTCAAGGGGCCCTCCTGATGTTCAGGGATTGTGGTTTATGGTTCAGGAGGATGGGGGGGCACATAGTCGCTGCTCCCTTTTCTGCCATGTCAGGCGTCATGCTTCAATTAAGAATCTGTTTTTTATTTTAAAGAATACAGTTATATTAAAGTTGTGGCACAGATACAGAAAATAAGCATGCTGTTTTGGATTCCACATTGAAAAAACGAGGGTTACAATCTTCCGGTAGGAAAACAAGACAGCACTGGTGTACACCTTAGATGTGCTCAAGCAATTCCTTGATCAGTGTCAGTATGTAGTTCAGGGTGAAGGTAAAGAGGAGAAGCCAGGCCCGGTGTCATCACAAGGTCTAAATATACAGTAGAAGAAGAGGGGGTGGCTTTGGAGAAGAAAAAAAAAAGAGAGCATAGGTGTCCAATGGGAGAAACCAATTAATGGGTTCAGAAGACTTGGTTATCTAAGACAAGGTAAGAGTTTGGAAGAGTCTTGGGGAGGTCGTGGAATTTGGTAACATTTTATTGCCAGTAGTAAGAAACTCCTCCATCTGCATAATGTAGTTCAGTTCCATTACCCATTCCTGAATTTTAAATACTGTTGAAGTTTTCCTGTCCCTAGGAATCAAATGGCTCAATGGCTATGATGAACAACAACAGAGAAAGGGGGCTTTCCATTAGAAATATGAACAGGTCTGTATAAAAGGCAGTTTACCCTGATATGTGCAGTAGGGAAAGACTAGAAAGAATCTTGACAGTAGACCATTTCTAACAAAAAAAAGGCAGGGAAAAAAAGACAGGAAATATCTATTACCACAGTTTAAATTACTTTTTTTCTTTAACATTTTTTGCTGCAGTACCTCAGGTTAGGGTACCCCCAGGCATATAATTTAGGAATATTATAAGAAATGTGTAGCTTAATGTTCTGCTTTAAGCATTAAACATGGCTGAATGGTATTATAAAAACATGCATTGATACATGTCCTCCAGGGTAGTTCCCAGCTACCAGTGCCATTTTTTGACAAACCCTTTTAGCTATGAAAAATATTTGGCTCCCATCTATGATCTATGCTCTGTTTGGCTAACCAACCCCAATACCGAACTCAGGACTTTTGGTCATCACTAATTGCAACTACAACCCTTCCAGACTTAGGAACATGCAGTTTCTCTGCAGATGCATAAACAAACCTTGGGAAAGAGCATAGGATGCAATTAGAAGAAGATGGCACTCAGGAGCAGTTGTTGAGTGGAATTGTTAGCATGCTGTTTATACAGACAAAGGTGCAACAACCATGCCATATATTATACTGTTATCAGTGGCGCTGGTAATAGTTTAGTATGTTAATTCTTGGATGAGTGTACCAGACCTCGATTAGGACAGCGAAGTCAAGGGATATAACTTCTCCCTAGTTTCACATAGATTAATTAGGCTAAAGGTCTACTCACTTTGTTTCCAAATTATTTTAAGACAAAATGAAAAGGTGAACTAACACCTTAGAAACAAATGGAGAGGCGCCTCTGGGTGCAATAGTTTTTTTAACAGGGATAACAATTTATTAATAGCTCAATAGTAACAATAGTCGTGCTCTTTTCTCAACAAGGCTGACACACATACCAAGTGGGGGCAATTTAAAGTCAAAGGGTACTTGGTATGTGTGTCAGCCTTGTTGAGAAAAGAGCGCGACTTGTAAGAAGATCCAAGTGCGCATGCTCGAGAAACGCGTCCTACACCGATGATGGTATCCCTCTGAGCCAGCTGTCTTCTGCTTCTCAAGCCTCGTTCTGAGGCCGCCTTCCTGAGCCGGCATTATCATCTATACGGAAGTTAACCAGAGCACAGAATGACACAGCACAGCACCAGGAGATACCACTTCCTTACTTGCATACCATGCCTGATTTTATCACAAAAATTTGAGTTTTACTATTCAGCTATTAATAAATTGTTATCCCTGTTAAAAAACTATTGCACGCAGAGGCGCCTCTCCATTTGTTTCCTTTCACAGTTCCTGAACACGGTTTCAGTTTTACCTTGAAGGCTGCCCTGTATGCTTACCCCAGGATCCATTCATAGATTTCGCCTCCCACATGGACTGAGCTTTTCAATCTATGGACTTGTAACCTATGTATATATTGTATATACCAAATACTCAATTCAATTGGAAGAACTTATCGAGATATTTTAACATATGCGCCTATACTCGTTGTCATGTCGAACTAACACCTTACACCTTTTCCAAACCACCCACCTTTCCCCTGGCCATCACTATACTTACCTTCATGGATGAGCTGTAAGTGTCCATGCAAGAGGTTCAGCGGCCTGGGGATTTGAAATATTCACTCTTCATCCTCTTCTTTATACAGGGCTTCGGGAATGCATTAGTGTGATTCTTTGTGCCAGTGCTGACCAATCAAAATCGCTGATCCAACCTAGGGGCCCTGCAGAAATAAGGGGGAGAAAAGCGGGGATTTGATATCCTCAGATGGCTTGGTGGGGTTAGAAGAGGGGTCTGTAGGGTGTTAGTTCACCTTTTAATTTTTTCTGAAAAGGTGAACTTACACTTTATTTCTTGTAAATTGTAATGTTCTACCCAGTGAAACTAGATAGTTAAGATGTCATTTCCTATCTCTGTGTTCTTGTTGTTTTCCAGCAAAACAGGAAGGGCTCAGTCATGTGTCTACCATAATTTTGATTGGTAAGAGTCATACCTGCAACAGCTTTCCAACAAATTTGTCCATCCCTGCAAGAAAAGACAAGACTCTGGGCAAAATAATGTATCCATGGTAAATCACTCCTAATATCTATTACATGAAAACAAGCATGGTATAATGACAGCTGAGTGTTTAGTCGTATAACTATTAGAGCAAAAAATTAGCTCTGAGTACTGAATTTACAAAAAAACGAAATGCATTTTTACACAAGCTCTCTATAAAAACCCAATTAAGTTTTTTCAGATTTTTATCTTTTTTAATTCCCTTTGATTGATTGATTCCCTTTTTGATTGCCTTGTCATTGAAAGCTAAAAACAGACTAGCAGTAAGGTTGTTCCTTTACTAAATAAACCCTTACCATCGCAATAAACCATCCCCTTATGACCTGTGTAGATTTTTATCTTCATAAGCAAAAATCAATTAGCTCCTTAGTGAAGGGCCAGTATTATGTATATCTTACAAAAGTATATTGCCAACACCTTTGTAGTGCCTTGCAGGTTCACCGGGTTATTAACAATTTATGAAGAATGTGGTTTTATTATTAGATAAAAGCAATTAATGCGTTGTTCAGACATAGAATGCTAACATGGTGTGTTTCTCAATAGATGGATTTGGATCTTGATGTAGAGTTAAATAAACAAATGATAATAACACCAATCACAGTTTTCAGTTAAAACCCTGCAGAGTCAATCTGCTTCTGGCTGTGGAGGTACCAACCAGCAAAGAGAAGCTAATTAGACACAGGCAAACACTTAGGCGATCACACCTTGTGAATCTAAGCGTCTTCCTGTCATTTGGCAAATCTCTCAGCTGTTTCCAAGCATGAGTCAACAAATCCTCACAAACAAGTTCATCACTTTTGTTGTTAGTGACATCTAACGGCTCACAATGGCCGCAGGTGGAATGTGGAAATCTAGTCAGGTAATGACTTTACATTAAGAGATGTATATTCCAAGCATAAAGATTATTTAGTAATTTAATTTAACCTAAGCAAAGCGTTGTTTTCATAAATTCATAAATTCAATCGTAGTATTGTTTGTATGCATGCTATAATGTTTTGAAGGTAATGGTGTATACAATATCAGAGGATGATGTCAAATATCACTTACAAGCATTTATGAACAAGGATAATCTTTCACATTAACATCCCAAATATATATTGAAATATTACACACCAATTTGCAAACCACATGCATGGCATGTACACCCACCCTTGTCCTAGTGGAGCTCAAAAGTGATACTAAACTATGGTTTAAAAAAAAAAAAATATTCAACTACGTATTCTTAACTCAAAAAGTACCTTCTATTTCTCTTAGGCTCTTCCGAATCTCCAAATTCCTGCTAAACATTTGTTCTCAACAGTTCCACCGTACGTAGAAATGTAGCCACCCTCTCTTGTTCGCTTCCGAGATGAACTAGGGATTATGAATGATGGACTATAGCAGTGATGGCGAACCTTGGCACCCCAGATGTTTTGGAGCTACATTTCCCAAGATGCTCAAGCACTATGCAGTGTTGAGCATCATGGCAAATGATGCTCAAGATGCTCAAGAACTATGCAGTGTTGAGCATCATGGGAAATGTAGTTCCAAAACATCTGGGGTGCCATCACTGGACTATAGGATGTGTAGTGTACATAGAACACAAACGGAATAGTATTGAGTGGGAAAAGAAGAGGTTCAGGATCTCATAGAGGATGGTATAAGAAGGCAGAAAAAGAAGTAAGAAATTATTTAATAAAACTAGATTACTGGGCCTTTAAGTACTGGATGTCTATAGATTATTTTTGGAGAACAGGGATATTGTTTACTATCACTATATGTGTAAGATATTGTAAGGGTTTGTGCACATGTCTGTCATTTCATTTCACTTCTTGCTTGTCATGTTTTTGTCTAAAAAGTGGTTAGTAACTGGAAGATGGCAGCAGAGAAGTGCACTTAGCTATGGTGTTTTATGCAAAATTAACTTCGCTCTACGCTCAGACTAAAAAAAAATAACAACATATGAGTCTTGTCCCTAACTTTTTTTAATGTACTTATCGAAAGCTTTGTGTGTGTGCAAAAATTATTTTGGTGTACAGAACAATAGTTCTGTGTATTCACCTAGTTAGGTCCTTATCTCACTGTTTCTGAAGAAATACAGATTACAGAGGACACCTTTTTACACATTAACGTAAAAAAAAAAAAAAACACTAATATAACTGGAGTAAAAGCCTAAGTTTAGTCAAAATAAAAGTATTCCCCCAGGCTGTAATCTGGTGCGGCAGGGGTTAATAGAACTGAGGGAACAGTGACAGGCGCTTTAACTGGCGATTGCGCAGTCAGTCATGCAACATTGTACCCACACAAAATGTAAATACATTTTTTCACACAAATTGAGCTTCTTTTGGTGGTATTTGATCAGCACTGAGTTTTTTTCTTTTTTTTTAATATAAACGAAAAAAGACTGAAAATTTGGAAAAAAAATATATTCAAAATTTGGAAAACTGTAGACAAATCGATTTACCCATTCATCACTGCCCGTGCATCACTGGGTGGCAACAAGTTACTAGTCTTTGGTGAGATGACTGCATTAGTTTTCGTTTTACAAGCTTTTTTTGCTTTATTATAACCTGGTAATAGTGCAGATAACACACTTTCTGTCCCCAGGTGACTACCTCATTCCTCCACCTTCTCTATAGAGAAAGACACTGTTGTCACCCTAGGCTGCTTTCCTGGTATGGACTACAAACATGTCCATATCTCTTCATCTATATTACATGGGGGCAGAACAATTAGTAGATTACAGAGTATAGCTATAAAGGAAGACATTCTTCAGTGCAGCTACCAGGAAATGACAAGGACATTGCATTTCTGGCAAGATCAATAGGTATTTTCTGTATTTGCTGAAAATGTTCTTAGCTTCAAAACGAAATAAATAAAAACTAAGGTAACCTTCACATCTAAGGACTGTAAGCTTCAATATATAGAATGTTTGTTTTTGGATTTAGTTATCCTTTAAGGGTAATTTTTTGGGATTACACAGAGTTATTTTTTATATGAGCACATTTTGGAAACTTGCAGTATGAAGGTCTCAATATAGCCAATCACATCCAATGTTGTGCACAGCTACAAAAGTGACTGGTTATACTAACTTTCCTTAACCTTCTTAACATATAGCAGCCCTTGAAATACCTTTCTGGTCTCAGGAAATCCCTGCTAATAATTTTAAAATCTATAGCTCACAGTATTATAGTGTGATAGTCAATGAAAAGGATGTTCCTACTTACATTTGCAGGGTGCAGAGCATTCATCCAGAATTTGTAGTGTTAACATGTGGTCACACCTCTTTAGCACCCGATAGATTATTTTATTATTATTATTTTTATTTCAGGTACTTATATAGCAGCTTCAATTTATGCAGTGCTTTACATATACATTGTACATTCACATCAGTCCCAGCTTACAACCTAAGGTCCCTAACTGACATTCATACATATACTAGGACCAATTTAGACAGGATCCAATTAACCTACCAGCATGTCTTTGGAGTGCAGGAGGAAACTGGAGTACTTGGAGGAAACCCATGCAGTCACAGGGAGAACATGCAAACTCCAGGCAGATGGCGTCATGGTTGGGATTTGAACTAGCGACCCTTTTTGCTACTAGGTGAAAGTACTAATCACTACACCACTGTGCTGCCCCAGCACCTGATAGATTATACACGTATAAGCTATTGGGATTTATACTCTGGTATGTCTTGTTCTTGTGTCTGTTTGCCCCATGTTGGCATTGTGTCCACCATAGCATCAGCAGTGGCAAAGCAAAGTAGGGCTGGCCATAAGAGGGATTACTTTGATGCAGTTGGCTGGCTTAAACATGTATTCCAATTAGGGATGAGCCGAACACCCCCCCCGTTCGGCTCGCACCAGAACCCGCGAACGGACCTAAAGTCCGTGCGAGCTTTAGAACCCTATTAGTTATAATGGATGCGAACGTTCGAAATTAAAAGTGCTCATTTTAAAGGCTAATATGCATGTTAATGTCATAAAAAGTGTTTGGGGACCTGGGTCCTGCCCCAGGGGACATGTATCAATGCAAATTTTTTTTTTAAAAAACGGCCGTTTTTTTTCAGGAGCAGTGATTTTAATAATGCTTAAATTGAAACAATAAAAGTGTAATATTCCTTTAAATTTCGTACCTGGGGGGTGTCTATAGTATGCCTGTAAAGGGGCGCATGTTTCCCGTGTTTAGAACTGTCTCTGCGCAAAGTGTCATTTTTGAAAGTAAAAAAGCTATTTAAAATCACTCGCGGCTAATGTTAATTCACGGCTCCCGTAACACAGAGAACAGTGATTCATTGAAACTCATTCATAAAAAAAAGTCATTGATAAAAAATAAAAAAAATGAAAAAAATAAAGCGTAGGGGTCCCCCCAAATTCAATAACCAGGCCCTTCAGGTCTGGGATGGATATTAAGGGGGATCCCAGCCAAAAAAAAAAAAAAAAAAATTGGCGTAGGGTCCCCCTCAAAATCCATACCAGACCCTTGAGGTCTGGTATGGATTTTAAGGGGAACCCTAGCCAAAAAAAATGGCGTGGGGTCCCCCTCAAAATCCATACCAGACCCTTATCCGAGCACGCAACCTGGCAGGCCGCAGGAAAAGAGGGGGGGACGAGAGCGGCCCCCCCTCTCGCCTGAACCGTACCAGGCCACATGCCCTCAACATTGGGAGGATGCTTTGGGGGTCTAAGACCCCTAAAGCACCTTGTCCCCATGTTGATGAGGACAAGGGCCTCTTCCCCACAACCCTGGCCGGTGGTTGTGGGGGTCTGCGGGCGGGGGGCTTATCGGAATCTGGAAGCCCCCTTTAACAAGGGGACCCCCAGATCCCGCCCCCCCCCCCTGTGTGAAATGGTAAGGGGGTACAAAAGTACCCCTACCATTTCACCAAAAAAGTGGCAAAAATGGTAAAAATGACAGGAGACAGTCTTTGACAATTCCTTTATTAAAATCTTCTTTCTTCTTTCTTCATCCTTCGGTTTCTTCATCTTCTCCTTCCTTCATCTTCTTCCATCTTCTTCTTCCATTTTCTTCTTCCTCCGATCCGCTTCTTCTTGCGCTGGTCTTCTCGTCCTTCTCGTCCGGCATCTTCTTCCGTCGGCTTCGGTGTCAGTGTCTTCTTGGGCCGCTCCGCGCAATGGGAGGCTCCCGCTGTGTGAGGCTCCGCTCCATCTGACAGGTCTTTTAAAACGGAGGGCACCTGGTGACCCCGCCCCCCTCTGACGTCATGGGGAAAGCCATCATGGAATTCCCCATGACGTCCCTGTGCGTCAGAGGGGGCAGGGTCACCAGGTGCCCTCCATTATAAAAGACCTGTCAGACGGAGCGGAGCCTCACACAGCGGGAGCCTCCCATTGCGCGGAGCGGCCCAAGAAGAGACAGAGACACCGACGCCGACGCTGACGCCGACGGAAGAAGATGCCGGACGAGAAGGACGAGAAGACCAGCGCAAGAAGAAGCGGATCGGAGGAAGAAGAAAAAATGGAAGAAGAAGATGGAAGAAGATGAAGGAAGGAGAAGATGAAGAAACCGAAGGATGAAGAAAGAAGAAAGAAGATTTTAATAAAGGAATTGTCAAAGACTGTCTCCTGTCATTTTTACCATTTTTGCCACTTTTTTGGTGAAATGGTAGGGGTACTTTTGTACCCCCTTACCATTTCACACAGGGGGGGGGGCCGGGATCTGGGGGTCCCCTTGTTAAAGGGGGCTTCCAGATTCCGATAAGCCCCCCGCCCGCAGACCCCCACAACCACCGGCCAGGGTTGTGGGGAAGAGGCCCTTGTCCTCATCAACATGGGGACAAGGTGCTTTAGGGGTCTTAGACCCCCAAAGCATCCTCCCAATGTTGAGGGCATGTGGCCTGGTACGGTTCAGGCGAGAGGGGGGGCCGCTCTCGTCCCCCCCTCTTTTCCTGCGGCCTGCCAGGTTGCGTGCTCGGATAAGGGTCTGGTATGGATTTTGAGGGGGACCCCACGCCATTTTTTTTGGCTAGGGTTCCCCTTAAAATCCATACCAGACCTCAAGGGTCTGGTATGGATTTTGAGGGGGACCCTACGCCATTTTTTTTTTTTTTTTTGGCTGGGATCCCCCTTAATATCCATCCCAGACCTGAAGGGCCTGGTTATTGAATTTGGGGGGACCCCTACGCTTTTTTTTTTGTTTTTTATTAATGAATGACAGCTCTCTGTGTTACAGGAGCCATCAATTCATTAGCCGCGAGTGATTTAAATAGCTTTCTTCCTGCAAAAATGACACTTTTTTGCAGGGAAAGTTCTAAGCACAGGAAACCTGCCCCCCTTCACAGGCCACCTATAGACACCCCCCAGATGTGATACTGCAATGCTGTTCTAACAGCATGCACACACATATCCCCAGAAATAAAGCACATATTGTTGTCAGCAGTCAGCAGCACACTGACACGCTGACACTGTCTGAAACATAATATGCGAGGCCGCCGGCGCGGCGGCCTCTTATACCGTGGGGCGTGTACTAAAGCCCCTGAGCTATAATTGGCTACAGGCATCCTGCCTGTAGCCAATTATGGCTCTCCTCGCTGCCGGCGCTGTGATTGGCCAAGCATGCAGGGTCACAGTGCATGCTTGGCCAATCATCAGCCAGCATTGCACTGCGCGGGCCGCAATGCATTGTGGGGCCGCTCGCATCACACGAATTTGATGCGAGCGGCCCCAATAGTTCTGGGCTCGCCGAGCGAGCGAACACCCGGTGCTCGATTCGAACATGGGTTCGAATCGAACACCGGGCTCATCCTTAATTCCAATATGTGTGAACTAAAAACCCCTGTTTTTCATTGCACAGTTTGCTGGAAAGGGTGTATAGCAGTGTGCAGAGGGTTCCTCCAGAATTTGTAGTCCTTACATTTGAGGTCATTAGGAAGAGTTCTGCCTTGTAGGTAAGTAAAAAGATCAATGGTGTCAGTGGTTACTTATCTGAGAGGTAGAAACTCCTTATTGCTCATGGTTAGCAACCTCTGGAGGGTTCCACGAAAGCCTGGTTGGGAAAGGCTGGGTTATACCATGGGCCACTACCTGGCTTTTGCATCAGTTTTCATATATCATCTCACTTCTATGCACAGAACATATCCTAATACTGACAAGAGATACATTATGTAGTAGCTGGTATTATTTGCTAGATTCTAAGGTGCTTTGCAGCATTTGCCTTGGTAAATAACTCTTTCCTAATGCTATGGGGAATTGTAGAATCGACTAAAGTTACCTATAACATCCTCAGACTGAATGTGTTATTATATCTATCCTGAAAACAAGTTCAAACATTCCATGTATAAAGGCTGTCTCTCCAAAGAGTTCTGCTGTGGGCTAGGAATAACCTCAGCCGTCTTGAAATTAGGGCTAGTAAATGCTCTTAAGTGACTGAAGTGGCCAAACTTTTGTGCTGCGAGTCATGAAAAATGGATTTTGGAGCCTTTGGAATCTGTGCACTCTGACTTAAAAGGAGATTAAAAAAAAATAAAAATAAAGCTGCAGAGAGGATTGAGTGGAAAAGCTAGCTGAATGAAACACGAATAGCAGTCAACTGTGGCTCTTGTCATGTTATGTTATGTAGCATCAAATCACTGTACAATATGACACAATATAAGCAACATGAGTGGCGTAAATGTGACACAGCAGATAGGAAAGGTCACATTATAAGGAAACATCTTTTTGTGAGATAGCGGCTGTCAATTCACATAACGGCTACCTGACCCAAATTTTCATATGACTGCAATGGGCAAATACCGAAGAAAAGTAGACGGCGCCAGTAGGAAAAAAAAAAAAGTTCAGATTTCAGAGTCGCCTTTCCTGATGTTCATTTTATTTTTTCCCAACACAATCACGTTCCATACTGATATTGAATCAATTATTCTATTTCTACATTACAAATCTTAAGACAATACCAGCAAAAAGAAGTATACTGAATTTTACTTACTCACGTTTAATTATTAATGCTTCTTCTTTAAACATATTTGGCTCTCAGAAACATGTCTTTAGAACTATGTTCCATTTCTTAATGCTTACCTATTCTGTTTGTTCTCCGTCTCCCTGATCCTTTTCGATTTTCTGCAGGTTAGCAAGTACTGCATTGTCTGCTTTTGAAACGTGTCTTTAGGCGTGCTTTTGTTTGACAAGAAATGCCAAGACTGAACTGACAGGGCCTGTTTGAAAATCAGTTTCCAGGTATACAAGATCAGTAAGTCTGCTCAATGTATGCTCTGATTAGTATTTTTCCTCAGATATTTATATCAACATTTCATTTTTACCCAAAGATGTTTTCTGAGTATACCTGTCAGTAGGAAAAAAAAACACACCAAAAGTAAGTAACAGTATCATTTATATATTCAAATGTGTGAATATATTTGGAGTTAAAACTTGACACATTCTTTCTTCACTTAAAAGAAAATATACAAGGTAACAAGCGCTCTCAGTCAGTGCTCTTTCAGTAGTTGAAACAAGGTTCAGTTTAAAGAAAAGTCTTTCACGCTAGTTCTGTATCTGCCAAGAAACCCAAGAACACTTTACAGCAATTTAATGTAATTGAGGCGAAATTTCACACATCGGTGCAACTGTAAATCAAAACATTGAATCACTATACCTGCCTCAGTGTATGTGGGAGAGACTGCACTATTTTGTATGCTAATTATTTGGTAAGTAAACCAGGTGTCAACACAATTATATATATGCATTTCAGAGAAAGCTTTGTGTATATGGTGCATACATTGCTAGAACAGTGTTGCCAACCGTCAGTATTTTTACTGGTAACCAGTAAAAAACAGGCACTTTTCTCCTGCCAGTAAATGGCAGTGACAGGAAAAGGTTGCCAGTAAGGCTGGGTTCACATAATAGAACGCAGCGTCTCCATTCACAGTATCAGGTCCAATTTCAGCGTGAATATTGGGCTGAATACGTACCTAAAACGGACCAAGAGACGCACATGACTCCTGTGCAATTCGCACCGGAGCTGCTGCAGAGATGTGTGAACTGACTCCATTGAGAGCCGGTCACAATCTCCTGCTATGCCAACTGGATGTATCGGGTCCAATTTCAGCCCAAATATTGGGCTGATTTCGGACCTAAAACAGACCAAGAGAGAAGCACGGGACTCCTGTGCAATTCACACCGGAGCTGCTGCGGAGATGTGTGAACTGACTCCATTGAGAGCCAGTCACAATCTCCTACTATGCCAATTGGATGTGGGGAAACCTGCATCCAATTCACAATAGTGTGAACCCAGCCTCAAAAACATGACTGTGACACTTAGCTCTGAACTGGTCCGGAGCCAGCTGAGACCATCTGAGTGCCTGCTACAGTGTGTTCAGGCAGCTCCCAGCGGGGGGGGGGGGGGGGGGTCAGGCGAAGGTGGGGCCTGAGCATGATGTGTGATGTCATGGTGCAAGGGAGCCGAGTGGATCAGCCAGAGTCTCCTGTGAAGGTCTGAGGGATGGGAGCAAGGTAAGCTGGGAGTGGGGCTTTTAGTGCTTTTTGGACTGGAGTTGACTGAAGGGACCACCTGGTATGGAGAGAGACTGTCACTGTGATACAACAAGGGTTGTGTTGTGTCGTGAGGTGTCATCATCATCTTTGCTGCTGCACACTGCTATCTGTGTCACTGTTAGAGTCAATTTCATGTGTGTGTGCATGCCCATTCTAATTTCTTGCCATCCTGAGTCCTGTCATGAGCTACCTACTTGCTAAATCGAAAGCAAAATAATAAATATGTTTTAAAGTGGAAGTAAACCCTTTTTTTGAACTTGTACCTACAGGTAAGCCTATATTAAAGTGGAAGTAAACCCCCCTATCGTTTTCAGCCAAGGAAGCTGCCATCTTTGCCTCTGTTTAATCTTCAACTGCCACAGTGCTGCACATGTGATCTGTTATGACACCAGCCATTGGATGGTTTGACTGTTTGGTTGAGAGCACAGCCAATGTGCAGTTAGCATTCACGGCATGCCTTTTTTTTTTTAGACTGTTAAATTGATGGGTTTACTTCCGCTTTAAGGCTAACCTGTAGGAACAGTAAATATCTCCTAAACCTGCGCGGTTTAGGAGATATTTACACTGCATGGAGCCGGTGGCGTCACTGGTGCATGCGCACTGAAGGGAAGACATACCCATGCTGTCCGTTCAGAGCTCTGTGCTGCGGTCCGTGCCTCACGTGCACTTGGCGCGGCCAATTATATGGCCAGAGGATGCAAAAGCCCGAAGGAAGATCGGGTGAAGATGGGATAGTCTTAAAGGGTTAAAAAAATGTGTTTTATTACAGCTTTGATATCTACCATATATACTCGCGTATAGGCCGACCCGAATATAAGTCGTGGCACCTAATTTTACCACAAAAAATGGGAAAATGTTTTGACTCGAGTATAAGCCTAGGGTGGGAAATGCAGCAGCTACTGGGTAAACAATGCCCATCTGCAGCCTCACTAGGCCCATCTGCAGCCTCACTGTGCCCATTTGCAGCCTCACTGTGTCCATGTGCAGCTTCACTGTGCCCATCTGCAGCCTCACTGTGCCCATCTGCAGCCTCATTGTGCCCATTTGCAGCCTCACTGTGCCCATTTGCAGCTTCACTGTGCCCATCTGCAGCCTCACTGTGCCCATTTGCCGCCTCATTGTGCCCATCTGCAGCCCCACTGTGCCCCTGTTCAGCTGTACCTTTGATAGCTAAAACAGCAGGTGTCTCCCGCTGTGTCATGCAGTCTGTTCGGCGGCCGTCCATTGTAACAAAGCCCTGCCTCCTCCTCATCCATGATAGACTGAAGAATGATACCGTTTCCCAGCATTGTATCAGTGTTCCGTGGGCACAATGAGGCTGCACCCTCACTTGAGACCATCCCTCGAGTATAAGCCGAGGGGGGGTTTTCAGCCTAAAAAATGTGCTGAAAAACTTGGCTTATACTCAAGTATATATGGTACCTTAAATCACATAAAATATAATTTTGTAATTTTTGAAAATGCCAGTAAAAACTTGGCGGTGTCAGCAAATTTTGGGTGTTGTGTAAGTAAATTTCAATCTGGTAGGTTGGCAACACTGCACTAGAAATGCATTGGATGGATAGCACAGAACCTGCACCAAAGACATGGCTGATATATTGTTGGCAATACTTGCTAAAGCTGGCTATACAAGATTTGTTTGTTTTCATTCAGCCAAAGACAGATTCTTCTATCCATCTAAGTGATGAGGATGGAGGAATCCCCCTGGTGGGACATTGTATTCTGACAATGGGACTCAGAATAGACAATATCAGCCGCATCGTTGATCAACAAAGTTTTTCCAGGAAGTCCAATCAACAGAAGTCAGTCATTAGAAGTCAGTCTAACTGACAAATGGAGATTGCCAAACCTGAAATTTAGCCAGTCCCTGCTAAACCGGACAGATTTTGATCCCTCTATGGCCAGCTATTTGAGATATTTGAGATATCAGTTGTCCTGAGCCCTGGGACCGGTAAGAAATTGTTCAGCACTCTTTTCAGAACCAGTCATTAATTGTCTTATTTTCCTATATGTTTTGGGACTTGTCCACACCAGTTCAATTTCATCTGCATCTGCCGTTGCGCTGCAACACACAACAATTGAAATCACATTGTTCTCTATGGTAGGGTTTCTCAACCTTTTTTTCAGTCAAGGTACCCTTTAAAATTATGGACAGTCTCGAGGCACCCCATTCTAATATGTAAGAAACTATTCTAATAGTTTTACATAATACATTAACATCCACAAACGTAGGACACCCAACGTTAGAGGCGATTTATTCTTTCAAATCCAATGCACTTTTGCAGACTGGTACAGACTAGTATTTTAATGTTTCTATTCTCCCTCAGTTTTTCTCCATTACTCCGCTAATGTGACCCCATCGCTGGCAGAGAAGGGAAGGGGAGGGTCAAACAAGGATGCTGGGCAGATGAATAACATCCTCCTTATCAACTGATGACATCATTGGTTGTTAATATGCTGGGACCTAGAAGGTCATAATGGTACACAATGAAAACCTGTGGCTTTGTTTAACTAAATGGCAGGTTTCATCCACCTGCTGGCTTGTATACAATTTTGGGGCAATTTATAGGCATTCTGCCAAGGCACCTCGGAAGACAATTCAAGTTTGAAAAAGGCTGCTCTATGGTGCTGGTTCACATGAATGCAACAGGGTGCAGTGCAATTTTAATTTTTTTTTGCTTCTTTTGCTGCAGCATAGTAAATTTTTGTCCCTGTTTACTTTTTTTTTTGGCAGGGTATTGTGTTTAACAATGCATTAAAACGGATCTCCACCCTAAAGTGGAACTTCTGCTTATCGGATTCCCCCCCCCCCCCCCCTCCGGTGCCACAATTGGCACCTTTCAGGGGGGAGGGGGGTGCAGATACCTGTATAATACAGGTATCTGCACCCACTTCCGGGACGAGATAGCCGGAGCTGCCCCGCCAGTATCCGAAGATGCCCTGTTGTGTCTTGGGAAACACAGTTCCCAGGACACAACGGGGACCAATAACGACGCGCAGCGTGACACGCGCATGCGCATTAGGGAACCGGGCAGTGAAGCCGCAAGCTTCACTTCCTGATTCCCTGACAGAGGATGGCGGCGGGGGCAGCCGAGAGACGAGCGATCGCTCGTCATCTTCTGCCGACATCGCTGGAACAGGTAAGTGTCTATTTATTAAAAGTCAGCAGCTGCAGTATTTGTAGCTGCTGACTTTTAAAAAAAAAAATTTCAGGTGGACCTCCTCTTAATGCATGAAAATGCATTAAAAAGGCACGTAACAAGCTACATAAACACCCTGAAAAACACATGATTATGCAGCAGCACTAGTGTGCAGATAGGCTTAAAGTGTATGTAACCCCTAAAATTGAACTTCTCTTATTTGTTTGCATTTTGTGTGGTAAGTATATTATTGAAAGAATTTTAGCATTCGGTTATATTTGTTCAATAAGTGCAAAAAATACCTGTTGATCCTGTCATAAATCTTGTGAGCTGATAACTTCCTGTTCTCTATGCCTGTGTTGCATGTTTAGATATCGCAGTGTTCCCAGTTATCTCTGTAGACATCTAACCCTATGTAATGCAGAAGGGGGTTTCTGTAGTGCTGTCCTGCCATGACAATGCAGACCTATGATGAAAATAGAACACCTCCTCCTATGTAATGGAAAAGAGGGGTAGGTGTTCTATAGTCCTGTCCTATTGTAATAACATGATCCTATGATGACAACAGAACACTTCCCCCTATGTAATGGAGAGGAGGGGTAGGTGTTCTGTAGTTCGGTCCAATCATGACAAAGTGGTCCTATAATGACAACATATTTGGAAGGAGCGCAGACCAGAAGAGTCCAAATTCATTTATTGATGTTGTGTTAAAAGACAGCCAACGCGTTTCATGGGTCAAAAAATGAGAAGCTTGAGTGTACTCAAAGTAAAGTTTTCCCGTTTGAATTTGTGCAAGGAAGCTGATTGCTGGATTAGGACACCTGGCCAGCAGTATCTGCATCAGTAGTCAAAATAAGTCTCCTTCCATATAGGCACGTCTTTTCCTGGTAACCTGCTGGAGTACCCACAGTAGGGTAGCCTTGACTATTGCCGCGTAACCTGAGGCAGTGGGCTCTTCAAATGTTTCTTGCCATCTCACCACCTTGTTTAAACTCATATAAAAGTCTCAGCACCTCTTGGGTGCCCAATGATGACAACAAAAAAACTCCCCCTATGTAATGGAGAAGAGGAGTAGGTGTTCTGCAGTCCTGTCTTATCATGACTTATCATGACAATGCAATCCTATGATGACAACAGAAATCCCCTCCCACCCCTCAGTCCTTTTTCATGATGACAGCGCTGCTTTCCCATAAATACAGTACAGTGAGTGAGCATTGTCACCTGAAGACAAGAAGTGTGTTATTAGCAGGATCACCATGTGAAAACAAAGTAGAAACAATTAGAAAAAAAAAATGAAATTTAGCCATTGTGTCCAAAGACTGGCAAGCTGCAATATAATACACATTTGCCCATAGGTTTATATACTTACTCACTATGGTGTCCTTTTATGAAGCAGTGAAATCTATTCACTGCTTCATTCTCCAGCATTCACAGAGGAGATCTTTCTCCTCTGTGTGCCAGTTTATGAAGCGGAGTAGATCGCTTCACCCTTGGAGGAATGGAGTGATCTACAAACGCTTCAAACAGTGGAGAACGGCCCCTGATACTGGAATCTCGTGAGACTTTACGAGATTACAGTACCAGAAATTCACAAAAACACCAAGATGTCAGTTTATTAAGCAGTGATAAATTATCACAGCTCAATACAGGGACAGACGGTGTGATTAATGTTAATAAAATAAAGAGTCCCCCCTACATTATATATACATGTATACACACACACACATTATATATACATGTATACACACACACATATATATACATGTATATACACACACATTATATATATATATATATATACATATACACATTATATATATATATATGTGTGTATACACATACATATGACAGGGGGACATGGTTACAGTGTTGGGGGGGTCTGAACGAGGCATAAGGAAGTTAATAATCTTCTTCTTTCCTCCTCAGATCCCCCGGTTTCTCTCTTTACTCCCCGCTTCACCACCTCTGAGTTGGTGAATCGGGGAGTGTGAATTCTGACACAGATCTCCAGTGAAGCACTGAGATCGCAGCTTCATACACTGGCCGTTACTGTGTCATTCTATGAGGATTCTCCATGTGCAGAGATAATCGGCGGGAGAACAAGTTCAAACACTTCTCCCCCCCATTATCTCTAGTTCATAAACTGTTTATGGGCTGTGATCAGTGGCGATCCTCGGGATCTCCGCTGATCACTGCTTCATAAAAGGACACCTATATACTTAGATACTCTTTAACTGTTCTTGTATGGGTTGGGAGATTGTAGCAACCATTACACTGAGAACAAACAGATCAACTAAAATACCCAGCAGCTTGCTTCTCATAAAACACCCTTTTGGTGGCTTTGTATGCTGGAATATGCTTTATTTTTCATTAATATCTGATTTTTTTTGTTGTTGTCTGTACAAAACTCACAGCAGCTAAATGATGGGGTAGTAGCTGTCATATATGGTCTCTCTGACCTTGTGGGCCATGGAGCAACTGCAGCCTCTGTACTTCTTGACACCTTAGCTCGTATAGTTTCCTTTGAATTCTGCCATTTGTGTCTTAAAGCTGAACTCTAGGCTTTCTGAAAACTAGCAGCCTATGTACCTTTGTTTAGAATAACTATCCTTCTGCTGAAGCTCCTGCCCGACCCTCTGTCATGTTCATTTCTCCTGCATGTTGAAAATCTAGACCAGCACATTCCCTTGTGTTACTTCAGTGGGAATTCCTAGAATCCCAGCTCTCTGGGGGTCACTCACCAGCAATGACAAAGAACACATGCTACAAATCCCTAAACAAAGAACTGGTGCAATGCATGTTGGGAATTGTAGTTTGAATATAGTCATGTCACTAGCAATAGCAGCAGTCTGCACACTCTTTAGCAGCTGCAAAAATATGTGATACACAAAGGAATCATGTGAGCCTTTTTTAACAAATTACAAGCAGGCATTTAGAATTATATATTTAAAAAAAAAAAAAAAGAGCTTTATAACTATTTAGGCTATTACAAAATGCAAATATACTTGTAGCGCTGGCTCCTGACGAGCATACGCTATATGTTTTTGCAAATTAATATTCCTGAAACCACAGTTGGGTTTTAGGGCTAATTATGCCAAATTATGGTTTCAGTACCAGTCTAGCTGGAATTGCACTGAGTTCTCCTTGACTGCAGGTGTTGCTGTCACTGCCGACAGGTATGAGAACGCAGTTTAGCTGGGCGTATTGGGTACCATTCTTTTCTCGGAACCAGCCCAGTGGAAGTGTCATCCTGCTGTGATTTCTGGGAGGTGGTATTTAAGGTACTGAGATCACGTGCTTCAGAGGTCCAGAAGATATTTTCTGTCTGTTTGGTCCTGGTCCTCCTGACCAGCCCCCATGGCCCTCCTGGCCTGGGGTGCGGATCCATGCAATTCCGAGTCTCGGGGCTGGATAGCCTGAGGCGAAGCAACTGCAGGGAAAGGCCCGAATGGATATCGAGGCCTGAGGATTCAAAGGTGGTCCGGTGTCGTCTTGTCTAAGGAGAGGCCCAGCAACTGGAGAAGCATCCAGGGGAGGACTCTTCGGGAGAAGGCCATGCACAAGGCTGGCTTCTCTGAAGTAGCCTGGAGGCTCAGTTGAAGGACACTAGATGGATCTACACTCACACGGTATCGCAGGACCGACTGAGAGATACTGGTACTGTATGATAGCTCTCTAAATTTGTCTATGTCCCTCAGTTACATCCAAGTCTGTGGCAGAGACTTTTCTCAAGTGTTTTACATCCAAGTCTGTGGCAGAGACTTTCTCAAGTGTTCTACATCCAAGTCTGTGGCAGAGACTTTGCTTTACCCAATACTCTACCGGCTGCTAGGCCTAGTGAGAGGAAGTCTATCCGGTGGTTGTGAGTATCCAGCTGTGAAACGTTAATTCTCTGGATTTCTATTGTGAGAGACTCTATTTTTGTAGTCCAAAAGTACCTGAACTTTCTTCCTATCCCTCTACCCTCCATTGAGAGACTGTGTTATCTTTCAAATAAATAACCCAAAAAGAGGATCCAGTGTCAGTTTCTGCATTTCTTTGGGCCATCTACCACGGGAAATCCTAGACGGAAACGTGGTACAGAAGGTAACGGTAAGCCCAATAAAACCAGCAGCTCCTTCGGGGGTCAGTGCTACATACACAAGCTGCACTCCGATGTCAACTCATCCAAAAGTCTTTATTCAACCACAAATGACATAACAGCTTACAAGATGTTCCTGCCCAGGGACAGCTCCTCCTTGGAGCATTTCACTATAATTGGCTTAATCGTAATTATGATTCGCCTATCAAATAAAGTTATTGGCGGCACAGTGGTGTAGTGGTTAGCACTCTCACCTAGCAGTAGGAAGTGTCCCTGGTTCGAATCCCAACCACAACACTACCTGCCTGGAGTTTGCATGTTCTCCCTGTGCCTGCGTGGGTTTCCTCCAGGTACTCCAGTTTCCTCCCAAAATCCAAAGACATGCAGGTAGGTTAATTGGCTTCTGTCCAAAAAAATTGGCCCTAGTATATGAATGGTGACCTTGGATTGGGGGATTCTTGAGGGTAGGGACCGATGTGAGTGTGCAATGTACAGGGATAGGGACAGTTGTAGACACTTGCTCAGGTTGAACTGGATGGACTGGTGTCTTTATTCAACCTTACTAACTATGAACTATTGTAAAGGCTTCCTTTAAAAAAAAAATGTATACTTACCTGCTCTGTTCAATGGTATAGCACACAGCGGCTCCAATTCTCCTTTTCTAGGGTCTCCTTCCAATGCTGTAGGCTTCTTCATGCATCACCATAGGTAAATGCATCCTATGGGGGAGCACCTGTGTCTATAGACGCACATAGCATGGCTCTGCCTTACTCCTGCTCCCTCCTCTCAAGATTTGACTGACAGCAGCAGAGGACAATGCCTCCTCTGTGCCTGTGTGACCAATCATCAGCTTGTTAACATGAAGTTAACTCTGGCAGCTCCTGCCCTCCATCCAGGACTGTGCTGCCTCTTACTTAGCTCTGATGTATAGGAAAGAGCTACATTCACTCGGCTGTGTGCTGTGAACACATCTTTGGGGGAAGGGTGGCAGAGAAAACAGCTATAGAGGGGCAGAGGACACTACTTTGGGGGGTTCCAAAGGACAGTTCTATGCAGGGGGGGTAGAGAACACTGCTGTGTGGGGAAAGAGGTTTCAGAGGACATTGCAATTGGGTGGACAGAGGACACTACTGTGGGGGTGGCAGAGGACACTGCTATGAGGGAGACAGAGGGAACTACAGTGGGGGGGGGACACTGCTTTGGGGGAGCACAGGACAGTACTGTGGGGGGGGGGGGCAGATGACACTACTGTATGTGGGGCAGGGCAGAGGACACTACTGTGTGTGGGGGGGTGAGGACACTGCTTTGTGGGGGAGGCAGAGAACACTACAAAGGAGGGCATAGTATATTACTCAGGGGGTGATGTGAAAAGGGGCAGAGGATACCACTGTGGGGGAGGGGGCAGAGAATACTACTATGGGGGGAGTGATTTGAAGAGGGGGCAGAATACATTACTGTGACACACTGTGTTTTTTTGGGGGGCTTTTTTTTAAAGGACGAAGATGACGCACAACTCCACCCTCCCCCAGGGGATTTTTTATTTCCTCCATGTTGTCCAGGTAGATCTCAACCTCTGAAAAGTCGCCTTCCCCTGCTCCAAGTCCATCCAAGGTGTGTGCAGCGCTTCACTGTGATTAGTAAACAAGTCCTGTTGTATAAATAAAGTCCCAAAGTATAAATCCATGACTTGGCTTAAAGGAATCTTCTGTGTATACCAGGGTAATTCCAACAGTATGTGTGATAAGTCTAACCACTCATCAGAAAGTAGAAAAAATCCAGCATCAAATAAACACACTTTACCCAATGTGTTTGGGAAAGGCCCATCACAACCGTGCGCCTCCACCAATCTAAACACTCACCAGATGGCAAACAATGATATGCCTTAGACAATTACTATGAAGAAAAGAGTTATCCTGCTCAGGTGTATTGATTGAGTGATGGTCTCCAGTGGGATCAAGCACTGTGCAAAAAAAAGCTCACCAATGAAGCCCAAATGATGCTTATATAGTGTAGTATTTTATTAGTCTGAAAATCGAGTACATAAGCTGCAACATAAAATCAAATAAGGCCAGAAAAACGTACATAAAAATCCACCACTCCTACCATGAGGATGCGGCGGCAATTACATCAACACATAGCCCCTCCCAATGCGCTTTATGCACATGCACGTTCTCAAGGGAGAAGGGATCCACCTATCACTAAAGGATGGAAGTGATGTAAGTTTTCCTGGCCTTAAGACTAATAAAATAATACACTATATGAGCATTATTTGGGTTCCCATTGGTGAGCTTTTGCACAGGGATTGATCCCACTGGAGATCATCACCCAATCAATACACCAGAGCAGGGTAACTCTTTTCTTCATAGTAATTGTCTAAGGCATATCATTGTTTGCCATCTGGTGAGTGTTTAGATTGGTGGAGGCGCACGGTTGTGATGGGCCTTTCCCAAACACATTGGGTGAAGTGCGTTTATTTGATGCTGGCTGCTGTAATACGAGTGCCACTTGTTTTTGCAAAGGAGTTCCAGTGATTCTAGGATTTCTAGAATAAAACATTGCTCTGCTACAACCCAATGCTGCCATATCTCCTGTTATCGGTTCATCTCTTTTGGGACTAGTGTGATAGACTGTATTGCATAGTCCAGGATAGACTGTTCAGCTACATACATGGAATAAATACAGCCAATTACTTTACAGTATTATCTGCTGGATAAAGTTATATAACTATAGAAATACAGAAAGGTGTACCATACCCAAACTGGATAAAAGATAATGTTAATTGTTGAAGTCATATAAAAACATCCAATGCATTTTAGGAGCAATATACGCTTATTGCGATTTTTTGACCAAAAATATGCAGAAGAATACTTATATATATAATTTTTTATATATTTTTGGGGATATTTATTATAGCAAAAAGTTAAAAATATTGCTTTTTTTCAAAATTGTCGCTCTCTTTTGTTTATAGCGCAAAAAAAATGCAGAGGTGATCAAATTCCACTAAAAGAAAGCTCTATTTATGGGAAAAAAAGGACATCAATTTTGTTTGGGTACAACGTTGCATGACCCTGCAATTGTCAGTTAAAATGACAAAGTGCTGTATCGCAAAAAGTGCTCTGGTCAGGAAGGGGGTAAATCCTTCCGGGACTGAAGTGGTTAAAAGCAATAACGAAAACATGAGTGCTGTATAATTATTAAGAAGCTGGCACACAAAAGGTGAACATACAACCTTCAGCCAAGGTTCACTCTTGTGCGATGCAGGAACCAGCACGATTACAGCACAGCGCCGGTTCCCGCATCGCCTCTCTCCCGCAGGCACTTCACACTGCCCTCTGCGAACCGCTGTGGGTGTCAATACATTGTTAATGATGCCCCCAGATCGGTTCAGAGATTGCAGCGTGAACTGTGAACTCGCACAGGAACTGGATAGCATAGGTGAGAACACAATTTCAGTGTGGAGGAAAAAGTCCCTGCACCTTTTTTTTGTGAGAATTCAATGCGAGTTCAGCCATACAACTGTATGGCTGAACTCGCATTGCACAGACATCAAATGCGATCGGGCCCGCAGTGTGGGTGTGAATCACATGCGATGTCTGTGCTCGCACAAATGTGAACCTAGGCTAAAGAGAAAATAAAACAACAGCTCTTCACCGTGATTAGTAAACAAAAGTCCTGTTGTATAAATAAAGTCCCAAATTATAAATCCATGACTTAACGTAACCACCTCCCGTCCACGCTATAGCCGAAAGATGGCTACAGCGTGGACCTAATTTGCCGGGAGGGCATCCATAGACTTCCTCCCATGCTCGAGCGGCCTGCGTGCCCCCTTGCAGGGCGAGTGTGGCGCGCTCTGTTATCAGCGAGTCTTTGAGATCCCGACCCCTTACCACGTGATCAGCTGTCAGCCAATGATCATGTGATGTAAACAACGCTTGTAGCGTGAGGAGAAAAAAAAGCCGATCACCGGCGGCTGTGAGAGGGACATCATTCCCAATCTGGAGAGCCTCTACAGAGGCTTTTGTGCCACCAACCAGTGCCCCCCAGGACAACCTACCAGTGTCCACCAACACCACCTACCAGTGCCTACAGTACCACCCATCAGTGCCCACAGTGTCACCTCTCAGTGCCCACAGTGTTACCTATCAGTGCCCACAGTTTCACCTATCCATGCCACCTATAAATGTCACCAATCAGTGCCTCATCACCAGTGCTGCCTCTCAATACCACCTACCACAACCCATCAGTGACACCTATCAGTGCCCATCAGTGACATCTATCAGTGTCACCTATCAGTGTCACCCATCAGGACCCATCAGTGCCATCTTATCAGTGCCCATCAGTGCCGTCTTATCAGTGCCTATCAGTGTCGCTTATTCTGTGCCTATCAGCGTCACCTTATCTGTGTCTATCAGTGTCGCCTTATCTGATATGAATTATCCTGTTCTACTAATTCAAGGGTAATTAATGGCTTCTTTAAAGCACAGCTATGTTTATGTTTTTTCATCTTTTTTAAAAGATAAGTTTGGGCAAAGCCTATGTGGCCATACTTCTCTTGTGGGTCACAGGAGTCCACTTATTTTTACTCTCCTGTGACCCATAATCGGTTTAAAGTAGGCTTTTGCCCACTATCAGCTAATATCACAGAGCAGCTCCTCAACCATATTGTCGGGATCTATCCAGCTGCCTTTTTGACAGCTGGCTCTGGCTCTCAGCATGCGGCTGAGAGCCAAAGTCATTTGCACCTGCCCCTTCCCCTGCCTGGCTCTCCAGAGAGCATTGGCGGAGCAGAAGCAGAGCGCAGAGTGATGACTGATAGTCAATGCTCTTTGCTCCAAGCAAAGCATTTTTTTTAAAAACCTCAAACTTATCCTTTAACAGTCACGTTAATAAGTTAATTTGTTTCTACTTTAGGAGCTATTTAAGCTCAGCTGAGCACTGTTTTGTACTGCGGGAAGCCACATTTTCAACTCCTTGCCAAATAGAAAGTGTGTCTATGAACAACACTAGTTGTTCCCATGGCATGCCTCCCCCCTTACTTCTTCATAAAGCACAGCACAGTGATGATGTATGTACAGTGCTGTGTGATTGACACAGCAGAGTGAGGGTGGTGGGCGCACAAACCTGGAACTGAAGTCATTCATAGACCCCAGTTTGATGCAGCAGCTCCCCTCTACACATTTAATTAGCTCTTAGCTCCTTATTAAAAACAAAAATGACAATGTTAATATAACTTCTAAATATTAAAAAATAAATAAACAAAAACATCTGCCACTCCAGATTTAACATGGTAGGAATAGGCACAGCCTCAACATTTCCCCAATGATTGGATTCTTAAGCTGACTATACAATAATCATTTGTTTTCATTCAACCAGTGGGTTCGATAAAAAAATAAAAAATAAAAAAATTACCAGATCCCCCTATCCACACACTCGATGTGGATGGAAGAATCACTCCCACAGCGTTATTGTATTCCAACAGTGGGAAGTCTTCTCCGCCATTAGAACGCACTAATCAGTGTTGCCGGCTATAGCTGGCAGCACTGATCATTCAGGAAAAACCCAACAGGCTGGTTGTATAGAAGTTGATCAGTAGATCAACTACTGTACATCCAGCCTGCCCATGCATGGATTGAAACTTGGCCGATCCCTGCTGACATGGGCAAGTTTTGATCCATGTATGGCTGCCTTTAGATGTAAGAAATGCTCCAGTCATTAACCACCTTGTGCTGAATTATCACTACTGAGTAGATTTACTTTTCAAAATGTCTCTACATTAGAGATTAAAGCTAAATTTAAACCAGAAATGAATGTGGCACAATATAAAAGTATGTGATAGTCTTACTCATAAAGCTATAACCCTATGTCCATAACCCTATGGACACTTTCATATCCATTTTCAGCAAGAATTCACAAGGTTGGTTTTTTTTTTTTTCATTTTATATTATCACCTCAAATTCAAAACAAAACAATCTTAGATTTCAGTTGGTAAATCTAAAATCACAAAAAAAAACACTTCTGTATAACCAGCCTGCTAATGCATGTATTGAAACTTGGCCGATCCCTGCTGAACCGGCCAAGTTTTGATCCATGTATGGCTGCCTTTAGATGTAAGAAAGACTCCAGTTATTAACCACTTTTTGATGAATTATCACTACTAAGTAGATTTGCTTTTCAAAAATATCATCTCTACATTAGAGATTAAAGCTGAATTTAAACTTGAAATGAATGTAGCACAACATATAAGTGATAGTCTCAACCATAAACCTATAACCATATGTCCATAACTCTATGGACACTTTCATATCCATTTTCAACAAGAATTTACAGGCTTTTTTTTTCATTTTATATTATCACCTCAAATTCAAACCAAGACTTCAGTTGGTAAGCCTAAAATCACAAAACTCAGTTATATAATAACAGGACGCTGGAGGGCCACAATTGCTGAGTGTCTGACACAGGGGGGTTACTTAACAAACTTCAATGTTCTAACATTTGTCCGTCACCCTTACCCTATAGCACATAGATGGAATAGAATGTTACAGAACTCCTTTAGAACCTACTTAGTCTCCTGCCATCATGTGTGGACATGAGACATCCCTGTGGCTGAAATTGACAGTAAATAATTCTGTTTGTATAGATGCACTATTGTGGCATAGCCTGGTAATATTTTGCAAAGATATATACAGTGTGTGCAAGATGATACACAACAACTAATGAACTCAACTTATATATACTACATACAATACATGAAAGATATAGACAAACACAGAAGAAGACTTGAGGAAGAAGAATGGATTTATAGGATTGTATAGAACTTGTATCTTAGCATATTCAATTCATGCATCCATAAAACATGCAAAGAAGTGCTTTTTCATTGTCAAATATACATAAATAACATTCACTGTAATTTGATTTAAATGTTTAACAAAATGAGATATGGAGATCTGGAAAAAAAAAACTGAATAGAATACTTCTCCCTTAAAATAAAAACGAATGGCCAATTAAATAAAGGAATGTCCTCTTTTGGACAATCCTCTCTGTCAGAATACGCCAATTAATCTCCAGTCAAGGAAGAAGTGAGTATTTTCTGTACTTTGCTACCTTATCAGAAACAAACAAGTTTTACGCCGTAATTAACAAGAACTTGTCTACTGCATAATATTCTGTTGATGAAAGGACATAAATGGACTGGCCTGGGATACTGTCTGGTCCTAAATTGGTTACGCATTCTCCAAGGCTGGGTTCACATATATACGGCCACAGTTTCACTGCGGCAGTGTGGTGTGTTTCTGTTCACCAGTTCTGGTGCGATTCAGGTGCAAATTTTTACCTGAAATCGCACCAGAACTGTACCCAAAAACCGATAGGACCCTTTTTAAAACTGAACCGTGGCTGCCCCGCACATGTGTGAACCGGCTCCATTGAAAGTCAGTCACATTCACATGTTATGCAAATTGGATGTGGTTAATAACGCATATTATTATTCACTCCTGTTTACTGTGAAAAAAGTTTTTTGTGCATTTCAATTCCAATCAAACCTGAACTTTAGGCAAAAGCTAAATACTGAAGCTAACATACACATATAAAAACTATTTTACATTTACAAAACTGTGAACTGTTTTATGTGGTTTTATGTTCCTAATTCAGTCCAGCCAGTCTTGTGATTTTCCAAAGACCGGCTAAACAGAATTCCAAATCTTTGAAAAAAATTTGGAGCACCTAACTTGTGGACTCAAAATGCCCTTCAACCAGCTAGCTAAGATCGTATAAAAATCCAACTTAGCTGATGCACAAAAATCTACTCAAACATCCAAAGTTAAGATGTTAACATGAACAAACCAGCCATTCTTTTCTTTTTGGATCAACTTACCAAAAATGATTTCCAGTAGGCCCTTTTGAAACCTTAAATTGCCTGTGGGGGGAGGGGCGTTAATTTAAAAAGAAACAAAAAAGGAAAGGAGGTTGTCAAATGGGCATCAATTAATTGGGCCCAAAGAATGCAATAAAATTACATATATACCTGATATGTACTTTTATCACACATGGAAAGGCTTTTTCACAGTAATGCCTTGTACACACGGTTGGAAATTCCGATCGTGTGTGGGCTCTATCTGGCTTTTTCCATCTGAATTTCCTACGGAAAAAGTTTGAGAGCTGGATCTAAAATTTTTCGAAAACAAAATTCGATCAGACTTTTTCCGATTGTGTTAAGAATTCCGACGCACAAAGTGCCAGACATGCTCAGAAAAAATTTGGAGACGAAAGCTATTGGCTACTGCGTAGTACTACGTAGTCCCGTCATACGTTTTATATGTCACCTCGTTCTGAAGGATCATATTTTCCGACAACTTTGTGCGACAGTGTGTATGCAAGACAAGTCGGAAAAAATCAGACGGATTTTGTGGTCAGAATGTCCGACCGTGTGTACAAGGCATAAGAGCTGGTTTACTGTTTGCATCACACTTTTTTTCCCTGCATAAAACAGACCGTAAATGTTCATTGGCTAGGTGAGGCAAACTTCTCAACAGAAAGCACACTCCTAACAACACTCACTACTGAGAGTATCTAGTGGGTGATAGAAAGCCACTGAAGTCCAAAATAATAGAGTATTCTTCCCTCTAGAGTCAATATATCCATCTCCCATTGGGACTAAAAGTTGATTCGCTTCTGGACAGGATGGAAGAAAGGTTAGAAACCCTGTAAAAGGCTTTTATTGCTGGCTGTGTCTCTAATGGAGAAATTTGATCTCTCGGTTAATCCTAATAACCATAGTCACCTGAACTGAAAGTGAAGGAAAATCCAACATTTTGAAATGTGATGTTTCACCTCACTTTGAAGAGTTTTCCTCTCACTTGCTGTTGTGTTTACAGGAAAGAAAGATAAGAGAAATCTCCCCATTGAACCACAGACTGCAAAATAAACCTAAAACTAAAAAAAAAATTGGGATGTATTTATTTTTTAATTGTCTACAGTGTCCACATCATTCTCTCAACCACAATAGAAGTAAAACACATTGGAACAACAGCTAACTGTATGCCACAGTGCTACACCTCCAATGGACCCGATAGGATTCTGGCCATGCTGTGGGAGATAATTGGTTAGTGCCTATAAACAATCAGTACCTATGGCCCACTGACATTAAATTTCTACTACCCAACTAACAGTCAGTGAAGATAACAATGCCCCTACATTGCTGACTACAGTACTGAAGAGGTTTGGTTCACTGTATAACCATATAAGAAAATGAGACCATGTTACTCATTGATTCACTTAAATCTATGCAGTTAAATAAGATGTGCTTTCACATCAAGCTCCCATATGCCTGTAAGCTGCAGAATAGGTGTACTTTACATGCAGTGCAGTGGTAGGTGTCCTCCTAGGACACTCCATGACTGTACTTAAAACTGAAATTTACAAACAGTGTGTCTCCTCCCCCACTTATTTTAATGGTGAAGATGTGGATGAGGTCCTTATGCTTTTGGCTGTGTGCACACATATTTCACACAGTTCGACCCCCTGCTACTGCCCCTCACTTTGTGATCTACCAGTGTAAAACACAGTCTTATTATACAGATCAGCCAAAGTGTTGCGTCCAACTTTCTGACAGGACAGAAACCTTTGTTGAACAGAGTGATTACAGGGAGAGGTATGAAGCTAGCTATACAATGATCAAATTTTAGCCAGATAAGCTGGCTGAAATTCAAGCAGTGGGTGGTCCTGTCAGCACTCTACCACCTGACATCCTTTGATTCACAAATATAAGGAGCTGGTAGATAATATCAGCCAAACAGTGACTGCAGCCACTGGGGTTGATTTATTAAAGGTAAATAGCCACTTAGCAAGGGAAGTTGAACTTTTCAAGAAAATGTTCACCAGAGTAAATGACGTGAAACTCTGCTGACTTCCATCATCCATAGTTACATAGTTAGGTTAAAAAAGTTAATTTAGTTCAACCAGCAGAAAAAAATAGAAAACCTTCATATATAGAATCCTATACCCATAGTTGACCTAAAGAAAGGCAAAAAATGCCTATAAAGCATGGCCCAATTTGATCAAGTGGGGGGGAAATATATTCCTTCCTGTTCTCCCAGAAGGCAATTGGATATTACCTGGATCAAAAACCTATGGTGGTATTACCTATAAATGTTAATACACAGTTGTATTTTGTGTGTTTGGGAATGCATCCAGCTCTTTTTTTTTTTTTTTAACAATCACTGAGCTGGCCAGAACTAGTTGTTGAGGGTGGCTATTCCACATTTTCACAGCTTATTGTAAAGAAGCCTTTCCATGTGTGAAGGTTAAATCCATTTTCCTCCAGATGTAAAGAGTGTCGCCTTGTCCTTTGTAATGACCTTAACGTGAATAACTTTACACCAGGTTCACCATTTTCCAAACCCAATAAACTTACTGAGATTCATAGCACTAAGTGGACCATAGGACTTTTGAAGATCCCCATGATATGCTTTCCATACCCTTATGACTCCTGTTTTCAGAAGCAGGTTTTTTAAGTTCCTTCCTGAAGCACTTGTTGACTGATGGTTTCGTTTGTCTCTCAGGCACTACAGTGAAAACTGTGTACTTGAGTCTTAAGGCCTGCACACCTGCCAAGTCAGTTAGGAGTGGTCTCCCCTTCCCTGAGTTTCAATTTTTTTTTATTTTATAGAGAGTACAGCCAGAGGAGTAAGAGATCCGCAAGGACACTCCTGCTGAAGATAGAAGAAGAAATCAAGCAACCATTGCTTACTGCTGGAGTCACCATGAGATATAAGGAGGGAGATTTACCCCTCCAGACTCTACTCATAACTACCATGAGATATAAAGAGGAAGTATTAGCCCACCAAATTCTATCTATAACTAACAAGAGAAATAAGGAGGGTGATCTAGCCATCAGACTCTACCTAAAACTACCAGAAGTTATAAGGGGTAGATTAAACCCACCAAACTCTACCTATAACTACATTTTTATGGAGCAAAACCTTTAAAGCGGTTCTCTGTTATGACTCATCTTGGTGTTATGAGTTGACTGGTAAAAATTGGTCCAAAGAACCACTTACCAGATCACTTTTAACTGCAGACTGCAAATTGGTCCACCCCAAACTCTAGTCACCTTGTGGATTCAATGGGAATCTTACTGTTAATGTCATTGGTTTTTGGGGTAAGAGTTCCTGTCCAACTGCCATTGTCCTGTTTTACAAAAATTGGTGACCCAATAATGCAATAGTATCCTTCCAAATTAGCTACTATTCTAATATTAAAGTATAATAATCATTTATCAATGTGGTCAGGGCAGGACTTAGGGTGCTGGGGGCCCCTGGGCTTGAGTCACTTTCGGGCCCTACCTTCTATATTCATTTGTCGCCATCTGGTGCCGTAACAATATAATCGATCCAATCGTTATATATACTAATATGTGGCACTGCTGACAGATGGCACTAATACGTGGCACTGATGACAGATGACACTTATACATGGCACTGACTGGGGACAGATGGCACTGGGGACAGGTGGCACTGTGGACAGGTGACACTGGGGACAGGTGGCACTGGGGACATGTGGCACTTTGGACAGGTGACACTGAGGACAGGTGGCACTGTGGACAGGTGGCACTGGGGACAGGTGACACTGGGGACAGGTGACACTGGGGACAGGTGGCACTGTGGACAGGTGGCACTGGGGACAGGGGACATGTGGCACTGTGGACAAGTGGCACTGGGGACAGATGGCACTGTGGGGACAGATTATCATGGCACTGACAGCACTTTATTTTCCACTTTTTTTTTTTTTACTTACAAGAAAGCTGCACGTCGCTCTCCCTCCTCACAGGCTGTCTCTGTGTGAGGGGGAGAGCCGGCGATAAAAGATGATCTCATGAGATCATCTCTCATTGGACACTCAGATCAGTGCTAAATGACCGCTGTGATTGGCCATTTAGCATGATCTGTGATTGGCTGTGTCCAAGGGACACACTGCCAACACAGAGAGAACTTCCCCGATGCGCGCCGGGGGGTGCGCATCGGGGAAGTAAACAAGAGGACGTCCAGGGACGTCCTCCCAGCAATTGGCGTCCGCGCTGTAGCCTGCTATAGCGCGGACGCCTAGTGTAAAGCAGATAAGGACACTGGTCCGGTCCGGGAAACAGGCGGGGACCGCGGGGCCCCCTATTGGACGGGACAATTTGCGTCCACGCTGTAGCCTGCTATAGCGCGGACGCCTAGTGTAAAGAAGATAAAGACACTGGTCCGGGAAACAGGTGGGGATTGCGGGGACCGTGGGGCCCCCTATTGGACGGGGCCCATGGGCTTGAGCCCCGTCAAGCCCTATGGAAAGTCCGGCCCTGAATGTGGTAGTGTCATACAGGTGATTTTCCTGTTGTGGCAGCACTGTGACTTTACTGTCTTTGGACTACTTTACATGTTTACTGAGTGAACTTGGCTCACCAATTAAGCAAATTGTCCCTTTCAGGCAACCTTTAGCTCAGAATGAACCTGATAGTTTTACTATAAAGTCTGATTCTACATGTAAAGTTTTAGCTGACTATTGTTACTTCGGATGCACAGCCTCTTAACAGGCAATGCAAGTGCAAATCATATAAACATGTATGCTGTATATTAGCATCAGGTTAAAAACAGAAGTGTTTATGCTGATTACTAAAATCTAACAGTCAAGTTTATGGGTTAATTAAATGTTCCCCACATAAAAACAAATCACGGTTTGTGGAGGATTTTCAAAAACGTAATAAATTAAGTTGCAAGGCTAAAAAAAGTAATAGTCCCTGTGATTCAGCTGAAGTAGTGTGTTAATAAAATATTAGTGAAAAGAAATGCATTACAAAAATATATTTGACTCAAGGCTGCCTGTTCACACTGGGTGCTGCATTTTCTTATAACATCCTCCTGCATAATCATCCTTTACAAGTTAAGTTACATTAAAATAATCATTTCAATGCTTAATAGCTTCGCATTTCCTGCTCAATGAATTTCAACCAGCATTTAACACCATTTTTCTCTGTCAATGTCAATACTGAAAAAAAGTCAGTTTAATTAAAGTATAATGTACATAACATCCATTTTAAATTAATTACACTTCGCCTTAAAAAAAAAAAAAGACAAGTGGAAACAAAATGCAAGACTTTGCCGAATAGACTTTTAATTTTCTCATCTAAAAAGGTGAAGCACAAATTCTTTGACTGTCTCACTTTCTAAGTGAATGCAAGAAAGGAATATTTTAGTTAGTTCTCACCCTCCAGGCAAAGTTGAATAAAACCCCTGGCTTGAGTCCAACCCCATTATCAAAGGACCACTCACCTAATCTAAAAAAGCAGCTCTTCATCAATTTATCATTAACAAGAGCATTACAATATAATGTAGAGAAACGGCTTTCCACCAGGGATTCTGCTAATGGGAGGCTAGAGCCAGATAACAAGCTTGGCAGTTGATATGCCACAGTAGGTGAAGATAATATACATATATATGAGCCAAGGAAGACCGTACGCTAGTTTTTCTGCCACTGATGAGTTCCTTAGAATTGTAAAAATGTATAAAAGAACAGAAAAGGGCTACCCTCTTGCTTTGCGTTTGCATTTATTCACTTGTAATAGGTACTTCTAAGCTACTGATTACCAAAACTTGCTATTAAAATTTATGTAATAATAAAAGATTAAGTATCTTCCATTACCATGCACGGTTTGCTTGTAGATCTTGATTAAGTGCATTAGAGATAAATACATGCCAATCTTCTTTTCAATGCTATTCAAGTGCTTACCTTTTCACCTTGTTATAGAGGCTTCATTGCACAGATAATATTTTTATTCAGCAATCATTTTGGAGACGTTTTAATATTCAGCACAAGAAAAGTGCACAACAATTAAAAAGATCCACAGATTTTTTAAAACGACTTTGCATTATTTATCAAAGACCATCTCTAGCTTGGCGTTAATTAAGAAATGCATGGCGCAATAGCATTACACTTGAAAGTGAATTAGGCTCACAAAGAATTGCCAGGGCTGAGACTGAGAGAGCATTTTATTACATCAATGTCTGAATAAGATGATACATTTGTAGTGATGCAAAGCAGGAAAAAGAACTACCAGGTGGCTTTGTCTTACAAGATGGAAAGTTAGAAAATTCAGCCGCTCGGCTGAGCTAGGAGTTTGTGTAAGTACAAGAAGGTATAAATGTACTGGAAGCCAAAGGAATGTGCTGAGCATCTAGCAAAATGAGGAGATGGTGCAAAGCAGAGACAAAAATAGTGTTAAATTAAATGTTGCAGCTAAATGATCTACTATCTAGTGAAGTTACACAAGAACTTTAACACTTAACATTTTAAGGACTACAGAAAAAGCTTTTATTTTAAGTGTATTATTTTTTCTTTTTTTTAGCAAAGATACATTTAATGTAAATGTATATAAAGTATTCAAAAAAAGCAAAAACTCTAGTACTTTGTAGGTAGTGATGTTATAATTGTAAAAACTGGTCTCTCTCCTACATCGCTCCTCTCCCCTCAGAGTAGGGTTTCTCCTCTATTTTTGATTGTTATTGATAGACAATTGTCAATTAGATTTGTATATCTAAGGATTGGTTGGTGTGTGGTGGAGGGTTGGGACTAGATGGGGTGGGAGGGTGGGAGAGGAAATATAAAACAATAACAGTTTTTCTTCTCTCTCTTTGTACTATGTGATATGCCATGCCAATTTATGACTTTGTATGTTTAAAAATTTTGCAATAAAAAGTAAATAATTAAAAATAAAAAAAAAGAATTGTAAAAACACATCAGTGGTTTTGTATAAAAGTGTAGTAAGGGAAAAATGTTGGTGTTAATGTCTCATTTTAAGGACAAGTTTTAAAATATACCTGTCATGAGAGAAATATGGGGTCGTCATTGCCAACCTTTTTCTGAAAATACTTGTTGCCTGGTAGCCTGAGTTGCATACCCCAAATAAGGATGCAGTAGGATGCAGTAAACTTATGTTAGAAAAAAAAATCAGAAATGACTGTATCTATACTGGTTCCAAGTCAGTGACTCAGAAATCATTAAAAAAAAAAACAAAGCATTAAGAAATACAGGCAGGCAACTAGCTTTTCCAAAAGGAGGTCACCAATGACCACCTCTATGCCTCTCTTATGACAGGTTTACTTTAGGGCCAGTTCAGACCAGATGCAGTCCAGTGTGTTTTTTTCTGCATCAAAAATGCATGGATAGTAGGTTATACGTTTTTGAAAGGCATAGTTCATACCAGTTTGGTCAGTTCCAGAGCATTCCAGCTCTAGAAAAAAAAGTAGAACATGCTGCATTTTTTCTGCACTGGACTGCACTGGAACGCACCTAAACACATCAAAAATGCAATGGAACACATATGTCCTTATTTAAGGTTATGATAAAAGAGAGGGGAAAAAAGAACTGGGCAGCATCAAAGACGCATCAAACAGACATAAGTATTTAATCTGTTGCTATGACGTTGGATATAGTAATTCAACTTTGCCTTCCCTTTTAATAAGCCTGCAGGACTTAAGTAATACATTTTCCAATTGTGTTCATAATATGGGACGACACAATATTTGCATGTCTTTACCCTAAATTGTAATTATTAATTAACACTTGTGTATCCCTACCTGAAGTTGTTCCTATATGTACTGTTTTAATAGATCACGGACATGGAAGAGGAGTTTTCAAATTTTTCAAGGAATCATATATTTCTTCAAAATATTTTCTGTTAACGGAAGTCTAAAATGTATCAGTAATTTTGTAAGTCAGCATAAATAAATTCCAGACTTATTACAACATACAGTAACAGTATAATATTTAAAAATGTTTAACTGTCTATCAATATAAATTTATTTTTAGGTTCCAGTGAAGTGATATTTTCTAGTTTGTGATGATGTCATAAATCTGCTGCAGGCAAGTGGAAGCATTTCTAAGTCGTCATTATTACTACCACAATGTAACTTTGTATATAGTAACAAGGATAAAGGATGCAGCAGGTGCTGATCTGTGTCAGATATTAGTGATGATGAGAAGCCATCTCTGAGCCAGCATCACATTCCAGGAAGTAGATTCTGACCCTGGACGATTACTGAGCAAAGATGGTGCCATCCTTTAACCACTTGACCTCACAACTGTATATGTGCTGATTGTATTCACAGACTGGCTGGCTTTTCTTCCTGATTTCAGATCTGAACAGTAAGCAAAATCAGGGAGAAAAAAACAGCCAGATCTGGGTTATGTTTACTAACACACACTGCTCTGTGCTGTGATTGGCCATAGCAATCAGCAGGTACACAGCCAAAATCATTGCCTGTGAGCCTTTCGATGAACTCATGCTGTGTCTAATCATGGCACGAGAGGCAGGAAGTTTGGCGCAAGGTATGGGTATGTTGCGGTGCCCAGGAGAGCTGCCGGCCAGCAGTAAAGTTACCACTCACCAGTTGGCAAGTGGATAAGCAGGGGAAATAGATGGAAGCATTGCTAAGGGGAGTACTCTAATCTGTAAGGGATAATAAAAAATAAGTGTTACATATTACTTAGCATGCATTCAGCTAACATAAAAAAGTATGTGTATTTCTAGGTTCACTTTAAGTGCAATAACATAGCTACCATATCTATTGCTACATTGCCTAGGCCTAAAGATCCTCAACATACTTTTTTCTACTGCTACTTGTCTACCAACCTACGTAAATCATTTATCAGCTTCCTTACTCCATAAGGGCTTGTTAACCAAGAGTCAACCAAGAGTCTTATTCCCTAAAGCAGTGCAAAGGGTATTGACAAAGTGTGAATTGCAATAAGACATGACAAGAGGTCCAATATCATTAATTTAGTGATGTGAAACATTAATTGTATGTGTATGTCATACTGTATATATATATATATATATATATATATATATATATATATATATATATATATATACATATATATATATATATATATATATATATATACAGTATCTCACAAAAGTGAGTACACCCCTCACATTTTAGTAAATATTTTATTGTATCTTTTCATGTGACAACACTGAAGAAATGACACTTTGAGTGTACAAGCTTGTATAATGCCGCATACACACGAACGGACATTCCGATAACAAAATCCCATGTTTTTTTCCGACGGATGTTGGCTCATACACACGTTCACACAAAGTTGGTCGGAAATTCCGAACGTCAAGAACACAGTGATGTACAACAAAAATTAAGTTCAATAGCCAGTGCTGCTTTTCTGCTTGATTCTGAGCATGCGTGGCATTTTGTGCATCGGAATTGTCTACACACGATCGGAATTTACGAGAACGGATTTTGTTGTCGGAAAATTTGAGAACCAGATCTCAAATTTTGTGAGACGGAAATTTCCGATGGAAACTGTCCAATGGAGCCTACACACAGTCAGAATTTCCGACAACAAGCTCCGATCGCACATTTGCCGTCAGAAAGTCAGACCGTGTGTACGCGGCATTACAGTGTAAATTTGCTGTCCCCTCAAAATAACTCAACACACTGCCATTAATGTATAACCCGCTGCCAACAAAAGTGAGTACACACCTAAGTGAAAATGTCCAATTTGGGACCAAAGTGTCAATATTTTGTGTGGCCACCATTATCTTCCAGCACTGCCTTAACCCTCTTGGGCATGGAGTTCACCAGAGCTTCACAGGTTGCCACTGGAATCCTCTTTCACTCCTTCATGACTACATCATGGAGCTGGTGAATGTTAGAGACTTTGCACTCCTCTACTTTCCATTTGAGGATGCTCAATAGGGTTTAGGTCCGGAGACATGCTTGGCCAGTCCATCACCTTTACCCTCAGCTTCTTTAGCAAGGCAGTGGTCATGGACTCAACTTCTTTGGTTGACCATGGCGAGGCCTGTTCTGAGTGGAACCTGTCCTGTTAAACCGCTGTATGGTCTTGGACACTGTGCTGCAGCTCAGTTTCAGGGTCTTGGCAATCTTTTTATAGCCTAGGCCATCTTTATGTAGAGCAACAATTCTTTTTTTCAGATCCTCAGAGAGTTCTTTGCCATGAGGTGCCATGATGAACTTCCAGTGACCAGTATAAGAGAGTGAAAGCAATAACATCAAATTTAACATACCTGCTCCCCATTTACACCTGAGACCTTGTAACACTAACAAGTCACATGACACCAGGGAAGAAAATGGCTAATTGGGCCCAAATTCTGACATTTTCACTTTTCACATTTTCACATTTCAAAATCAAGAACACTGGGACATAACCGCAAGGAACGTTCTAAACTAATTCTAGAAAGTATTATTTTACTGAAAGGGTAGTGGATGATTGAAATAAACTTCCAGTAGGGGTAGTGAGACAGTCATTAGTAAATGGCTTCAAACATGCTTGATACAAACATAGACCTATACTCAGACAAAACAATTACCAAAAAAGAAAGAGAAAAAATAAATAAAAAAATAACGGACAGACTCGATGGACTACTCATTCTTTATTTCTGTCAACACTTTTCTTCTTTTTTTTTTTTTTACTATAAAATGTATATTTATTTTTATGTAAAGATAGCACAGAATTATTGACAATAGACAATTCTGTATAAAATTTCTTAGCAGTGCTTGATGTACATTGCATACAATAAAAGGACAAAAAAAAAAAAAGAATTGTGAAAAGGTTACAAGGTAGTGTCCATATTCTTGACAACCAGACCCCGCTTAACCCCAATTGGGTGTCATCACTTTTCTATGTTTCTATGTTTCAGTAAAGAAACACTTTTAACACTGACATATCTGCAGAAATTCTTCAAGCCCTGAGCAGTCCTCTCCAAATCTTAACTTTGCAAAAAGCCAAAACCTAGCACATTATAATTACCTAACCAACACTTCTCATAGTGCAAACATAGGCTCAACCAGTCACCAAGACTACCAAGAAGCCTCTCAGATGTATTCAGGGGCTCCTAGGGTGCTGGTGAGACAATGTGTGCATGCTCTGAAAGTACCCAATGGTGTCAATTAATGATAGATGTGGTTCGTTTAATGTAAGCGTCTAAAGCTGAAGTTTACTTATTGTAAAAAAAAATTAAATAAGCAGTGAAAACTGTAATTTACCTTTAGGACATATAGATAAATAGATAGATACTGTAGATAGATAGATAGACAGACAGATAGATAGATAGATAGATAGATAGATAGATAGTAAGGATGGGCCCGGTGCTCGATGCGAACCCACGTTCGCATCGAGCACCGGGCGTTCGCTCGCTCGGCGAGCCCAGAACTATTTTGGCCGCTCGCATCACGTTCGTGTGTTGCGGGCGGCCCCGCAATGCATTGCGGCCGGCGCGGCCGACGCAGTGCATTGCTGGCTGATGATTGGCCAAGCATGCACTGTGACCCCGCATGCTTGGCCAATCACAGCCCCGGAAACTCGAAGAGCCATAATTGGCTACAGGCAGGACGCCTGTAGCCAATTACAGCTCAGGGGCTGTAGTACACGCCCCCCCCTATAAAACGCCGCCACGCCGTCTGCGCCGGTCACATGCTGTTCCGGCGCAGATTGAGCAGGCTGTTCCTGTGACACTCTGCTGCATTTAGATAGATAGAGAGAGAGATTCACTTGCAGAGATTGAGTTAGATAGATTCAGTTACAAAGATTGATTGACAAAGAGGGGCTTGTAGTGTGCTCGTGGCAGGCAGGCAGAGCTCCTATATTTTGTTACCAGAAGCACCTATAGGACTTGTAGTGTGTTCGTGGCAGGCAGGCAGAGCTCCTATATTTTGTTACCAGAAGCACCTATAGGACTTGTAGTGTGTTAGTGGCAGGCAGGCAGAGCTCCTATATTTTGTTACCAGAAGCACCTATAGGACTTGTAGTGTGTTAGTGACAGGCAGGCAGAGCTCCTATATTTTGTTACCAGAAGCACCTATAGGACTTGTAGTGTGTTAGTGGCAGGGAGGCAGAGCTCCTATATTTTGTTACCAGAAGCACCTATAGGACTTGTAGTGTGTTAGTGACAGGCAGGCAGAGCTCCTATATTTTGTTACCAGAAGCACCTATAGGACTTGTAGTGTGTTAGTGACAGGCAGGCAGAGCTCCTATATTTTGTTACCAGAAGCACCTATAGGACTTGTAGTGTGTTAGTGGCAGGCAGGCAGAGCTCCTATATTTTGTTACCAGAAGCACCTATAGGACTTGTAGTGTGTTAGTGACAGGCAGGCAGAGCTCCTATATTTTGTTACCAGAAGCACCTATAGGACTTGTAGTGTGTTAGTGGCAGGCAGGCAGAGCTCCTATATTTTGTTACCAGAAGCACCTATAGGACTTGTAGTGTGTTCGTGGCAGGCAGGCAGAGCTCCTATATTTTGTTCCCAGAAGCACCTATAGGACTTGAAGTGTGTTAGTCCCATCACACACACAGAGCTATATTTTCTTCCCAGAAGCACCTATAGGACTTGAAGTGTGTTAGTCCCATTACACACACAGAGCTATATTTTGTTCCCAGAAGCACCTATAGGACTTGAAGTGTGTTAGTCCCATCACACACACAGAGCTATATTTTCTTCCCAGAAGCACCTATAGGACTTGAAGTGTGTTAGTCCCATTACACACAAAGAGCTATACTTTGTTCCCAGAAGCACCTATAGGACTTGAAGTGTGTTAGTCCCATTACACACACAGAGCTATATTTTCTTCCCAGAAGCACCTATAGGACTTGTAGTGTGTTCGTGGCAGGCAGGCAGAGCTCCTATATTTTGTTCCCAGAAGCACTTATAGGACTTGAAGTGTGTTAGTCCCATTACACACACAGAGCTATATTTTGTTCCCAGAAGCACCTATAGGACTTGAAGTGTGTTAGTCCCATCACACACACAGAGCTATATTTTCTTCCCAGAAGCACCTATAGGACTTGAAGTGTGTTAGTCCCATTACACACAAAGAGCTATACTTTGTTCCCAGAAGCACCTATAGGACTTGAAGTGTGTTAGTCCCATTACACACACAGAGCTATATTTTCTTCCCAGAAGCACCTATAGGACTTGAAGTGTGTTAGTCCCATTACACACACAGAGCTATATTTTCTTCCCAGAAGCACCTATAGGACTTGAAGTGTGTTAGTCCCATTACACACACAGAGCTATATTTTCTTCCCAGAAGCACCTATAGGACTTGAAGTGTGTTAGTCCCATTACACACACAGAGCTATATTTTCTTCCCAGAAGCACCTATAGGACTTGAAGTGTGTTAGTCCCATTACACACAAAGAGCTATACTTTGTTCCCAGAAGCACCTATAGGACTTGAAGTGTGTTAGTCCCATTACACACACAGAGCTATATTTTCTTCCCAGAAGCACCTATAGGACTTGAAGTGTGTTAGTCCCATCACACACACAGAGCTATATTTTCTTCCCAGAAGCACCTATAGGACTTGAAGTGTGTTAGTCCCATTACACACACAGAGCTATATTTTCTTCCCAGAAGCACCTATAGGACTTGAAGTGTGTTAGTCCCATTACACACACAGAGCTATATTTTCTTCCCAGAAGCACCTATAGGACTTGAAGTGTGTTAGTCCCATTACACACACAGAGCTATATTTTCTTCCCAGAAGCACCTATAGGACTTGAAGTGTGTTAGTCCCATTACACACACAGAGCTATATTTTCTTCCCAGAAGCACCTATAGGACTTGAAGTGTGTTAGTCCCATTACACACACAGAGCAATATTTTCTTCCCAGAAGCACCTATAGGACTTGAAGTGTGTTAGTCCCATCACACAGAGCTCCTCTATTTTCTTTGCATAAGCACCCACAGGACTTCTACTGTGTTAGTGGCATCACACAGAGCTCCTATATATTCTTCTCAGCAGCACCCACAGGACTTCTAGTGTGTTAGTGGCATCACACAGAGCTCCTCTATTTTCTTTGCAGAAGCACCCATAGGACTTCTAGTGTGTTAGTGGCATCACACAGAGCTCCTATATATTCTTCTCAGCAGCACCCACAGGACTTCTAGTGTGTTAGTGGCATCACACAGAGCTCCTCTATTTTCTTTGCAGAAGCACCCACAGGACTTCTAGTGTGTTAGTGGCATCACACAGAGCTCCTCTATTTTCTTTGCAGAAGCACCCATAGGACTTCTAGTGTGTTAGTGGCATCACACAGAGCTCCTATATATTCTTCTCAGCAGCACCCACAGGACTTCTAGTGTGTTAGTGGCATCACACAGAGCTCCTCTATTTTCTTTGCAGAAGCACCCACAGGACTTCTAGTGTGTTAGTGGCATCACACAGAGCTCCTCTATTTTCTTTGCAGAAGCACCCATAGGACTTCTAGTGTGTTAGTGGCATCACACAGAGCTCCTATATATTCTTCTCAGCAGCACCCACAGGACTTCTAGTGTGTTAGTGGCATCACACAGAGCTCCTCTATTTTCTTTGCAGAAGCACCCACAGGACTTCTAGTGTGTTAGTGGCATCACACAGAGCTCCTATATTTTCTTCTCAGCAGCACCCACAGGACTTCTAGTGTGTTAGTGGCATCACACAGAGCTCCTCTATTTTCTTTGCAGAAGCACCCACAGGACTTCTAGTGTGTTAGTGGCATCACACAGAGCTCCTCTATTTTCTTTGCAGAAGCACCCATAGGACTTCTAGTGTGTTAGTGGCATCACACAGAGCTCCTATATATTCTTCTCAGCAGCACCCACAGGACTTCTAGTGTGTTAGTGGCATCACACAGAGCTCCTCTATTTTCTTTGCAGAAGCACCCATAGGACTTCTAGTGTGTTAGTGGCATCACACAGAGCTCCTATATATTCTTCTCAGCAGCACCCACAGGACTTCTAGTGTGTTAGTGGCATCACACAGAGCTCCTATATTTTCTTTGCAGAAGCACCCATAGGACTTCTAGTGTGTTAGTGGCATCACACAGAGCTCCTATATTTTCTTCTCAGCAGCACCCACAGGACTTCTAGTGTGTTAGTGGCATCACACAGAGCTCCTATATTTTCTTTGCAGAAGCACCTATAGGACTTCTAGTGTGTTAGTGGCATCACACAGAGCTCCTATATTTTCTTCTCAGCAGCACCCACAGGACTTCTAGTGTGTTAGTGGCATCACACAGAGCTCCTATATTTTCTTTGCAGAAGCACCCATAGGACTTCTAGTGTGTTAGTGGCATCACACAGAGCTCCTATATTTTCTTCTCAGCAGCACCCACAGGACTTCTAGTGTGTTAGTGGCATCACACAGAGCTCCTATATATTCTTCTCAGCAGCACCCACAGGACTTCTAGTGTGTTAGTGGCATCACACAGAGCTCCTATATTTTCTTTGCAGAAGCACCCATAGGACTTCTAGTGTGTTAGTGGCATCACACAGAGCTCCTATATTTTCTTCTCAGCAGCACCCACAGGACTTCTAGTGTGTTAGTGGCATCACACAGAGCTCCTATATTTTCTTTGCAGAAGCACCTATAGGACTTCTAGTGTGTTAGTGGCATCACACAGAGCTCCTATATTTTCTTCTCAGCAGCACCCACAGGACTACCGACTACAATGGCTGGAAGACCGCCAAGGGGAGGCAGAGCGTGCAGAGCCAAGAACACAGGGCAGACAGTCTCTGTTTCTAGTGGACGTGGCCGTGGACGTGGACGTGGTCGTGCATCGTCATCAGCACGTGGCCATGGGACACGCGCGTCTTTGTTTTCGGCAGCTGGACATGTGGAGCCGCATCATGCTGAAGGCTTGGTAGAATGGATGACCAAGCCCTCCTCATCCTCCTCATCCTCTCTCACCCAGGCTCAGGGTACTGACAGAGCATCATCAGCCACCCCTTCCCTAGACCCACCATGTCCTCCTGAGGAGTCCCCCGAACTCTTTGAGCACAGTGTTGGGTACATGCTCCAGGAGGATGCCCAACGATTCGAAGGCTCGGATGACGATACCCAGCTTGAGGAATCTGGCAGTACAGTTCCACCAGCTGCAGCTTACTGCCAGGTTTGCTCTAGTGGTGAAGAGGGAGGGGATGATGAGGTCACTGACTCCACGTGGGTGCCTCAAGGGAGAGAGGATGAGGAGGAGGACGAGGAGGAGGAGGATGCGGCGTCACATGTCCAACGAGGCAGGATGCCCCCTGGAGGCCAGGTAGAGGCCAGCACAGCAACTGTACAACACCGCAGAGCTCCGCCTGTGCAGGGCGCTGCCTCTGCACGTTATCAGAAAAGTTCTTTGGTGTGGGCCTTTTTTGAGACGAGTGCAGCAGATCGCACCACTGCTATTTGCAATATTTGTCTCAAGCGTATCTCGCGTGGCCAAAACATCAGCCGCTTGGGCACGACAAGCATGACCAGACATATGGCGACCTGCCATGCAGCTCGTTGGCAGGCACACATAAAAGACCCACACCAAAGAACTAAGCGGACCTCTCCTTGCTCCTCCTCAGCTGGGATCTCCATCCCCACTACACCTTCAGTCCTCTCTGAAAGCTGCTCTGAGAGGACTGAAGGTGTAGAATTCGGTGTGTCACAACCAAGTACTTGCAGTACACCGACGTCCGAATGCAGCAGGCAAATTTCCCTGCCCCAGCTGCTGGACCGTAGAAAGAAGTACACTCCCAGCCATCCACATGCCCAGCGGTTGAATGCTAGCCTTGCTAAATTGCTAGCACTTCAACTGCTGCCTTTTCAGTTGGTAGACTCGGCCCCCTTCCGTGAGTTTGTTCAATGTGCGGTTCCTCAGTGGCAGGTTCCCAAACGCCACTTTTTCTCGCGGAAGGCGATTCCGTCTCTCTACCGGCATGTGGAGGGCAATGTCCATGCCTCGCTGGACAGGGCGGTCAGCGGTAAGGTGCATATTACCGCTGACTCATGGTCCAGCAGGCATGGACAGGGACGGTACCTTTCTTTCACGGCCCATTGGGTCACTCTATTGGCAGCTGGGAGGGATGCAGGACAAGGTGCAGTAGTGTTGGAGGTTGTTCCGCCACCACGCCTCCAAAACGCGACTACTGCTACTGGTTGTGACACACCTCTCTCCTCCACCCCCTCCTCTTCTTCTTCCTCCAGTGCTCTGTCCTTGGAACCAGCGGTGCTCCGTAGGCGTACAAGGGGCTACGCAAGTACGCAGGCAAAAAGATGCCATGCCGTGCTTGCGCTGGTGTGTTTGGGGGACAGGAGCCACACTGGGCCAGAGGTTCTGGCAGCTCTGCAGGGGCAGGCCGAGAGGTGGTTGACGCCACGTCAGCTTAAGCCAGGAATGGTCGTTTCTGACAATGGCACCAACCTCCTCTCCGCCCTGCGACAGGGGCAGCTCACCCATGTGCCCTGCATGGCTCACGTCCTCAACCTGGTGGTGCAGCGGTTCTTGGGCAGGTTCCCAGGCTTACAGGATGTCCTGAGGCAGGCCAGGAAAGTCTGTGTGCATTTCCGCCGATCTTATAATGCCAGTGCTCGGCTGACTGAGCTGCAAAAGGAGCTGAACCTGCCCAAGAACCGCCTAATATCTGACATGCCCACCAGGTGGAACTCAACGTTGGCCATGCTGCAGCGACTGCACACGCAGCAGAGGGCCATCAATGAGTACCTTTGCGACTACGGCACCAGGACAGGGTCAGGGGAGCTTGGGTTTTTTTCCCCACGTCAGTGGAGCATGATCAGGGATGCATGCACTGTCCTCTCACCATTTGAGGAGGCCACGAGGATGGTGAGCAGTGACAGTGCATGCATCAGTGACACTGTCCCTCTTGTCCACCTGTTGGAGCATACGCTGCGTGGGATAATGGACAGGGCACTTGAGGCAGAACAGAGGCAGGAAGAGGAGGACTTCCTTGCCTCTCAAGGCCCCCTTTATCCGGACAGTGTTCCTTCTGTCCCACCCATCACACAGGAAGAGGATGAGGAGGAGGAGGAGGAGGAGGAGGAGGAGGATTGTGTGAGCATGGAGGTGGAGCCTGGCACTCAGCATCAGCAGCAGCAGTCTTTTAGGGATGATGTACAGTCCCAACAAGCCAGTGGACTTGTACGTGGCTGGGAGGAGGTGGCTGGCGATCATGTCATCCTCAGTGACCCAGAAGACTCCGGACCGAATGCCTCAGCTAACCTACGCTGCATGGCCTCCCTGATCCTGCAAAGCCTGCGGAAGGATCCTCGTGTTCTTCGGATCAAGGAGAGGGACCATTACTGGCTGGCCACTCTCCTTGATCCGCGGTACAAGGGTAAGGTTGCGGACCTTATCTTGCCGTCGCAGAGGGAGCAGAGGATGAGACATCTCAGGGAGGCCTTGCAGAAAGGTCTGTGCAACGCGTTCCCAGAAACTGGGAGGCTACAAACTCCTGGTCCTGGGCGACGAGTTGCTGAGGCTTCGGTCAGTGGCAGAAGGAGCGGTGGGGAAGGTGGACGTCTGACCGATGCGTTCAGACAATTTTTTAGTCCGCAGCCCCAAGGTATGATCGGTTCCAGCAACCATCGCCAGCGTCTGATATACATGGTGCAGGAATACCTTGGGGCAAGGTCAGACTTGGACACCTTTCCCACCGAAAATCCTCTGGCTTACTGGGTCCTGAGGATGGATCACTGGCCAGAGCTTGCACAGTATGCAATTGAGCTACTGGCCTGTCCTGCCTCCAGCGTTCTTTCCGAACGCACATTCAGTGCTGCTGGAGGATTTGTGACTGATCATAGGGTGCGCCTGTCCACCGCCTCGGTTGATCGACTGACATTCATCAAAATGAATCAGTCTTGGATCACCACCAGCTACCAGGCACCTGAGGCGGATATAACCGAATAATTTTTAATGTCACATCCCTTCAAGACTGCCTATGCTGATGCTGAGTGACTGTCCTCTTATGTTCACTGACTATCCTCTTCCTCCTCCTCAATGATCCATGCCACAGCACCAGTGCCTAAGGCACAATTTTTCAGCCCCTGTTTAACAGGGGCGTGTACTTACAATTTTTTAAAAAAATGCTTCGCAACACGTGTGACTGCTGTGCTCCAAGTACAGTCTCTGTGAGGGCCGTGTTGCAGTGTTGTGGCACCAGCACCAGTGCCTAAGGCACAATTTTTCAGCCCCTGTTTAACAGGGGCGTGTACTTACAATTTTTTAAAAAAATGCTTCGCAACACGTGTGACTGCTGTGCTCCAAGTACAGTCTCTGTGAGGGCCGTGTTGCAGTGTTGTGGCACCAGCACCAGTGCCTAAGGCACAATTTTTCAGCCCCTGTTTAACAGGGGCGTGTACTTACAATTTTTTAAAAAAATGCTTCGCAACACGTGTGACTGCTGTGCTCCAAGTACAGTCTCTGTGAGGGCCGTGTTGCAGTGTTGTGGCACCAGCACCAGTGCCTAAGGCACAATTTTTCAGCCCCTGTTTAACAGGGGTGTGTACTTACAATTTTTTAAAAAAATGCTTCGCAACACGTGTGACTGCTGTGCTCCAAGTACAGTCTCTGTGAGGGCCGTGTTGCAGTGTTGTGGCACCAGCACCAGTGCCTAAGGCACAATTTTTCAGCCCCTGTTTAACAGGGGCGTGTACTTACAATTTTTTAAAAAAATGCTTCGCAACACGTGTGACTGCTGTGCTCCAAGTACAGTCTCTGTGAGGGGTTGCAGTGTTGTGGCACCAGCACCAGTGCCTAAGGCACAATTTTTCAGCCCCTGTTTAACAGGGGCGGGTAATTACAAATCTTGATCTAATAGTTCACAGCAGGGCCCATTCCTGCGCCCACCAAGAGTAACTATGAGGGCCTACAGTCTTGTGGCAACACCGTCCACCACCACCGCCAAAGGCCCAATTTTTCTGCCCTGTTCATCAGGTGCTTGCAATTACAAATCTTGATCTAATAACTCACAGCAGGGCCCATTCCTGCGCCCACCAAGAGTAACTGTGAGAGCTTACAGTCTTGTGGCAAAACCGTCCACCACCACCACCACCACCCCCCACCACCACCCCCAATTTTTCTGCCCTGTTCAACAGGTGCATGCAATTACAAATCTTGATCTATTAACTCACAGCAGGGCCCATTCCTGTGCCCACCAGTCTTGTGGCTACACCAACATCTAATAGGGCAAATTTCTGCAGAGTATATACGCCAGGCCCCTACTTTCAAACATCCAACTTACAAACGACTCCTACTTGCAAATGGAAAGAGAAAACAGGAAGTGAGAGGAAATCTACCCCTAGGAAGGGAAATTCTATCCTGTTAGATTTAATTTGGGAAAAAGGTATCTCCTCTCTACTGATACTTTATCACCAATCCTTGTTTCAATTAAAACCCCACTTTTCCAAAAACATTTATCATTGGGACGGAAAGTGAGGTGACATGTTCTGAACAGATGTGCAAAGACAGCAAATGTTACAGGGGTGATAACCCCTCCCTATGTTCTCCAAAAAGCTTAAAAATAGATTTTTTTGGGATGGAGCTACACTTCATAATGTACCTGTTCAGATTCTACTTAAGATCAAACCTAAAGCCGCAAGTGGTTTTAAATGGCTTCTTTTTTTCCTTTACAAATGTCATTTTGTGCAAGGACAGTTCTAAACACGGGAAACACATGCCACTTCACAGGCATACTTTGGACACCCCCCAGGTACCATATTTAAAGGAAAATGTCACTTTTTTTTTTTCACTTTATGCATCATTAAAATGACTGCTCCCGAAAAAACGTTAGTTTTTAAAAGTTCTTTTTGCATTGATATATGTCCCCTGGGGCAGGACCCGGGTCCCCAAACCTGTTTTATGACATTAACATGCATATTGGCCGTTGTAATTAGCACTTTTGATTTCGAACGTTCGCGTCCATTATAACGTATAGGGTTCGAAAATTCGCGCGAACTTTCGGTCCGTTCGAAGGTTCTGGTTCGAACCGAACCCGGGGGTGTTCGGCTCATCCCTAATAGATAGATAGATAGATAGATAGATACTGTCGATAGATAGATAGATAGATAGATAGATAGATAGATAGATAGATAGATAGATAGATAGATAGATAGATAGATAGATAGATAGATAGATAGATAGATAGATAGATAGATATGCAAATATATCAATACATTCAGTAAGCAGACACGCATGCATACATATATTTGTGCACCATTCTGGAAAGGATAAATGCAGCAACAGTACCCCAGACAGCCCTACTTAATTGTCCCTATTTAAATATTTATTTATGGTTTACAAACTGACAGATCATTGTGAGAGTTAGCAGAAAGCCAGTGCACAGAGAAATAGAAAGGAAAAATTGCCAGGCATCTTGTCTCATAACACAGCTAATGATGTGCATGCCATTCTATTTCTAACAACACATCCTGTCAAGCATTTGTCTGCGTAGATATATGCATAGTTTGGCATTGTTGTTTACAGGGACATGTTCCAATTGCTTCTCAGAGAAAAAAAGTATAGCATGAGAAAAGTTTTCATCTTTTTGTTTGTTTAGTGACAGATCTATTCTGCTCCTTATATTTTCTTGTCATTTTAAAAGGGTAGAATAGCACAGACAAGTCGATTCTGGTTGTCTGCAGTCACATATGCATATATACAGAGAATTAGAGGATTTCCATATATCCCTAAGGCAAAAGAGCATGCTTTGAAAATTTCAAAGTAGGTATAGTACGTATCAATAAATCAATAAAAGTAACACAACCGTATGCCGATGCAGTCCACAACATCACAATAGTTAAGTCAGCAATTAGAAGGTGAATTACAGCACATAAAGATGTAAATTAGGAGCTATTAATGACTCTGTGTTTTCTAAATATTTACAGAGACTGGCAATCCTTATTAGCATTGTGCCTGACACATGCCACAACCTTACATCAAAGACGGAGACATCACCTGAGTCTTCCAAATCCCAATGTGTCTTCTCTCTATAAATATACATTTAAGTTGCTAATTTAAGTGCTTGGATTCCAGCTCCTATCAACGTTTTTGCTTCTTATAGTATCCAAAGACCGCTACTCAGTCTCTGCGGAGACCCTCTAAATAGAGACCCTTTCAATTAGAAATAACTTTAAGCTGTTAATTTTATAAAAAAAAGTAAAAGAAAAATGAAGATCCAAGATGATATGTTTGTTAAAATGACAACATGCACACCTGTGTGCATTGTGTGATCAGATTTCTATAACAAATCTATGTGTCTTATTTACACACCAAATTAATGCTAATTAATCTGAGTCGACCAGTCATGGTCTATTATTACATGTCTTGAACCAGGGCTTTTTTTCAACAGGAACGTGGGGGGGGGGGGGTGCAGTTCCGGCACCTCAAGCACTGAATTTATTTATTTATTATTTATAAATTTATTTCAATGGTGCTGCAATGTGCTGGGGCATCTATTGACGTTGGCTGCTGGGGACTCTATTGTCGCTAGGGGGATCTATTGTAGCTGGGGAGCTTTATTGCTTCTGGTAAGATGGATCTATTGTTTCAGGGGGGTCGATAGTTGATGGGGAGATCCGTTGAGGGAGGGGGTCTATAGTTGCTGGCTGCTGGAGAGTCTATTGATGTTGGATACTGAGAGATCTATTGCTGCTAGGCTGGATCTATTGTTGTTGGGGGTATTTTTGTGGGGGATCTATTGTTGCTGAGTAGATTTATTGTTGCTGGGGAGATTTACTGTTGCTGGGGGGGTCTATTGTTGCTGTGAGGGACCAATTGTTGCTGGCTGCGGGAGACCTATTTTACTGCTTTTCATTAGCAAATGCCATACAAACTACTTTGTACCAAAAAATTATAATTTTCTGTATTCTCTAGGTAAAGGGTGGAACTAAAGGATGGTGCTTGGAGGTGGGTAGGGGGCGGAAACAACTGCATTTGCAAAGTGTACAATCTTTTTGCCTTTAGTAAATCAATCCCGAACTGTCATCTTGTATAGGTACTTCTTTGCTGGGCATGTTTATAACCCCGCACTCTGAACGTAATGCACTCCTGAACCCCGCACTCTGAAAGTAACGCACTCCTGAACCCCGCACTCTAAAAAAATAACGCACTCCTGAACCCCGCACTCTGAACGTAACGCACTCCTGAACCCCGCACTCTGAACGTAACGCACTCCTGAACTTCGCACTTTATACATAACGCACTCCTAAATGTAACGCACTCTGTACATAATGCACTCCTGAACATAACGCACTCCTGAACCCTGCACTCTGTACATAACACACTCCTGAATGTAACACACTCCTGAACCTCGCACTCTGTTCATAACGCACTCCTGAATGTAGCACACTCCTGAACCTCGCACTCTGTACATAACGCACTCCTGAATGTAACACACTCCTGAACCTCGCACTCTGTACATAACGCACTCCTGAATGTAACGCACTCCTGAACCTCGCACTCTGTACATAATGCACTCCTGAATGTATCGCGCTCCTGAACCTCACACTCTGTACATAATGCACTCCTGAATGTAACACACTCCTGAACCTCGCACTCTGTACATAACGCACTCCTGGACACCGAAGTCTGTACATAACACACTCCTGAATGTAACACACTCCTGGACCCCGCACCCTGAATACCGCTAAAATGTTCGGGGTTGGCTTGAAGAAAAGGTGGCAACCCTATCTGCATCGCTGAACACTTCTGTAAAATTGCCCCCCCCCCCTCCCCCTCAAGTTTGCTGAGATACTGGCACAAACAGTTTTGGTCTCCTGGGTCCCTCACAGTGTTCACTGGTTCTTTCCTTTGATCTCCACTCATTGCAGGGTACAGCAGTGGCATGGAAGTCAGCAGGAGGAGCTAGTTAAATCTGCCAGACAAAAGAGGAGATCAACCCTCCCTGAAGTGGGGGTTTAAAGTGGGGATTCTTTTACAGAGCAGAATTATGTAGCATAGGCAGTGTGATGGTAAGTAGGTAAGTATTCACTGTCTTTTTTACAAGTATATCTTTGCTGAGTATGTTTTGCATGATTGGGTATGTTAAGAATTTAAGGTATGGATATTTTTACTTATTTGCAGTGGCCCAACTTGTAACTATGCATGTACAATACCTATAGGATCCCTCTAGAAGCTGAAAATCTCTGTAGGAGGTACCACTACTATAGTGATCTGCAACAGCTTCCCATGCTGAGCAGTTGCCCTGCTGCATTGTGAACACAGGAGTTCGCACACTGAGCATGAGCACCATTCAGATGGTGGAATGGAATTGAATGCTTTTTTCAATGAATGCAAAGCAATTTCTGATTGGATGAGGTGAATAGCATGACATCATCACACCACCTCTCCACCTTATCAGTCAGAAAATGCTTTTCTTTTATTGAGAACATGCAAAGAGATTACTGAATGGCACCCATGCTGAGCCAGTGACCTCCTGTGTTCAGAATTCAGCAGGGCAAGTGCTCTGGAAGCCAGTGGAGATCACTGTAGTAGTGGTGCCCACTACACTGATTTTCAGCTTCCAAAGGGATTCTGCAGGTATTGTATATGCATAGTTACATTGGCCCAAGCTGGACCAATGTAACTATGTAAAAATACTGATACCTGGAATTCTTCCTAAATAGCAACAGTTTGTAAAATGTCTCTTATTCTGAGCCCTGTTCCACTACAATTCCTCAACATTTCCAGATTTGCTAATCTGTTTTTTTGAGTGCCTTAGTCTTGGAAAACTGACAAATGCGTATTAGTCTGAAACTGGGTGCAGCCAGAAGAAAACAGAGACCTGGAAGTGCTCAGATTGAAGGCTGCACTGACAAAAAATAAACATAGACTGAGATGTTAACATATCCACAGTACAGAAGGCTTTGGCCATATTGGGTATTTAACCGATTAAGGACCGCCTCACGCCGATATACGTCGGCAGAATGGCACAGCTGGGCACAACCACGTACATGTACGTGGCCCTTTAAGAGCCCAGCCGTGGGTCGGGCGCCTTCAGGGGCGCGCTTGCGACCCGGTCCTGAGGACACCAGCGGATCCGATCGCCGCTGGTGTCCCGTGATCGGGTCACAGAGCTGAAGAACGGGGAGAGGTCAGTGTAAACAAACCTCTCCCCATGCTTCCTTGCGCGACTGACACTAATCGGCTGTTCCCTGTCATCGGGGTTAACTCCTTCACTGCCAGTGTCATTTACACAGGAATCAGTGCATTTAAAAAGCACTGATTGCTGTGTAAATGACAGTGGTCCCAAAAATGTGTCAAAAATGTCCGATGTGTCCGCCATAATGTCGCAGTCACAATAAAAATCGCTGATCGCCGCCATTACTAGTAAAAAAAAAAATATTAATAAAAATGCTATAAAACTATCCCCTATTTTGTAAACGCTATAACTTTTGCGCAAACCAATCAATAATCGCTAATTGCTAATTTTTTTTACCAAAAATATGTAGAAGAATACGTATCGGCCTAAACTGAGGGAAAAAAAAGTTTTTTATATATTTTTTGGGGATATTTATTATAGCAAAAAGTAAAAAATATTGCATTTTTTTCAAAATTGTCACTCTATTTTTGTTTATAGCGCAAAAAATAAAAACCGCAGGGTCGATCAAATACCACCAAAAGAAAGCTCTATTTGTGGGAAAAAAAGGACGCCAATTTTGTTTGGGAGCCACGTCGCACAACCGCGCAATTGTCAGTTAAAGCGACGCAGTGCCGAATCGCAAAAAGGGGCCTGGTCCTTTGGCTGCAAATTGGTCCGGGGCTGAAGTGGTTAAAATAATACCTGATTATAGTGCTATGAAGGTCCTTGTTCAGGCAATACTCTGTTTCTGTCTACGGTACTGATCTACTTGAAAGTAGGGAAAGCTAAATTATTAAACCTTAATGCATTCTCTGCATTAAAGTAAAAAACCTTTTATATTCAGCCCCCCCAAAAACCTATCTGAGCCCAATCTCAAACCAGAGCTGTGCCCGAGAGCAGCAGCGCTGCTCTCTCTCTCTCTCTCTCTTTCTCTCTCTCTCTCTCCTCACAGGACTAGTGAGAGCACTGTGATCCATTGGCTCTTGCTGCTGTCAATCAAATTGTGTGACAAGAGAGCTAGGGGGCAGGGGTTAGCAGCACTGTGTGTTTCAATAGATGCACACAGCCCAGCTCGGGTTCGAGCACACACATGTGACACCATAGGAAGAAGAGAAGAAAAAGAGGAGCCCAGAGCACCGGTGGGGTACCCCAGAAAAGGAGGATCGGGGCTTCTCTGTGCAAACCACTGCAAAGAGCAGGTAAGTACAAATTGTATTGAAAAAAAAATTACTTTTACAATCACTTTAAGAAATTTTGCATTAAGAATGGGGGTGATGGAAAGATAACACATGTCCAACGTAGAGTCATTTGTAAATAGAATGCTTTATTTAAGTATAAGCTAGCATAGAAGAACATAATCACTTGTAAGAATAAAAAAAAAAAAATGAGTTGGAAAGACTAAAAAAAAAAAAAGAGTTATGTTATAGCGAGCATTTCCCCTTTAAATATTAGGCCTCTGAAAATAGTCTTCTGACAAAAGCATTGGACATGTGTTATATATCAGAGCTGTTTATTTTTTGATAAAGCCATTTGAAAAGGTTTCCAGCAGTCAGCTCCTTAGATGTAGATCTAACTGATGTAATTTTTAAATTATCTATCAACCAGCAGTGACATTCAAATATTGCTGAAGGCCATCCTCGTGAACGGGAGAAGCTAAATGCAAGGCTCTTACATTCAAGCCAAATCTGTCACATTCGCTGTTATGTCACTCGCCACACACTTTTAGAGTTTCACGAGAAAGAGCCTTATAATTAGTTTAGCTTAACTAAAAAAAAAAAAAAAAAAAATATATGAGTGACAAGGTTCCACTCCTGCCCTTTCAGAAAATTAGAGAAGATTGCTATAAATTGCACACTAATATGAAGCAGCCATTTGCATATTTGCAGCGATATTAAAAGAGATCTAGTTCTAGCGCAGCAAGCAGAACAAACACAAACATGCATTTTAATAACTAAAATCACTCCCAGGAAGTGACCCTAAGCAGAAAGCCTGATTATCACTACTTAATTAGAAGCCAAGAAAATTTAAATCCCGCTTTAAATCCTACTCTGTGTACAGTGAAAGATGAAGCTGGTAGTTTTGTTTTAAATTCAATATTTACTCTTTGCTAATATGTTTGCATGAGAGGCTTCCCAAGAATTAGCAGGATGAGAAAAAAAAAAAATTAATATTCCAGGAATGTGAAGAAAATCAGTATTGTTTCGCGGGTACCTGCGAGAAGAATGCTGGCATTTACAATGCTATTAATTAATTAATTAAGAATGCAAAGCTGATTTTCATTTGCTTAAATGTTTGAACATTTTATCCATCAATAATAAACAACTTCACGCTGAGCTGGCTGAACAGCTGGCATTGGGAAGTTTGACAAAATACAATAAAAACTGTGCAGGCGTAAAAGGGGGGGATGAGGAGGGGGGATGTACATACTGTAATGGTAAACCACAGCTTTTAAATATTTTCTTGGTAAATACAATAAATACAGTATAAATATATATATATATATATATATATATATTCAGGGTAATGTAAATATAAAAAACTCAATTACCATGTACCCCGTGCAGTAATATTTGTACAAGTTGCAGTGACTTTTCTCAGTGTAATCCTTTAGACAAAGCTATGTTAACACTTAAAGTGTTTGTTACCCCAAGATATCATATTCCTGATATACTGTATTTTTCGGCGTATAACACGCACCTTAAGTTTAGGAGGGAAGTTTCAGGAAAAAAAACTTTACACAGCCCCCCCCCCCCCCCCCGGAATAGTACATGGACCCCCTGCATAATACACAAAAAAAACCTGCATAGTACACAGACCCCCTGCATAATACACAAACCCCCTGCATAGTACACGGGCCCCTTGCATAGTACACAGACCCCCTGCATAGTACACAGACCCCCTGCATGGTACATGAGCCCCCAGCATAGTACACAAACCCCATGCATAGTACACGGACCCCCTGCATAATACACAAACCCCCTGCATAGTACATGGATCCCCTGCATAAGACACGGACCCCCTGCATAATACACAAACCCCCGCATAGTACACGGACCCCCTGCATAATACACAAACCCTGTGCATAGTACACGGACCCCCTGCGTAATACAAAAAGCCCCTGCATAGTACACGGACCCCCTGCATAGTACACTGACCCCCTGCATGGTACATGGACCCCCTGCAGAATACACAGACCCCCTGCATAATACACAAACCCCCTGCATAGTACACGGTCCCCCTGCATAATACACAAACCCCCTGCATAATACACGGACCCCCTGCATAATACACAAACCCCCTGCATAGTACACAGACCCCCTGCATAGTACACAGACCCCCTGCATAGTACACGGACCCCCTGCAAAGTACATGGACCCCCTGCAAAGTACATGGACCCCCTGCATAATACAAAAAACCCCTGCATAGTACACAGACCCCCTGTATAGTACACGGACCCCCTGCATAATACACAAACCCCCTGCATAGTACACGGACCCCCTGCATAGTACACGGACCCCCTGCATAATACACAACCCCCCTGCATAGTACACGGTCCCCATGCATAATACACAAACCCCCTGCATAATACACAAACCCCCTGCATAGTACACAGACCCCCTGCATAGTACATGGACCCCTGCATAATACACAAAAAACCCCTGCATAGTACACGGACCCCCTGCATAGTACACGGACCCCCTGCATAATACACAAACCCTGTGGATAGTACACGGACCCCCTGCATAATACACAAACCCCCTGCATAGTACACAGACCCCCTGCATAAAACACAAACCCCCTGCATAGTACACAGACCCCCTGCATAGTACACAGACCCCCTGCATAGTACACGAACCCCCTGCATAATATACAAACCCCCTACATAGTACACGAACCCCCTGCAAAGTACATGGACCCCCTGCAAAGTACATGGACCCCCTGCATAATACAAAAAACCCCTGCATAGTACACGGACCCCCTGCATAATACACAAACCCCTTGCATAGTACACGGACCCCCTGCATAGTACACAGACCCCCTGCATAATACACAAACCCCCTGCATAGTACACGGACCCCCTGCATAGTACACGGACCCCCTGTATAGTACACAGACCCCCTGCATAATACACAAACCCCCTGCATAGTACACGGACCCCCTGCATAGTACACGGACCCCCTGCATAGTTCACGGACCCCCTGCATAATACACAAACCCCCTGCATAGTACACAGAACCCCTGCATAGTACATGGACCCCTGCATAGTACACAGACCCACTGCATAATACACAAACCCCCTGTATAGTACACGGACCCCTTGCATAGTACACGGACCCCCTGCATAGTACACGGACCCCCTGCATAATACACAAACCCCCTGCATAGTACACGGACCCCCTGCATAGTACACGGACCCCCTGCATAGTTCACGGACCCCCTGCATAATACACAAACCCCCTGCATAGTACACAGACCCCCTGCATAGTACACGGACCCCCTGCATAGTTCACGGACCCCCTACATAATACACAAACCCCCTGCATAGTACACAGACCCCCTGCATAGTACACGGACCCCCTGCATAGTACACAGACCCACTGCATAATACACAAACCCCCTGTATAGTACACGGACCCCCTGCAAATTACATAGACCCCCTGCATAATACAAAAACCCCTGCATAGTACACAGACCCCCTGCATAGTACATGGACCCCCTGCATAATACACAAACCCCCTGCATAGTACACGGACCCCCTGCATAGTACACGGACCCCCTGCATAATACACAAACCCCCTGCATAGTACACAGACCCCCTGCATAGTACACGGACCCCCTGCTTAGTACGTGGACCCCCTGCATAGTATACGGACCCCCTGCAGCATACACGGACCCCTGTACAACACACAGCCCCCTTTCATTATAAAGACCCCCCTGCACTCCCAGCGCTGGGACAGGGACATCGCTGCAAGCATACTCTAAAGATGAGAAAATTTCACACTGTCAGCCCCTTCTCATACACCGCTCCTCCTGTGTCACTCAAATACCTCCATTAACGCCGCTCTCTCTCCTGGACCCTCGTACACAAACCCCCTGCATAATACACAAACCCCCTGCATAGTACACAGACCCCCTGCATAATACACAAACCCCCTGCATAGTACACGGACCCCCTGCATAATACACAAACCCCCTGCATAGTACACGGACCCCTTGGATAGTATACGGACCCCCTGCATAGTACACGTACCCCCTGCATAATACACAAACCCCCTGCATAATACACAAACCGCCTGCATAGTACACGGACCCCCTCCACGGACCCCCTGCAGCGTACACAGACCCCTGTACAACACACAGCCCCCTTTCATTATAAAGACCCCCCTGCACTCCCAGCGCTGGGACAGGGACATTGCTGCAAGCATACTCTAAAGATGAGAAAACTTCACACTGTCAGCCCTTTCTCATACACAGCTGGACCCGGTCATATGGCTGCTCTCCTCTCGTTCATTGACGATCACGTGACGTCAATGAAAGAGAGGAGCAGTCACATGACCGGGTCCACGAGAGAGAGAGCGGCGTTAATGGAGGTATTTCAGTGACACAGAAGGAGCGGTGTATGAGAAGGGGCTGACAGTGTGAAGTTTTTTCATCTTTAGAGTATTCTTAAATAGAAAAAGTAGTGCAGCGCTGGATTAAAGATCTAATAAAAAATGTGTGTGCCAAATATAATGACAACATAAACAATTTATTTTACAATAAAGCATTAGTGTACATGATCAAATATAAAGAACTTGGATTGAAAATAGTCCATATATATTCAAGTGAGAAAACAACCATCCAAAAAATGTCCAAAGTGAACAAATTATTAACAAAATACGTGCATATAGACACAAGATTGTGATCATAAAATATTAATAAGTGACAGTGCCAAACGAAGATTGTTAGAAGTATTATTCTGGTGCAGAACCGTAGATCTGTATTTTCCACCACTAGTGTTGCCCGTCACCGTACAATAAGCAATGGAGGCTTACCAGAAAGCCTGCGACCGCCCTTATTCAGGGGGGTCAAAACAGGCTTAGAAGAGAAAAAACAGAAACACTGTATGGAACGCTGTATGGATTTTTAGGGATTTCACTTCCAGGTAGCCGGTAAACAACGGTAAGAGAATCCTTCAATAACACACTGGCAGATAGGCAGATTCCATGTACCAACTAGTAGGTGCCTCCAGGGCGCTCAATAAGCTCACCGTAAAGGATTTGCTAGGGAAAAGGCAAACTGAGCATCAGAATGGGGAAGAAAGGGGAATTTGGGGCTTATGGCATGGTTGTTGGTGGCAGATTGGCTGGTCTGAGTATTTCAAAAACTGACGATCTACTGGGATTTTCACATATAACCATCTCTAGGGTTTACAGAGAATGGTCCGAAAAAGAGAAAATATCCAGTGAACGTCAGAGGTCAGGGGAGAATGGGTAAACTCGTTTGAGATGATAGAATGACAACAGAAACTCAAATAACCACTCGATACAACCAAGCTATGCAGAATACCATCTCTGAATGCATAATATATCGAATCTTGAAGCAGATGTGCTACAGCAGCAGAAGACCAAACCTGGTGCCACTTCCGTCAGCTAAGAATAGGAAACTGAGGCTACAATTCGTACAGGCTCACCAAAATTGGACAATAGAAGAATGGAAAAATGTTACCTGGTCTGATGAGTCTCTAATTCAGCCACGACGTTCAGGTGGTAGGGTCTGAATTTTGTGTAAACAACATGAAAGCATGGATCCATCCTGCCTTGTATCAACAGTGCAGGTTGGTGGCGGTGGTGTAATGGTCTGGGGGATATTTTCTTGACACACTTTGGACCCCTTAGTACCAATTGAGCATTGTTTAAATGCCATGGACTACCTGAGTATTGTTGCTGACCATGTCCATCCCTTTATGACTATAGTTTGCCTATCTTATGATGGCTACTTCCCGCAGGATAATGCACCATGTCACAAAGCTCAAATCATCTCAAACTGGTTTCTTGAATATGACAACTAGTTCACTGTACTCCAATGGCCTCCACAGTCACCTGCTCTCAATCCAATAGAGCACCTTTGGGATGTGGTTGAACAGGAGATTCGCATCATGGACGTGCAGCCCACAAATCTGCAGCAACTGGGTGATGCTATCATGTCAATATGGACCAAAATCTCTGAGGAATGTTTCCAACACCTTGTGGAATCTATGCCACGAAGACTGAATGCAAAATGGGGTCCAACCCGGTACTAGCAAGGTGTACCTAATAAAGTGCTGGTGAGTGTATACACAGTATATATATATATATATATATATATATATATATATATATATATATATATACAGTTTGCTTCTCATTTTTTTTTAATGACTGAATGGGTTGTTTTACAACGTAAGGGCGGAATCAAGTACGAGCCGGAAGTGCTCGGTCTTGTAAAACTAGCGTTCGGAATGGAGATATCACATGACTGTTGAACTTCCTTTTTATCGGCTCGCCGTACATCTTGTATGTCACTACATTAGTAATTGCTGGCCAACATTTGTGTGATCGTGTGTATGAAAGACAAGTTGGAGCCAACAACCTACGAGCAAAATTCCACTGTTTTGTTGTCGGAAAGTCTGATCGTGTGTACGGGGCATTAGGTTAGCCATAGGTGGGTAAATGTCAGGCGGGAGACAATTGTCCATCGTCCAGTGCCAATTCTGCTTCTAGTGAAGCTTGGAAGTATCTTGGAAAGATTGATCAGGCTGCAGAGATATTTACCAGTAATTTTCCCTAAAACTTTTTACATTAATTTCACTGTAGCATTGGGCATCACCTCTAGCTAGGATTGTGATAGTGGTCAGCTATATTCTAACATTTATTTCCTTATAATGGTCATTCGGTCAGTATGTCGATTTCGCTTTATGATATACCTAAAGACCCTAATAGGAAAACTGAACTGAGTATTGGGGAACTTTTACATTGAAGTGCTATAATGACTGGCACACATATCTAAAGTCTCTATGCATGTTTTATGGATGTGGTATGTAAGTTGGAGAAGATGCTTAACTTGGCATGTTTAAAAAAAGATTCCCTATGACAGTCAGGAATAAAGGTTTGGACAATGGTCTGAATCTTAAAGTTGGAGCACCTACAGTATAAAGTATCAGCATTTTGCCAACATGAGGACTGTATGCTCAAGAACAGATAAGGTTTACCAGCTATGCATTGGTGATTACATCAGTAAATAAAATCTTTAAAAAATCTAGTTTCGCTTTAAGGAAAGAAAGATGGATCTTAGCCTGATTTGTTTTAAAATGTTATTTGCTCTGTGACAAAATACAGCAAACAGCCATTGAATGTGATAGTGTAAAAATTAAAAGAAAAAGTCTTGAATTTCATGGCAGATTGCCCAGAGTTATTCATTTTACATGCTGGAAATATTGGAGCATAGTAAAATATTCATCTGAAATCCAGTGTGTGTGGGTAATGGTTTAGAAATGTTCACTATGTCATCACAGAGGTTTGGAATGGCTTGGCCTTCACTAAAAAAAGGAGTTATATTTATATGCTTTGAAGCTGCTAGAATGGCAACATCAGCCAAAAAAATTCAAATTGATAGCACTTGTGATTTTCAGCCAAAAACACTATGCTAGTAGTTTTTGAGCACGCAAAATATGGCACTTAAAGAGACTCTATAATTTAAAAGATGTAATAATCCTGTACACCTGTAAACAATGCCAAACAGAAGCCTAATCCCGATTTGCTTACCAACTAAAGTGCTTTTTTCCAGTTCAATCTTTTTATTAGATAACAAGTTTTCGATGCCAAAATAGAGGCTGGAGTTATTTCCTTTGTAGGTTCAGATTCCTTGGGGATTTATCACAGCAGTGTAAAAAGGAGCTTAGTACATTGTGTGTTGTAATTGTTCTCATTACAGAATGACATCGCTCTACCAGTTATTTGTTCCCAGTTTGCTTCAGATTTGCATGGCTTTGCTCATAGTTTTGCATGCTGGACTGTGGAAAACAACGTTACAGACTTTCCCTTGCTGTGTTTATGTAGTTTGATTTTCTATTCTTACTAAAGCAATAAAAATGGACCCTACTGACTGTTTGTATAGTTGAGCGAGCCAGGTGAAACAGGTCCTAAATCAATCAAGATTGTGTCACAATTCTTGAGTAAAGTAATGAGTACAGTAGATCCTTAAAATCTGTGCACATATATTTTAATTCATACAATGTATTTAATCAATATATTTTTTATCAGTTCTCCCTGATGGATGCAAAAGACTATGGCCAATGTTGCTGCTAACACAAAATTATGTACAAATATTAAAGATCGGCAGGATAGTAATATGTTACAAAACAAAATCCTGATAAAATGGATAAAAAGTAAAGCCCGGGTCTAATCTTTTTCTAAATACCCCCCCCCCCCCCCCCGCCAAAAAAAAAAAAAAACAGCTCTGGCTGCAATACCTTCAATCCTCTAGTCTGGAGCTGCCCCTCTACAGCACATCTTCTTCATCACAAGATGCCCTATGGCTTTTAGGTTGAATGATATTATCATTCAGACTGAAAACTGTGAGTACCAGATGTTATGGCACTCACAGTGTATTGATTCAGAGAACAGTACTAATATCATCATGTTAGTTCTACTCTCTGCATCATTCATGACCATTTATCTCAGGGAGAACAACATTGAGGAAAGGGACGCTGTGTGTCATGTGACTGACTAGAAGACATTTTTAAGAAGGTAAGTAGAAAAAAAAAACATAAAATAATGCATGAAGGTCTAAAGTGGGGAAGGAGGGCCATTAAGGAATGAGAGCATAGAGCTCAGAGTTGGGCTTTAATATTAATAAATGTAAGTTTATGAACATTGCTGACATTATTAATTGCATAGATTAATTAACTAATAACTGGAATTAATTGGAATAGAGCCAGCAAAGCAAGAGTCTGAAAAGATCTTGAGAATTCTTGTTAACAGCTAGCTAAGCTAAGCTCTACTCAATATCAAGAGGTAATGGCAAAACCACATTTTGTAAGAAAGACAAATAGCCAACTATACTCACTGCTTCTCACTCATCATTTTTTATGGTGAACTAGTGACAAAACCCTATCTACAATATGTAACTATAGGTTCATTTTTTTACTGGTGGTGTTGAAGGCCATATAAGGCATTTTAATTTGGTGGTCATAAAATTATTACTGGATTTGTTTAGTGGTGTAAATGGTGCGTTTTCGTCCTGGAATACTGAAACAACATAAAGGAACAGTGTTTGCACTGTAATATGTACTAACCAGAAAAAAAAAATACTCTATACTTTAGCAATTATACAACCACATAGAGCAATCATAAACCCTAATGATTCTCAAGAGATGTCTGCTCATACAATCATGGATCGCCCACCAGTTTGCAATGAACATTGTGGATTGAAAAAAATCTTCCAGTCATAGCAGAGTGAAAGATCTGTGTGTGTTTGTGTTCCATACCCTAAGTCAGTGTTTCTCAACTCCAGTCCTCAAGGCGCCCCAACGGGTCATGTTTTCAGGATTTCCATTATTTTGCACAGGTGATTTGATTAGTTTCATGCCTTAGTAATTACCACAGCCGTTTCACCTGAGGGAAATCCTGAAAACATGACCTGTTGGGGCGCCTTGAGGACTGGAGTTGAGAAACACTGCCCTAAGTTATAGCTCTTTGTGCACTTAATTCTTTAATTCCACAAGCTTAATGAATATTACAAAGAATCCAAGAACAAAAATGTAATACATCACAGTCCTTGGGTGTGGTGGCTACCTTAGTTTTCATTTTTTTTTCAAAGTAAGAACATTTTCAGAGTATAGAAAACACCTGTTATTCTAGCCAATGGAGATAAAGAGAGAACTATGTGTAATCCAAATCAGAAGAGCAATAATGACAACCTTGATTTCCCTTGATTTCCCCCATAGTTACAATGGAGGAAGTGAACATAGCCACACTAAGAAAAGATGTTTGTTATTGTAAATCACCACATCTGAAGATTGGCAAACTACAATATATTACATTTTAGTTTTTCGGTTATACGTAAAAAAAATATCCACTTCATATGTACACCATCTAAATGTGGTTAGCAATGCTGTATTGAAACTACAGTTGTGGTAAAATGTAAATAATACTACTTATCCAGTGTGAGCTGCCGTGTTATATATTGTATGTTTTTTATTCATTACTACGGGTGTGGTATTTTGTTATCGTGATGTGCTCTGTATGTTGGTCATTTCACATATAAGTGTGTTTATGTAATAATTAATGTATAAATTACATTATGTTTAAATAAATGGCACAAATTTTAAGCACGGGAAAGAAAATACATTTTATTTTGCTGTGGAAAATAGCTGATTTGTGGACTGAACATAACATTCTATTGAAAAGTCAACAATATTTTTCGATGCAATGATACAACTAAAAATAAAACGTAAATGAGAGGAAAATAGCTGTGAGATATTTTACAAATGTAAAACAAATGTTAATATCTCTGATGTTAGCGATGAATATATGCAGGTGCACAACACAGTTGGAAACAGCGTCTTGGAAGTTCCTAACTGCGAAATTCTTATTTTTTTTCACCTTCAGAGTGAGAATAAAAATGTTACTGTTGCAATACCTTATGTTTATTCCAACAATCCTAATCCATGTGCAGCGGGATGCAAATTGAAGGCTGACATTGCTGTTCCTGCATAAAAAATATTTTGGTCAATACATATTTAAAAGACAATAACCATTAATGCTGCTTAATTAAAACATAAACGGTGCACAGCTACCTCACCAGGCACTCACCCAGCTGGAACTAACTGTATTTGCTTAATCTACAATTTTAGATGTATTAGCAAAAATAAATGTTGGTGAATATAAGAGCCTGATTACATATCTTGGGTAAATTGGTGATAATGAGTCAAGAGACTCTGTGTTCATTCACATACATTAGAATAAGAATCATTATGAAATTAAAGCTAAGATTAATCCTGCTAATGACACTGCGGAGCATCTGGGAATACGATAACCCAGATGTCAAATTCACTGTGATACTGTTCTGCTATTTGATAGTGTAACCCCTTGAAGTATTCTTCTAAGGCAGCTAGCTGGTACCCCACAGTCCCAGCACTTGAAATGCAAATGACTGACAAGATAGACTAATAATGAGAGCAGATTTTAGCAGTAAGGAAAATGCATAAATTAAAAAGAGAAAAAAAAAAAAAACATCAGCCACTGATAGGAAAAAGCAGCAGGCGCCCTGATGTCCTCAATTAGGGTGGATGACATCTGCAGTGAATTTCCCTCTAATAAAGCCCTCACTCTATATTCCAAAGCACACGATTCTAACACTGTTAACATTCTAATGTCTTGGGCGTGCATGGTAACATTAATTACAAGATGATTTGGTTGACTTCTGAATCTCTTTTATGTCTTCAAGTGAGTAAAACTCTAGGTTGTAGCTTTGATTTCATAAATAAAATGTACAGACCTGCCAAGCATTAAAGCCTTCCCGAAGCAACTTAGATCTGCTAAGTTACATTAAACCTTTATTGCCAACTACGCTGCATTCAGGATGAGTTAAGGGAAAAAAAAGGTCAACATCCCTGCAGTTCAACAGGCCGGCTTTATCTTTTCCTCATTTTTGAAGGCATCTAATTACTTTGAGATGGTCTGCTGGAATTGTAAATTTAAAAAATAAAATACGGTATGATTATCTGAATGTTACATTGCTGTGCATGATAATAGATGTGGTGTTAATTTTTATAATATTGTATGTTATGTCTAATTTTTTAAAAGTGCACAGAATAAAAACATTGTTGTCACACACTCCGTAGAAGGCTGAAATCTGTAAAATTTTTATCTATCTATCATATGGCTAATAGAAAATTCTTTACTAGTCTGTACCCCTAAAATAGAATTCCAGGCAAACATTTGTTTTGGCTTAAGTGGGCAGAGCTAGAACCTCTTTCCGGTTTGTATTTATTTATTGCTGTCTCCAGTCCCATTGAGGAAAATTCACTAAAAGCCTATCCCAGTGATAGTGGCCACCAGGACAGGATGTGGGTGGGGGAGCAGGAAATATTTTAAAAGGGGATACAAATGCCATTAAAACTTTGAAGTAATCACTGGATCAAGAAGTATGGCTGGGTTGACACAATTGCAAATTGGATGCGGCTTTCGCTGCATCCGATTTGCATAGCAGGAGATTGTCACCGGCTCTCAATGGATCCGGTTCACACATCTCCAGAGCAGGATTGCACAGGAGTCCTGTGCGTCTTTTGGTCCATTTCAGGTCCGAATTCAGCCCAAAATTTGTGCTGAAATCGGACCTGAACCGGTGAATGGAGATGCACCGGACCCCTGATGGGAGCCGCTCTGTGCTCTAGTGTTATGTGAACCCAGCCTAAAGTAAAATCTCCCCAGAGAAAAACACTGACTACAATAACAAGTAGACAGAGATTCTTAACATAACTCCACTAACAAAAATGAAAAAGAAAATGTTAGCAGGAGTTACATATTTATACCCTACAAGACAGGTCAAGTCATGATGTTTGCGCTTTTTACCCCATATTGGGCAATTATCTCATGTCTATGGAGCAAGAACATGCCTATTTGCCATTGGGGGTGGGGGGGGGGGGATATTGCATGGACAGGATAGAAAATCTGCTTAATTACCATTGCCTCATCTGAAATAAGCAGTATTGATAGAATTTGCTTTCACTGCCCTCTTACTTTCTCTGCTTTTCTCCAATTACAGGAATACTCAAACACCTGTGTGTAGAGGCATCAGAAGGCAGTTAGATGGTACCTGCACAGACGGCTTTCCTTCTATGTCGATGAGTTCCCCCAATAAGCTACCTTAAAATGATCCTTTTTTCCATCATTAGGAAAAATAAAAACAAATATATAATGGGTTTGAGTAATTTTTTGTTTATATATTTAAACTGACCATTTATATCTTTTTTTTTAATGCTAATATTATAGCTTTAAAAAACATTCGCTACATGATGTAGCCTGGTAAGCATGTAAAAAGGAACCCAGAGCTCCACCTGTTGGCTACTGAAAGACTTTTTTATTTTATTTTTAGTCCTAAATATAAAAAAAAAATGTATATAAAAAAAAATAAAATGTACATATCCACTCAATATAACAGAAAAACACAATTTAAGATTACATCCGTACAGACTGATGTTTCAGTATTGGGTCATGACCTTAATTGCCTATTCGTTTCTTAGGGCTCATGCACACTGCAGTTAAAAAAAGGCTGCTTTTACAGGCATTTGAGCTTTTATTTCAGCTTAAAGAAGCTTGTACTTTTATCAGCTCTTTTGCATGTTTTTATTGAGCTTCTTTGAGCTTTTTTGAGCATAAGCGTTTTTTTTTTTTTCACAAACCCTCCCCGCGGCTAATTTTTCCTATTTTTTTTGTGTGCTTTCGAGCTTCTGTGCGCTTTTTCATGCTCCTTCTCGCATTTTTGCATGTTTTTGGGCACTTAGGCATCTTTTCTGCTGGAAAGCTCCTCTCAAAAATGCAAGGTTTTATTTTTGCCTATAATGCCCGGAATTTCCGACGGAAAATGTCTTATCGGACCATGTTGTCGGAAAATCCGACCGTGTGTGGGCGCCATTGGACTTTTTTCGTCGGAATTTCCGTCGGAAAAAATTTGAGATCCTGCTCTCAAATTTTTCGACAACAAAGTCCGATCAGACTTTTTCCGATCGTGTGTAGCGAATTCCGACGGACAAAGTGCCACGCATGCTCAGATCACATTACAAGACCAAAGCTATTGGCTACTAGCCTCTACGTAGTTCCGTCGTACGCAAAGAACGTCACCACACTCACAACTCACACTCACAACTTTGTCCGACCGTGTGTATGCAACACCAGTGTCGGACAAAATCTGTCGGAAAAAATCCTACGGATTTTGTGGTCGGAATTTCCGACCGTGTGTATGGGGCATAAGAGCATATGCCTGTAAAAAGCCAAGTGTACATGGACACATTGGCTAACATGGAGGGATGTTTTCCAGCAGAAAAAAATAACAGCTTAAAAAAGATCAAAAGCCTGTAGGAGCAGCTTCTTTGAGCTGCAGTGTGCATGAGCCCTTATAGGGACTTCAGCACTAAAATATTCCAATTGTGGTTCCCAGCTTTGCACTAGCTGCAGCCATTATGATGTCATACAATAATGTAAACTCAGCAGAAGGAACAATATCCCGTACTAAAACCTGCTACAGGTAGGTCCAGCTAGGGTTTCCGGTGCAGAAAATGTACCTATGGAGTTTACAGAAAATACACAGTGGGTGGCTAATTCATCCTGATGGCACAATAATTATGTTAATGAAACATGGTTATGGAAGAAAAATATATGAAAATATTGCCTTGTGCTGAAAAACATTGAAGAAAAATATTTTTTTTCTCCTTACATATTGGAGGAATAACCAAGCAAAACCATGCAACTAATAATCTGCTTTGTCTAACCTTCCCTAGCAAACTGACAGCTGCAGTTATAATAAAGGTACTGCCTATAACAGCCAATCAAACATTAACATTTATTTGTATCTTGCGCATGAGTAAAGATGAATGCAGCTAGTTTACTGGTTGCTATATGCGACACATCAGCTCAGCGTAGAAGCTAAAATAAAGTGAGTAAATGGATAATGTCTTTAATATGGAAAATTGCTTGTGGTTAGAAAACCCCATATGAATTTGGTTTTCCTTGGCTACCATCCCATTCCTATTCAAACCTACAGCAACCACATGGGAGCTAAATTAGTATACTAGTTGATTAAATTGAAATGACCAACTTTGACCAATTGGATCAATACAGATTGTGTGCTGTGAAATGGCAATCAATTAATACTGGCTAAGAATGGGCTTATTGGCTTAAGTAGGTGTCAGTTCACATCACTTACCACTGGATGGTCCGGAGGCTACCTCCTCGGGGATGAGCCATCCAGTGAAGTAATGTCATCTCAAACAGGTCTAATCGTTACTTCCTATTATTGTGATGGAGGAGATGAATGTATATGCACTACGTGTATATAAATATTCTATAAATACACAATTTCCTTTACTTTCTTATAACAATTGGGAAATATCATTCAGTAAGTTCACCAGATTTTGCAAATCTTGTAAAGACCAAATACAATAAAAAAAGAAAAAATAGAACTTTACAGAATACAGATTGGAGAAGGAAAGGAGGGAGTGTTTTCCATTTTCAGAAAATGAAGCAGCAGGCAGCTGTCAAAATGTGAACTTAAAATCTTTGTTGAGGATTCTTATACCGCGTACACACGATCGGAAATTCGGCCAGCAAAAGACAGATGAGAGTTTTTGGACCGTGTGTATGCTCCATCGGACTTTTGCTGGTCGAATTCCAGCCAGCAAAAGATTGAGAGCATGTTCTCAATTTTTCAGTCGAAAAAAGTTCCGATCATAAATTCTGATCATCTGTAGCAATTCCGACGCACAAAATTTATACGCATGCTCGGAATCAATTTGACACATGCTCGGAAGAATAGAACTTAATTTTCTCGGCTCTTCGTAGTGTTGTACGTCACCACGTTCTTGGCGGTCGAAAGTTCAGTGAACTTTTGTGTGACCGTGTGTATGCAAGCCAAGCTTGAGCGGAATTCCGTCGGAAAAACCATCCAAGATTTTTCTGATGGAAAATCCGCTCGTGTGCACGCGGCATTATTGTTACCCATATATATGAGATGAACATTGTCCTGTCCAGCTGATAGCAACAGGATCAAGTAAAAAATTGTATATTTATGGACACACACTGTTGTTGTAATATGTTGGCCGATTTATGTAGGATATTATATTATTATATATTTTATGTACACATACAGTACAATATTGACCAGGACCAAATTCAGTTGACAATGGTTGAGTTGTCCAAGCCAATGCCCTGTTAATCTAATTGAACATTTCAAAGGGTACATTATTTACTTACTTAAGAATGATAAAGGACCATAGAAGAAGTATTTATTAATGGTAATTACAAGTAGAGTCTTTTCACTTTGATTACCAATAAGATCAAAGAGTATTTTTGGATTGACCTAGCAGAAATCCCCTGTCAGGGCTGGGCTCAGCCCTTCCTTCTCTGAGCTGGCTGCTCAGCTGTCGGCTAACTGCCAGCTCCTATCTCTCCACAGGTACTTAGCTGTTGATGATATCCTGCTCGTCAGTCCTGCCTACTTAAGCCGTCCAGCCCAGAGGATCTCTGCCTTCACCTTAGTCAACATGACGAGTGGCTCACCTGCATTCCTGCATTTCAAAAGACTTGCTTGGCTGACATCCCTTCTGGCTCCAGATCCTGCTAGCTGTTTTACTACTCTCATATCCAGCTCCTTGATGTTCGGCTTGTCTGACTATCCGTTCCGGTTCCTGAACTCTGGCTATGTTTTGACTATGTTTGTTCTATTTACTTTTTTTTATTAAACAAGTGTGATTTAACTGTACTTCTGTCTCTGTCTGATTTTATGGTTTCTGACACCCGCCCCCCCCCCCCCCCCCCCCCCCCCAGTGTCAGACTAGTATTTCAAGGGGGAAGATTCAAGCTTGCAGTTAGTCTTTTCATTCTCCATGAAGGTGACAGAAGGAACTGGGTTCTCTGAAGGTGCCTGTCACCTATTTAATACTTACTCTGTTGGATTTTGTCATCTGTTGCAAGTATCTTATGGACTTTGTTCTGTCTGAAGTTTCAATAAATGTTCTCTCTCTCTGGAAGAATCCCGTTGCTGCGGGAAATTACTCACATTATTATAATAACAAAATAATTATCATTAGCCCACAACACTACTACATCACTACAACTGTAACCTCTGCAGACGCCCCTTGGCTGACTGATCTTAGAGCATAAAATAGATCATTAGGAATGGACTTTTTAAAATGTTTTAAGATAAAGGCACCACCAGTGGTATCTGGTCAGTACATATGCACGTGCAGCCAGCCAAAACAATTGTGCATGTTTATAGAAACATCTTTGTATATTGTGGAATCATGCTCCAGGTTGGTTCCTGGCCAATCTACCACATACAGTATTAATCCAGGTGCTGGTTCAGCTCACCACTGAAGTACTGTACAATAATTTTCCAAGGATAATTTCAGATAAAAGAGAACATCTCCACTTCTCCTGCCATGTTGTGGACACTATTTCTCCTGCCATGTTGTGGACACTGTCTATTTGATGGAATAAGGAAGTTTGCTCTTTTTCTAATGTGTGGTTTTCCTGGAAATATTGTTGTATAGAAACATCTTAGCTTAGAATGATCTTTCAAAGTTTGACCCGGCTTGCCGTCATTTTGCCCTGTAGCTAATATAAGGCCTAGAAATGGAATGGCTAACAAAAACATACTTTACATTTCATTAAATATATCTACCAAGTACTCTTGTTAATAATTCTACCGCTTCATTTCAATGTCTGCACAAAACTAAATATATGAAATATTTCTTTAAAGCGGGATTCCACCCTAAAGTGGAACTCCCGCTTTTCGGAACCCTCCCCCCCTCCGGTGTCACATTTGGCACCTTTCAGGGGGGAGGGGGGTGCAGATACCTGTCTAAGACAGGTATCTGCACCCACTTCCGGCATAAACTCCCGTGGGAGTTTACGCAAGTTCCTGTCCCGGCGCGCTGTCTGCTGGGACACACACGTGTCCCGGCAGACAGCGCTGAAGATTCTCATTGCGCCGCACGACTCGCGCATGCGCAGTAGGGAATCGGGAAGTGAAGCCACTTCCTGATTCCCTCACCGAGAATGGCGCCGGCTACAGCAGAGAGCCGAGCGAGCGATCGGCCTCTGCTGCCGACACCGCTGGAACCAGGGACAGGTAAGTGTCCATTTTTTAAAAGTCAGCAGCTGCAGTATTTGTAGCTGCTGGCTTTTAAAAAAAATTTTTCAGTACAGTCCCGCTTTAAGTTATTAAATCCTATTGTAGTGTGATTATATATAGGACTTCTATTACTATTTTGTAATCGTTTTGTAATAGCATTGGTAATGGGCCGAATGGGCTATACTGTAATTTGCAATTTACTAAACAAGTGCAACCTTAGAACTAATTATGCTAAAGAGCTTCAGGATGGCAAAGACATGCATAAAATGCAGAATAATACAAAAAATATTATGAGTGCTGCACAAAGATTTGCACATACTTGGTTCAATCAGGGTGACATGTGTCTGTATAGCACGGTCTCTATAAATCTCTGTTACACAAGAGAGTCATTCACTACTTCATCAAAAGAGTTCAGAACACAAATACTTCCAATTATGTTAATGAACAGCATCCTGCTTAGTAAAGTTCAGGGTGGCAATGGTAACACAGGAAAACAGCTGGAGGGATTCCAGGCCCAAGAACACAGGGCCACCCCACTGAAATTAGACTGTTCTGGTAGCAATTGGAGAGAGTCTCCACACAGTAGCTGGGTCATTTGGAGAAGCTGCATACTATTAGGCACTAGATACCCACATACTGGTTCTGACAGGGAAGTGTCCTCCATCCATGATTTGCAGCCACTTGCCCAGCTTCCTCTACCTTATCAGGTGTGGCCCATTTGAGCTGCTACGAGAGAGAAGCAAAAAACGAATCTTCCCTGGGCATGTCCAGGAACTCAGAGAGTATGGGAGAGGGAGTTAAATGGGCAAGTACCTGCACCTGAACACAGTGAGCAAATAGGCAGTACAGTTTCTCTTCCTAGTTTTTCATTCTGGGACTCCCATGTTGTATATCTAACTGGGAAGTGTATTTGTTGGAGAAGATACTGTACCTACATCTGTAGGTTTATCTGAAAATGAATCAAAGTTTGAGTTATTGATTGGACTTGCTTTTATTGTCTTTGAGGGTGGTGCCTGTCACTTTCCCCAACTGGCCACACAGGGCCATACACCTGAGAAAACAGCACTTTCCCCTACCACGTGTTACGTGACATGCATATGTGTTTCAAGTTTTAACGTAGTTTTGTGTCATATGCAAAATATAAGAAAGGCCAAAGAGGTCCGGAGTTAGCGGTATGCAAAACGCGTCAACCTCACCTGTTATGCATCTGGGACACCTTCAATTTCTAGGAAGGTTCTCTAGATAACTGATTAAATACACACATGTGATATGTGACTTACAGTTTTTGCAAATAATGTCTCTACGTTATTGTTCTGCTTTTGATACCTAGAATAAAATTAGTTTTTTTAAATATATGTGTTATCAATTTTGGGGATATATACAAAGTCCCACTCTATGTATATTTTCTATATTGCATTTTGCTTACTTAAGAAAACAGTTAGCATTCTCACAAATAATTTCTGCTTATCAAACACTATTCCCCCAACTTTGCGTGGATAATCAATAATACCTTTCTCCTCTAATCTTTTAATAAATTGAACAACATAATTATAGGTTAACGATGTTTTTTTTTTTTTTTTAACTGATCCTAGAGTGTGTATATCTGAATGTATGTATATTCATGGTCATATTATATTGTACAGTATATATATATATATATATATATATATATATATATATACACAGTATGACACAGTATATATCATATGTTGGTACATGCTTGGGTTGCAACTGCCTATAAGGCTATATAAATCACCATTAATAGCTTTTCAATTAATGTTGTTTTTTATATATATATATAAGGATGTACATACAAGTTGTGCTCATAAGTTTACATACTCTGGCAGAATGTTTGATTTCTTTCTTGGCCATTTTCAGAGAATATGAATGATAACACAAAACTTTTCTTTCACTCACGGTTACTGTTTTCTGAAGCCATTTATTATCAATCAACTGTGTTTACTCTTTTTAAATCATAATGACAGAACAGAAACTACCCAAATGACCCTGATCAAAGGTTTACACACCCCAGTTCTTAATACCGTGTATTACCCCCTTTAACATCAATGACAGCTTGAAGTCTTTTGTGGTATTTGTGGATGAGGCTCTTTATTTTCTCAGATGGTAAATTTGCTCATTCCTCTTGGCAAAAAGCCTCCAGTTCCTGTAAATTCTTGGGCTGTTTTGCATGAACTGCATGTTTAAGATCTCCCCAGAGTGGCTCAATGATAGTGAGGTCAGGAGACTGAGATGGCCAATCCAGAACCTTCATTTTATTCTGCTATAGCCAATGACAGGTCGACTTGGCCTTGTGTTTTGGATCATTGTCATGTTGGAATGTCCAAGTAAGTCCAATGTCCAGCTTCCTGGCTGATGAATGCAAATGTTCCTCCAGTATTTTTTGATAAAATTCTGCATTCAACTTGCCATCAATTTTGACCAAATTTCCTGTGCCTTTGTAGCTCACACATCCCCAAAACATCAGGGATCCATCTCCGTGTTTCACAGTAGGAATGGTGTACTTTTCATCATAGGCCTTGATGACTCCTCTCCAAATGTAGTGTTTATGGTCAAAAAGCTAATTTTGGTCTTATCACTCCAAATCACTTTGTGCCAGAAGGTTTGAGGCTTGTCTCTGTGCTGTTTGGTGTATTGTAAGCAGGATACTTTGTGGCATTTGCGTAGTAATTGCTTTCTTATGGTGACTTGACCATGCAGCCCATCTTTCTTCTTGTGCATCTTGAAACAGCCACACCACATATTTTCAGAGAGTCCTGTATTTCACCTGAAGTTATTTGTGGGTTTTTCTTTGCATCCCGAACAAATTTCCTGGCAGTTGTGGCTGAAATTTTAGTTGGTCTACCTGACCGTGGTTTTGTTTCAACAGAACCCCTCATTTTCCACTTCTTGATTAGAGTTTAAACACTGCTTATTGGCATTCTCAATTCCTTGGATATATTTTTATACACCTTTCCTGTTTTATACAGTTCAACTACCTTGTCCCACAGATCCTTTTGACAATTCTTTTGCTTTCCCCATGACCCAGAATCCAGAAATGTCAGTGCAGCACTGGATGAAAGATGCAAGGGTCTGTCAGGAGTCCAGAAACTCATTGACCTTTTATACACACTTATGCCTCGTACACACGTACGGACTTTTCCCGGCGGACCTAAGTCCAGCGGACAATCCGCTGGACTTTCCGGCTAGGTCCGCTGGACTTTCCGAGGGTGTGGACTTGCCCACACACGCACGGACTTCTCCAGCGGATAATCCGCCGGCCAAAAGTCCGCGGGACTTTTGAAAATGAACGGACTTGCCCACACACGGAGCAGTCCGTTCATTTCGAACGTAACTTCAGGTTACGTAGCTAGCGTAGGCAGTAAATGCCGCCGCGCTAGCTCCGCAAGCTGGCATGGATTTAAAGGGAATCCCCACGCCGAAAAAACGGCGTGGGGGTTCCCCCCAAATCCATGTCAGACCCTCATCCGAGCACGCAGCCTGGCAGGCCAGGAAAGGGGTGGGGACGAACGAGCGCCCCCCCCCCTCCTGAGCCGTACCAGGCCGCGTGCCCTCAACATGGGGGGTGCCCTGGGGAAAGGGGGGCCGTGCGGCCCCCCCCACCCCAAAGCACCTTGTCCCCATGTTGATGAGGACAAGGGCCTCTTCCCGACAACCCTGGCCGTTGGTTGTCGGGGTCTGCGGGCGGGGGCTTATCGGAATCTGGGAACCCCCTTTAATAAGGGGGCCCCCAGATCCCGGCCCCCCACCCTATGTGAATGAGTATGGGGTACGATGTACCCCTACCCATTCACCTAAGGTGTAAAATGTAAAGTAAAAAAAAAACACCCACACTTTTGAAAAAATAGTTTATTGCACTGCTCCGGGGGTCTTCTTCCGTCTTGGGGGTCTTCTCGCCGGACTCCCCCGCCATTTACCAAGCTCTTTTACCGAGCGAGGGGAGTCCGGCTACCTTCTTCGTCGTCGCCGCCGTCTGGGGGTCTCGATCCGCCTTCGGGGGTCTTCTTCCGTCTTGGGGGTCTTCTCGCCGGACTCCTCCCCTCTCTTCTGCTCTTTTACCTAGCTCTTTCACGAGGGGAGGTGTCCGGCTACCTTCTTCGTCGTCGCCGCCGTCGTCTGGGGGTCTCGATCCGCCTTCGGGGGTCTTCCGGGGGTCTCTTCTGTTCTTGCGGCGGTCGTCGTCTTCCGCGCCGCCGGCGCCTTCTTCTTCTTCTTGTCCTCCTTCTTGTCCTTCTTGTTCTTCTTCTTCTTCCGATGTTGACCCGACGCTCTCTCTGCCCGGAATGCCTGTGCCGCTCTGAGCTCGGACTTATATAGGGACATGGGCGACAGGGTCACATGTTCATGTCACATGGTGACCCCGCCCCCTTGCGATGTCACAGTCCCAGCATCCTCCGGGACTGTGACAACACAAGGGGGCGGGGTCACCATGTGACATGTGCATGTGACCCTGTCGCCCATGTCCCTATATAAGTCCGAGCTCAGAGCGGCACAGGCATTCCGGGCAGAGAGAGCGTCGGGTCAACATCGGAAGAAGAAGAAGAACAAGAAGGACAAGAAGGAGGACAAGAAGAAGAAGAAGGCGCCGGCGGCGCGGAAGACGACGACCGCCGCAAGAACAGAAGAGACCCCCGGAAGACCCCCGAAGGCGGATCGAGACCCCCAGACGACGGCGGCGACGACGAAGAAGGTAGCCGGACACCTCCCCTCGTGAAAGAGCTAGGTAAAAGAGCAGAAGAGAGGGGAGGAGTCCGGCGAGAAGACCCCCAAGACGGAAGAAGACCCCCGAAGGCGGATCGAGACCCCCAGACGGCGGCGACGACGAAGAAGGTAGCCGGACTCCCCTCGCTCGGTAAAAGAGCTTGGTAAATGGCGGGGGAGTCCGGCGAGAAGACCCCCAAGACGGAAGAAGACCCCCGGAGCAGTGCAATAAACTATTTTTTCAAAAGTGTGGGTGTTTTTTTTTTACTTTACATTTTACACCTTAGGTGAATGGGTAGGGGTACATCGTACCCCATACTCATTCACATAGGGTGGGGGGCCGGGATCTGGGGGCCCCCTTATTAAAGGGGGTTCCCAGATTCCGATAAGCCCCCGCCCGCAGACCCCGACAACCAACGGCCAGGGTTGTCGGGAAGAGGCCCTTGTCCTCATCAACATGGGGACAAGGTGCTTTGGGGTGGGGGGGCCGCACGGCCCCCCTTTCCCCAGGGCACCCCCCATGTTGAGGGCACGCGGCCTGGTACGGCTCAGGAGGGGGGGGGGGCGCTCGTTCGTCCCCACCCCTTTCCTGGCCTGCCAGGCTGCGTGCTCGGATGAGGGTCTGACATGGATTTGGGGGGAACCCTCACGCCGTTTTTTCGGCGTGGGGATTCCCTTTAAATCCATGCCAGGTCACGGAGCTAGCGCGGCGGCAGTAACTGCCTACGCTAGCTACGTAACCTGAAGTCACGTGCTAAATGAACGGACTTGCCGATGAGCGGCAAGTCCCTTCATTTCAAAAGTCCCGCGGACTTGCCCACTAACGGCGGGATTGTCCGCTGGACTTCCAAGTCCAGCGGATAATTTGAAAACAAAACCTGAAACTTTAGTCCGCCGTACTTTGGCGCCAAAAAGTCCGCCGGCGCCCACACACGAGGGGATTATCCGCTGGACTTCAGTCCAGAGGATAATCCCGCGGGATTGTCCCTTCGTGTGTACGCGGCCTTACACTTATTACAAGCAAACAAGTCACAGGTGAGGATGGTTATCTTTAATAGCCATTCAAACCCCTTTGTGTGCATGTTATCAGGCCAAAATCACCAGGGTATTTAAACGTTTGATCAGGGTCATTTGGGTAGTTTCTGTTGTCATTCTGACTTAAAAAGAGTAAACACAGTTGTTTTGATAATAAATGGCTTCAGCCAAACACTAACCATGAGTGAAAGAAAAGTTTTTGTGTTATCATTCATATTCTCTGAAAAATGGCCAATAAATCATAAATTCTACCAGGGTATGTAAACGTATGAGCACAACTATATGTAGTAAATACATTTGTCAAAGTTACATTTGTCAAAGTTGTGTGCTGTGCTTGAATGGGTTTTTTCCAGGTGTCCCATTCCATGCTTCAATCCAAAAATAAATTGGTATGTCCGTTTGCTTTCATCCAAATTCACCTAATCATTTCTACATGTGAATCTATCTATCTATCTATCTATCTATCTATCTATCTATCTATCTATTCAGCCCAAACACATTGGAAATAGCATAACTTTGAGATAAAGTTGCTAAGGGGTTTAATCCTGACAGCAAAAGTGTAAATCCTAAATGAGCGTGCGCTATTAAAATTGAAAACCTATTCATTTTTCCATTGTTACTGCATTATTGATGCAATCCCAGGAAGAAAAAAAAACTAGCAGGTAACCATATTAATTAAAGACAGAAGGTCTTATCGTACATTTTTGCATTTTGTCAGAATTACTAATTACGCTTAAAAGGTTAAGAAAGACATTGGAGGACGGTAATAGTTCTGTTTTATTAACTGAGCTGTGTACAGAAAGACAAGTTCAGCTCCAGGGGTTAAGTCGTTTTTAGAATGATGTGCCTGATATGATTGCAATGCAGGTTCCTTCCAGAAAGAGCATATTTCCATTAAAAATCCAAGCTTTTTCTATAAGTGACAGGTAGGAAGTAATAATATGAGGAATGTGACTGAAGACAAGTGGTAAGCTACAAGTCATGAAAGTTAAATGTATAATTAGAAGTGCTAAAAAAGTACCACCCTTTTCTGTGTTAATAATATATGTGTGTTGGCCTGTCCACTATACAAAACAAGTGGATGATACAGACTTTTATTATATTTAAACATATTTGTCTGGGTTTCTACAGTAGTCATGTATATCAATCCAGGTACAAATAGCAACAATTACATCCTGTAGGCATTACCAAACTGAAGGGCTTAATTTCAGGTATAGGCTCAGACTATATGACCATTGCCCTGGTAGCATGTATGAGGCATGAAAAACATGGATAGAAAATAGGGATACGTGAATTGTTTCAGGTGAACTGGGGACTTTATTACAATATCAGTTCATCTCTAGTGAAAATGACTGACTTAAAACTGGGTGACTCATTGCCTCTAGAGATTGGGATTTTCAAAATAATATAATTATATTAACACTAAAAATTCAAAAGAGGACAGTCCATCGATGCATTTAGAAGAAATAAAAGCTTAAACATATGGTGGAAGGGTTTAACCACTTCAATACCGGGCACTTTTATCCCCTTCCTGCCCAGGCCAATTTTCAGCTTTGAATGACAATTGTGTGGTATTCTACACTGTACCCATACTCAATTTTTATCATATTGTTCACACAAATAGAGCTTTCTGTTGGTGGTATTTAATCATCACTGAGTTTTTTTCTTTTTTGCTAAATGAACGGAAAAAGACCTCAAATTTTGAAAAGAAAATGAATGTTCTTCGTTTCTTTATTTTTGCAAATAAATAAAAAAATTTTTTAGGCCAAAATGTATCCTTCTACATTTCTTTGGTGAAAATAACCCAGGTCAGTATGTACATTATTTAGTCTGTAGGAGAGTCCACAAACTATAGTATACATCTGAAGATCGATCAATCCTGATGTACTGATGGCCTATCTAATTTCCTGAGGCCCAGAAATGTCAGGACAGTACAGACATCCTACAAATGACCCCTTTTTGGAAAGTAGACAGTCCAATGTATTTAGTAAGGGGCATGGTGAGTTTTTTAAAATTGTAAGCCCGTGTGGGTTACAATATGTTGGCTGGACCACCAGGGCCTTTAATGTTAGACTTAACGAACACATTAGAAATATTATCAAGGGATTCAAAAATCACAGTGTCTCTCATCACTATGATCTCATTCATAATAGAGACCCACGTGGTACCCTTTTTGTAGGAATAGACCATTTTGTTTCACACTGGAGAGGCAGCCTCAAGGTAAGAGAGCCAGGATGGAAACAAGATGGATTTATATTTTAAAAAGTTACATTCCACACGGTTTGGATGTGGATTGCATTGTTTTGTAAATAATTCATAGACCTACTTTATATTCATAATTTATTTTCATATCCAATATCAAAATTAATTAAAATGTATGTATTTATTCATGTATTTGTGGACAACTTAGATACCGTACTTAGATGTAAGTTATTATTAATAGGTGCATCGTTTTTTTGGAATTTTGTCTAAACATGTATTTGTATTAGCTATTTATTACTCCCGGAAACAACAGATCCTCTTCCAGAAGTGGGAGTTTTTTTGTTATATATAAGTCCTTTATTAGCTGTTTTAGATGGAAGCGTGAGCTTCCCTCCTATGGTGGAGTAAATTGCTCTGATGTGATGAAGAGGCTTGGTTTAATTGTCACTTCCTGTTTTTTGAACCAACCACGTAGTTCTGCTGTTTTCTCAAAACGAGGCTTGTTTTCCATTGTGCAAGCCCACATGTGAAAACAAGGCTTGGCTGGATGTGCTTTGTATTTATTGCGGTGACAGAAAGTGTTTCCTATGCCCCGGAAGAAGTCCAATCGTGACGAAATCGGTCAGGCAAGGAAACACTAACCTAGTTTGCTGCAATTTTTTAGCTTATCCAAGCTTTTCTAGCTTTTATGCTTGCTGCAGCTTTTTTTTATCATATGCACGTTTAATGTCCTTCTGTATGATGTACATTTAAATAAATAGGTTTTACACTATCAGAGGCCCCTTGTTTATTTATCATTTCTTGGGTACTGCTGGGCTGCCATGATAGTTCAATCTTAGTGTGGGAGGAGCGGCTGGAGAGACGTGAACTGCCTGCGTTATACCCTTTTGGACACCATATCAGCAGATATATTCTAAGCAAATTTAACCTTCCATAAATAGAGGGTCCACCATGTGGGTAAGAGTACATCTTGACTAAACCTTGGTGACGTCACTTGGTGAAGGATATCACTGAATACAACTTGTTATGAATTGCATCACTCATTGCTGATTGGATTGGATCATTCAGATCACCTATTGGACTATGTTCACTTTATAATTCACAATTAGCGCAACTTTTCCCTTTTCCAATTATTTTGTTGTGTTATATCTCACATTTCCTTGTTGCTGCTTTCATTTATTTCATTCAATTGATTTTTTTACTACACAAGCGCAGTATTGTTTTTGTTTTTTAAATCCTGATGTACTGACAGCTAACTTCCTGAGGCCCAAAAATGTCAGGACTGTACAGACATCCTCCAAATGACCACTTTTTGGAAATTAGACAGTCCAAGGTATTTAGTAAAGGGCATGGGGAGTTTTTTGAAATTGTAATTATTTTGTCATAATTTTTGGGAAAATTAACAAAATTACCATTTTTTTTTTTTTTTTACACACTGTCAACAGTGCAGTACAGTCTCGTCATATAACTGGTGTGGTGGTGACACTGACATTACAAAATAAAGTAATCATTTTTTTTCTTTTTTTTAACACACACAGTGACCAGAGTGATATAATGCTACCATAGTAACATTGTACTACTCTGGGGAAGTTATCAGGATTTGTTACATTTTTTTTTTTACACAATATGGTTGCTTATAGCAGTGCATTTCAAGCAATTTTCAAGCATTTTACTGAATGAAATCGATTCATTCAGTGTGTTTTGATGTGATTAGCTGTGATTGGCCACAGCTAATCACATGGTACAGATGGGCTGCGATTGGCCCTGTCTGTACCATGTGATCATTGTGACCAATCACAGCTAACAACACAATTGTAACAATGAATGGCATGAAGTGAAGCCATTAATTGTTTACAACTGCCATGTGATCTGCTGTGATTGGTCATAGATCACATGGTACCGGCAGCAGGCAGTTACACTGATCAGTCACCGGTTGCATCAGGTTGGATCAGAATTGACAAATCATGCCCACAGCGCGGCCGCACGGCCATGCACTAGGCTTGATCCAGAAGGACATCATATGATGTCCACCCAGCACAACAAAAGTCCTGGCCATCAAATTGCTATAGGCTGGGTGGGAACTGGTTAAGATCTGGCTTACATGAGCATAAAATGTAAAATTGAAGCACAGTTTTTGGCAGAGGAGGGATATAGTTAAAGCTGAACTGGAAGCACACAGATAATTCTGCAGTTTAAATACTTATATAAGAAGTAATTTTTAGTTCTCTGCAGACAGTTTTGTGATCCAACACAACTGTCAAACAAGAAAAGTTTGGTCTAAAATGAACCCCTAGCCTATTAAGTAAACTATGAAGGAGCAGCAGCACACTGTTGAGCTAATCTCTTTAGCTTATTCGGCTGTCTCCTCCTATGAGTATGTTCACTGTCAGCACATGTACACTACAGTAGAGCATGATTGGTTTCTACTGCCGCCCCTCCCTCTTTCAACCTCAATGCTGCTGTGCAGTGGAGAAGAAAGGGGGAGTATCAAGACGAATTCCTAAAGTAGTTGCATACAATAATGAATTAAGTGTATGCATAATCAAACTGCCTTGTGTTACTTTATATCTGCATGAGGGTCAGCTTTAAATTATCTTAAAAATGTACTACATGTTTGTTGAAAAAAACTATTTCCTCTGAGTGATCAATGCATGTTGTACGTATCTAACACACTTTGTAGCAAATTCCTACCTTGAGGTTCTGATGATATAGCTGTTTGTTTCACCATCTTCTTTGCAGATTCTAAATGGGAAGGACTGGTTCATCTTAATTAGCTGGTCCACTCTCACTGTTCTAATGAGAAAAGATGCATGGCCTATACCCTTTTAGAAGTATTTAACTCTTGGGGGTTATCTCACCAAAACTGAGATTCCTATCGCATGGGGTGCCTAAAATTTAAATTGTATCTTAGTGCAGTTTTCTGTAAAAATCAATGAGCCAATCAAAAAAGCAGGAAATAAAATTTCACCACTGGTGTACAGAAAATCTCCCAGTTGCCATATTGCATTAAATTTTATAGAAAAAGACAGCACTGCAGATTGAAAAGGAAAGGTAATTTTTAGTAACAATAAATTAACATATGGCTTGTATAGCAATTGTAAAAGTTATGTTATTCTATTTTATTTGCTACATTTCATTTTTTTCCACAAAACTGGAATCACCCTTTAAGTAGCTATTTTGAGCAGCCATACAGTATTTGCTAAAGGTATGTAATCTCTTGCTCTTGGTCAGCAGCTGGGACATTCTTATGTACTCTGGTAAAGTAACGCTGTATTTGAATGCAATGTTTCCTAGATGACTCCTGGGGTACTCACAGAATTCTCAATGGAAAAGCCAGTGTTTGAAATGACACCTTATGGAAGCACACAGATAATTAAAAAATTAAAAACCATCAGAGCTTTTTCCGACGAGAATTCCGACCGTGTGTTCGCGGCATAATAGTTTAAAAAGTATGTTAATCCATGGTGTCCAGCAGCCCAAAAAAAATCTACATTTTAACCCAAGTACAAAGAGTATCTAAATTCAAGAACATATATGTAATATTGTAGTTTACTATTCCTCAGATGGGGGTTGGGCTGCATTGATTTTCTAAAGGCTTGTTCACACTATGTGCAGAGACCTGCATTTTTATGCACCTGTAACATGCAAGTAACTGCAAATGCACTTAAAACATATATATATATATATATATATATATATATATATATATATATATATATATATCAATTGATAGCAGAATAAACAGAGTGTGAAGACATTTCATCAACAAAGTAATGCCACGTACACACGGCCGGAATTTCCGATGGAAACAGTCCGATGGGAGCTTTTCATCGGATTTTCCGACCGTGTGTATGCCCATCGGTCTTTTTCTGTTGGAATTTCTGACGGACTTTGGATTGAGAACCTGTTCTTAATTTTTCAGACGGAAAACCTTTCTTTCGGATTTTCCGATCGTGTGTATGCAATTCCGACACGCAAAATTCTGACGCATGCTCGGAAACAATTTGACGTATTAATTAAAAATTAAGTATTAAACTTCACTTTAATAGTGCTGTCGAACATGTTGTATGCCGCGGTGTTATTGACCGTCAGATTTTGGTGTGACCGTGTGTAGGCAAGACAGTTTGAGCGAAATTCCGTCGGAATTCCGACGGGAAAACCATCAGAGCTTTTTCCGACGAGAATTTCCGACCGTGTGTTCGCGGCATAAGAGTTTAAAAAGTATGTGACGTTGTTAAAAATAAAAATTCATAGTGTCGAAACAAAACTGAATCAGGGGCATTTCAATTAGAGAACAAATAATCCCACTTCCTTTCAAAAACTCATGTGATATCATTAATAGTATGATATATCTTCTCCATAATTTTAATAGATTCCATATGGGCTAATACTTGTGACCATGTTACAGAATTACTGCACCATTTTAAATCAGTAACCCACTGAATAGCAATAAATAAGCTGTGCAAAAACCTTTACAGAGAGGAGACGTGTCTGGGGTACAGGTGAACAAAAGGCACATTGGCAATGTAAAGATAACTTGTGAGCCTACATTATGGGCTGTTTTAGTAAAGCTCCAGAAAATATGAATAAAAGTTCCACAGTACCCTCTGAAGTAATTTGCAGGGTCTGTCAGAAAAATAGTGTGAAGTTTAGAAGGGGTCAAGTACCACCTGGTGTTTGATTTGATAGCCATTTCCCAGACTGCAATAGAATGAGTACATTTGTGAAGGTTGGAAAGCATATACAACCAGTCTTGGGAGGAAAACTCTAATGCAGATTCTACTTTCCATGAATCATCAGAGAAGATTTGTCTGGGAGATCAATACCATAAAGATATTGATATAAGGGCGGTATAATACCCCTGCCTCAAGGGGAAGAAAGGCAAATCTGTTTAAAATGTAAAATGGGGTTTTGTAGGGGTCAATGCATACTGGGAGCTATTAAAATGTCCAGTTTTTAGATATTTGAATCCTTCTGAGAGCAGGAAGTTATATAGTTGTTGAACTTGAATGAACAAAAATGAGAATCAACTTGAAGTGAGCCAAGTGATAACAGCTTACAATCCACCAAAGACAAAAAGTCAATCTGGATGGAAATGCCACTGGAAATCTGGTGTCACCCAAAAATGAAGTTAAAGAGCCCTGTCACACTGCTAGCGCTGCCGCGTTAGCGGTAAAGCTCTGCTAGTTTTAGCAGCACTTTACCGGCGCTGTGCAGGCAGGAGCGGGTCACTTTTAACCCCAAAGAAGGGGTTAACAAGGGGTTAAAAGTGCCTGCAAATCGCACCTGCCCATTGATTTCAATCGCAGGGGCAGTTTAGGAGCGATGTATACAACGCTCCTGCACCACCCCAAAGAAGCTGCTAGCAAGACTTTTTTTTCAATCCTGCAAGCACACTGCCCCAGTATGAAAGCACTCAGGCTTTCACACTACGGGAGGCTTGAGAGGCGCTTTTCAGGCGCTTTACAGGTGCTATTTTTAACACTAAAACACCTGAAAAGTGCCTTCAGTGTGAAAGGGGTCTTAGAGCTGGAGAGGTCCATTTGTATTTCATGCGGCATTCAGGGGTGAGAGATCACTAGAATACATGGATATGGACCATAGGAAGCCTGGCAAATAATAGGGGTAGGTAGAGGATGTTTGAAATTCAAGCCAGGGAATAATCATTGAGGGAGCATGCCATTGTACCAATTGTGCAAATCTGGCAGTCAAGAAAAAGCACCACAGGTTGGGCAAACCCAAACCTCCCTGAGCCTGGGGTCTATATACTAACAGTTTCCTAAATCTTGGCTTCTTACCCAACTAGCAATGCTCTAAAAACAAAACAAAAAAAAGCTTAAGCAAAGTTGACATTTTAATAGATGTACAGTAACTCTACCTAGAAATTAGATATATCTGTTTTTTTCTCTTCAGGGAGCATCCTGAGCATATCTAACACAGTGTGATTGAGTCTCTTAATTAATCTACTTTCAAAGTCTGTCCCTTGATCAGAGTGAATACATTTAGGCAGGCCATAGTGGATGAAGAAATTCTCTACCATTCTCTACCAGAACTTTGGCCACAGTAGATGAATGCTGGTCTTTAACTGGGAATGCCTGGGCATAGGTGAAGTGGTTGGTTACCACCAGGACATTTTCCTGCCAACTCGAATCGGGTTCAAGACAAAGAAAGTCAATGCACACCAATTCTATTGATCCTTGAGTTTGAAGATGGCCCTTTGGGGCGGCTCTGCTGGGTAAAGTCCTCCACTGCATACATTGTATGCAAGAGTTACAGTATCCTTCAATTTCAGCCTACATGCAGGGCCATTAGAAGTGACCTCTCACTAGTTTGAAAGTTTGTTCGGGCCCTAAGTGACCATGACTCTTTCTTTCCTGGCAAGAACAGTTGGCACTTATGTTCAGGATCATCCTAGGGGCTCCTTCTAGACATGTGCACAATAGAAAAATTTGTTTAGTTTCATTTCGTTTCTATTCGTTTTCGTTGATTCGGAACGATTCGTAATTTCGTAAGTCGTCGATGTTCGTATTCGGACTCGTTCGTATTTTCGTAAGAGTTATTTTTTCGTTGATTCGTTTTTCCGTTAGTCTAATTTTCGTTTATTCGGAATTCGTATTTTCGTATTTTCGTTATATTTCGTATTCGGACGCATTCGTATTTTCGGAAGAGCTATATTTTCGTTGATTTAAAAAGATTCGTATTTCCGTTAATCTAATTTTCGTTGATTCGAAATTCGTATTTTCGTAGATTCAGTTACATTCGTACTTTCGTAAGATTGATTTATTCGTACTTTCGTAACATTGTTTTCGTAGATTCGTAATCGGAGCATAATTCATAATTTTATGTAATGTGTATGCTATTTACATGTTTAAGAAACAAAGAATTTCTCTCTCACAAGTCAGAACTTAACTCAAAAATCCACCAAAACAGTGCCTCCGACCCAACCACACCCTATCTGGACTCTGGATGGAATATTTAAGAATCAGAACTAATATCCGTTCTTTCGAATTCCCGATCAGCAGAATTTTAGTTATTTCGTATTTTCGTTGTTTTGATTTCCCTTTTCCGAACATTCGTAATTTTGATTTTTTTCGTTCATTTTGATTTTCGTTATTTTTTAATCTTTGTTCGGTATTTTCGTTGTTTCTGTTTTCGTTTTTCGGATTTTCATTCTTTCGTAGTTTTGTTGTTTCTAATTTAATTATTTCGTATTTTCGTTGTTTTTCATATTCGTTGTTTTTCATATTCGTTCTTTTCGATAGTTCGTTATTCGCTAGAATTTTTAGTAAACCATTCGTTCATTTGTACGATAACGAATGAACGAATATAACGAATTTGAACGGAAAACAAATTCGTAACTAAACTAATTGCACATGTCTAGCGGGGGGGTAGTTCTTCCCAGCAGAGCATGGCTTCTACTTACATAGGCAGCAGGCTGCAGGTGTTCATCAGGCTCTTTATACAACACCCTTCCTATCCATCTCAACTGGCATCGATATGTAGTTCAGAAGGTTTGGTTGCATCAGCATAGGCCAGAACAGGGGTATTTTTTAAGCTGCCCTTCAGCTGATGGAAGCCTTGCGCACACTGATCAGTCCACTGGTTTTCGATTGATTCTCAAGACTTCCTGGGTCTTCCAGTTTGTGTGACTGGTTTCTGTGAGTCTGTGTTATCATGTTCACCCTCGCTCCTCAACAACTCATTAAGTGGCCAAGCTATTTTGGCAAATCCCTCAACAAATATTCAATAGTAGGAGCACATTCCGAGGAATGACTTAAACTCGGTCACATTGGTAGGTCTTGGTCAGGAGTTGACAGCATCCAGTTTCTTGGGGTGAGCGGCCACTCCCTTCTCCAGGTGCTCTTAATGCTCTTCAAAGGATCTGCCAAAGTCAATGATATTGTCTAGGTACACCAGCACTTCAATCAGTTTTATTTCACCTACTGTCTTCTCCATCAATCTCTGGGAGGCTTCTGGAGCCTCCAACGGACCTTGTGGCATTCTGTCTTCCCCACCAAATCATGGGGGAATGTTGGGGTAGCTGGATTTACTTTAAAAGAATGTAAAATCCGCGCTCGGTGTAAATGAGGAAAAGTAGCCACTTAACAAACCGTTATACCAGTTAATAAATTATAAAGGGTAAATAAGCAGTGCTTTAAATAATGCAAAAATATACAGTATACCATTCAGTTGTACAGAAAAAGTGTCCATGTGCAAAATAGAAGTCAATCTTAATAATGCAACACGAAAAAAATCTAAAACAGTCCATAAGCGCAAGTGAAAGTAAATGGATCTGTCACCAGCAACACCCTCACACTCAGGCTTCTTACCAGATGTCCAGGACCACAAATTCTTAGGGATGGGCCGAACACTCCCCGGTTTGGTTCGCACCAGAACACCGCGAACAGACAAAAAGTTCTAGCGAACATGCGAACCCTATTAAAGTCTATGGGACCCGACCATGAAAAATTGAAAGTGCTAATTGTAAAGGCTTATATGCAAGTTATTGCCATAAAAACATTATGGGGTCCTGGGTACTGCCCCAGGGGACATGTGTTAATGCAGAAAAAAGTTTTTAAAACAATAATTTTTTTAGGAGTAGTGATTTTAATAATGCTTAAAGTGAAACAATAAAAATGAAATATTCCTTTAAATATCGTGCCTGGGGAGTCCCTTTAGTCTGCCTGTAAAGTGGCGCATCTGTGCGATGTGTAGAAAAGTGCTGCAGCAATAATGAAATTTCTATAGGAAAAAATGTAATTTAAACTTGCTCGTGGCTGTAATGTATTGCTGGCTCCTGGCAATATAGATGAAAATTCAAGGAAAAAAACAGCGTAGGGCCCCCCGCCCCCAGTCCATACCAGGCCCTTTGGATATTAAGGAAAACTCCACGCCAAAATCCATACCAGAGCCTTATCCGTGCATGCAGCCCGGAGGTCAGGATAGATGGAGGACAAGCGAGCCCCCCCCTCCTGAACCATAGTAGGCCACATACCCTCAACATGCTCTGCGCCCCCCACCCCAAATCACCTTGTCCCCATGTTGATGGGACAAGAGCCTCTTCCTGACAACCCTGGCCATTGGTTGTCGGGGTCTGTGGGTGGGGGGCTTATCAGAATCTGGAAGACCCCTTTAACAAGGGGGCCCCCAGATCCCACACCCCCTATGTGAATGGGTATCGGGTACATTGTACCCCTACCCATTCACCAAAAAAAAGTGTCATAGAGTAAAAAGCACAACAGACAAATTTTGACCATTCCTTTATTAAAAAAGAAAAAAAAGGTGTCCCGCGGTGGCCATCCATCTTCAATCACGTCACCCGGCAGGCCCGAAAAATCTGAAAAAAAACTGCGCCTTCATGGGAGGCCTCCCAGCGACTGCTGTCTTTTTGCTTTGACAGCTCTAATATGATGTCATAAGGGGGCGGGTTCACTCAGTTATGTCACCAGATGGCCCCGCACTTGCCTACAGTGGTGTGAAAAAGTGTTTGCCCCCTTCCTCATTTCCTGTTCCTTTGCATGTTTGTCACACTTAAGTGTTTTGGAACATCAAACCAATTTAAACAATAGTCAAGGACAACACAAGTAAACACAAAATGCAATTAGTAAATGAAGGTGTTTATTATTAAAGGTGAAAAAAAATCCAAACCATCATGGCCCTGTGTGAAAAAGTGATTGCCCCCTAAACCTAATAACTGGTTGGGCCACCCTTAGCAGCAACAACTGCAACCAAGCGTTTGCGATAACGTGCAATGAGGCTTTTACAGCGTCCTGGAGGAATTTTGGCCCACTCATCTTTGCAGAATTGTCCTAATTCAGTTACATTAGAGGGTTTTCGAGCATGAACGGCCTTTTTAAGGTCATACCACAACATCTCAATAGGATTCAGGTCAGGACTTTGGCTAGGCCACTCCAAAGTCTTCATTTTGTTTTTCTTCAGCCATTCGGTGGTGGACTTGCTGGTGTGTTTAGGATCATTGTCCTGCTGCAGAACCCAAGTTCGTTTCAGCTTGAGTACACGAACAGATGGTCGGACATTCTCCTTCAGGATCTCTTGGTAGACAGCAGAATTCATAGTTCCTTTTATCACGGCAAGTCTTCCAGGTCCTGAAGCAGCAAAACAGCCCCAGACCATCACACTACCACCACCATATTTTACTGTTGGTATAATGTTCTTTTTCTGAAATGCAGTGTTCCTTCTACGCCAGATATACTTGGACACACACCTTCCAAAGAGTTCCACTTTTGTCTCATCGGTCCACAGAATGTTGTCCCAAAAGTCTTGGGGATCATCAAGATGTGTTGTGGAGAAATTTAGACGAGCTTTGATGTTCTTTTTGTTCAGCAGTGGTTTTCTCCTCGGAACTCTGCCATGCAGGCCATTTTTGCCCAGTCTTTTTCTGATGGTGGAGGCATGAACGCTGACCTTAACTGAGGCAAGTGAGGCCTGCAGTTCCTTGGACGTTGTTGTGGGGTCTTTTGTGACCTCTTGGATGAGTCGTCGCTGCGCTCTTGGGGTAATTTTGGGCGGCCGGCCACTCCTGGGAAGGTTCACCACTGTTCCATGTCTTCGCCATTTGTGGATAATGGCTCTCACTGTGGTTCGCTGGATTCCCAAAGCTTTGGAAATGGCTTTATAACCCTTTCCAGACTGATAGATCTCAATTACTTTCTTTCTCAATTGTTCCTGAATTTCTTTGGGTCTCGGCATGATGTGTAGCTTTTAAGGATCTTCTGGTGGACCTTACTGTGTCAAGCAGCTCCTATTTAAGTGATGCCTTGATTGTGAACAGGTGTGGCAATAATCAGGCCTGGGTGTGGCTAGAGAAATTGAACTCAGGTGTGGACAACCACAGTTATAGTATGTTTTAACAAGGGGGGCAATCACTTTTTCACACAGGGCCATGATGGTTTGGATTTTTTTTCACCTTTAATAATAAACACCTTCATTTACAAATTGCATTTTGTGTTTACTTGTGTTGTCCTTGACTATTGTTTAAATTGGTTTGATGTTCCGAAACACTTAAGTGTGACAAACATGCAAAGGAACAGGAAATGAGGAAGGGGGCAAACACTTTTTCACACCACTGTATATAACAGCTGTCAAAGCCAAGAGACAGCTCTGCTGTTCATAGTAATTACAAACAGTGATATGTCTCCTCCTCCAGTCAGTCCCATCCCCCACAGTTAGAAACACTCATGAGGGAACACATTTAACCCCTTGATCGCCCCCTAGTGTTAACCCCTTCCCTGCCAGTGACAATTACACAGTAATCAGTGCATTTTTATAGCTCTGATCGCTGTATAAATGTCAATGGTCCCAAAAAAGTGTCAAAAGTGTCCGAACTTTCCACCGCAATGTCGCAGTCCCACTAAAAATCGCCGATCACCGCCATTACTATTTAAAAAAAGATAACTAAAAATGCCATAAAAAGGCAATGAATCTAACCCCTCTTTTGTAGTCACTATAACGTTTGCGCAAACTGATCAAAGGAGATTTTTTTTACCAAATATATGTAGAAGAATACATATTGGCCTAAACTGACGAAGAAATTTGTTTATTTTATTTTTTTTAATTGGGATATTTATTATAGCAAAAAGTAAAAAATATATATATTTTTTTTTTCAAAATTGTCAGTCTTTTTTTTGTTTATAGCGTAAATTTTTGTTTCAGAGATCAAATACCACCAAAAGAAAGGTCTATTTGTGGGAAAAAAAAGGACGTCAATTTTGTTTGGGTACAGTGTCGCACGACCGTGCAATTGTCAGTTAAAGCGACGCAGTGCCGTATCGCAAAAAATGGCCTGGTCATTAAGGGGGGAAATCTTCCAGTCCTTAAGTGGTTAAAAGATGGCTACAATTACCTTCATACAAAACCGAAACAGCATTTGTTTTGTATAACAGAGGAGCAGCAATACCACTGGTTAGCGGTCAGGTGTGCATCATGTCGTCATTGGTAGGCCCCCCCTGATGCATTTCGTCATCAACAAGACATTTTCGAAGGATGGGCCGGGTGACGTACATCACGCATTGAGGAATATATAATAGTGCCTATGCCATTTCTGATCTGAAGTGAGCGCACCTGAAAAGAACAAGGTGTGCCCCACTGAAAGGCTAATGAAAGCCCTTTCAAAAGAAAAAAAAAACACATAATAATGACACGCTGGCAACATTGGCATCTTGTGGAGTAAAAATGGAACTACTCATATAAAGCCAGCAATCTGCTATATCTAGAAAAAAAACAAATAATGCAAACAATTCATCATAAATATAATATGAATACAAACAGATTCAAAGAATGTCTTGGGTTTACCTGACATACACATTCAATAAAATGCACCATAAAAAACATAAAATCTCTAAAACAAAGGAAAATTGGAGGAGGAAAAAAATCAAAAATGAAGAACAAATGGACATACAGTAGAAATATAAAAAAAAAAAGCTGTATTTATTTGTCCAATCAGCATTCGAGCCCACAACTTCAATAGATGGTTGGTTGTGTTGTAAATACTGACAGGGATCTTCCCATGGCTTTGTTGTAGCATCTTGGTTGACGAGATTTCAGGGATAAGCTCCACCCCAGCATCCTCTCTCTGAGATAGGGCTTCAAGGACAACAAAGGTCCCAGGCTGGTCCCAGGTGAACTTCACTGTTGCTCGTAAGCACGCTATTTCCCCTGGCTGAATTATCTTCTTGTCCTTGTCCACTCATTGTAGCTTCCACTCGCCTTCCACTGGGGTTTCTGTTCTTGAACCAGGCACCTGTACACTTGCTGTAGCATGGGGTAAACACTCTCAGCTGGGGTGTCATGCTTTGAGACAAGAGGAGTGAGTAGTCCCCTGGTGAGGTCAGTGTTTTTTCCTACTATCAGGAAACTCTTGTTTGCTTTAGGTAGGCAAGGGAAACAATGGCTGTATCAAATGTCTCTGATTGCTCAGCCATTCTGTTTTGGACTTTTCTCACCGATATAAGTTTATAGAATATCAAGACAATTACGATATTTAACAACCCCTTTCACCCCGCCAGCATGTGACGTCATGGCAGGTCGCTGACATGAACAGGCCCCAACCGCACAGTCCCTATGTCATGCAGACATGCATGCCACCACCACCCTCTCGCTCCCTGACAGTTTCGACCACATCCAAATTCTATATAGGGATGAACCTAGACTTCCATCAGTGTTAGCAAAGATCTCAACATCTAGAAAAGTTATTGAACGTTGGTGGCAACTCATAATAATATTAGGATTGAATGTATTATGCTCAAGATGTAACAAAAAGCAATCTGTTGCATGTGACACTTCATGCGCTTGTTCACATTGAGACAAAAAAATCACAGCTCTGACATGAAAAAAAAAAAAAATCACAGCTTTAAAATAATATTGCTGGAGGTAGGGTTGTATTCTGAGTTGGTAATGCCCTAGGCCCTGTGAGTGTATATGATAAAATTGGTAATTTCTCACTATACATGTTTTTTTTCCTGACATCTAAAATTCAGCGTTTTAATTTTTTTTTTAAATATAAATGTATTAGTATGTTCTAATTTGTGATTATTTACAGTATGTGCATCGTGTTATTTATGTTTTGCAAGTATCCATGTGTTACGATACAAATGTAGTAGTGCTGTACAATGTCTGGCCTCACTGATGCTCTTAAATTATTACAATAAAATTACCAGATTTTGAAAATGATATCTGAGGACACCCTAAATCACACCCCTATTTGTAGCCATGCCCAGAAAACCACATACCCTTTCTTTTTCCCTGGCAAATTGTAAAGGCAGAAACTATTCAAACCCCACCCCAATAATAGATGGCAGGATTTTCAACTGCACAAGTGCCAATCCATCGGTAGCACTGCGCATTCGCCAAACCAAAAAGATGTCACTAAACCCATTTGCGAACAAGCAAAAATTGCGATTGCCACATGTGTGCAATTGTTTCTAGTGGTGCCATCTAGGTTTTGTGCTACTGATCGATTGGCACCTGTGCAATACAATTTGTACAGTACATGTGAGGGACAATGACAGGGATACTTCTTGGGGACAAGCCTCTCAAAACAGGGACAGATGGACCCTTATTTTACCACTCTACCAGGCAGGGTATGTTTAATTGAAAACAATGGACTCTGCAGTCTGAGACAATGCTACTAATAGCTAGAGACCATACGCCCTAAGCTGCCTAGGTTTAATGCCACATTAAAAAAAAGCATAGTAGCAGTATTTTTTCTGCATGTGGAGAGAGAGAGAGACACACACACACACACTTTTTTCTACTCAAAGTATTATTGTTTTGTTAATTATATGCCCAATGGATCTATGAGGTGTGTACATTTTAATAAGAGATTCAATAAGAAATTAATTAAAGTGGAAGTTCAGCATAAAACTAAAATCTCTAAATCTACTTGCACAATCTAAGACTAACCTATCTAGCCCGGTAAAGCAATAATCACTATATATACCTTTTCTGAAGCTGCTCCTGTCTGATCCCACGCGGAGCTGTCAGCGGTGGCTTCTCTGTAGGCGGGTGCAGAAGCCGACAATGGAAGTCCCATATTAACTTTATGGGTGACGTCACTTCCTTGGCATTTCCCAGCCATTGTCAGCTGTCTCCTGCACACTCCTGCACACAGCATCTGATACTGGAGCTCACTTAGAAAAGGTATACAGTATATAGAGATTTTTGCTTTACAGGGCTAAGATAGTTTAGTCGTATGCCTCGTACACACGGTCGGATATTCCGATGGAAAAAGACCGATCGGATTATGTTTTCAGAAAATCTGATCATGTGTGGGCTCTACTGGGCTTTTTCCGTCGGAAAAAATTTGTAGAGCAGGATCTAAAATTTTCCGACAACAAAATCCGATTGTACGTTTTGTACGTCACCTCGTTCGGAATGTTCGGATTTTCCGACAACTTTGTCCGACCGTGTGTGTGCAACACACGTTTCGGACAAAATCCTTTGGAAAAAATCCAATGTATTTTGTGGTCGAAATGTCCGACTGTGTGTACGAGGCATTAGATTGTGGCTGCCAGTAGATTAAGAGATTTTAGTTTTAGGCTGAACTTCCACTTTAAGTGAAGAAGATACTGCCAATGATAGATACATTTTTGGACTGAGCAGAACAAGGATCCTGTACTTTGTGACAATATAATATAGTTATATGGGCAGAAAGAACATTTAGAAAATACTTTTGAATATCGGAATAAATATTTACAAGCATATTATAAAACCATGCATAAAACCAAACCATAAACTCTGAACTATGTAGTTCGCTAACTACACAGTTGAAACACATTTATGTGAATTGTTTAATCTGCCAGAGGGTTTAAAGATTCTATTTTGCAAGTGATATTATCCAGGCACCCCTGCCAGAGAGAGCATTCTTATCTCTAAAGCCCAACTAAACGTTAAGGCTCCATTCACACCTGGCGTTTCTGAAATGCATGACTAACTACACAAAAAACCTACACTTTGCCATTCATTCTGGAAACGTCATACAAATGTGCATCGCGCTTGTGGTGCCATTAATTGTTAATTTTACCATGTTTGTGAAAAAAAAAGCATCACATTTGTGAAAAAAAAGCACCATGCTCCTCTCCAAAAAAAGGCTCTGGAGCTTCTAGGGGAGTTTTTCATGCGTAGGGCAGCCCATTCACATGAATTATTCGTGGGGAGCGGAAACATTTGAAAACTGGGCAGAAAACATTAGTTCCCAATACGCTCAGGTGTGATTCCAGCCTAAATCAGCTACATACATTCCAAGTGCATCAAAACAAAAGGTGTGCAAAATCTAAAGCCTCGTACACATGATCGGATTTTCCACAGACAAAACCTCGGACTTTTGTCCAAAGGGCGTTGGCCAAGAACTTGTCTTGCATACAAACGGCAAGGAGTTGTCAGTCAACAGACACGAACGTAGTGATGTACTACGTGGTTTTTCAGCTCTTTAGCACCACCCTATGGGATCCTCTGCTAATTTCGTGTTAGTAGAAGCTTGGTGAGTGTTGATTCGTGCTTTTCATTTCACTCTTTTCATTTTGCGCTTTTCATTTTGCGCTTTTCAGTCAGTTTCTGAATGGCTATTCGTCAACCAGCCATGTTGCAGAATCGGAGAAGATAACGTGTTCTTTATTATTGGCCTTGGTGTTATTGCTTTGACCCAAGTCCAGTCCAGGAACAGGAGGAGGCGGATTTCTTGGACCAAAAATTGGTTGCTTTATTAATCGTGACCAATTATGTCATATGCCTTTGCTGCCGGAGCTCCAGGAGAAAAATCCAGAGGATTTTCGGAATTATCTCCGGATGACAGACACATGCTTTCACCAACTCTTGGCATTGTTGACCCCCTATATTAAGAAGCAGGACACATGCATGAGGCTTTTATTTCATTTTTTGGTTGAATAATGATTTGATTTGGTATATTTTCTATATTTTTGGATGTATAGAATGCACTTTTTGGTTAAGTTCTATTGGCAGAGAGCATGTCTAATTTTATTTGTTTTCTTTTTTTTAATGCACAATAAAACAATTGTGGAGAATAATACTTGGCTATGTGTTTTACTTCCAATGACAGTTTGGGAGGAGGCAGTTACATTTAAAAAAATACAATGTAAACTTAACAAGGGACACCAACATAGTTGTATCTTTGATCTTAAAAACTACAAGATAATGGTGCCGTGGTAATCCCCCCCCCCCCCCCCCCCCCCCCAAAAAAATAACAAGCATAATAATATTATTCTTGATATCACTAGAAAAAAAAAGCCTTTGAAAATTTGTTTGCAATAACTCCATCAGTATCAGCAGCAAAGCAGCTTCATTATTATCCCATTAAAGAAGAAGAGAATGTGCGCATAATTTGCCACGTCACAAATGTTAATTCTCCATTACGAATGCTAGTTTACAAGACCGATCGATTCTGGCTAGTCCTTTCTTCCGAGCATGCGTGTTTGTACATTTGACTTTTGTCTGACGGACTTGTGTACACACGCTCGGTAAATCCGACAACAGACATTTGTCAGCGGAAAATTTTAAAGCCTGCCATCCGACATTTGTCCCCGGAAAATCAGACAACAATTGACCGATGGAGCGTACAAACGGTCGGATTTTCCACCAACAGCCTGTCATCACACAATTCCCATAGGAAAATACGATCGTGTGTACGAGGCTTTAGTTTGTTTTCTTTAGAGTGGAAAACCCTGTCCCCTGACAGCATGCTTCAGAGAAGAATGGTAGACATGTGCACAACAAAAAAAATTGTTTATTTTCGTTTCGTTTTTTTCGTTTCCGAAAAAAAATCGTTTTTCTTTTGTTTCGTTTTTTTCGTTTCCGTTGATTCGTAACGATTCGTACATTCGTAAGTCATCGGTGTTCGGATTCGTAACAATTCGTACATTCGTAAGAGTTATTTTTTCGTTGATTTGTTTTTTCGTTTAATTTTCGTATTTATTCGTACATTCATAACATTCGTAACATTCGTAGATTCGTAATCGGAGCATAATTCATAATTTTATGTAATGTGTATGCTATTATTACATTTTAATAATTTACGAATCGAAAAAAAAAGTTACGAATCGAAAAAAAAAGTTACGAATCGAAAAAAAAGTTACGAATGTACGAATTTTTTTGTTCAATAGAGACACGGAAAATTACAAATCGAAAAAAAAAAATAAAAAAAGTTACGAATCGAAAAAAAAAAGTTACGAATCGAAAAAAAAAGTTACGAATCGAAAAAAAAAAGTTACGAATGTACAAATTTTTTTGTTCAATCCATTCGAAGCACGTTTAGCAGCACCATTGTAAGGGACACGGAAAATTACCAATTCAACAACAAAAAAAAGTTACGAATGTACGAATTTTTTCGTTCGTTTTCGTTTTTCGTATTTTCTTCATTAGTACATTCGTTGTTTCTAATTTGTTTTTTTTTGGATTTTCGTTGTTTTTCGGATTTGTTCGATTCGAATGATTTGTTAATCGGATTCGTACGATTCGAACGATTCGTTATTCGGATTCGTACGATTCGAACGATTTGTTCATTCGTACGAAAACGAACGAAAATAATGAAAAAAAAACGAAAAACGAGAAAAAACTAAACAAATTGCACACGTCTAAAGAATGGCTGCTTTCTCTTTGGAAGTAGTGTTCTGTCTTAGCAAGGGTTATATTGGACCTTTGCAGAGAGGCAACTGCTTCCACACAGCATGCTGACAGAAAACAGGCTTTTCTACTGTGGCTGTGGCCGCTTTTCTAAAAAAAACAAAAAACAAAAAAAACAAACAAACTTTGCCCACCTTCTTTTTTGTATGCAATTGGACTGTGCTTAGGTGAATTAAACTGAAAGTTCAGTTGAAATTTTAAGTGGTTGTAAAGGTAAAGTTTTTTTTTTATCTTAATGCATTCTCTGCATTAGGGTAAAAAATATTTCATGTTTTGTTTCTCCCCTCCCTGCCCCCTTAGCATAGGCGTGCACACAGGGTGTGCCAGGTGTGCCTGGGCACACCTTAATCACCCTGTGCTGCGCAGATTTCCCCTGCTGCTTGGCTGCAGCGAAAGGGATTGGGAAATCTCTGTCCTCTGTCCCTTTCTCTGTCTCAAAAGTGAGATATCAGGGGTCTGTTTAGTCCCCTGATATTTCATCAAAGTCCCCCCGATGGGACTCCTAAAAAATTGTAAAAATCAATAATAAGTATTGTACAAAAAAATACAGTTGTAAAAAAGTAATAGTAAAATAAAAATACCGAACTTTGGGGTGCACACCCTAATACAACAGGCTGCGCACACCTATGCCCCTTAGTACTATTTATCTGAGCCAGATCTCAAGCCAGCTCTCTGCCCAAGAGCAGCAGTGCTGCTGTCTCTCTCATCAATGGCTCAGAAACAGCATTGGCTCCTGCTGCTTTCAATCACAGCCTGTGAGGAAAGAGCGGGGGCAGGGCTTAGCCTCGCTGTCTGTGTCTATAGAGCCGCATCGCATTACGTCAGCAGCACAGCTCCCTCCTCCTTCCCCCGCCGCTGGGTCGGTAGGAGTGTGCAGCGGTGCCTTGCACATGCACAATAGGGACCCGGCCGTGAAGTTGTAATGCTTCTCTACCGGGTTCCCTTACGGGCAATGACAGGAGCAGCACCCGACAGCTGATGGAACAATCAGCTGTGGTGCCGACATCGCTGGACTCTAGGATGGGTAAGTGTCCTATTATTAAAAGTCAGCAGCTGCAGTATTTGTAGCTGCTGGATTTTAATTTGTGCAGGGGTGGGCAGACCTACGCTTTAACAAAAGATAAACCAACCAAAGGCATGTGCTCTATTTGTATCTTCTAAGTGCAGCTAGACTAACTGCAAACATCATTTCAGAGTAATTTTATTAACTTCATCTGTTTAAAACTGTTATAACATGTTTCTGATAATATTATTTCTTCATAATAATTACCTTAATTATTTTACAGTGAATCCAGGTAGCATTCTGTAAAAAGTAATTTGGTACTTTAGTTTAGAATTAACCGCTTCCCGACTGCCTCACGCCGATGTAGGTCGGCAGAATGGCACGGCTAGGCAAAACCACGTACCGGTATGTGGCCCTTTAAAAGCCTAGCCGGGGGGGCGCGCGACCCGGTCGGGAGCTCCGTGACCCCGGCCGCAGGACCAGCGGACCCGATCGCCACTGGTGTCCCGCGATCGGGTCACAGACCTGAAGAACGCGGAGAGGTCTGTGTAAACAAACCTCTCCCCGCGCTTCCTACACTGCCTGTCACTGATCGGCTGTTCCCTGTCATCGGGAAAGCCGATCAATGACGTCAGACGTCAGCCCCGCCCCTAATGTAAAAAAACACACACGTCACAGCCCATAACCCCTCCCCTCCCCCTAGTGGTTAACTCTTTCACTGCCACTGTCATTTATACAGGAATCAATGCATTTAAATAGCATTGATTGCTGTATAAATGACAATGGTCCCAAAAATGTGTCAAAAATGTCCGATGTGTCCGCCATAATGTCGCAGTCGCAATAAAAATCGCTGATCGCCGCCATTACTAGTAAAAAAAAAAATATTAATAAAAATGCTCTAAAACTATCCCCTATTTTGTAAACGCTATAACTTTTGTGCAAACCAATCAATAATCGCTAATTGCGATTTTTTTTACCAAAAATATGAAGAAGAATACGTATCGGCCAAAACTGAGGGAAAAAAAAATGTTTTTATATATTTTTTGGGGATATTGTTTGTTTATAGCGCAAAAAATAAAAACCCGCAGGGGCAATCAAATACCACCAAAAGAAAGCTCTATTTGTGGGAAAAAAAGGACGCCAATTTTGTTTGGGAGCCATGTTGCACGCCCGCGCAATTGTCAGTTAAAGCGACACAGTGCCGAATCACAAAAAGGGTCCTGGTCCTTTGGCTGCCAATTTGTCCGGGGCTGAAGTGGTTAAAGTGCCTACAGCTCTGACAGTGTACATCATAGCATAGTACTTCCTGGTCAGGATCATTTTCAAGCTTGTAGCAGGACTAGTGAATTACACTGAAGCACTATACTAGGAAATTCTGTGAGAGAAATATGTGGGCTGGTGATGCTATTTGCCTGTAATACTGATACTTTGCCTGCAATACTTTCTTAGTCACTGATCACTTTTATCTGCTACGTGCTTGTTCTAAGGCTTGGTTCACATGGCATATGAATCCATGTGAACCAAGCCTTATATATGGTAAAGGTGGTAAGAGACCCAATGGACAGCAACTCTATGTGCCCCAATACACACACAAAAAGTATATATTTGGATAAAACTGAGATGAGGTGCCTGTTTATGTTTTTACTCACCATGCTCAGATGCAGGCACATAATCTATTCCCCCTATTTCCCAAATTGGTTCTTAAACATGCTCAGGGGCATAGGCATGTGCAGGGGGTTAGCCAGATGTGCCTGGGCACACTCTAATCACTGGGCAGTGCCAATTCCCTCTACTGCCTGGTAGGAAGTGCCTGATATGCAGAAGAAGGCCTCTCTTACACCTCTGACTCAGGGCCCCTGATAGACAGACAGGGGGTGCACAAGTGCAGAGTCACACGAATGCCGGTAGTCGTGCTAGCTGCTGGGGTTCCGGTTGAGTGGTATGTCAGATGACAGCGTATTTCCCGAGGACTGAAACAAGCTGGTACTTGGACGTAGTCAGCGGAAGAGCAGGTCCCAATGGCAGATGGGCAGATGCTTGCAGCTTGATAGTTCCGTACGTACTGGAACATAAACAAAGTCAGACAAGCCGGGTCATAGTCGATCAGAAAAGGTACAGATGCGGAGACTGGAAAATGGTCAAGGTGCAAGCCGGGGTCGGTGCAGGTGGAGAGCAGGAGTAGTCAGAGCAAGCTGGGTCGGTAACTGGAATCAGATGCAGATAAACAGGGAACAGGACAATCATGGGAATGCTGTAGACAAGACAGCACTGATTCTGGGTGCTGACCCAGTTTAAATAACCCATTTGGCACCCTCGTTTGTCATGGGAATGCGCCGCGCACATTAACCACTTAAGCCCCAGACCAATTTGCAGCCAAAGGACCAGGCCCCTTTTTGCGATTCGGCACTGCGTCGCTTTAACTGACAATTGCGGGGTCGTGCGACGTGGCTCCCAAACAAAATTGGCGTCCTTTTTTTCTCACAAATAGAGCTTTCTTTTGGTGGTATTTGATCACCTCTGCGGTTTTTATTTTTTGCGCTATAAACAAAAATAGAGCGACAATTTTGAAAAAAATTCAATATTTTTAACTTTTTGCTATAATAAATATCCCCAAAAAATTTAAAAAAAAACTTTTTTTTCCTCAGTTTAGGCCGATACGTATTCTTCTACATATTTTTGGTAAAAAAAAAAAATCACAATTAGCGATTATTGATTGGTTTGTGCAAAAGTTATAGCGTTTACAAAATAGGGGATAGTTTTATAGCATTTTTATTAATATTTTTTTTTTTTTTACTAGTAATGGCGGCGATCAGCGATTTTTATTTTGACTGCGACATTATGGCGGACACATCGGACATTTTTGACACATTTTTGGGACCATTGTCATTTATACAGCAATCAGTGCTATTTAAATGCACTGATTCCTGTGTAAATGACACTGGCAGTGAAGGAGTTAACCACTAGGGGGCGGGGAGGGGTTAAGTGTGTGTTTTTTAACTGTAGGGGGGCGTGGCTTGGCATCTGACGTCACTGATTGTCTTTCCCTATGACAGGGAACAGACGATCAGTGACAGGCTCAGTAGGAAGCACGGGGAGAGGTTTGTTTATACAGACCTCTCCTCGTTCTTCAACTCTGTGACCGATCGCGGGACACCAGCGGCGATCGGGTCCGCTGGTCCCACGGCCGCGGTCACGGAGCTCAGGACCGGGTCACGAGCGCGCCGGCGGTGGCGCACACACGACCCACGGCTGGGCTCTTAAAGAGACACGTTCAGGTACGTGATTGTGCCCAGCCGTGCCATTCTGCCGACGTATATCGGCATGAGGCGGTCCTTAAGTGGTTAATATCTATTTGCATTCTGGCTCATATTTTGCATGCATGCACATATGGGAACGCACATTAGGACGCGCCAATGCACCTTTTGTAAGACAAGTTCGGGAGAACAGAAGTTAGCCTGCAGGAACCATCTCGTCTTCTGGCAAGCCTTTCCTGACACCGGGCTTCACCTCGTGTTGCCCCCCCCCCCAACGGGGCTGCTGGTGCCTTCCCACCTTTCCTCTCCTCTCCCCCAGCTTCTGCAGGGGATGTTTCAGGATGGAGAGTCGGGGGAGGGGCTAATCAATATGTCATTTATGGTCCTTTCCTTTTCTAAATGAACACAATGAACTGTTCAATGATTACTGAAGCATAGTAAATTGTTTGTAAATGAACAGGAAGCCGCTCAGCACAGAGCACTATCTTGTTCATTCACTCCCCCGTGCAGCTGAGGCTGCAGAGAAAGTGTGTTTGAGCTTTAGGGTGCACACCCTAATGCAATGGGCTTTGCACACCTATGCTTAGGGAAGTTACGTTTTGCTGCTTCCTTCTCTCAGCAGCTGAGAGGCCACAGCTGACGGGGGAGAAATAGCTGTGCAATGGATCTGCAGCCAGGTGAGTGGCCCTCCACTTTTAGAATCAGCATGCAGGCAGCTGGGCCAGAGCTTAATAGCATACAGCTTCTCCAAAAGACCCAGCCATCGTGGAGAGCCCCTCCCCTATTGCTACCAGAGTACTCCAGTTCCAATGTGGTAGTGCTTTACCCTTGGGTCATGAATCCCTCCAGCCGTTCACCTCTGTTACCAGAGTTACCCTGGACTTCATTGTGAGGAATGCTTTTAATGAGTTTAATCACAAGTAACCATGTTCTGTACTGTTTCACTAAGTAGTGATTCTCAGCTTGACTGTTGTTATAGAGTCTTATAGAGCCCAAACAACCATGTTTTACTTTAGCTGAGTTACAGCTTTTTTGCCATCCTGGACCTGAACTTGTTTTGCATTGTTGCTTATAGCACAAAGCATTATTTAATGATTAAGCCAACTGCCCTTTAAGCCTTGCTCACAGTAGCCTGCACACTACAATGTAACTATTAACTGTACAGGGAGCTGTCAGTGTGAAGTCCAGCAAAGGGCGGTACAGTTTACATTTTTTTTTCTTTACTTTATTTTAAATGTGACAAATTGACACTTCATTCATGTCTTCACACAGCAGTGTTCTGCATTTGTTTTCTATGTGCCCTTTTGGTGTGACGTTTTTCAATGCTCACAGTGTGAAAAAGCCCTTACACAAATGTTTTTGGTGCCCACGTTTATTGGCAAACATTTGTTAGATTTTTACTCGTGCTGGAAAGTTTCAATAAAAATGCCAGTTCTTAAAGTGATTGTAAACAAACGTCTTGTAAAGGAACTCATTCAGTTTAAAAAAAAGAAATGAAATGCAAAACATTTTTGTCTAGATATAAAAAAAAACTTTACAAAAAAATTTGTTTTCTCTTTTTTTATAAGTGATCACATTCCCTCTGTTCTCAGCTGCATAAGAGCTGGGGGAGGAGAAGCAGCAGCACACTGAGCTTCCCAGTGAATGGCTGTGCAGCGGGGGGGCGTGTCAGGACAAATCTGATCAATGGAGGAGAGCACAAATAAAATTGTTTTGCTGCCAGAGGGCGGAGCAGGTTGTGGTGAAGTCAGGCAGGGGATTGCGGAGTTGGCTGAGGTGGGAGTTACTGGGAGAACGATTTACTGAAGTAGACACATTTGTTGGGACCCTTTCATAAAAAAAACACCTACACTTTTTTTACAAAGGGCTTTTGTCTTGCTCTATACAGTGACCGTACCCAGGATTTTTCAGCTTGCTGGCTGTTGTCACATGCAGTGCTGGTGATAGAGAAGGGCTAACAGGATCCATTTGCGAGTCATCTTAGACGAGTGTAGACCAGCCTGAGGATTACTAGAATGTCTGTATGACCACCTATAACCTAGTGGTCCATACCTTGGGGTACGAGGCCCGGTGTGTTCAGGTTTTGGTGGAGGATTCATTTTTCACCTGTATTCTATTTGGCTATACACTCTGGGTGTCCTCTAAGATCTATGGATGTTTATTTTTATGAACTTATGTGCTGTTTTACTTACAGGTGTTTGTAAACACTTATGATTTTTAGCGCTGCATATTTATCTTTTTATAGATAGAGAACTGACCACGATTTGCTCTCCTGCTTATTGTGGTCAGTTTTTAAAAGGAAAGAAAGGGGAACTAGCAGGAACACAAGGGATTTCACATAAAGGAAGCAAAACAAGATAACAGGATACTCTCTAATACAAGTACATGGTACAGCAGGCACATATCAGGAATATGAAGTATTGGGATAAAAAAATGCTTTAACCACTTCCCGACCGGCGCACGACGATGTACGTCGGCAGAATGGCACGGACAGGCAAAAGGGCGTACAGGTATGTCTCTTTAAGATTGCCGCCGTGCCATTGCGTGCGTGCCTCTGGTGGCGTGCCGGTCGGGACCCCCATGAGTCCGGTCGCCGGTCCTGTGGACTCGATCGCCGTGGGGATACCCGCGATCATCTCACGGAAAGGCTGAACAGGACGATGCAAAAGTAAACAGCATCTCCCGTTCTGCCTAGCAACAAGTGACACTGATCTCTGCTCTCTGTAATTGGAGCAGAGATCAGTGTTCACTAAAACACAGCCATGCCCCCCCCCCAGTTAGTAACACGCCCCTAGAAACACTTATCCCCTAAACTGCCACCCCCTGGTTAACCCCTTCACTGCCAGTGTCATTTACACAGGAATCAGTGCATTTAAATAGCACTGATTGCTGTATAAATGACAATGGTCCCAAAAATGTGTCAAAAATGTCCGATGTGTCCGCCATAATGTCGCAGTCACAAAAACATTTCTGATCGCCGCCATTACTAGTAAAAAAAATTATTAATAAAAATGCTATAAAACTATCCCCTATTTTGTAAACGATATAACTTTTGCGCAAACCAATCAATAATCGCTTATTGCGATTTTCTTTACCAAAAATATGTAGAAGAATACGTATCGGCCTAAACTGAGGAAAAAACATTTTCTTTTATATATTTTTGGGGGATATTTATTATAGCAAAAAGAAAAAAATAATGCGTTTTTTTTAAAATTTACGCTCTTTTTTTGTTTTTATAGCGCAAAAAATAAAAACCGCAGGGGCGATCAAATACCACCAAAAGAATGCTCTATTTGTGGGAAAAAAGGATGTCAATTTTGTTTGGGAGCCATTTTGCACGACCAATTGTCAGTTAAAGCGACGCAGTGCCGAATCGCAAAAAGTGGTCTGGTCTTAAGCCAGCAAAATGGTCCGGTCTGAAAGTGATTAAAGTGGCTGTATACCTCAACCAAATTACATTTAAGGGGTTGATTTACTAAAACTGGAGAATGCAAAATCTGCTGCAGCTGTGCAAGGTAGCCAATCCGCTTGGAAGCTGGTTGGTTTCTACGCAGAGCTGCACCAGATTTAGTATGCTCCAGTTTTAGTAAATCAACCCCATAATTTGCTAAAGTATTGTGTATCATAAATAATATCAATTGTCTACTAAAATACTTATTTCTATCTTTTTTATCATTTGTTTACACCTCAGTGCTTCTGATTTCCAGTAGCCTTTTTGCAGACACGTCCAGTCTACATGCATGTGCTCAAAATATGGCTGAATGGCATTTGTCAGGCTGGGTTTCCTGTTAGTGACAACAGTGTACTATGCCATTGTAATCTGTGTTGAAAAGACCACTTTTAGTCTACAACTTATGCCTTGAACACACGGTTGGACATTCCGACCACAAAATCCGTCTGATTTTTTCCGACGGTTTTTGTCTGAAACTTGTGTTGCACACACGCGGTCGGACAAAGTTGTTGGAAAATTCGATCGTTCCGAACATTTAAAACATATGACGGGACTGCGTAGAGGCCAGTGTCCAATAACTTTCGTCTCCAAATTTCTTCTGAGCATGAGTGGCACTAGTGTGTCGGAATTCTCTACACACGATCGGAAAAAGTCAGATCGGATTTTGTTGTCGGAAAATTTTAGTTCCTGCTCTCAAATTTTTTCCGTCGGAATTTCCGAAGGAAAATGCCCGCTATAGCCCACACACGATCGGATTTTCCGACAACATAATCCGATCTGACTTTTTCTATCGGAATATCCGACCGTGTGCACGGGGCATAAAGCTAAGGTAACAGTAAGTGCCTGAACAAGGACCTACATGGCAGGATCATCAACTAATATTTTATTGAAAGTGTCGAATTTACAAATATTGAAAATTACTCTTGAAATTACATTAACATGTTAGGGTTTATAGAAGATTTTAGTTAGTGGGTATACATATACTTAATTGTTGCAATTGATAAATCTATGCAAGTGGCTTGAATCTGTGTTGCTGTGTCATCTACAAAGTGTTTATTTAAAAAAAAAAGAATAATGACACCCATATATAAGGATTATTATGCTGAAATCAAAGACCCCAGAGCCTGCAACAAAACTATGTATTTGACCGTACTTCTCAAATAATGCGCACAAAGATTGTACCAATTGTAAATTTATGGAACATTTGTCATACAGTGATGCACAGCTATGTTTCCTCTTCTGTCTGAGCTTTTTAGTCATTACTGTCAGGTGTACTTATCTACTTTTTAAATCGACATAGCAGACACTACTAAATTAATTTTTTTTCCCTTATTTAATTATGAGGATTTCCCAAAGGATGAACAATATGCATGTAAATCCTTCTGCTAGTAATAGATCTGAGTGTTCCATAGTTGTCAAATGCAGCATTGTTACCTATAGGTTTATTTCAAGCATATTGCCTTTTTAAAGTTGATTTTAACAAGCTCTTTTGCTTTATTCACCATGAATAAAATAAATGAGCCAAGGCCTTGCATTTTCATACACAATGCCCATATTTTGGCATTTTCTCAGCTGCTATTAGTACTAATGGTGTCAAGATTATTGACTTGTATGGATGAAAACAAGAAATTTGCTCCACAAATTGCAGAAGCAATAAATACAACCTACTTTACAGTATTTATTTGACATGGATATATTTCAATTACAATAATAAATACAATTATATTTAAAACTAATATTTGGCCATTGCGTGTTGGTTGTTAGTATTGGTTGATATTTACATTTTCCGATTTTTTTGTTTTTCATGAAATAAGAAAGCAGGTGCTATATTTTTATGATGAATACATTAAATGCATATACATATTTGTGTATTTCGCTCATGCTTATTATGTAGGAAAAAATACAAACGTATGCCACAAATAGGAGCCTTATTTCATCTCTCATTAGGTCTTGTCATATATGAGTGCTAAGTAGAAGAAAGGAAAAGAGAGGGGCTAATAGACCATAGAACCTATTCATGTTTTATTCTGTTACAATAATAAAAGACGTTAAAATATTAATATCAATGCATTTAAAAAGCTGCAGCTCTGAGATGCAGACTGTTGGGCTAAACCTGATTTATACAACTCAGAGACTGTAGCAATTTTAAATCTTATTTATTAGCAAGCTCAATCTTTTAAAGCTTTGCAAATTTCTTTGGAGAGCAAAGTGTGTGGTCAACCCAGCTGATAAATATGTTGAAATTAGAGTAAGAATGTCCCCTCCAATGCTGCTAAATTTGCTGCAAAGGGACTGCAATGTATTGCATAAAGCTTCTAAAATCTATCAACCAGAATAAGACACCTGATCAAATGCTGCCCTCTAGTGAAGTACTGAGCTTAATATTAACATGTATGGCGAATCTACTTAAATACTGACCAAAACTTTCAAGATAACAAACTCTTCTTACTTATTTGATCATATTATGTGCACAATATTAATATATTAAAATAGTATACATGTACCAGTTCTCTCCGGGGGACTTATTAAATGAGTGTCAAATCCTACTGTGATGAAAATATTAAAGTAGATTAAATCACACAAGGTTCAGCTCACGAAGATGAGATATTTTAACTGCGTTCATTATTTTAACGTACAATAATCAAACTGTTCACCTTCCATGCATACATTTTAGATAGGTGTGCAACTGTTATTTTTACATGATTTTTTAACTATTGCAAACCTTCTTTTTCTCTTCAATCTGTATTTTTTTTTACTAACTCCATTTATTCCTCAATAGGCACCTCAAAGAGCCATGCAATTATTACCAGTAAGAAGCAACTGGCATTTGAAAAGAAGCTGGTCTTAAGTGAAAAGTGAAGGCTGCCATCACTGATTATAATTTTTTTTTTAAATGCTACTTGTCTGGCTGTCATGCTAATCCACTGGCTTCAAAACGTTGAGTCAGGAGCCTGTAAAAAAAAAAAAATGCAAATGAAGAGTTCTGACTTTTCTCTGACTTTGCTGATCTGTAGATCATCTTTGAATACTCCTGTGAGCATGTGAAAAATGGCAGCCAGAAGTGCCCTTAAGGTTCTTGCATAGTGATCTGTGCAGCTAAAGCAGTCTGTCTAAAGCACCCAGCTCCTAGGATGCAGTGGTGCTTGCTTAATGGCTGTCCACAGTTTCAGAGGTCTCCCCCAGCTCTTCTTTTATTGGGCTTTAGACAAATCTATCTTTGTCCCATAGGACACTCAAACATACTCACAGCCGCAATAAAATTCTAGAGTTTGTTTACAATTTTCTCCTAGCTGCTGGTTTTCTAGTAGAAGTTATTAATCACTTCAACATGTAAAAGAAGGTGTTGCTTAAAGTGGTTACCTGTAGGTGCTTAAAGTGCTTAAAGTGGTTACCTGTAGGTGCTTGAAGTGGTTACCTGTAGGTGTTTGAAGTGGTTACCTAGACCTACACGGTCTAGGAGATATTTGCAAATAACCGTACGGCAATTTTCTTCTGCGCATGCGCCGGAGTTAGAAAGGGCACGCTGTGACATCACTCCCGCATGCGCGGGAGTGACATCACACGACTTCGGCCAGTCACAGAGCCAGAGTTTGCAGCCCCGGAAGGAAGAGGGGTGAAGAATGGACGCTCGCTGCTAGCGAGGAAGACGGGCACATTGCGGGCTTCTCCTACAAGTAAGTGTCACATAATGGGCTACTATGCGATGCATAGTAGCCCATTATGCTTTACCATTGCAGGGAAACAAAGAGGAAGTAAAAACCATCAGGGTTTACTTCCTCTTTAACCACCTAACCCCCCACTAGCCACGTACCCCAGGTTTACCTATCCCTCCCGGGTGCCTGGGAAGTTTATGCCAGGTGTCAAGATGGAGAGCAGCAGGAGACCAGTGAATGTCCCTTCGTTGATTTCCCCTGTGAAGTATTATTCCTACAAAATGTTCAGCTCTGAGCACTTCCAAATTAAAACTGTCAAATCCTGGAGGCTCTGGTTGGGGAAGCAGCTCTTTGGCTAGGTAGAATGCAAGGGTTACATTAAGAGGGTGTAATAGACCTCTGATGTTGCCTAAGAGGACCTGTCACCTGCACAATGCTATCACATTGTGATACAAATAAAGTTAAGTAAAAAAAAAGTAAAAAAATAGAAAACCCCCCAAAAATCTTAAAATTTCCCTGCCCCCATGTATGCGCACATATGAACACATCAGTGTGCTTTTGTATGAAAGTGACAATATTAGGTATAATCCTGGAGTGAGACCATTACGTTTAAGGTCATCATTCATGGTTAACTCTAGATTGATGTAAAGGCTTTTTAAAGTGTTGCATATGGACAGTTTCATGGCACACCCAATTTTGTGGTTTGACATATTTGGTATCTATTTACTGGACACACTCTCATCTTTTATAGTTTACCAAAAAATTGGGGATTATATTGTGTTTGTATACACTAAAATGAATCTGAGTGTATGGTTTACTGAAAATTTGATAAACTGTAGCACAAATGAGACAAAACTAATTGAAACCTACTTCCTACCACCATTTTATTATATAGGGTCTATGTGTTCAGAAAACACACACAGTTTTTTGGTTTTAAGTTTGTTTTCAAATATAAAATGTGCATTTTAGTATGTGTACGCACAAAAAAATGGTTCTGGCTTAACATTTTAACAAGACCAACTGAATAGCAACATGTTTCATAAAATTAAGGTCCAGCAGGGCAAAAGTCATCGAATTGGTATGAATTTGGCAACAATCAGGGACATGTCTGGCAAGGGTACTGTGGGAAGAAAGGTTGAGAGCCTAAATCCCACACATAGAAACCAAATATGGAAACAGGATGTATGAATCCACAGAGATAGCGCAGACCTTTAGGTCTATAAGGTGCTGTACAATAATTCTCGCTTAAACACTCCTGACCTTTGACTAAACAGGCCGGACAAGAGCTTACAATATCTTCAGTCCTCAGATATGTCCCAACTAACCTGCTAGTCTAAGCATTGAAGAGACTATTTCTTATGTGGAAGTTAGATCAGCACTTAAAGACTTGAAAGCCTTCCATATTGCAAGGACTTTCACCAAATCCTGATCTCAGAATTCCTGAAGCTTATAATTCTCTCCTTGATGAGGGATACTTTTTCACTGACTCAATGCGAGCCAACATAACAATAGTTCCTAAACAGGGAAATTAACCCTCAGAATGCCCTTCTAACCCCCAGATCAACCTCCTCAATGTCGATTTCAGGATTTTCACAAACATTTTGGCTAATAGACTATTGCCACTCCTTCAAAACATTATCCAGTTAGACCAAGTGGGCTTTATGCCATGTCAACGGGCCAAAGGTAATACTGTAAAAGCATTGACCCTCTACTTCTGGCTAAACAATGGCACCAGACTGGATTGCCCTCTGTCAACCTTAATTTTTATCCTCATTCTAGAGCCCCTCCTGTGCTTAATCCCGATTTCAACAGGATCCATACATCCTATACCTCCCATAATGAGGTGGGTTTCACTGATGACCTGCTGTTTTTCAGTACACGGCCCAAAATCACAAAAATCCCATTTAATTTCTTGCGTGCACTATAAAATAATGGCCAGCTTTCCAATTTTAAAGTAAACCTTTCAAAACAGGAAGCTCTGAACATTTCTGTGCCAACCAGACTCCAGAGATACCTAGAGCAAAGATTTACACTTAATAGAGCTTCAAATCACTAAGTCTTTGTCCTACATATTCCCTTGTTTCTCTCCATCATCAAGAAAAAACGTAAAATATGGGATAACAAAGTATTCTTTTGGTTTTGGGAGCAACAACATATTAAAATAAATGTCCTCCCACACCTTTTTTACTTACTCCAATCTCTACTGGTTTAATTTCCCATTGCATTCCTTAAAAGTGTTTTACACCATTTTTAAAACTTCCTCAGGACCAACAGACCTGTAATCAAGCTAAACCTAACTTACTGTGAGGCATTTGTTTCCCAAACCCCATTCTCCACCACAGAGCTGTACATATGATTAGGGTTCTAGATTGTTGTAAACATTCCTCCACTACTGCTAAACTATGCTTTAAGTTATTGCACACAATGAGATATTGTTGACAAAAGCCTTACAGATCTCAGTATTCTACCCCTACCCTTCTTTCCACCTGATAGTTCTGACCCAAGGTTTAGCTCCCTCATGGCCACTAACTGGCTTAGGATAAACCACTTCCTATCCTCTTGAAGTTGGAAGACAAGACAAGAGATATAGACTTCACTTTACAGGACCCATTATCCCCCCCCCCCCCCCCACACACACACACATACTTTGAAAGAAGTTCCAAAGTATTTTTTCTCTCCTTATCTAAACCTCAGAAGATAGCAAACACTATTGCCCTTTAGGTCTGGATACTTCTCCCCAGGTCATGTCCTGTCCCTCTCTTATCTCTTGCTGAATCTGCACCCAATCAACTACTCTCCACTTGGGTCCTTATTCTCAGCTATCCAACATGATCCCTTTCTTTACTACACTCACAAATATTTTATATTGAATAGGATACAAGAATCAGGCTTCAACATTTTATCTGGGTGGTAAAATATTCCCTCAAAGACACACAGGGTCTTTCTGTAATGATCACCTTTATATCGGCATTGAAACCAGACATATTTTCTAGGAATGTCTAGTGTTTAGTCCCTTTTGGGGCAGGGTTCAAGACCTAATTTAAAAACATACAGATATTGACCTAGGCAAAAATACTGCAGCCTAAGTATTGCATCTAAACCACTTCTCTAGATGTTGATACAGGCATTCCTTTTTAATTCACTTTATTAATGTGGTCAGGGCATGCAATGGAAGCAAACTCCCCATCCCACCCTGGTCCTGTGGGGTTTAAAAATCCAGGAAATATATGTCATGGAGGATCTAACCTTCACACTCCAAATAACAAGGAGAAAAGTTAAGGTAAACATGGTTCTATTGAGTGAATTTTACTTGTTCCCAAGAGTAAAAATCTCTCCTCTCTTCCCATTGCCACAGTGACATTTCTCATCGCACAAGTGAAAATACTCCAGCAAGAAAAGGGCCATCATGCTCACTCTGGTAGCTGTAACAATTTTCTCAAAATCTATTCCCCTAACTCAAATCACCCACAGCCTCTACCTAATCCTCTCATGTAATCCTCTCTGTGATTCCTGCCTATTCCATTCCCTGTCCCAAGCCTAGTTACCCTCTATACCTTTCCACTATAATAAAAAAAATGGCTAAGGCAATAATGCACACCTGTCAGGAACCACAATCCAGACCGAGACAGAAATTTCTGTGAAAATCACACCTTTAATGAAATGGCAAATATAACACAGTACAGGAACATTGTCAAAAAACAGAAGCCAGGGTTTGGATGCCAGAGCAGGTAATCAGGTGAGCCTGAAACGGGAAACCAGAATTCAGCATAGTCAGGAGCAAAAGTCACGACCGGAATTGGAAGAGATGTCAGCCAGGCCAAGTCAACACAGGAGCACAGGAACAAAGCTCTTAGAGAATCATAGACCACACAAGGGCAAGAAGAAATTGAGCTAAGCTGCTTAAATAGAAAAAAGCGTCTGGCTGTAGGCTGGATTCATGAAGCAGGTTAATAGTAACCAGGTTACTCACTGTGGTAACAACAAGTGAATGGTAATTAACTGACAGCTGAGCAGCTTCTGAGTACTGAACGAAAAGAGCTACTCGTTAAGTAACAGAAGCCCAGCCTTGACAATACCCCCTCCTCAATGACCCCTTCCCCTCGGGGGCCGCCGGCTTGAAGGGAATATGTATATGTGCAGGAGCATGTATGTCCGAAGAGGAGACCCAAGAGCATTCCTCTGGACCAAAACCCATCCAGTAACCTTGATAATGTATGCATCCAAGAAACCTATGGGAGTCAATGATAGATTGTATCTCATATTCCTCATGGTTCTCAAACTAGACCGGGTAATGGCCTGGTACCGAGGTGGTATAGCGGTTACATACCAAAGGTTTTATTAAGGAAACATGGAATATGTTGGAAATGCGCTTGTTGGAAGGAAGATCTAATGCATAGGCCACTGAGTTAACCTTATGGAGTATGCAGAAAGGCCCAATATACCAAGACACCAATTTTAGTGAGGGAACACAGAGTTGGAGTGTCAGGAAAGGTTCCCTCTGCTGGTAATATCGATAATTTGGCGTGCAGTACTGAGGTCCACCAGCAGGTGTCTCCTGGCAGTTTGGAGCTGTCAGAAGAGCTTTTCCTTGCTGGTATTATGTCATCTTTGGGTCGCAGTACTGGTGTCCACCAGCAGAGGGATTATGGCAGTGTGGAGCAGGTATTACCTTCTGCAATCAGGCATCACCTGACTTTGATAGCAGCTATAGTATAAATACCCGGGAAGTGCACAAACACCTTGCCCTGGTATTGTCCTTGTGTCCTGACCTGCAGCCTGTTTACCTGTTATCCTGATCCTGAACCCTGAACCCTGAACCCTGATTCCAGATTTCTGATCCCTGTATCCTGTATCCTGAACCTGTTGTATCTGTTCCTGTATCCATGGATCCTTGCCCTGCAGCCTGATCGCTCCATCTTATTCCCTGTCTGTTTAATCCTGGCCCCCATCTACTGATCTCCTGTTTATGACCCTGGCCTGGCTTGACTACGATTCTGGTAATCCCTTTTGCTACATATGCTGGTTGGTTTATTATCACTGTTTGGTTTGTTCACTCAGTTTGTATTGGTGGTGTGTTCACATTTATATGCATTTACTTTAATAAACTTACTTTCACCTAATTATGTGTGGTTCACTCTGTCGCAGTCTCACAGTTCTGGTCACATCTGGCTTATGACATGGAGGTTATGAGAAGACAGCCAGACCCTTTCCCCAACTTGGCAGGAGAGCACAGGTGGGCATCTGTGGTAAGCAAGGAGTTTGTACCTCTCCCTGGAGCATTGCAAGGATTTTTGGACCTACACCCAAGTGGAATGGAGTTCCTGAAGATGTTCCTCTAATGCAGGAATTCCTTATAGAACGAATGTATCAGGCAACACGGATGGCTGGAACCCATAGTTCGCTATAAACAAAGATAATCAGGAGGCAGCATTGATGGCGCTATTATGAGCAAACTCGGCCCAAGGTAACAGGTCCGACCAGTTGTTATGGTTCAGAAATATAGCAATGTAGGAACTGCTCCAAGGCTTGGTTAGCCTGTTCTGCGGTCCCATTGGACTGCGGGTGATATGCCAAGGAGAAGAAAAGCCAGAAACCCAACTGTGCGTAAATGGGCCACCAAAACCTGGACACAAACTAGCTATCCCTGTCTGGGATGATAATTGTAGGTAACCCATGTAACCAAAAGACCTCTCGAGCAAAAACTGATGTCAGTTCTTTGGACATAGGCCTCTTCTTTAGTGGAATACAATGTGACATTTTCAAAAACTGGTTAACCACCATGAAAATAACTGTGTTGCCCTGGGAATTAGGTAAATCCACAATAAAATCGATATACAAGTGGGTCCAAGGCCTCTCTCCACGGGGTATGGGTTCTAGGAGGCCCGCTTGAAGGTGTTCTGGTGTTTTATTCTGGGCACACATGGGACAAGCGGCTATAAAAGTGGTTACATCAGCGCAGAGACTGGGCCACCATAATTGTTGTGACATAGACCATATGAGTTTATACTTCCCTGGGTGCCCAGCTGCTTTAGGAGAACGGTAGGTCTGGAGAAAAGCAGTGCGCAGATTTTCAGGGACAAAGCAGCGACCATGAGGTTTTGCAGGAGGGGAGACCAAAATTCTCTCACCCAAAGGTGAAGTGAGACTAGGGAGAATAGTGGCCAAAATGTGGTCTGGAGGTATCACAAGAGTAGGAACAGACTCCATTTTGGAAGAATAGGATAACTGCCGCGATAATGGGTCTGCTCTTATATCCTTCATACCGGGTAAGGATGTAAATGAAGCTTTAAAGAAAATGGGCCCACCGAGCCCTTCTAGGAGATGAGCGTTTAGCCTCAGACAAAAAATGTGAGATTTTTATTGTCAGTCAAAATGAGGACCGGCACAGAAGTACCCTCAAAGAAATGCCTCCGTTCCTTAAGAGCTAAAATGATGGCTAATAATTCTATGTCCACAATTTCATAACTGCATTCTGCTTGAGACACGTTTTTGGAAAATTAGCCACAAGAAGGAATAAAGCTCTTAGAGGTAGGATGTTAAGACAGGAGAGCGCCTACTCCAGTCTCAGATGCATCAACTTCAAGAATGATGGGTAACGTCAGATCAGGATGTGCCAGCAATGGGGCTGCAGAAAAAGCGGCCTTGAGGGATTCAAAGGCTTTAATGGAATCTAAAGGACCAATTCTGTGGGTTGCCTTCTTTTTTGGTTATATCCATCAGGGGTTTAACCAGAGAAGAGAAATTATGAATACATTGCCGATAATTGGCAAAGTCAAGAAAACGTTGTAGAGGACATAGACCTATGGCTCGAGGCCACTGTAAGACTGTATATAGTTTCTCTGGGTCCATCAAAAACCTGGCAACAGATATGACATAACCCAAAAATGTAACCCGTTCATGATGAAACCCACACTTTTCCAACTTGCAATACAGGTTGTTTTCTCTCAACCTCTGTAGCACATGGGAGATGTCTGTGTGGTGGTTCTCTAGGGATTTAGAATATATATGAGAATATCATCGAGGAAAACCACCACACATTGGTGCAGCATATCTTGCAGGACATCGTTAATAAATTCCTAGAAAACTGCAGGAGCATTCCAGAGACCGAAGGGCATTACGAGGTGTTCGTAGTGTCTGCTCCTAGTATTAAATGCAGTTTTCCATTCGTGGCCCTCTTTAATCCTCACGAGATTGTATGCCCCACTTAAATCGAGCATAGTGAAGACCATGGCTCACTTGAGGTGGTGAAAAAATTCTGTTATCAAGCATTTTTAAAAGTAATGTGATTGAGAACCCTATAATCTATACAGTATCTAAGTATCTAAAGTTCACCAGTCTTCTTTTTCATGAAGAAAAAGCCAGCTCCGGCAGGAGACGAGGATTTGTAGAAGAACCCCCAGGATAGTGAATCCGCAACATACTTCCTCATAGCCTTATGCTTTATTACAGGCAGAGGGTAAACCCGGCCAGGAGGAGGAATGGCACCAGGTTGAAGGTCAATTGTGCTGTCATAAGGCCAATGTGGTGGTAAAATACCAGTCTGACCTTTGTCAAAGCATCACAGAATTCATGGTACTCTTCTGGCAAGGAAGAGACTGAAGACATGCACATTACCTTAATCATTTTCTGAAAACATGTATTAGTGCATTGTGGTGACCATGACAGAACCTCTGCACTTTGCCAATAAAAAAAAGAGGGATTTGCCAAGTATAAGCAATGACAACCGAGTAATGAGGTGAGGAAATGACTTGGAATTAGATTATCTCATGATAAAGAGCCTCTACAGCCATAGTCAACAGCGTGGTTTCATGGGTCACATGGGCAGGCTGTAGAGGTCTCCCATCAATAGCCTCAATGGCAAGCGTGGAGGCATGAGTCTGCAGTGGAATAGAGTGCTTTGACACAAAGGCACTATCTATGAACAAGCCTGCAGCCCCAGAATCGATTAGTGCCTGGGTATCCATGGAAAACTCAGACCAGGAAAGGGTAACCGTAACTAGAGGCTTATCTTTCAGGATAACTGGGGACGCAAAGACCCCACCTAAGGTCTGTCCCCTACAGGACCTCAGGTGCGGGCGTTTACCAGACAGGTTGGCCAAGACTTCAATAAGTCACCTGCTTGGCCACAGTAAAGGCACAATCTCTCCCTTTTTCTAAAGGCCGTCTTTACTGTATAGAGATGTATGAAGCCCAGCTGCATGGGTTCCACTTTACTAGAGGCCTTGGCCCAGGAGATGTGGGAGGTGAGGGAGGCATGGGTGGGAATGCAAAGCTTGGAGTCAAACGTACAGGAGGCCTCCGCAAGCACTCCCTAAAGGAAGGTCTCTCTCAGAGTCTGGTATCATCAAGAATGGCAAACGAGATCAACTCCTCAAGACCCCCAGGTATATCTCAAGCTGCAATCTCATCTTTAAAGTGGTTGTAAACCCACTTTTTGGACTGCTACCTATAGGTAAGCCTAGACTAAGGCTTACCTATAGGTAGTGGAAATAGCTCCTAAACGATATTTCACTTGTAGCCTGCTGAGAATTCCAACGGCGCATGCGTGGGTAGGAAACAAAGTGGTGTTTCTTCCCTAGCCTGTGCAGTTAATCGCGGCTCCCATGCGAATGCGCGGGAGTAACGTGAGTAACGTCACGCGGCTCAGGCGAATCACAGAGCCGGAGTCCGTGGCCCGGAGGAAGAGGAGCCAGAAGATGGACGCTGCCTACACAGGGGACATCGCTGGATTGTTTTGCAGGTAAGTGGCACATAATGGGCTAGTATGTGATACATACTAGCCCATTATGCTTTTTATTTGCAGGCTTTGCAGCGAGCAAAAGAGGAAGTAAAACCCATCAGGGTTTACTTCCTCTTTAATGTTATCAGAGAGGCAATGTGAAAATGCAGCCACAAAAGCCTCTTTGTTCCAACCAACCTTTGCTGCCAGAGTATGGAATTTAATAGTGTAGTCGGTAACAGTTCTCCTACTCTGTTTAATGGACATGAGGCTTTTGGCAGCAGAGAAGGAGCGAGCGTGAATATCAAATACCCTTTTAAGGGAGGCCACAAACTCAAGGGAAAGAAATAATGAAACCTAATTTGCTTCGGTCAGTAGAGAACGTCTGGGGCAACATCTAAAAATATATTCCAACCTAATTGAGAAACCCTCTGCAGTGAGCTGGATCGCCCCCCCAAAATGCTGGGGAAGCAGGGCAGAACCAGTCATACCTCTTACAGTGGTAGTGTTAGAGGCATAAAACAAAAAGACTTCTAAAGCGCTAAAACTGGCAGTCATCGGAAACTTTTGTCATGTCATAACAATTGTGCAAGGAATAGCTGGACACCAGTGCAGCTGTAAACTTCTGGAAGAAACGTAGACAACAAAAATAAACAAAAATGCAGCGCTTAATGGGACCAGTAGTAAAGAACTATTGCTGATGGTATAATCAATAAAGTTCATTTATTGGATGCATGCTGAGATTTAAAATTAAAAACAACTGTCAATGAAAAAATTAGATAATAAAATTAGAATTCATAAGCACAACTCATTATCATGATTGAAGTAATCCGAAAATTTGTATATACGATATGACCATGACTTCCAGGTGACAAGGGGTTAATGTCAGCAAGTGTGCTCCAAGCTCCGATCCTGATTAGCAAACCCAATGGATTAATGTGCAGGAAACAAATAGAGGTGGAGATCAATAGCTAAGCAGCTTCTGAGCACTGAAGGAAAAGAGCTACTTGTTAAAGCGGTGTTCCAGCCGCAATTTTTTTTTTTTTAAAGTCAGCAGCTACAAACAATGTAGCTGCTGACTTTTAATAAGGACACTTACCTGTCCAGGGAGCCTGCGATGTCGCCCCCCCCCCCCCAAGCCAATCCGTCCACCAGATTGGGTGCCGGCGCTGCCATCCTAACTAAGGGAAACGGGCAGTGGAGCCTTGCGGCCCCACTGCCCGTTTCCTACTGCGAATGCCCGAGTCGTGCGGCGCTTTGTGAATGGGCGGCTTTCTTCTTGGACACACACAGATCCCAGAAGACAGTGTGCCCCATTTCCCAGGAGGCAACGCCAGGGATGAAGAGAAGGAACAGGCAGATTAGGACGACTGCCTAGCAACAGCCATTTCTGGTAAGTAAAAATATTTTTTTTTCAAATGTTTTTTAATATATTTTAAATAGACTGTTAATGTAAAACATTTTTTTAGGGTGGGCCTCTGCTTTAAGTAGCAGAAGCCCAGCCCTGACAACACCATTGAGCTGCAGTGACTGCAGTGACAAAAAAGCACACACTTTACTGGCTAGAAATACAGGGTCCCAGAAGATTGCTAAGCCATTCAGGACACACATCGCGACTCGCATATGCGCAGTGCGCACCCGGCTGTGAAGCTGCAAGCTGTCACAGCAAGGTGCCCACAGTAGTGATGTCAGTGCTGGGGAGAGGCGGGGGAGAGAACCAAGGCTTCGGGTGACCGCATTGCTGGACCCTGGGACAGGTAAGTGGGTGTTTATTAAAAGTCCACAGCTACACTTTTTGTAGCTGCTGACTTTTATTAAATACAAAAATGGCTGCAACTCTGCTTTAAGGTCCTGGAGTGGCCTAGCTAGTCTCCAGACCTTAATCCCATAGAAAATATGTGGAGGGAGCTGATGGTTCGAGTTACTAAACGTCAACCTCAAAACCTTAAAGACTTGGGCAGGATCTGCAAAGAGGAGTGGGACAAATTCACTCCTGAGATGTGTGCGAACTTGGTGGCCAACTACAAGAAACGTCTGACCTCTGTGATTGCCATCAAGTGTTTTGCCACCAAGTACTAAGTCATGTTTTATAAAGAGGTCAAATACTTATTTCACTCATTAAAATGCAAATCAATTTATAATTTTAAAGAAATGCGTTTTTTTTTTTTTGTTGTTTGTTACTCTGTCTCTCAATGTTAAAATAAACCTACCATTAAAATTATAGACTGATCATTTCTTTGTGAGTGGGCAAACGTACAAAATCAGCAACCTCTATCTCCTAGAATCTTTATCTTAGTTTATATGATGTTTGCATTTCTGCCAGGCATATGGTTCTAAGAGAAAACCCTAGTTTTTGCTACAACGTATATGTATGAATATAAATTGTATATTACAATGTTGTCTCTACTTGTCTTTGCTATAAATAAAGAATTTCGTTTTAAAAAGATGGCTCTAGCAGCAAAAGGGATAAAGCTGAAATCTGGACTAAACAAAGTCTGTCGAAATACAAGAGCCATATTCTTACCTTAATCTTCATGGCCCTTCTGTACTTATTGCAGATCTGTGTGGTAATCCAACATGAAGCAACTAATGCACTTTGCTTCTGTACAGGAGCTTTCAATAAAGACCTGCCGCTGCTGTTCTTACTCCTTGTGAAATGTGTATGGTCTCATATCAGACAACCTGTAGCTTTCTATAGGCAACCTGTAGTGGGTTGATGTGCTTGGTCACAACCACATCTCAGTTCTCTGCCCAGTGATGATATAACCACTACAATGACAAGGTAATATCTTGGTCTGCAAAGTATTTGATGCACAAAGCAGATTTATATCCTTTGTGGCCATTGTAGAATGTATTTAAAGCGGGATTCCACCCTAAAGTGGAACTTCCGCTCATTGGAACCCTCCCCCCCCTCCGGTGTCACATTTGGCACCTTTCAGGGGAGGGGGGTGCAGATACCTGTCTAAGACAGGTATTTACACCCACTTCCGGGCATAAACTCCCACGGGAGTTTACGCCACTTCCTGTCCCGGCGCGCTGTCTGCTGGGACACACACGGGTCCCAGCAGACAGTGCGGACGATTCTCATGGCGCTGCAGTAGGGAACCGGGAAGTGAAGCCGCAACGCTTCACTTCCTGATTCCCTCACCAAGAATGGCGCCGGCAGCAGCAGAGAGCCGAGCGATTGATCGGCCTCTGCTGCCGACATCGCTGGAACCTGTGGCAGGTAAGTGTCCATTTATTAAAAGTCAGCAGCTGCAGTATTTGTAGCTGCTGACTTAAAAAAAAAAATCAGGTACAGTCCCTCTTTAAATAAAGATTTTTGCATCCATAGTTCAGCTTTAAAGTAAATTTTAAAAGTGGTAAATTAATTGGGCTGTAACAACAGCCAGGCAGCTAGCATCAGAGTATGCACAAAAAAAAAAAAAAAAAAAAAAACACAAGTTTAATGGAAATACCAAAAAAGTGATTACACTTAATAAAAAACAACCATGATTCAAGTGTTTAAGCAAGTTAGTAACCAGTAAGATTTAACAGATAAATTAAAAAAATCCCTACCTCTATCCTTATGGCAGCAAACAGAGGGAAAGCAATTACACTGACCATATTACATATTACACTGACCACTGACAGAAGACCCAATTAGAAAGCCTGGAGAAAAATAAATATTTGCCACTGAGCCCTTTTGGGGCAAAGCTCCTTTAATAGTTAGATAAAGGGGTTGGATCCAGAAATGTGTTGTTGACAGATTTTCTTCTCCAGGCTGTTAGGTTGAGCTCTCCTTATTTTAATTTTTTTCCATTAGGAGTTTTATTTTCTGTGGCGTCTCCCTTAAATTGAGTTTAAAGTCCAGATTGAAACTGCACTCTCACAGTACTGAAACAAATGCCATTGATGGTGCTGTTTCAGAGCCAAATGCAAAGATGCGAAGTCACCAGATCTCCAAATAAATGAATTTCACGTGTTTCACATAAGAAGTGCATTATGTGATGCTGTCTTCACAATAAATATGTGAAACACATTTATTTGGAGGGCTGGTGACTTTGCTTGCTTCCTAAAATGCACCCTGGTAATAAGGAGGTGGAGGAGTTTCCTATCTGCACTGATGGGACCGTGACATCTATCTGGGTCCCAGCCTACTTATATTCTTGAATCAAAGTTGTTTTTTCGTAAAGTGCAATTGCTTGTTTTTGTATATTTCTAATTTTTTAAAAAGTTATTTTCTGGCAATCCGGGGCTCTCTGTGTTTTCCTATAGCTTTTTGCAATATGGATTACAAATATGTTTGGATCCCGCAAGGATGAGCCGGACTACTAATGTTACAAGCAAGTGTGTTCTCTGGAAGAGCAAGCATTTTCAGAAAGAGGTCAGTAGTGGACAGCGTTGCCAACCTACCAGATTGAAATTTACTGGCACGGCACCCAAAATTTACTGGCACCACCACGTTTTTACTGGCATTTCACAAAAGTTACAAAACTACATTTTTAGGTGCAAATTTAAGTATTTAGGCTACAAACAAGTACACTAGGCAAATAGCAATGTGATTTAAGGTAGATATTAAGGTAAAAAAACATATTTGTTATTTTCGACATAATAAGGGCGAATTATCTAGTTCAATCACCTCCTGCCTCCATCACCATCGCCCCCTTCCTGCATCACCCCCTGACTCCATCCTACTCTGCCACCAACACCCCCTACCTCCATCGCCCCCTGCCACCACCCCCCTCTGCCACCATCACACCCTGCCTCCATCCCCCTCTGCCACCATCGCCCCCTGCCACCAACACCCCCTTCCTCCATCACCCCCTGCAACCACCCCCCTCTGCCACCATCATACCCTGCCTCTATCCCCCTCTGCCACATCACACCCTGTCTCCACCCCCCCTCTAACACCACCCACCTCTGCCACCTTCTGCTCTGCGACCATCCCCCTCTGCCTCCGTCCCCCTATGCCAGACTGCCACCATCCCCCTCTGCCAGACTGCCTCCACCCCCCTCTGCCACCATCCCCCTTCTGCCAGACTGCCTCTATCCCCCTCTGCCACCATCTGCCCGGCCACCATCCCCTTCTGCCAGACTGCCTCTATCCTCCTCTGCCACCATCGCCCCCTGCCACCAACACCCTCTTCCTCCATTGCCCTCTGCGACCACCCCCTCTGCCACCATCATACCCTACCTCCATCCCCCTCTGCCACCTTCTGCCCTGCGACCATCCCCCTCTGCCTCCATCCCCCTCTGCAACCTTCTGCCCTGCGACCATCCCCCTCTGCCTCCATCCCCCTCTGACAGACTGCCACCATCCCCCTCTGCCACCATCTGCCCTGCCACCACCCCCTTTGCCAGACTGCCTCCATCTGCCCTGCCACCATCCCCCTCTTCCAGACTGCCTCCATCCCCCCTCTGCCACCATCTGCCCTGCCACCATCCCCCTTCTGCCAGACTGCTTCTATCCTCTTCTGCCACCATCCCCTTCTGCCAGACTGCCTCTATCCCCCTCTGCCACCATCTGCCCTGCCACCATGACCATCCCCTTCTGCCAGACTGCCTCCATCACCTGCTGTCACCGGCGGCTGGGCTGTGTCACTCCGTCCCCGACTCCCCCCTGGCCGGTTCCTGTGGACTCTGAATTGCCTGGCCCTTGATGCAGGTCTCCTCCATTCTGCCGCCGCGTGCTGCTTAGCCACCGCCCAGGCTCCGACTCGAGTCCTCCTGCTGCTGCTCCAGCCTCCAGTCCGTGACCATGTTACATACTTTTTGAATGCTGGCACGCCTGGCGGGACATGCTAATACGTCACGCATGACGTGCCTCGCCAGCGCCGCACAGCCTCTGTGAGATCGGCCCCTCGCCGGCCGAATACAGGATCCGATCTGCTCGGCAAGCTCCGGAACTGCGCATGCGCAGTTCCAAGCCGGCCCGATCACGGCTATTTTTACTGGCACGTTCCCGCTACTATGGGCATTTACGGGCGGCGAAAAAAGTGCCCCTTTTTACGGGCTGCCCGTAAAACTACGGGCGGTTGGCAACACTGGTAGTGGAAGCCCCCATGCTTGTTTCAAGACAAGTTTACTTTAAAACTGAACTCCAGGCAGATACATAAAAACACCAATTTATGCAGTTATGTACAGTAGTCATTACAAATGGTTGTTAGATATGCCTAGTTTAAGTAGTTCAACTTGAATTTATATCAGTATTTGTAATCCCCTCAGTGGTAGAACTCTGGGGGATGGTGAGGGTCAGCACTAGGAGTTTCAATAGTAAAAAAATAGCAAATTACATTAAGTAATGAAAACACTGTATACGATAATGAAAACACTTTACCTTATACTGTCCTATCTCTATAATAATCTTCTTGGTTCCCACACAGACAAACACAAGGTCACCAAACCCAGACTTTTATATCAGACGTTGCTATCAACACACCCACACAAAGTTACACATTAGGGCAATGTTAACACTGGAGAGAAAAAGTATAATGTTTCTTCTCTATAGCATACAGAGGAAACAATGTTATGTAGAAAGCACATGTGCCAGTGACCCAGCAACACAAAAAACTTGCAAGCTTAATTTTTTTTTAACATGTTGTGATGGGTGCAGAAAGTTGACCCCTGGCTGCAGCATATACGTAGGGCAAGGCTAGCTCTGGAAAAAATAATAGCAGTTCATACACGCTTTTTATACATCTTTCTTCTATATTCATAAATGTTCAAATGGTAAAAAAAATATGCATGTTACATTGTTTTTGCATGATATAGTCATGCTTTTATTGGTGTGTCTAAGGTTAAAGTGTACATAAAGAATTTTTTTGGGGAAAGGGTAGGGACTTTTTAAAACCCTTCCCAGTAATGCAAAAGTAAGTTAGGGGAGACCTCTACAAAGTAAGGAGAGTTTTCCCTCCTAGGCTATTGTCACCAAAAAAGATGTTTAAGTTAGAAAAAAAACTTTTAGGAGGGAAGTTTAAGGAAAAAAAACTTACATTTAAATGCCCATGAATGCAGCCATATCAGTGTCCATCTGCAGCCTTGCCCATCTACTTGTAACTGGTAACAATTTATAAACAATTCATGAATTTGGATTTACTGTCATTTTCTCTCTCTTTTACGATGATCACCAGGATATATAGGGTAAGTGAGCAGGGGTCCTAATCCTCCCTTACTCTCTCCAAAACAAGTAATGATAAAGTATTACCTTTCATTGAGGGGACCAAGGTGGAAACGTATTTATTTTATTTATTATAGGTATGTATATAGAGCTGACAATTTAAACAACGGTTACTGTACATTCACATCAGCCCCTGCACTCTAAGGTCCCTATTTTCCATACATACTGTATATTTACACATACACATACTAGGGGCAATTTGGACAGGAGCCAGTTAACCTACCAACAAGTGTTTGGAGTGTGGGAGAAAACCCAAGCAAATATAAGGAGAACAAGCAAACTTCATGCAGATAGTGATAGGTTTAAAATGGGAGCTCCAGGTCTGTAAGGCAGACGTACCAACTACTAAGCCACTGTGTAACTTTGATTATTGTAATGTGGTGAAGTTTAAAAAAATCCCACAACACAAAATTTCCAAGAATACAGTCTAATGCCTCGTACACACGGTCGGAAATTCCGACCACAAAATCTGTCCGACACTGGTGTTGCATACACACGGTCGGACAAAGTTGGCGGAAAATCCGTTTCATCCTGAACGTGGTGACGTTCGTTGCGTACGACAGGACTACGTAGAGGCTAGTAGCCAATAGCTTTGGTCTTGTAATGTGATCTGAGCATGCGTGGCACTTTGTTTGTCGGAATTCGCTACACACAATCGGAAAAAGTCCGATACGACTTTGTTGTCAGAAAATTTGAGAGCAGGATCTCAAACTTTTTCCGTCGGAAATTCCGACGGAAAAAGTCTGATGGAGCCCACACACGGTCGGAATTTCCGACAACATGGTCCGATAGGACATTTTCCGTCGGAAAATCCGACCGTGTGTACGGGGCATTAGTCAAAATTACAATATCCTAATAAGCTGTCCCGTCATGTCTACCCAACGGTATACAGACCGGGAAAATGAAACAGGAAATTATTATCAAGAAGTAGATGGTTTATTCAGTATGAAAAACATGTGCCTTCTTGTTGGTATTGCACAAATATGACCAGTTATATATTCCAATTATGCTCTTCACTGGAACAATGTTATAGAGCTCTTTAACAACCACAAATCTGTGAGGCTTCCCAAAAACACGAATAAAGTATACTGTAAGTAAATAAGTAAATATACTTTTTTTTTATCCAAGGAAAAGCTTTATTAAACAATAAACCAGTACAACATAGCCAAGCAATACTTTCCAGTACAAGTTTACAAATAGTCAGAGCCAGTAGAGCCAGTAGAACCCTGGTCCACAGCCTACAAGCTATTGGAGCTACAGCTCTTACATATAACCTGTTATCCCGGACCCAGACATATTAAAACATATTCAAGCAACATACAGCATTCAATCTTAATAGCCTGTGCATGACTAGATCAGTCAGAGCAAGACCAGGGACATCCAACTATGGGGCCCATAGTTTTTCATATTTACGTGAACATCCTTGTGTTGGTAAATTTGTTTTTCCATCCGCAAAGTATTGCCCACTACAGTAATCCACTCCTTGACTGTAGGAGGGTTTTCTGTTTTTCAGTGCACCATTATAAGCTTACTTGCCAAGAATAAGGTTCTCACAACTGCCTCTCTAGTGTGATTTCCCCAGTCAAATTCATCCAATATGCTAAGTAGGCAAGATTTGGGATCCAAGTGTAAAGAAACTTGGAAGACCCTGTTCAAAGTGTCCACCACCCCTTTCCAATACATACAGTAAGTAGCTTGGGACACCTCCACAATAAGTGTTGAAGGTCTCTGTGATCCTGCTTGCATCTAGAGCATATTGGAGTAGGCAGCAGGCCCATAACATGCAATCTATGAGGCATGAGGTAGACCCTCAAGAGAATATACAACTGGGTTAACCCCTGCATCACATTTAAGGAACTTGTCACAACTGACTGTAGGGCTTCCTCCCAATGATCACCCCCGAAAGCAGGCCAACATCCCCCTCCCACTTCTCCCGCACTTTAAGAGGGTATTTTTTTCAGAAAAGATTGAAGTAACATAGCGTAGCATTGTGATATAAAACCTTTAGATGTCTCTGCTTCTCTGATCAGTGTGAACAAGGTCATTGGGGACAAAGTCCACTCAAATGATCTACCCTGTGCTATCACTGCAGGACTCAACTGCATACATGTTGGTGGATTAAATTTACCCTACAATTCTTCAAAGGGTGACAGTACTTCATTTACAAAAATTTGGCTTGGATACACATTAAGTAAATATACTTATATACCATATTTATCGGCGTATAACACGCGCCGGCGCATAACTCACACCCCAAGTTTAGGAGGGAATTTTAAGGAAAAAAACTTTTAGGAGGGAAGTTTAAGGAAAAAAAACTTACATTTAAATGCCCATGAATGCAGCCATATCAGTGTCCATCTGCAGCCTTGCCCATCATTGCAGAATGATCAGTGTCCATCTGCAGCCTTGCCCATCATTGCAGAATGACCAGTGTCATTTGCAGCCTTGCCCAGTGTCATTTGCAGCATGATCGTTTAGTAGAAACCGTTTAAAATTACCGCCGCCGAGATAGACAGAGCCTGTGTACTCGGCTGTACTCTGCTCCTCTCGGCTCGTCTCGCAGTCCTACCCAGTCCCGACCCTTGGCCCAGCTCCTATGATGGACATAACACAGGTCCAATGGCGGGACTGGGCTTGACTGTGACCAGAGTCAAGCAGAGCCGAGCCTAGCCGAGTACACAGTACATTCGGCTCTGTCTTTTTCGGCAGAGCTTGCTCTTTTTCGGCTAGTACTGAATATTTACAGGTAATTAGAATACACATAAAATTTTTTTACTTTACTTTTTGTTTTACGATAACATGTTTCTGTAGGAATTAAACAATGACCCATGCAAACTCCTTCTTCCAAAGCATCCTTCCTCTCTACTATCCTAACAAAATGTACCTGGCTGATTCTTTAAATATACAGTGCCTTGCAAAAATATTCACCCCCTTGGCTTTTTACCTAGTTTGTTACATTACAGCCTTTAGTTCAATGTTTTTTTAATCTGAATTATATGTGATGGATCAGAACACAATAGTCTAAGTTGGGGAAGTAAAATTCAAAAAATATATACATAAAACTCGCAGAAAAGCAATTTTGGGACTTTAGATGAGGCGTGGGGAAGCGCCTCCATCCCGGGGTTTGTTATAGAAAAAGGAGGTTGGGACTTTAGAGGAAGTGGCTGGGGTGCGCACAAGAAAATCAATATATATAATAAAAGTATTTATTCGGTCATATGTAGGTAAAGAGAAATATAGTCATTGTATACACAGATATGTACATCTATTAGGCACAGAGTGTATACATAATAATAACATAAACATGTATAAAATCGCATAAATCCAAAATACATGCATGGTTAAATACAAAGTGTATAGAACAATAAAGTAGCCTGTAATAACTCAAATGACATGGACTAGTATCTGTTATATAAAGTCAAAAATTGTATACAAATGGTAAAACCCTATAAAAAGTCGCTGTAGCATCTATTATAGCTCGACGCGTTTCGTGGATGTGTCTCCACTCATCAGGAGCAGATGCGACAAATACCTAAAAAAGGTGAGAAAGTAGTAATGTACCACACTCCATATAGAGGGGAAAAGGCATTTGTTAATGAAAATTTAGTCAAGTATATCTACCAACCAGGGCAGGCACAGCAGGCATTGACAGGCACATGGTGAGGCGGGGGCATGTATATCACCCCCACGGAAGCTGAGGCGGCATATACAGGCAGCATCGGTTGGAATGGAAAGTGCCACAGTGTAAGGGGAAACTCCTTGTGTTGAACAAATTAGGTATGATAACGGCAAGCAAAGTGTCTAAAGTGAAAAGAAAAAATAATAAATAAAAATAAGTATACAGAGCGAGGGAATAGGTGAATCGGTGCAAAATTATAATAAAGGTATGGAGCTAGATATTAATAATGAATATGTATAATAGAGTAATGAAATAGTTTAACTGCAGAGATCATATAACTGCAGAGGTATAGGTAATGTTAGGAAAACAATAGAGTAATCATATGGGGTATATATAGAAATATGGTAGGATTATAAAGAGTACTGGTAATCAAGTATATCGGGTAAAAAATGTATAACGAAAAATGTATAAATTATAAATATCTGGCATAGAGTGAGGTGCATGGATAAATTAATGGTGCTGAGGCTGTAGTAAGGGTGATATGTAATGTTTGTTGGGGTGTGTGTGAAGGCATGTATGAGTGTGGGGAAAGTGGCACTTATCCGATGCTGTAGGTCGTGCAACAACAAGCACAGAGTTGGCTGGTGTGCAGGAACTCCAGAGGGAGACCGACCGTGTGGATAGCCAGCTCCGACTGTGGAGTTGTATGTATATGCCGCCAACACCACGTGTGTGGGCGTATGGGAGAGGGGCGCCAACACCAAGACTGAGTGAACGCTTGGTGAATGGCGCCAAGAAACACACCCCCAGCGTGACCACGCAGATGGTATGAACACCGCGTCAGCGCACTGACGTCAAATATGACGCATTGCGCATGGCATGGGAAACGCGGTGCCGATTCACCAGGGGACCAACGCCCGAGCCTCCCAGACGCTGGAGGTGCGTGGGGAGGAGGGGGAGGAGTCCACACAGGGAATCGCAGCTCCCATGGGTGTGAAGCAAAAGCCCCCAACAACAACATAGTGCTGGTGGCTCAATGACTGCGAAACATTGCCAGAGTCGCGATCGTGGGCTAATACTGAAAATGTCATGGGTGATTAGGGCTACTGAGGAATCTTTATATAATGTGGCTAAAGAAATTGGTTTATATTTAACCACTTCAACACCGCCCGCCGTCATATGACGCCCACAAGGTGGATCTCCCATCCTGGGTGGGCGTCATATGACGTCCTCGGATTCCCGGCCGCTTGGGGGGCGCGCGCCGTGCCCGCGGCATCGCTCGGGACCCGGTGCGAGTGCCCGGCGGCCGTGATGTCCGCCGGGCACCCGCGATTGCCCGTTAAAACAACGGGACCGCAGATCGCCGCCATTACTAGTAAAAAAAAAAAAAAAATAATCAATAAATCTATCCCCTATTTTGTAGACACTATAACTTTTGCGCAAACCGATCAATATACGCTTATTGCGATTTTTTTTACCAAAAATATGTAGAAGAATACGTATCGGCCTAAACTGAGTAAAAAAATAGTTTTTTTTAAAAAAAAATGGGATATTTATTATAGCAAAAAGTAAAAAATATTGTGTTTTTTTTCAAAATTGTCGCTCTTCTTTTGTTTATAGCGCAAAAAATAAAAACCGCAGAGGTGATCAAATACCACCAAAAGAAAGCTCTATTTGTGGGAAAAAAAGGACGTCAATTTTGTTTGGGTGTTACGTCGCACGACCGCGCAATTGTTAGTTAAAGCGACGCAGTGCCGAATCGCAAAAAGTGCTCTGGTAAGGAAGGGTAAAAAATGGCCCGGTGCTGAAGCGGTTAATGACCATATCGGGTGTTCATATCCCTTTAGGTTAGGGCATATGAACATCTACGATTATGGTAGAATATAGCGCATAGGTAGCAGGGGAACACTGCTGGATCAACTACCCAGTCACTTCCATCCCTGAATTCAATTCGCAGAAAAGCAATTTTGGGACTTTAGATGAGGCGTGGGGAAGCGCCTCCATCCCGGGGTTTGTTATAGAAAAAGGAGGTTGGGACTTTAGATGAAGTGGCTGGGGTGCGCACAAGAAAATCAATATATATAATAAAAGTATTTATTCGGTCATATGTAGGAAAAGAGAAATATAGTCATTGTATACACAGATATGTACATCTATTAGGCACAGAGTGTATACATAATAATAACATAAACATGTATAAAATCGCATAAATCCAAAATACATGCATGGTTAAATACAAAGTGTATAGAACAATAAAGTAGCCTGTAATAACTCAAATGACATGGACTGGTATCTGTTATTTAAAGTCAAAAATTGTATACAAATGGTAAAACCCTATAAAAAGTCGCTGTAGCATCTATTATAGCTCGACGCGTTTCGTGGATGTGTCTCCACTCATCAGGAGCAGATGCGACAAATACCTAAAAAAGGTGAGAAAGTAGTAATGTACCACACTCCATATAGAATGGAAAAGGAATTTGTTAATGAAAATTTAGTCAAGTATATCTACCAACCAGGGCAGGCACAGCAGGCATTGACAGGCACATAGTGAGGCGGGGGCATGTATATCACAGCCACTTCATCTAAAGTCCCAACCTCCTTTTTCTATATATACATAAAACTATTTTTCAAAAATAAAAAACTGATAATTGGCATGTGCGTATGTATTCACCCTCTTTGTTATGAAGCCCATAAAAAGCTCTGTTGCAACCAATAACCTTCAGAAGTCACATAATTAGTGAAATTATGTCCACCTGTGTGCAATCTAACCTCAAAATGTATGGAGGAAGGTGCTCTGGTCTGATAAAAACCAAAATTTAACTCAAAGAATCTGTCTTGGGTTTGTCTGGCGCAAACCCAACACATCACATCACCCACAGAACACCATCAGAGTGAAACATGGTGGTGGCAGCATCATGCTGTGGGGATGTTTTTCAGCAGTCAGGACTGGGAAACTGGTCAGAGTTGAGGGAAAGATGGATGGTGCTAAATACAGGGATATTCTTGAGAAAAACTTGTACCACTCTGTGTGTGATTTGAGGCTAGGACAGAGGTTACCTTCCAGCAGGACAATGACCCCAAACACACTGCTAAAGCAACACTTGAGTGGTTTAAGGGGAAACATGTAAATATGTTGGAATGGCCTAGTCAAAGCCCAAACTTCAATCCAATAGAAAATCTGTGGTCAGGCGTAAAGATTGCTGTTCACAAATGCAAACCATCCAACTTGAAGGAACTGGAGCAGTTTTGCAAGGAGGAATGGGCAAAAATCCCAGTGGTAAGATGTGGCAAGCTCATAGAGACTTATCCAAAGCAACTTGGATCTGTGATAGCTGAAAAAGGTGGCTCTACAAATTATTGAATTTAGGGGGGTGAATAGTTATGCACATTGACACATTCTGTTCTTTTGTCCTATTTGTTGTTTGCGACACAATAAAAAAAAAACATCTTCAAAGTTGTGGGGGTGTTCTGTAAAGGAAATGATGCAAATTCTCAAACAATTCTTGTTAATTCCAGGTTGTGAGGCAACAAAACACGAAAAATGGGGGGGGGGGGGTGAGTACTTTTGTAGGGCACTGTAAAAAATATGGATTTCATTTTGGCTCACAGCTTTTAAAAAAGTTTATTTGGCACCAATAATTGGTGTTTTCTATATGAACACCACAAATTTTACCACGTCATACCATTTCTAGGAGAAAGCTATTTGCCCCTGATGTTATTGTTAGAGTATTTATCTTTATAATCACATTTCTCTCTGTGACATCTTAATGCTAACTTACAGGAAAACTGCCAGATGATTGTTAATTTTGTTCAGTCAGTCCTGTGATCTAGCCACCATGTCAGCCAGGCTCTGGATATTCCTCTAGTCTATGCTGCAGTTTACAATACAGTCTGGTCCGGGACTCACCCTAGCCTGCAATTTGTCAACAGAGGAGCAGAGGAACAATGATAAGATCAATCCTAAGGTCTCCCTTCACATGGGTATGTTCAGTGTAATAACTGACAGCATTATGCAAATCAATAGAACCCTGACCAACATACAAAGCTCACTTTCCTTCCCAGGGGACTTGTTAACTTGTTATTTTGTCTAATAATAGTAATAGTTCACTTTATGGACTTTTTAGTTAATTCCTCACTGGATAAAATTGTGTTTTCTTGTTTATATGTGCTTGTTCATCAGGTTAAAGTTTCCTCAGAGGTTTGAATTATTGTTAGGTGTTCAGGTTGAGAGTTGAGTTTAGAGGTTGGGTTCAGGTTAAAACCTATATCAGGTTGAGGCTAAGAGTTGAGTTTAAGAGTGAGATCTAAGGTTAGTTTTGGGGATAGTGTTAAGGCTAAGTGAATATTATCAGTAAGCTGTCCATTATACAAATATTTGTCCCTAAAATTAGATGCCAAAACAGTAAGCTAATACACGAATTGTTTGCATAAAATGTAATAATTGGGTCACATGGTCTTAGGTAAAAGCTATGCAAGAAGAGAAACATACATTCCAACACATCACCACCCTCTGCCTTCTCACAAGTACTTTAATTTAAGGTTAGCATGTAAAACAATTACAGTACAATGATTACAATTACAAGTACAATGTTAGAAATTGCAAATGCAGATTATGGTGCAATGTTGATTTATTTTCCTAATGTCGGTATTTAGGTCACAGTCCCGGCACAAACTTAGCGATAGTTTGTTATATTACAGTTCTCTGTATTAATAATTTTACAGGCACTGATAACTTAAAGTGGAGTTCCACCCACATTTTGAATTTTGCCCCCCCCCCCATTCCTTTATCGCTTTACAATGGCGCTTTGGAATTTTTTTTTCTGTAGTCTATTTACTTTATTTGCACAGGGGGATGCTTCTCTTCCAGTCTACCTTGTCATTTCCAGCAGCGCACTGGCTCCTGTGATATGAGCTTCCTCAATCCCAGGAGTCAATGGGCATCCTCTGCTGGTAGCATTGTGTTATTTCCAAAGAGGAAATTACGCGATGCAAGGCAACAATGAGTGTGCCACACTACTGTATCTATCTGGCTATGGGTAGCCAGCACTCATGTATCACGGAAAGGCGATACCAGTGGGCTTCACATGCGCAAACTGAAGATGGGAGTGTGTTTGGAGGAGACAGCTAAGTCACTTTCCAAAAAAAATAAACATTTATAAAACCTACATTTAATATGAATACCGTTTTGTATTGCATTTGGTCCAAACTTCATGGGGGGAAGGCTTAAAAAAAAAAAAAAAACAGCTGGAATTCTGCTTTAAGGATTCTTCCAGATAGCATGGCCAGATAAATAAACTAGCTACTCACTGAAAGGGACCTGATAAAAGGCAAACTGGAACTGGGAAGAAACTATCACAAGGTACCAGTTGGTTGCAAAGCTAGCACGTACGTTACAAAAGAACATTATACATTTTCCAAAGATCACAAAGATCCTATTCACCAGGATGTGACCCTCAGACATGTAGACATCTTTGCTGCTCCGGTATCTAGAGGAACAGTACAGTTTACCACTTTCCAACACTCCAGAAGTCCAGTAAATCACTTGCAAAATGAAGATATCTGATGCTTCAATTCTCTGCAGCTGTAGGTTTAAAGGATAACTAAAGGTAAAACCCTTTTTTTATTTTTATTTGAATATATGGCGAAAGTGGTGAGAACTTAGAACCACTGCCAGGTTGTTATTGCTGTCTGTTTCCATAAGGTACTGTAGATTCATTCACTCTAATTGCCCTGATTACCAATGTAACCAGGAATAAAAGTGAGGGTAAACCCCACATTTAAAGCTGCCACCAAAACGGGCACAGAGTGGAAATCTTCCTAAGGCAACACTTGTTTCCATGACAGATGCATAATTGGGGATGTCCTTTATAATGGATACATTCACTTACTGGTGAGTCTAAAGGACAGGAAGTGAAAGGAAATCTACCTAATGAGACACATCAGGCAAAATAAAACTGACAACTGTTTTAACCCCTAAACCCCTCCCCCTCAGTTATATATCATTGAAAACACTAATACGATCAATCTTTATGCTCATAAATTGTAGAACCAAAATGATAAGTGTATCAAATTCTGAGCTTCAATGCTGCCATCCCTATTTGGCCAAGAGTCATCCTATGAACCAGACCTTCTAAAATTTGAAAGGACAAATGTGCTTATTATAAGGTTCATTATTTCTTAAGTTTTAAAGTTTTTATTCCATCCAGTTTTTCCTCCAAAATAAGAGCAGCAATTCCCCATTTTTCCACAAACAGGCTCTTACCAAGTCATAAAATGTAAATCACCTCCTACTGCATCAGATATGTAGAGCGATGTCACAGCTCCAAGCCTGTATAAAAACCCATCACCTCTTCCAACTACATAATATTATTTTTCAAAAAGTACTACCAAGAAAACATAGTATCATATATCTAGTGGTTAGAGCACAATCCTGTAAACCTCCAGAGCACAATTACGTCACTTACTATGACAACACCATTTTTTTTTTCCAGGCATTTTCATAAATGAAGCTCACAATATGGCTCGCTGTAGTGTAGTGTAGTTGTAACAAATACCAAATGATTGCATATAATAGTTAAAATTTAAATTAATATCAAATTAGTTATCACAGGTTTTAAGACTAATTTGCAAACATTGCACATTGAACATTAAAGTCTTTACAATCACAATACATCCTAGAAAAGCTTTGAATGTGTTTTTTGTAGATTTATGATGTTAATATACCGTATATTTAAAAATCTTATTGATAAGAATAATAATAGAAGACGACAAGCAGTACATCATTCTGGCCCGTTCTTTAATATTCCCATTTCATACTGGAAAAAACTATTTGAAAAAAACATGAAGAATAATATAGGATCTGATAACAAGGGCATTAAAACTCATTATCACCATTACACTTAATTTAAATTTTTCTATAAAAATATAATTTTTACATATTCATAAAGCATGTGAGATAGGTGTCCTATATATCCATATGCAACACGTTTCTGCAAATATTCTGTGAATTTGATAAATAAGTGTAGACATTTCATAACTTTCCTGTAATTGCTACAGTTGAGGACATTAATATTATAGTACATTTAGATACAGAAGCAAATGATTACACAAATACAGTGCAAATCTATTGCCAAACATTCAGGCTGATAATAAGAAAAAACAGTTGGAGACTACAGAGCAATTTTCTTCTGAACACAATTTCTTTACAATCATACATTTTGTCATTTATAAATCTGCAAGTTTTTTTTTAGAGCGTGTTTATTTTAATCATGTTATTCTGGTCACATCCCTGTGTTTCCATGGTTATATTTCTCCCAAATATTTGTTTGATTATTAAACCAAAAAGATAAAAAGTCCTTCCCCTGTTGTTGTCTGGTTAAGCAGAGCAAATTAAAGGCAATAGGATAACCCCATTTTTATTGCTCAGTTCTAAACACCCAAGAATTGTTATTAGTGAAACTGTCTGGGTTTGATTCCCAAAGAGTTTCACAAATCTGGTTTGAAGTTCTATGTTTCCAAACTTTGCATCAATTCCAATTGAAATATGCAGGGGGAAGGAGGGGGGTCTTGTGTTTCAGTTCTTGCTATCTGTAAATCAGCCCATAGATTATGATATTTTTTCCTTCCACCGCAGCGCTATTGTGTTCTATCAGCAAGGAGCCTTCCAGGCTGGCAGAACACAATGATTACTGCTAGCGGCTATAGCCATCAGCAGTAATCACATGTAAAAAAATCTGACAGGCTGGTTGTACGAATTGCTACACAGATTTGTCAGCTCTTTCTAACAGCTGCAACACACATTGATAATATGGCTGCTGTAAACACACCATTTTATAGAATGTAGGCTGGGTTATTTATCATTAAATGTACTGGCACTTGTGATTTGGCTGACCAGGAGCAAAAGCTATGCACTGCATCATGAGCTTTTCCTATTTCCTAAAAAAATATATAAAGAAAATTACTGTGCTACTAGTGAAAAAATAACTGTGAAAAGCTGCCAGCATCAAACAATAAGACTAATTATAAACAAGAGATATGAAATGAAAGTGCAGCGCTAACTATATATAATATCCAGAAAGAAACCGTCTGACAGGAAGCCGCACACAATAATCAATTGTGCAAAGGAAATAATGAAATAAAACAAACTGCACTAATCAAGTGTTAGTATAGGTACCATATGGTCAGTACCATCAGATGGTTATGGTACCAATCAAACGTGAAAAACAAGAAATATATATATATATAAACAATGTATTAGCACATTATTTGTAAAAAAAATGCCACTTAAATGCACATCATCACGATGCAAAGTCCATCAAACATAGAATGTCATAATATGCTCTTCCACGTGCATGTCAAAAAATCATAAAAGTAGTGATGTTGCCGTGGTATTCAGACACCCAGGACTGTGCTTCCACCACCAGGGGAGAGGGGTAGGTACCCCTCCCAGAGAATGTGGAAACACACGCCAGCGGCGGTGAGTCAAACAGACATGTAAAGCCCCATACACACGGTCGGACAATCCGCGGACCAGGTCGGTCGGATCCTGTCCGTCATACTTTGTCTGATGTTGGTTTTGCGTACACACGGTCGGACAAAGTTGTCGGAAAATCCGATCATTCTGAACGTGGTGACGTTTGTTGCCTACGACGGGACTACGTAGAGGCTAGTAGCCAATAGCTTTGGTCTTGTAATGTGATCTGAGCATGCGTAGCACTTTGTCCGGTCGGACAACCGTACACACGATCGGATTTGGTGTGATCGGACCGTGTTGTCGGCAAATCTTTCCAGCAGGAGATAAGACTTTGTCCGTCGGACAATCCGACGTACACTGTCCGATGGTGCATACACACGGTCTGATTTTTCAACAACATTGTCCGATCGGACAGAATCCATGAAAAAGTCCGACCGTGTGTATGGGGCTTAAGGACACCCAAGTCCAAATTCGTGATCTCCAATGGTGGAAAGATGCAGGCACAGGATCTCAGCAGTGGAATAGGCGAATGTATCACAGGCCGGGAGGCAACCACAATCTCCTGATCTAGTGTGGTTTTAAAGATTTTTCTCCAGCAGTAGGTAAAAGGTAATCATAGAAAACAAAAAGGAAGGCTTCCACATGGTATAGATCAAAAATAACGTATGGATTTATTGATAAAAAATACAGACATCTTTTAAGATGTATGCTTTAAAAATGTGATCACAGATGAATTCATAAAATGTGTGCATAGCTTTGCAGGCAGAGATCCGATGCGTTTCATCCTATGAGACTTCTACTGGGGTATGGGTCTGCTCACCCACACTGCGCTATAGTAAAATGATAATTAAACAATAAATAGAAGCTGGATGTTAGAACACCATGAGGGACAGCGTGCATACATCACCTCACTCTAACCCGCCAATGGTAAGGAGGCAACGTCAAAACCCCCCATCATCACGAGGTCAAGCATGCGTGTATAGCCTCGTTCTGGCCCTCCAATCGCGAGAGCGTAACATTGAAGATGCATCATTGCGGTGTTTGACTCCCGATGTATCTCCCACCACAGCACCGTTAACCAATCAGGAATGAGCGGAGTCGGGATCATTTAATAACTGGATCACCTGATGCGCATCGTCATCACACCCTGGGAGTGAAGATCCAAGCCTTGTTATGGTTGTGATCATCCAAGCCTCATTGTGGCCAGAAACAAGCATCCAAGCCACAATGTGGCCATGATCCCATGGCACCCAATGCGTTAAAGGACGTGCAGCCAGGAGCAGTGCAACAAAACCTCATATGTCATAAAACACTGCATCCAAACCACGCCTATGTGTGTCAAAACACAGAAATGGATCAGGTGACAGATCATACAAAAAAGAATGAAAAATACACCGCACTGTAATAGTTGCAATGTAGGCATAGTAGATATAACTAACTATACTAAACAATAAAAAACATGGTGTAATAATATAAAATAATAAAACCTAGTTAGTGACCCTAAACCACAACAAGGGTCCACAATTATGGTATGACCAATACAATGTACATTAAATCACAATAATAACATACATAGGTGTAATAAAAGAACATGATGTTTATAAAGGTACATAGATTCAAAAATTTATAAAAAAGGTGGTGAATCGTCAAAGACCATCAACACCTTCCAGATTCTATGCCTTATTTATAAAAGCGTTGATGTCCCAATCAATAGTCATTCCAAAAGGTGAATATGATTTAAGCTGGTAAATCCAGAATGTTTCCAGAGGTGATACCCCCCGTACGGAAGGCTCACCTCTCCAAGGAGGGAACAAACTTATCTATAATCTGGAATGTGGTACCTAATGGATTCTTATTTGTCTGGGTACACTATGATTAGTGTGACCTTTTTTAATGCTGGCAATATGTTCGTTTACCCTCACAGAAAAAGTTCTGATGGTTCGTCCGACATATTGTTTTTTAAAAGGGCAAGTTATTAAAAACGCAATGTATTGAGTAGCACAGGTGGTAAAGTGCTTCATCTCATATGTTATGTAGGTGATGATGGACATAAAATACTCAGATTTCCTTTTGCCACATGCATTGTGTATACACACATTGCATTTGCGGCAGGGGTAATACCCTTTAACATTGCGAAAAAATTAAGCTCTTGTCCCAGGATCAATGACATTTGGGGCAATTTGTCCACTCAAAGGCTGAGCTCCTCTATACACCACTCCAGCACGGTCCGGATGTACAGGACCAAGTACTCGATCATTTTTCAGCACTTTCCAATGACGGTTAAAAATATCTTTAATTTGTTTATATTGTACCAAGCATCCTATCACAAAAGACCACTTACATTTTGTATCTTGTATTCGTTCGGGTTATTTCTGTTATCAATGTACTCATATCTACCAAAGACACTCTGTTAATGTCCTCGTCTATCCTCAAAGGGTGGTAGCCTTTCTCCACAAACCTAGATTTAAGGATTAAGGCCTGATGGTGGAAATCACGTAAGTTAGTACATTTGCACCTGATGCGCAATAGTTGGCTGCATGGGACAAGTTTCAACCAAGAATCGTGGTGGCAACTATCAATCGGAATGTATACATTTTGATCGGTAATTTAAAAAAACGTCCTGGTGATTAGTTGATCGTCTACAATGGATATTTCCAAATCTAAAAATGTATAGATGTGAAACTGGCCTCATAACTCAATACAATACCTCTCTCATTGTCATTCAAAATCATCATGAAGTCTCGCAAAGAGTCTTTGTCAAACCTCCACAGGAGGAGGATGTTGTCTATGTGCCTGGACCAAAGAACCAACTCAGGTCTATTAAGAGCATAGACAACATTCTCCTCCCATTGGGCCATAAAAAGGTTTGCTAAACTGGGGGCAAATTTAGCCCCCATTGCTACTCCCTTTTGTTGCAAATAAAACTGTTTAATAAACCAGAAATAATTGTGTTTAGTGGCATATTTAAGAAGTTCCATAACAAGTCCCATGTACCCCCGTTGGACTACAGGGATTGTATTGCTCCTGGCTAAATAATGGTCTACAGCGGAGAACCCAAGCTCATGTTGTATACATGTGTACAGGGCTGCCGCATCCGCTGTAACTAACAAATATTAATCACAGTAATCTACTTGTTCCAGAAGATTGATAGTATCCCTGGTGTCCTTAAGATAGGAGGGAATGGACTTTACCAAGGGCTGTAAATGAAAATCGATATAACGTCCTACTCGAGATGTGACGGAATTGATTCCGCTAACGATGGGGCGACCCCTATCAACAAGTGCCACCAAAGTTTTTTTTTAAATCAGAAGTAGGGTCCTTGGACAGTGGCCTATAGGTTTATAAATCGCTAAGGATTCTAGACATCTCTATATAATAGTTTTTTTTATCTAGAATAACTATACCCCCTCCTTTATCAGCTGGGCATATAATAAGATTCTTGCTTTCGCACAATTGTTTAAGCCCAGCTTGAATATTGGGATTATCGTAAATTATTTTTTTAGGCAATGAATCCAAATCCTTCAATACAAAGTCTTGAAAGGCATTGATTGAGGGAGCAGTAGGGCCTGGAGGATTGAAAAGGGAAGGGTTAGAAAAGCCAGAATATTTCCAACACTTTCCTGAATTGTTGGTCTTGAGGGATTAATAACAAAGTGTCTTTGTATATTCAGTTTCCGTAAATATATCTATAAAAGTAGAAAATGTATTAAGTTTCTTTGGTGGGACATATTTAAGTCCTTTATCTAGAATAAGCTTTTCCTATTTCCTTTCGGCACACCTGCAAAGTTTTCAGCCAAAGGTTTGCAATTCATGAACTTTATGAATTCCAAGGATTCTCCATGAACCCATGGTAGCAGAGGTTCTGGACTTCATTTCTTTTAAGATGAGCTTTGGTTTAGGTCAACAGAGGGTTCAAGCCAAACTCTAATTGTTCAAGGTTTGCTGAACAGGGGAATTTAAAGGCCAGATCTGGCCTGTTCGCCTATGCCAAAGCTTTTGGCTACTGCTGCAGCCGGAACACGTAACTTAGTGGCGGCATTACCACCACCACTACAGAAATTACTTCCTGACCAGCCCAGTGACTTGGGTTATGTAAATAAATCAGCATGTATCCCAGATGATGTAATTTAAAAAAATTATGGTAATGACCATATTTGGTTAGGCAGCATCACTGGCTAACTTGTTTAGATTGTGCAGCCAGCCCTGGAGCTGTTAGTTAGTGGCCAAAATTCACCAGGAACAGGATAGTCATGTACAGATCATTGTGCTTCAACATGATCCTACTATTGCCACCAGAGGAAGTATTTCCTGCCCCCACCGTTGTTCCCTTAAAGGGGGCAATGTCCTCTTCCCAACATTCCTGGTCTGGTGGATGTGGGCATCTGCTAGTAGGGGTGACTTATTGGAACAAGGGGGCCCCGGGTATCTGTCCCCATCCCCTACATGAATGGGTAAGGAGTATATAGTACTCCAGGTTACTCATTCACAAAATTTTAAATAGTAAAAAAAACACACACGCTTTTGAAAAGGTCCTTTATTAAAAAATCCTCAAATAATATCCCATGATGTAGATCCAACATCATTACATCATCCAGAGATGTAAATTCATTAATCATGATAACCGATGCCCCGATGAGCCACTAACATTAACAGGATTAAGCACCACAGTGCTATACTTTCTCACTGAGACTCCATCATGAATGACAGCTCCCAGTCTGGCAACTGAATGTCAACAAAATGTGGAGGGATCCTGGGTGTCGTTATTGACCAAATCCTTTCCCTTTTATCACCAGGCAGGCTGTATGCTCAGATAAGGGTCTGAAATGAAGATTCTCCAAAAGATCTGGTATAGATTTTAGGGATACACCAGGCCTTTTGGGGTTTTTTTTGCTTGTTTTGTTTTTTTTCAAATGCCACTACTGTAGTATATCCAACAGGTGCACCACTTCACATGCAGTTTTAAGGCACCCCTCAAGCATGTTACTTAACCGCTTCAATACAGGGCACTTTCACACTCTTCCTGTCCAGGCCAATTTTCATCTTTCGGCACTGTCACACTTTGAATTACAAATGCAGGATCATGCAACGCTGTACCCAAATTACATTTGTATAACTTTTTTAAGCCAGATAGAGCTTTCCTTTGGTGGTATTTAATCACAACTGTTTTTTTTTTTTACTTTTTACTAAAAAAACTAAAAAAGACAGAAAATGTGGAAAAAGTTTCTGTTAGAAAATTTTGTAAATAAGTAATTTTTCTCTGATGTGCACTGATGAGGCGGTGCTGATGGGCACTGATAGGCTGCTTTGATAGGCACTGATGAGGTGGCACTGATGGGCACTGATAGGCCACACTTATGGGCACTGATAGGCTGCATGGATAGGCAGCACTGATGGCCACTAATTGGCAGCACCGATGGGCACTAATTGGTGGAACTGATGGGCACTGTTGGGCAGCACTGATGGCACTGAAAGGCAGCACTGACTGGCATCACTGATGGGCACTGATTGGCATCACTGATGGGCACAGATTGGCATCATTGCTAGGCACTGTTGGGGCTGCACTGAAAATTAGGGCTCTGATGATCAGCCCTAATTATCTGTGCAACTCTCCCCTGTGAGGAAATGCCACTGATCACATAGGTAAAGAGTCTCGTCATTGGCTCTTTACCGAGACCGGGATGCGCCATGTCCCAGGGAAACAGCTCAACGCTGGCCGCTGCTCTGCGTGCCACCCCGGGTGCACATGCGTGGCGAGACTGCGACAATGTCATATGATGTCCTCCCAGAAAGAGAACCACCCTGCCACCGTCATTATGCAATATGGCGGATGGGAGGTGGTTAAAGGAATTGTACAATCTCACCGTTGCATTTGAAGCCTCTTAAAAAAAACATCTCTCCATCAAACTGTATTTTTGGAAAAAATATATATTTTTTTGCATTGGTGCATGACCCCAAAAAGCTTTGACCCTAAAAAAGGGCAGACAAAAATTACAACATTCGGCTGCCATTGACTCCCATGGGGTTCAGGTGCTATGTTTGGGTTTTGAAGATTTTTTTATTTGCTTTTGCTTTTGCTTAGTTTGTTCATCACTAATCTCTATGATACAAAATAATGCATTTATCTCATCAAGTGCAAATTGTTCTTGACTCTTGCTGTTTGACACTAACACCAATTATATATCCAGTCTCACAAATCTTTTACATTAACCAAGCGGCTTATTACAGCACGTAGAGGCGCTGTGCAAACAAAAGATATATAGTCCCTACTCGTTCTACTTTGAAAAAGAAGTCACTGTGGGAAATAGAAGTTATGCTTCCCACAATTTGCTTCCTCCTGCATCAGTTTTAGGGTTTTTTTAACAGGTGGTAAATGGAGACAGTGACTATTTTGGTAAAACCCCCAGCCACTTTAAAAACTCAATTTATAAAGTTGTGGGTGACCAAGCAGAATGTATTATTACTTCTTCATGGCCTAGGGTGTCTTGCTGTAAAGGGATGGTTCTCTCTTCTTCTGGCTTCTAAAGAACCATGGATGGCTGGTAATCACAAAGTTATCAAAGCCTTGTAATAGCCTTGCCCTATAAGACAGATCTTACTTGGTCTTTAGAACTGCCTCAACTGCTTCTTCTTTCTAAAGGGGTAACCCGCCGTTTTACTAAAAATAGACCTATATTTAAAAGTTAGCTCAAAATGTAAACGTAAAGCCATGTAAACTGTCTTGCTGGGATGGCTAGACAAAAATTAAGAGGAGGATTGAAATACTTCTCCTGAAAAAAATACAGCCCCAGTCTTCCTCTAAAAATGCTAACATATCCAAAACCTAGGCTTGGCTTGGTCATGTGATCTTTGTTGAAGTGTAGGATTACAATTCAAATTGACTGATCAAAGGACTATTCTTTTAGTAGTGTGCCCCAGCTTTGTAATGTGACCAGCACTTAAAGGGTGGAATGGGCTTTACATGGCTCCAGGTAGTTACAGAATCTACTTACAACAATCCCAAACCTAATTTTTTTTACAAAAAAAAAATAGACAGTGTAAAAAAAGTTATTAAAAAGTAAAGTGACCCACAAATAATGATAACATACACAAAAATGGTGAGAACCCCAAAATAAAACATGTAATGTAATGAACAAAATATTCTTAAATACAGCCCCCATAGAGGAAAAGAAAAAAGAGTACTTTTTTTTACCTAAGCAGTGTGACAGACCCAAATAGGACAGGGGCTTTTGGAGAGGACTGCAGGATTGCCTCTTGCTTACTGACTTGGCATGCCCAAAACCAGCAATGGCTGCTTTCGATTGTGATACTCAGAGCAGATGTTAATATCATCAGCTCAAGCAACCTGACTCTGGGGCCTCCTGATATAATCTGTTTAAGGTGTTATGTGTTAAGTGTCTTTCTCCAATTGTGTGCCTCCTAAGTGTGCATTCCCATTGTTAATTGTGTTAATTGAGTCATCTATTGTTTCTGTCTGTCTGCTAGTATTGTGTCCACTTTAACTTGTTACCAAATTATTGTGGGATGTTAAAAGTTTGTTGATGAACTTACTGTTTAATTAGATAACTGTTTAATTAAGATCAATGTTAGTTGTTAGCTGTTAATTGGATTGGTTTTTGAAGTTTGCATTGTCATGCTAATATTCTCAAGAGAGGAATGTCGTCCTGTGGGGTATAAAGTATGTGTCTGAGTTTCAATAAACAGTCATTCTTTTGGTTCTATCCCAACATCTTGTCTGTGTATGATGCTTTGGGTAAAAAGGGCTGGTATTAGCTCTTGGTCTGGTCAGAACGGTTTGGAGAGCAGGAGGCACTGTTTGGCAGAAGGAAGCACCCAAGCAGGTTGCTAAAGCGGTTCCATCACACGCATTGAGTATAAAGGAGTTCCTGCTGTGGCACAGTTTTGCAGACATTCGTATCCCTACTTTTATCCATATCAGCACCAAAATTAAAATAGCTTTGTGTTAATAGGGTTTAGGTCCAACTTAGGGTCAGTAAGGGAAAGTGGAGAAAAAATGGTGGAGCGGGTGAGAGAAAATATACAGCAATGCACATAATGATTTGAATGGCAAAATGCTAAGCTATGCATTAAAAATGTAACATGAAGGGATCTTCCCAATGCAATTCTATTGGTGGGACCGAGGTATATTGAAAACAATGTATTTTCTTCATTAAAGGAGAACAAGCTCATTTGGCCCATTTACTTTTGTGTGGTGCATTAATGTTTGTGCATTGACACGCATTAAGTCATTTAGTGCATTGAATTAAGGCAGCTCAATCAAAATGCATGTTAAGAGGCTTAAAAAAACACCTTTTTTTCGAACACACCACAAAACACTACTGTGTCTTGTCATGAGTTGTGGCACACTACAATGCAGGAGCATTGCCAGAGTGCATTGGAATGCCTTTAAAGATTTATGAAGCAGCAAGTCATGTTGCATGCATTACTGTGTATTGTGGTAATGCATTACCACAACGTGAAAGTGTAAATTGGGCCTTAAAAAGTAACTAAACTCCACAAATTCTTGCATCTGCTACACCAAAGCAATGTCATCAAGACTCCCCACTGACGCCAATATTTTCTCCCTGGGTTCTTCCAGGTGCAGAGTCTTTGGCCATCTTGGTCAGCTGTGGAATGGTATAACTCCCATACATGTGCATGAAAGTTAATTTATTCCAGTGCCGGGATGTGCTGAGAATGCACATGTGTAGCTCAGTGCACATTCTAAAGAAGATTACTAACAGGTAGGCAAGCTTGTTATATTGCAGAAAAGACATAACATGTTGTGAACTTTAATATAAAACCCCCATTTGAATCAATGGGAGGTGAATCTTAAAAATCAGTTCTTTCCATTTTCAAATCTAAAAGGTTAAAAATTGTCAAACAAAGGCCATCAGTAGTTGTACACTGCCCTGAGTGCCTCTACAATTGCAAAAAATAAAATAAAAATACCAACCAGCAGGAAGCAGCTTGTTTAATAAGGATTACAGTGAAACATTAAAAATACAAAATTCTTTAAAAATAATATTCCCAGGAATGCCCTAAGCCTGCATGTGAAGTGGCACACCTATACGATGTGCTACAGCAAAAGTGACATTTAAAAAAAATATAAAAACATTTGCCACAAAATTGCATTTCCCTGCTGCTTTTTTTATTGTAAAAAATGGCATGCCCCCCCATGCATATCAGACCCTTATCATTAATGAGGGTCTGGTGTGTATTTTAAGGGGAAATCCCAATGCAAAAATAAAAAATAAACTCCAGGCCCTTATCTGAGCATGCAGTCAGCATGTGGAGGCACTTTGCCTGGGGGGTGATGGGGCTCTTCCTCACAACCCTGGCTGGGCTGATATGGGTTTCAATGGTGAAGAACCTTTTGGAAACTTTTTAATATAAGGGGCCCCAGATATCGGCCCTCTCCCCAGCATAAATAAGTAAGGCGTACATACTACCCCTAGTTACTAATTTACCAAAAAATTACAAAGTAAATAAACACACTCATCACCATAAAGTCCTTTATTTAAAAAAAAAGAAATTACAATGTAAAACCATCATCAATCATGTCATCTACCAATGTAGATCTATCATCAACCACAATGAACATTGATGTCAACAACCCACCAGCACAAATAACAATCTTCTCCCAATGGACTCTCATAAAAAATGACAGATCTCTGCCCAGTAGCTGAGTGTAAAATAATAGGAAACACCTAAGATGCTGGCCAAGGACAACAACCAATGATTATGGGCCCTTTATTTACATTCAGCTGGTGGCCAGGGAATCCCCAGCTGAATGGGGCAGTGAATGTGTTTTTGGCAGCTGCCTGTAAACAGGTAATTTAGTTTACCAGCTTTTTGAATGAGTCAGAGTTAAAAGTAATCCCAATGTTGCCATTAACTTGAAACTCATCCCTATTCAATGCCATAATGAGAGAACTCAAACATTTCTGGACAATGAACATGCCTGCTCATACCTTATCTACTGACCAATCCACCACTAGAGCCTCCTGAAATTTCTGTTCAAATTAGAATTTTCAGTCATCTTAAAAATTTTCACAGGCGTAAGCAAGCTTGTCCGTCTTCTGAAACCATGTTACAGCACTTGGACCTGGTGATAAACCCCTCAGGCACCAAGCACTGAATAGTGGGAAGGCAGGAGATGTCACATGTGCCCATGCCAAGAAGTATCAGACTTTCAGGAGAATTTGAGATAGATTAGAGACAAGGTATGAGCAGATGTTATAAGGTTTCTACTAGCAACCTGTAGCATGACTTTCACTAATGATTGTCTTTAAGTAGTATTAGTATGAAGCTCATTTGTTAAATGTAACATCTGGGATGTTTACACTGAACCAATATGTATAGCTCACTAACACACTCACTTTCCACTACCAATGGCCCACAGTTGCTATGTGGTGAGTGTAGCCTGGATGAAGTGAGCAAGCATGTTTCACTTGTTTTTCATTGATCCTTAGGCTCACCTAAGTAAGTAAATTAATTATTTCTCATGTTCCAATGAAATAATGCTCTCTTTTATGTGGCACTTTTCATTGGCTTTTGTTCTGAGCGAGTTCCATTATACTACTGCATTTGGCAAAGTCTACTAACATAAGTAAAAATGAAGAGGACATCATCTGTCACTTTGTTCTATGCATATGAGTCAAGTTGCCAGGACTACTAATAGTCACTATTTCTGTTATGTGCATTAGTGGCTCAGGTGTGTAAAATATATGTTTCCTTTGATCATTCTTGACGGACTTTAGCCATAATCTTAATACATCTTCCTCAACTTCACTTTGATTCCTTTCCTAGTTTTAGGTTCTCTATGAATTAAAGTTATATTTTAATCTGTTTTGTTTGAGGGTTTTTTGTCTCACTGACATAACCCGTTCCTTATTTCTTTCTGTGATATTTTCTAGATATAATCCATGTGATCTGCAAAGATTGTAGATGCTTATTAGGTTTGCTCAGTAGTTAACACAGAGGCCTGGTACTATTGAGGTTCTGGGTTAAAACCTTGCTAGGATCCTGCATAACTTTATATTAGCATGTACAGAATTTGTGTTGCTTTCCTCCAGCTTCTTTGTCTTGCTCACACATTAAAAAAAAAATGGGATATCTGAATAGTTCCTACCAACTAATGCTAAAATCTCTATGTGCTGTCAGTAGTGGACACAGTCACCAAAAGGTACCTGTGCAAGACCACTATTGACCAACATTTAGTATAATAGGGCCCCCAAGTCCCAGAGGACCTTTGTGCAGCTGCACAGACTCAGTGGTATGTCTGCACTTTGAACATTAGTGACTAAGTTCCATATGGGCAATGATTGATGTACTGTAAATAGTAAAATGTACTCTGCAAAGCATACTACACGATGTACATGAGTATAAAACAGCTATGAAGGTATAACATATCAAATATTGTTTCTTACAAAAATACCAATTTCTTGAACAAAATGTTAGGGTTCCAAGAAAAATTTGGCCCATTTCTACCGTCTATCTTCTACCTTCTACCCTTTCTATCTGTGTTATGTGAAACACAGCTATTGCTTAGTATCTATAGAAATTGTTCTAAACAGGTATCCCTTCATTGATAAATGAAGGCTATGTATGTCAAAATTTCTGAGCTTTCATACCCCCCACATTCATAGCTGTCAACATTTAAGAAAAAATTGCAGGGACACCTTTTTTGTTGTGTGTCCAGGACATTGGAAAGGAGAATGTACTTTAATTAGGAGTGGGCCATACATTTAAAATGGATGTTGTTTTGAAAGAGACATATCATTAACCTAATGCCATACTTTATTTATTCATATATAAGATCTGTAGTTACGTAAACAAAGAAAGTGCATGGCAGTGCAGAGCTGTGGAGTGTATAGTATGTAGAAGCTGGGTGGTCAGTGAGCAATATGTAATGACAGGGTGGCCAGTGAGCAGTATGCGGTGGAAGGGCAATCAGTGAGTAGTATGTAGTTGTAGGGTGGTCAGTGAGCAATATGTAGTGGCAGGGCAGTTAGCGTGCAGTATGCAATGGTAAGGCAGTTAGTGAGAAGTATGTACAGGTAGGGTAGTTAGTGTGCAGTATGTAGTGGCAGGGCAGTCAGTGAGCAGTGTGTAGTGGCAGGGCATTCCATTCAGTGAGCAGTATGTAGAGGCAGGGAAATCAGTGAACAGTATGTAATGGCTGGGCAGTCAGTGAGCAGTATGTAGTGGTGGGGCAGTCAGTGAGCAGTGTGTAGCGACAGGGCAGTCAGTAAGCAGAACGTAGTGGTGGGGCAGTCAGTGAGCAGTATGTAGTGGCAGGGCAATTAGTGAGCAGTATGTAGTGGCGGGGGAATCAGTTATCAGTATGTATTTTCGGGGCAGTCAGTGAGCAGTATGTAGTGGTGAGGCAGTCAGTGAGCAGTATGTAGTGACAGGGCAGTCAGTGAGCAGAATGTAGTGCTGGGGCAATCAGTGAGCAGTGTGTAGTGACAGGGCAATCAGTGAGCAGAATGTAGTGGTGGGGCAGTCAGTGAGCAGTATGTAGTGGCAGGGCAATCAGTAAGCAGTATGTAGTGGTGGGGCAATCAGTGAGCAGTATGCATTGTCGGGGAAGGGAGCAGCCCCTCAGCCATTTGTGTGCAATGTAGCATTTAGGGTAGGCTCCCCGCAGCAGCACAGAGGGAATTCCTGCAAGACAAACCCTTTCCCATCAGCCACTTACCACATGGCTGAAAGTAGAAGACCTGCTGGGATGCCATCTCTGCTCCCCCTTCTGTCCCATTTTTAGCATCTGTATCGGTCAGAGCAGCTACCTGTGCCTGAGAGAGAAGTCTGCAACATCCCTACCCCACCCACCACCTTCTTCTGCACAGGGAGAAGCTTCTGAGCTGTAAAAAAAAGTCCCTGCTTGTGGCCAACTCTGTGAAGAGCACTAGAGTGGAGAAATATAAGAGACACATTGCACCTGGGGGGAAAGAGCCAAAGGCAGCAGTTGCCAGGCCCCACTGGTGGCCCAATGGAGCCCAGGCCCAATAGGGGAGAACTGTCTGTACCCTCTGCCTTGCATGCCACACTGCAGCACTGTTTACACAGTCATGTATTCTAAAAAGCTCCCTGTACTTGTTATATACTCTCCATATCCACTTATGCCGCGTACACACGATCGGAATTCTCTCACGGTTTTTCCGACGGAATTCCGACGGAATTCCACTCAAGCTGTGTTGCCTACACACGATCACACCAAATTCCGACGGTCAATAACACAGCGGCATAAAACACGTTCGACAGCACTATAAAAGGGAAGTTTAATGCTTCCGAGCATGCGTCGAATTGTTTCCGAGCATGCGTCGGAATTTTGCGTGTCAGAATTGCATACGCACGATCGGAAAATCCGATAGAAAGGTTTTCCATCTGAAAAATTGAGAACAGGTTCTCAATTCAAAGTCCGTCGGAAATTCCGACAGAAAAAGACCGTTGGACATACACACGGTCGGAAAATCCGATGAAAAGCTCCCATCGGACTGTTTCCATCGGAAATTCCATCCGTGTGTACGCCGCATTAATGCACAATGCTATTTATTATATACTCCACACTGTAGACAATGCTGTATGTTTTTAACTCAACAATTCCATTTTGCATACACTGTTTAGTGTCTTTCATACAGTACTTCACATTTTGCTGCACATTATGTTTTTAATGGTGCACCACTGCAGTAATTGTTTTATTATTATTAAAGTGGTTGTAAACTTCAGGTATTAAATATGAACAAAGCGTATCCCTCTATAGGATCCAGAGCACTACGTGTAATTTCTGTCTGCTGCCTCATTCTTCTGCTATCTGCATTAGTCACTTCTGGCAAGTTTTCCTGACACCAGGAGGTAAAAAGTAGACAGGGAGGGGGCTCCAGCACACAGCCTGTTATCAACAGCCTCAGCTCTGTTCCTGTGATCTGTCTGAACAGGGGTGTGTCCCTTCCCTCCAAGCAGATCTCTTCACTGAGCTCTGAAGAGTGTAACTTGAGTCCCCATCCCCTGCTTTCTGGAAGCTCAGACAATCTGTATAAATTCTGCACTTTGAATGATTGGAAAGAAGAGAAGACTGCAGATAAACAGGTACAACTTATGTAAGAGGAGTTGTTTCATCTCTATGTATCACCTGAAGCTAGTCTCTTCAGCGGGTATACAGTATGTAAGTGTTTACAACCATTTTAGATAATAATAACACTAGAACAGTAAATTCTCTCCACTCTACTTACTGCCGTTCTTGTTGATTTGATTAATTTACCCCACCCTAATGTCTCTATTATGGATGCCCTGAAGAACTCGTGGCTTGCACTCTGAAACTGCTGCCTGCCTGAGAAAGCTGCCCCGTCCCACTCGCCAGCATGCACAGATGACACTTTACACAGAGGTGGAGAGGGAGGTCTGGGACAGTGTACAAAGCCGGCACATTTGCAACAGGCAGCTTTGCAATCCTTTTGCTCCTATTCCGAGACAAAGCCCAGGACACAGCAGAGACAGGACAATTACCTCCAAAATGGGATTGTCCCAGCAAATATGGGACAGTTGACATGTATGCACATATAGGTTTGATAGATATCCATCCTATAATTTTTAAAGAAAGAACATTTTTTACATGTATTATTACACATACAGTACAAGGGTGGCCTACGCCCAACATGGAGCAGATAGTTAAGGCCAGGCTCCACCTAGTGATTATAATACATAGGTTCATCTATGCCTCAGAATCCTTCCAGGGCCTTCCAAAAAGTTTAGTTATAGGAGGGTTGGTTACCTAGGTCATATCTAGGGCTCACCACTGCAACATCAAGGGGGAAATCCTTGACTTGGGAGGCCTTTCTATTTCCAGTAGCTCCAGGGACTGTACAAGGGAACAAGGGACCAATGCTTCACCATGACAGCCAGATGCTGCAGCCCTGAGTGGTCGGTCCTCTTCAGCTAATAGGAGGCCCGAGAGCTTTCTTCAATCACAGTACCCTCCTTTGTACAGGCAAAAAACTCTTTCCATGCAAAGCCACTTAGAAGTCTCACTTAAACTTTATCCCAGCACATTCCATATGCAGAATGTCCAGTGGGGTTCATGTTGCAATTTAACAACTTTTGTCAAACATAATCTGTCAGGAAAAAAATCATGTTTTCATAAGTAGAGAGGAGCTCACGGTTCATTCTGTTCAGACTGCCCTTTGGCTGTTTGTGCGACAGTCCAAACTAGACTTATTGCTCGTTTAGTGGGAGCTTAACATCATATATAGTAGCTGTATTTCCACCGCTGCGATACAAGCTTCATTCCTACCAATTCCTTAGCAACCAGTTACATCACCTGGCCTTAGTTAGTTACTGGTATCCCAGCCATGTAAACAAAGAAACAGGGATAGCGCTAACATCACTGACCAAATATGGCCATGGCCATATTTGATCAATTAAATCACTTGGAAGACCCTACCCCTTTGTGTCCTATTAGCGACATGGACCGGGAGATGTCTTTCAGCATGAGTTTCTTTTAGCATGAGTGAGTGGCTGGAGCAAATTGTCAAGATTTTTTCTTTCAGCGGGTTGGCAGGCATAATTTATTGTGATTGATGTGGCTCTGAATTGCTGGGCAACATTACTGATAATTGATGTACATCCTGGGATGTTTTTGTTTTTTTAATTTTTATGAAGGAACTTGGGAAAAAGTGTGGTATCATTATTTACCATTTACATTTTTAACACAGACCGCGGTCGCCGATCACCTCCCGCTTTGCGGCCATGCCTTTGCCTCCTCTCCCGGCTCTCCTGCCCCACCAACTATGTCATCCTATCAGCAGAGCAGGATATGGGAAGAGCTGAACAGGGACACACACAGGATGGAAGGTGTGATATGGCAGTGACAAGGACTCTTGGTTTCTTCTCACAATTCCCCCCCCCCTCCTCCTCGGTCTTCCATCTACCCGGTCATGTCAGCTCTCCGCAGCCTCCTCCGGGGCTCTCGTTTCCCCCAGGGCTCCTCCGCCATACATCTGGTGTCTGGGGCAGGCCTGTCTCTGGCATGTTATGGTGTCTTGGGAGGTGCAGGGAGTGTAACACTATTGTGACATATTGAAGGAGGGCATCAGAGGGGGATCCTGGTGCCGGTCATCCCTGCCGATGAAGAGGTAAGTGTCCCTGTAGTGGTGTGCCTCCACTGCCAGGGGCCGGGTGACCCCAATCTACATGATTTATGACAGGTGAGCCCAGGGTCACCCAGGTGTCAGCAGGCGGTGATCTCCTCCTGTGCCAGGGGTGTGCTGATCATCATCCACAGTGACACTGTCAGGGATGGAGGGCTCCACATCAGCTGGAATAGTGACAGATAGGCTGGACACTTTGCCATGTGTTCTCATATCTTTCGGATAATAATAACAATCGAATGCATACATAAAACATCACAGTGAGCCTTTACATTACAGAGCAGAGTACTGACTCAATGAATAGCCTTTCACCAACCTCCCCGGCGAACGCCCCTATTCCTGGTCCCTGGAAAATTTGTCTGCTCAGTCTAACATGCCCAGGCCTATTTTTCACCCCAATCCAGGCCTGTCCACCAGGCATGCTATTTAAAGGAATGTTCACTATATTATAAAATCACTGGTCCCTGGCAAATGTATTATTTAAAAAAAAAAATATTTCCTTTGGCACATGTTCCCCAGGGCAGTGCCCAGCCCCTCCATGCTATTTGTTTGACAAACCAATCCTACTTGCCTGGAAAAGATGCAATATTGTTTTTTTTTATACTTTCGGCTCCTAGTGACTTCAGTGAGGTTTAGTAATGTTGGAAAACCTGCCCCGAACCAAACCCGACTATGTTCAGCTCATCCCTATTCAGAAGGAAGTATTTCAAACATGGTGGCTTAAGCCATGTCTGGTGGAAAAAGCCCTTTCCAGCATTGGTTGTACTCACAGCGCTCTGCATTCTTTGAAGTCTCTATCCTGGTCCAGCCAGGGCTCTGCTATATTCCCCCAAAAGGGAAAGCCCACATGAAGCGGTCGCCAGGGCTAATACAAATTCTGTACTCTTCTTGCCTAAAGGAGCCCCAGTTTGTGGGGAAAAAACCCTGCTCCCTAGAAGGGAGGCCATGTGTACCTGTCTTTCTCTGCCTACATGACACTGCTTTCCTCTCTCTGATCTCCCATGAAAAGCCCTCTTTGTGATGCAGAATGTGATATTTATATATCACATCTGCACTAAAATGGCTGCCAAATCTAACACATTCCTGTGTCTTTATTAAGTGCAAGGGCTTCCCTTGCACTTAAGCTTCAGGCAGCCAAGACGGCTGCCTGAAGCCTACTGCAGAGATCAGTCTTCTGTGGGATTCCCTCTAGTGCCCAGAATACAGCAGCAGTTATGTGTCTGTTGCATATCAAGCAGATGCCAAATCTCACAAGATTCCTGTGTCTTTATTATGTCCAAGGTCTTCCCAAAGATGGCTGCCTGGAGCCTACTGCAAAGATCAGTCTTCTGTGGGATTCTAGTGCCCAGAATACAGCAGCAGTCATGTGTCCATTGCATATCAAACAGACGCCAGGAAATAGTCCTGCTGGTGTCCCTCAATGGGCACCTTGGGGACACCTGAGTCTTTATTAAGTGCAATGGCTTCCCGAAGATGGCTGCCTGGAGCCTACTGCAGAGATCAGTCTTCTGTGGGATTCCCTCTAGTGCCCAGAATACAGCAGCAGTCATGTGTCCCTTGCATATCGAGCAGACGCCAAATCTCACAATATTCCTGTGTCTTTATTATGTCCAAGGTCTTCCCAAAGATGGCTGCCTGGAGCCTACTGCAAAGATCAGTCTTCTGTGGGATTCTAGTGCCCAGAATACAGCAGCAGTCATGTGTCCATTGCATATCAAACAGACGCCAGGAAATAGTCCTGCTGGTGTCCCTCAAAGGGCACCTTGGGGACACCTGAGTCTTTATTAAGTGCAAGGGCTTCCCAAAGATGGCTGCCTGGAGCCTACTGCGGAGATCACACTTCTGTGGGGTTCCCACTAGTGCCCACAATATAGCAGCAATCATGTGTCCACTGCATATCAAGCAGACGCCAGGACATAGTCCTGCTGGTGTCCCTCAAAAGGCACCCTGGGTAGGCGGGCTGCGCTGAAAGGTGCCGTACCCAACCCCACCACCTCCATAACACTGTGCTACATACAGTTTTAACAAAACATTAGCTTACCCTCCTGGCCTAGAGTGTTTTCTTTCTTTACTTTATGTCTCAGGGCCGGCTGGCCCGAGGCTTCGCAACTGAAGGGTAGGCCCAGAAGCATTGGGGCCTATCGATCCAGGGGTGGTCCTGTGCTGTCTTGCCTGCGGGGAGAAGCCAAGCAACTGGAGGATCCAGGGGAGGACTTTTCCAGGAGAGGACCGAGCAACAAGGCTGGTATCTCTGGAGGAGCCTGGAGACTCAGTTGGAGGACGCATCCCGGGTCACCTACCACACAGTACCGCCGGACTGGCTGAAAGAAACTGGTACTGTGTGACAGTTTTTCGACTTCGCAACAAGTTGATGGTTGTACCTTCCTGTGGCAAAGGATTGCACAACGATCCCATTATACTGACAAGTCTGTGGCAGAGACTTTGACCGAGCATCTCACCGGCTGCTAGGTCACTGAGAGAGGCCTATCCGGTGGCTGCTAGATCCAGCCTGTGGAAGCTGTTGTCCTCTGGATCAAAGAAATACCTCTAACCTGCAATTACAAGGTACCTGAATTCCCCTTAACCCTCTATACCTCTATTGCAAAATTCATGTTCTTTCAAATAAATCTTTGGAAAAAGGACTAAGTGCCGGAGCCAATATTCTTTCATCAACTTTACAATGGGACCCCTAGGACGGAAACAGTGAACAGGTGAGGTAACGGTATGCCCAACAAAAACCAGCAGCTCTTTCGGGGGTCAGTGCTTCAGTACATAAAAAACAGTGTTTCGAAAAAATGGGACCACAGATGACCAATTATAATCAGTGGTGTATCCTGTACAATGTCAATGCTTACTCACCCAATACCCTTCTCCAAAACTCCACCATTAAAGTTATCTAATGCAAACACTGGGGGAGTAATCAAAGAAGTCTAGAGAACCGCCTTCTGTCACACAAGTAGAAAGAACTGTGGTTATTCACTCATGCTCTATCTGCCTGTCAAAGAGTTACCAAGATCCTGTCCTTGTTGCTTATCTCTTGAGGTTAGGTGTTCATTTCACCTTATGTCAGGCCTGTTCTCAGTAGCAATTCAAAATGAAAAGGCTAAACAAAACACAACCTCAAAGTTGAGAAGCTCCATCAGCAAGACATAATTCGAAAAGCATTGTCTCAAATGTAAATGTAGAATAATCTACTGATCACATGATACTTGCTGGCTATGCATTTCCCCCACTTTTAGGAACACAAAAGACTGATGCTCATCTCTCATGGAGGCATTGCCTCAACTGTATCACAAAATGTTTGTTGAGAGGATCAGAAATCAGAAATCCAATCATCTACAAAAGGAATACATCAAAAATAAAGAAAATTACTCCTTTCTTTCGTGGCGTTCTTGAAATTGTAATTGCTCTGTGTATTTTAATGTCACTGGCCTATTTCGAGGCTATGGAGGTGTGCTATGCACTTCTTTGTGAATAACTAATGTCCTTGAAATATGTTTCTACAAAGAAAACATGAATCCAAAAAAAGCCGATGGATTCCAGATTCAAAATATCCAATTAACTATTGCAGTCACAGTGCCGCGCTGCTCTTTGAAAAACTTTAGTAGGTGATAGCTATTACACAGCAACACATGCATTCATTCCACAGACTTAACTGACTTTATTGCCCATGCAATATAAAGCGGGTACTGTTTGATATTACGAAAAACATTAAACTTGACATTTATCCTAGCAATCCCCAGCCAAATAGAATGCCCAGGTTTTATCTCTGGCAGTAAGTTGCATTTTACATTAAATAATTACAAACAGTATTTCCGTGACACTCAGGGAATTTAAGAATTACAATTTTTATAGACTGCTAAGATACCCTAGCACTGTAGGAGCAAAGCAATACAGCGAGGATTTAAAATAATAGAAAATGTTTCACATCATACAAATCTATAAGAAGTGCATTATGTTTCAGTCTTAATATCTACATGCGTGGATTATTCCCCATCTTGACAATCAGGGAAAGTAATCCTTTTTTCCCTCCCCCAGATACAAGGTTTCATTTCTATGCATTAACAGAGCTCAGGGCCATAAAATACTGTATTAATATTAGTTTGTCACAGTCTACTAAATTTAGAACAACTCATTAATATGACAGTGTAAAAGGCATTCTGGCAGGAGTGAGTGACTCCATAAGCTCCTACAACTATAATTTATGCAGTTCTACCACTCAAACTGAAGAACCAGGAATGCCTTTTGTTGCTAATAAGATATTCTATTAGCTCAACACTGATTCCAATTCTAATTAAGTGCAGAAAGAAAAAGGTAATTTTGCCACAAGACATATACATGTGGGTCTAAGTATATATCATTTGTGTATCTTTCTGAGCCAAGTCATATAATGTTCCCTGGTCGCTGTGCACTGATGAGATTAGAGGCTCATACACTTGAATGCATTTCCCCGGAGGCGAAATAATGAAACCGTAATCACTATTTTTATTCATTTGTTGGTCTTTTTTTTTTTATCATGAGTGGTAACAATCAAAGCTATCACACATGTGACCTTTTTCTAGGTAACTGAAGCTCACCAAACCTTTTATTTTCTTTCTGTTATTTTAGTCTGTCTCCAGATTAATCAGACCTCTTCACTCTTGGCTAAATGCACAAAATCTTCTCAAAGGTCGTGAAATATTAATATTTTTAAATATAGTCCCTTGCCAAGCTACAAATATTCATGTTTAACACCAAGGTAGCAGTTCTTGGGCTGACAACAGAATGTACCTTTTGAATGATGCATATAGAAAAGCAGTTAGCACAAAGATAAGTCACCAGATTGGTCTCAAGGAAACCTGGTGTCTGAATTTTTCATGAATCCACCAGCACTTAAGAAATAAGGAGTTGGCTACTACTGTAGAGTGAGCACTACTGTGAAGGTCAGATGCTAGATCCTGCAAAGAATCTGCTTTTTGCCTAGGGAAAATAACAAGGTCTAAACAACTTAATGGCATTATTAGTTTGTTTTGTCCTTTACAAACATATACAGCTTAAAAAAATTTGATATATGATAGAAAGTGCTCTTAGAGCCATCAGTGTCACATATTGTAACTGAAAATCTCCAAAGACAAGAAGACAGAAAAAAAAAGGCACAACACTGTTGTGTTTTGTGTTTTATCTTATGCCTGGGTTCCTTCATATATTTTGCTTTTCTTTATTCCAACTCACTAGAACTGTCAACTTTACTCTAGAGGAGATTGATGCATGACAACTATTTTCAATAATTCTTTTTGTGGTGTGCATGAAACAAGCAGCGAAATAATGTCTTCATTTCTCCCTCGCCGTGTGTCTTGTGTGCATATTTTTTCTTTCTGAAGACAGGTAGTTTATGGCTAGATTTTTGATGATTGGTAGGTGGCCTACAATATGGTGATCAGTACAAAAGAAAAAAAAAAGCTATATACTGGCAAACTAAAGTGATGGGTTTATGTTCAATGCCAGTTCTATATTAGTCAATTCCTTGAAAATGATTTCAAGTAACAGATTTACTTAAAGCAGACCTTGCACAAAAATGCAAGGTCCACTTATGAGATCTGGGCCCCCCTCCTTCTGTAAAAGTAATAGTACTTGAAAAATGTACCTGTACAGAAAATAATTTAGATAACATACCTTCCTTAGCCCCATCTTCAGCATTGCAGGGCTTGACACCATGGTCCTTACGCCAATATTCATGGGGAAGGGGAAGGGTGAGTCCCCCAAAAATCGCAAGAAGAAACTTCAATCTAGTGCAAGTGTGTTTTCTCATGTGATTTGGGCTGCTCTACATTCCCCACTGAAAGGAGAGGGGCGTTACCCTTGCCTAGGCATTGCTCTCAATAGATGAGTGTAAGGATGAGTTTTAGGCAAGTATATAATCTATCTTTTTTCCTTACAGGTAAATTTTTCAAAGACTATTAGGTGCAATTTGTACAGAGGAAGGGGGCCTGGATCTAAAAAGCCTTTTATTGCAAGATCCACTTTAGAATGTATGAATAGGCATTTTTTTTCTTGTTTTTGATAAAGGGGCAAAGGTTTGCTGTTTGTCTCCATTACGTAGATTTACAATTTCTATTTGTTCTGATGACCCTTGTTACTGTGAAAGAAATGGAATTGGAAATCCAAACTTTTAGAGCTGTCACCAGGACCAGAGGTGATGGGAAATCTTCAGTTGGGGACACTCTTCAGTTCTGGTGAAGATAATTGCCAGCACACCATGGAACGACACAAATAGCGTCCAAACTGGTGATTTATTGCATGATCACAACACAAGGATAGTGCAATGTTTTGGAGCCATGCAGGGCTCCTTCGTCAGGCATGTGATCACATGCCTGGCGAAGGGGCCCTGCGTGGCTCTGAAACTTGCACTATCCTTGTGTTGTGATCATGCAATAAATCACCCGTTTGGACGCTATTTGTGTTGTTCCATGGTGTGCTGGCAATTATCTTCACGTGACTTGAACCCGTATCCAGCTGGTTGTTGCTGCAGCACCCAAATCTGAGAGCGCTTCCAGGAACGTGTGCGATGGGAAAATTAAGTACTACTCTTCAGTTCTGGTGACAATTATCTAAGGGAAATTTCCATCACCCTGTACTCCCTCCCTTTTCCTTTCTGGGACAGTAAGCAAAGAAAAATCTCTCCAAGGAGACACAAAATAGCTGAAAATAAAAGCTTTGGCTATACATAGTACACTTTAAAGTTTTTTTTAATTGTTTGATTTGGATAAAGTAAGGAAGGATTAGAACCCCTGTCAAGTTTTACTGCAATCCAGGGATCCATTCGAGAGATTTTCCATTCTCCTACTGTCCTGGTGACAATGATTTCACTAGAGAGAAAATTTGAAAAAATCTTCAACAACAAAACACAGACTCTTTTTTTTTAGGTAAAGTAGGGGAAGGTAAGAGCCCCTTTGTCATTTTTATTTTTTATTTTTTGCCTGTCTGCGTTCCCGTAGGACAGAGATATGCAATTAGCGGACCTCCAGCTGTTACAGAACTACAAGTCCCATGAGGCATAGCAAGACTATGACAGCCACAAGCATGACACCCAGAGGCATGATGGGACTTGTAGTTCTGCAACAGATGCTAATTGCATATCGCTGCCGTAGGAGATTCCCTCTTACTTCCTTTCTGATGAAACCTTTGTCACTGCGACGGTATGCAAGAGAAAATCTTTTTAGATGGAGCACTGGATAGCAGTAAAACCTGACGGGGTCCTAATCCTTTCTGAATCTACCCAAAAGAAATAAAATAACAATACAAATTATTTTAATAATTAAAACAGTTTTGGCTAGACATACCCTTTAAAAATTAAAAATGATGCAGAATAAGATAGCGGTTTGCAAATTAATGATATCCTTTCAGAGTTCTGTCCACACGTCTTATGTTTTTTTTAATCTGCCCTTCTGTACAAAACGGAACAGAACGGAAGTTGTAGAATGAGTATCTAAACCCAGTAGTAATTTTTTGGTATTTTTTAATCTGAAACGTTTATTAAAATAATACCTAATGATCTGTCAGAAAATCCTTGTTGAGCCACTACCAGTTGTGAGTCTGCATTGTCACTCTGTCACACGAGCTTCCAATGAAGGGTTACAAGTTGCTGTTTCAATACACATTGAGTTGGTATGGCTCACAGATGTCACCATCAGAAAACACCACCATCAGAAAAAAACCACCCCGCTAGCGGACGAATACCGCGGCTAAAACGACGGTAAAGCAGCGCTAAATATAGCGCTGCTTTACTGCCGCCGCCCCACCGCCCCAGTGTGAAACTGGCGTTACTGATGTTTCACCATTGTTTAAAAGAAAATCTATCCTAAATTCATAAGGCACCCAGCACTTAGGCCCCATTCACATCAAGCAACAGCAAGCATTTTTAAATGCGTGTTTTTTGCCACATTTTTAGAGCAGCGCCATCAGGGCCGATCCTAGGGTCACAGACGCCTGGGTGCAGAAATATTTCTGGCGCCCCCACGTGGGCGTGGTCATCTTACCAACTCCTCCCCTTTACAAATGTTTCTATGACAACGACTTCAACACAGAGATGTTCCCGTAAGAAGTCTTCGTTACCCTGGGATCCTCCCATGATCTTTTACCAATAAATAAAATACAGGAAGAGCGTACACTAATGAGACCTGGAGGGGAGTCTCTCTGATGCACACAGAGGGGGCTTCTGTTAGAGAGTCTATTAGAAAGAGCCCCCAGACATAGTACAGGAGATGGTCAGAGACTGTAGACATGATACTAGAGACAGTCAGAGACTGCAATCGTAGTACAGGAGACGGTCAGAGACTGTAGACATGATACAAGAGACGGTCAGAGACTGCAATCATAGTACAGGAGACGGTCAGGCTGCACACAATACAGGAGATGGTCAGAGACTGCAGACATGTTACAAGAGATGGTAGTAAATAATGGCCGATCGGCCCTCTCACCTGACCCAGCGATACAGCAACAACGGTTCCTCTGATCAGGAGTCAGCTCACTCTGAATTGCCCGTGGCGACTCCACTGGGTAGAGCCCAGATCTGTATTCCTGCAATGACTCCATTCCTTCCTCCACCAGGGATGGTGCCAGGCTGTGTGGCTTTCTCTCTCTGGTGTTCTCTCAGCACTGCCCTCTCCCTCTGGAGTCCTGGGTGCCCTTCCCTGAAAGCTTTCCCGGGCTCCTGGCTTTCTCTCTCCCATTCAGCTGAGCATGCTGTTTGGGCTGCAGTTTCCGTGTTACAGTGGGGCTGCCAGTCCTTGGGACCACATGTCCCACAATCCTTTTCTTTGCTCCTTTGTTTTTTTCTTCCCTGGCCGTTATGAAGGCGGGGGAAGAAACATAGTGCGCCGCTCATTAGTACAGCAGCGCACGAGGAGGTGAGGGAGAGGGGAAATAAGAGCCCGCAGCTGCAGTGGCATCACTAGGGTTGGTGTCACCTGGTGCAGTAAAACATGGTATCAACCCCCTCCACCAACTATAGTCGTCCCTCAGTACAGACCCCCCCATCAGAATAGACCCCCAGGACAAAACACCCCCCTTTATCAGTATAGACCCCCCTCAGGACAAACCTTTCCCCCCTACATTAGTACAAACCACCCCCCCCCCCCTACATTAGTACAGATCCCCCAGAACAAACCACCCCCTCTATTAGTACAGACCCCCCAGGACGAACCACTCCCCACATTAGTATAGACCCCCCAGGACAAACCACCCCCTCCATTAGTATAGACCCCCCAGGACGAACCACTCCCCACATTAGTATAGACCCCCCCAGGACAAACCAGCCCCCATACATTAGTATAGACCCCACAGGACAACCCCCCCTACATTAATATAGACCCCCCAGGACAAACCACCCCTACATTAATATAGACCCCCCAGGACAAACCACCCCCCACATTGGTATAGACCCCCCAGGACAAACCACCCCCCCACATTAGTACAGACCCCCCCCCAGGACAAACCCCCCCACATTAGTATACACCCCCCAGGACAAACCACCCCCCCACATTGGTATAGACCCCCCAGGACAAACCACCCCCCCCCACATTAGTATAGACCCCCCAGGACAAACCCCCCCCCCCACATTGGTATAGACCCCCCAGGACAAACCACCCCCCCCCCACATTAGTATAGACCCCCCAGGACAAACCCCCCCCACAATAGTATAGACCCCCCAGGACAAACCCCCCCCCCCACATTAGTAGACCCCCTAGGACAAACCCCCCCCACATTTGTATAGACCCCCCCAGGACAAACCCCCCCACCCCCCCAAACCCCCCCCACATTAGTATATAGACCCCCCCAGGACAAACCCCCCCCCCCACATTAGTATAGACCCCCCCAGGACAACCCCCCCCCCACATTAGTATAACCCCCCCAGGACAAACCCCCCCACATTAGTATAGACCCCCCAGGACAACCCCCCCCACCCCACATTAGTATAGACCCCCCCCCCCCAGACAAACCACCCCCCCACATTAGTATAGACCCCCCCAGGACAAACCACCCCCCCACATTGGTATAGACCCCCCCTAGACAAACCACCCCCCACCACTAGGCTAATTAAAACCACCCGGGCGGCAGCTGGAGAGGACAGTGTGCAGCCGCGCCGCCCGGGTGGAGAACAGAGCATGTGTGATGCTTGTGCTGGTGGGCAGAAGGCGGAAGTTAAACACAGGACTCCTCCTGTGTTTAACTTCCGCCTCCTGCCCACCAGCACCAGCATCACACACGCTCTGTTCTAAACAAGTCGGGCTCGGCCACGGAGCGCCCCACCCCCCCCGTGGCGTCACTGCGTGGCCGCGGCTGTGACAGGCGGAGAGAGCCGCGCCGCCTACGGACAAGGAGAGGAGGAGGGAGCGGAGCACTCTGGCGCTCCAGCGCCCCCACCTCTGTGGCGCCTGGGTGCACTGCACCCCGTGCACCCCGGGACGGATCGTCCCTGAGCGCCATTCATTTGAATGATCGGAAAATTTGAGAGCAGGATCAAATTCCGACGGAAAAAGTCAGATGGAGCCCACACATGGACGGATTTTTTCCGACAACATGGTCCGATCGGACATTTTCCGTCGGAATTTCCGACCGTGTGTACGTGGGCTTAAGCCTCCATAGAACTCTTTCATAATGACCACTTACAGCACTTGCAGCATTTGGGGGGAATTTATTCAGAGTTAGCTTTGCTTTGTTTTGGAGTTATTGGTGGTATGGGATATCCCAGGATGCACTGGGAAACAAAAAAGCAAACCAGAAAGACCTCATTAGCAATCACATCTTGTTTATGTGTATATATTCTGGGAGTGTCTGGTGCAAATGTCACCAGACCAGAGCAACTAGCAGTAGGCAAACATGATGCACAACATGGGAATGCAGATGGCACATGTGATGAGCAGCATGGGCGCAATATAGCAGGAAGTGTGCGAGAACTGGAGAGAGAGGAGGATCAGCAAACCAGAGGATCAGCAGACCTGGGGATACTACTGAGTGGGAGATCAGCAGAGCTGGGGGTTACTACAGAGTGGGGGATCAGCAAAGTTGGGGGTTTTTAATGAGCGGGGGATCAGCAGAGCTGGGGAATACTACTGAGTGGGGCATCAAAAGAACTGGGGGTACTACTGATCCAGGGATTTTCTGAACAAAAGTACTAACAAGCTGGGAATCTGCTGAATGGTGGTACTAGCTGAATGAGCTAAGGAAATTACTGAGTTGGGGTAGTGCTGAGCTGGGGTTTTACTGAGCTCTGTAAAAACAAGTAGAAAATCAATACACAGGGCATATGCCAAGCTTCAAAAAAGCACCACAGAAGCATCAAAAACACATAAAAAATGCATGTCGAAACAGTAGGGGCATTCATGTGTTTTAAAACCAAAGAAAGAATAATTGAGCCCTTAGTAAATCAGCCTTACTATATAAAGAATCCCAGATGTGTGTCCCTAACATGTCTACAAATCAGGTGTTCTCTCTATGCAAAACATAACGTGACCCTTGTAAATACAAAAACTGAACTGCACACATAATCTGAATGTTAAAGTGATACTAAAGTCTTTTTTTGTCATAAATAACAAATATGTCATACTCCCCTGATCTGTGCAGTGATTTTCAACAGAGCAGCCAGATCCTCCTCTTCTCGGATCCCTCTTCTCCTGTTGAGTGCCCTTACAGCAAGCAGCTTGCTAGGGGGGCACCCGTGCCGAGCCGCAGCTCCCTGTGCCAATTCAGACATGGAGCCGTGGCCTGGCCCTGCCTCCTCTCTCTCCTCATGGGCTCACTGACTTTGATTGACAGTAGAAGGAGTCAATGGCACTTCGCTGCTGTCTCAGCCAATGAGGAGGGAGAGTCCCAGACAGCCGAGTCTCTCGTGCAACATCGTCTATCTTAATGTATAGAATTCATTAAGATAAAAGACCTTCTGTCTTTACAATTATTTTAACTTCTTTAACTTTAACCGCCTGTTTTCTTGGTGCCGACACTGTAAACACAGCTCTGTTTTGGGAAATAGCATAAGATACCATAAGAAAGCTTTTTTAAAGTAGGAAATTTGTCATTTGCTGGCATCCGTCTAAAAAAATGTTTTTGCGTGGCTGTGCCTGCTTTCAATTCAATTGAGTCACTGATGTGGTACAAGAATGGTGTAAATAAGTGTCAGAAATGTGTCAGTATGTGTCATACTTGTTCTGGTCAGTGACTCAAAGAATTCAACAGCTAAAGTTGCAGAATCAGCATGACAGCCAGGCAATTAACATTCCTAAAAAGGAGAGTTCCGCAATGGTAGGCCCCATATTTCTCCAATGACAGGTGTGCTTTACTTTTAGAACTCTGTTTCTATGTATAGTTTTTGTTTGTAATGTACATGAGTGCAGGTATATTTGTTCGTTACATATGCAGGCTTTGCTCCCTGCTTTGTAGAATCACAAACCTATGAAATAGCCTGATTGTTGTACCTCACTATTACTTCTCAGTAATAACTTACAATCTTTGCCCACTGAAAACACTATACTTTTCTTTTAAAAATGAGATCCACAGCCCCAATGTTTAGGCTAGTAGTACTATACCCATTTCTATGCAAAATAAAGAGTCTTGTTAATCGTTATTCTTCAACAGAGAGGAAACTTTACCCTATCAAGAAATTCAGAACCCACTTGAAATTCCTTAGTGTACAGGCTTTCTCACATTTAGCTCTAACACTGTAGAAATCCATTTCATTCTTGGAAACTACATCCCTGGACATATTTAAAAACATACTAAATGCCTACTCATTTATTCAAGCCTATGGCATTTATAAGCCATTGCCTATTCTAATACTGTTCTTATACACTTTCTGTTTTTACCATTTTCTGTACGGTATTTAAGTCCTTGAAGAGAAAATCACTCAATCCATCAACCTTGACATATCAGAGGTAACATTCTGCTTTGCTGAATTTCAATAAGGTTTAATGACTTTATACTTATTTTCTATAATTGCCATTTTCTGTTTAAAAATAAAATATTTTTTTCATTTTGTTAGGTAAATATAAGTTATAGCATATGATTATTTATTATTTATTATTTTCAATCAATAGGTGAAGCTAAAGCCTGGCTTTAACTGTGCTTACCTGATATTTACAGAGCTAAATAGATGAAGCTCAAATCAAACACACAACTAAATAAATATTGAGTGACTCAGTTTGTTGCTCTGCTCAGACTAGGCTATTTGTAGATTGATTTGAAGAGGCATAGTTAAAGCTACAGTGGTGCTATCTCTTTTGGAAACTCAGAATGGCCTGCAAAATGAACATCATGTATGAACCTATTAGTACATATTTATTTGTAGTATACAATAGACATGTGCATTCGTTTTCGTCCGAATGCATCTTCGTCCGAATTTCGGGTATTTTTGTTATCATTTTAACAAACGATAACGTACGTGCAGAAACCGAAAACCGAAAGATCCGACATAAACAAATGCTTTATTTTTGTTTTCGTTGCGACAACAGTTCGATATGGATAGGAGATTCAACATGACACTGACAATAGCGATCTGTGTCCATCGAACCTGTGGTCGAATGTGCCTAACCTTATCTCTATTAGTGCATCCAGATATGCCCGACATGTTTCGTGGCTAAAAAACACTTCCTCAGGGGCAGGAGCATATAAGAACAAAGCCTAGAACCTGCAAGACCCAAACCTGGAGGCTGTCTATAGTGTGCATACTGCAATGGACACTATGTTCCAAGTTCTTATATGCACCTGCCCCTAAGGAAGTGGTTTTTAGCCACGAAACATGTTGGGCATATCTGGATGCACCTTGTGTCTTACATAGATGGTCTATTTGATTTTAGCTCAGTTGGATTTATTATTATTTTACCACTCTGTTCGAAAGTCACATTAACATGGAGGACGATATTTTATGCCATATTGTGCAGTGTACTTTTATGCTATGATCTATTTCTAGGACAATGGTCTTTAATATATATTTTTTGTATGTTTATTAATTTCTGTATTCAATATGAGACTGTTTTTTACTGTCCAGATAATAAATACATATATATTTTTATTATTGATTCATTTGCTGGTTACATTGAACATGCTTTATTTAAAGTCCCAATCTGTTGCATATTTATATTTTTAATTTGTTTGTTTTTTGTCTCCTAGGTTGGCAAATTTCCATAATAGTAGATCCACATCCACCTGATAAAGTGTGAAGCCACTGGTAAAATGGTACTCAAAGACCTATTCAGAAACAGCTTGCAAAATAATCCATCACTTCACATCTTGTCAACTACTTACAGTAGGTAATTGTTGTGCCATATTTATATAGGTCGTCTGTTTAAGCCAAAAAATGCTAAGTGAACATAAAACATGCATCGCTATCTTTGCCAACTGTGGAAGAAACCTCCAATGTTAATAGAATTGAGTGATTCACCAGACCACACATGTAAATTGTCACCATGCCTTAATAATACATGGAATGAACCTCAAAAAATTGGGATTTTGTGGGCAATTGGAAAAAATATAAATCTTTATGTAAAGAAAATTATTATTTATTATAGAAAAATTGCATAAAAAGTCTCATATTGAAAATACAAAACATTGCATCAATAATATCATCAACATTGCACATTTGACTGTTAGTCATAAAGTGGTAGTCCCCATCGACTTGCTGTTCCCTTTGTCATTGGTTGTGCTGAGGAATACAGCAGAGGAGGATATCCAACGCGTTTCAAAATGTACTATTATAAATCTTCTTCAGGGATTAATACCACTTCTGAAAAAACAGCCTAAATTTGTAAAACATTGGTACATGATTGTATGAAAATATACATGTAAATAGTCATCCACATGCACTTACAAAAAATGTGTTTAGCAGACGCATTCCTGCAAATGGTAAATATACCATACATAGGCCATTGAAGATCTCCCCCAAAAGGACACCAAAGTGTCAACATCCATTGGTGGCCAGATAAACTGTAAACTGCTCTAGATGGCACAGGAAAACTTTGCACTGTAGAGTGCAGGGAAAGAGCAAGACAAAAAATGATGATAAATCCCCGGAAAGAAAATTAGTCTCAATTCCAGGGGATGCTGAGTCAGCCTGGAATTTTATTCCCCAAAAGGCTGGTTCAGTAACTAATAAAAGTTACTTACTTGGAAAATCCCTTAAGCCAAATGTGCATTGGTCCATAAGGTCCCATATCTGAATGTCAAATATGGCGTATAGCGAAGTTCCTAAGGGCTGGCAATCAGGGAGAGGGAGACAGCAAGGCTCCACATCGGTGAAAGCAAGAGGAATGGCGCTGAGGCATGCTGATGGCGTCCCTAATATATTGCACATGTGTGGGAGGAAGTGACGCAATGTGCGTCATCACACGCAATCGCGTCACCACCACTTCCGCTCCTGCGCCGTTTGGGCTAAAGATGTAAACAAGGAAGTGACGTAATATGCATCAAACCAACGCGACCACGTCACTTCCACCTGTGTCATCACAATATTGCTTCCGGTCTCAGGAAAACAAACATCCGGAGACCAGTTCAGCAACTTTGATTGATGCAAATCAAAAAAAGGTCCCCCACCGGTGAAAATCACCTATAATCAAGAAGGAGAACTGCTTCTGCCATTACAGACTATACATCTTGTAAATTTCCAAACATTTTAATTTCTATATACAAAAATATTATTGAAAACCCAAAAAGATGAATCATCTTATTCAAAATAAACAACTCGCTAATGGGAAATCCACCTCCAATCTTAATTGGAGGTGGATTATTGAAATATTGAAAACCCAAAAAGATGAATCATCTTATTCAAAATAAACAACCCACTAATGGGAAATCCACCTCCAATCTTAATCGTAAGAGAGGATTAGTTTGAAAATGTATAAAATATCTATGTAGATATGTCTAAATAGTTAAGAAATATTCCTAATATTTACACTGGGAAAAAGAAGACTTCTGGGTTTAAATTTTGAGCAGGATGCATTGCATTCTATGATTAAAGTATCATCTATATACTGAATTTTCCATGAATACATGAACAGCACTTTGGTGACAGAGTCGTATATTTTAATGTGTGCTCCACTTTAGGTACAGCTCACACCAGAACACACGCATTCCCGCGCAGTCCAGCTTGGCAGCCTATTTAGTGGAATGGGCTGCAAAATGTGCTGGAACGTGGAAAAAGTAGTGCACGCACTACTTTTTCAGAACGCACTGCACTGAACCACTTGGTACTGCAATACAATACGATTTGGTGCCCACAAACATGCTGCATTTGTGAGATGCATTTGGGGTACCAATAACAAATTTTTAACACCCATTACACTCTCACAGGGCCAGCGTGTTCACCCGCAGTGTGGGAAATGTACACGGAACCTGACTTTCCTGCACCATTTTTTTATATGAACCAGCCCTTAATGAACCTATTTATTTATGATACAATTATTTGTTTATAGATAATTAAACATATATGTTTTTATCATATTTGAGGATTTATAGATTTAGGGTTGTATTTACATTTTGTATTAGTTTATTTTTATTTCTTGAATATGAATCGTGTAATTGCTTTGTTTTGTAAATCCCCTGCTATCCAAAAGCCATGTGTAGCGCTACCCTATAGGAGCCACTATTCTTAACTGGTTCCTTCCTAAACAGTACAGAGGCTACCAATCACACAGGCAACAGTCCAGGGGATGTTTTTCTATGATTTATTGCTTGTAGAACTTGTAACAGGAGAGGGTTTGGGGGGTAAGGAATAGTCCAAAAATGTTAAACTAGGTGAAACCTCTTTGAACAGTCCTTAAGCCAGAAACAAAGAGGAAGGCCAGAACCTAGACCCTGTAGAAGCTGTCCCAAAGAGAGCTACTGCTGACACCCCAAAAGTAGAACAGCACACAATTACTAGGATCCGGAGCTTAGGTCAGTACTCACAATGTCCCAAGGCACCTAAACACCTTCCAGCCTCCACCAGGCACTCTTTAGTAAATTCTCCAGGTCCAGATCCTTAGGTGAAACTGCTGATTTAGCTCCAAAGGTAAATAGGAATAGTCCCAACCCCCCCCCCCCCCCGCCCCCCCAGCTTTGCTGAAGCTGAGACCTCACTAAGCATCAACGGATTTCAGCAGAACTGCCCAAAGGGGCTGCAGCCCCTGAGACTGGAATTTCTACAGCAGCACAAGAACCCAGCTGCTCCAGACCCCCAACTATTTATGGCCGCCCCCCCCCCCCCCCACTCACAGGGATTGGCTGCAGCACAATAAATATTCAAGCTGCCCATTTGACTCTACCAGCCCTCCATATTATGGAAGCCTCCAAAATGCAGGGGAAAGCTATCGAATAAGTAAAAGTGTTTCTCCTCTCCCCTAGACAAAACAAGCAATTAACCCTTGCAGTGCAGCCCCTCTGCAAAGGACAATTTTACATTTTCCCAGCAGTTGAGCTTTAAGCCATTAATTATTAGAAAGCATGCATTCTTACATAATGGGAGTTCAATAAATTAATTCTATACTATACTATTCTACTGACCACCTTGGTTTGCAAAATTACATGCGAAGCCTCAAGTTTTAGTTGTAGATAGCTATATGCAGATCCACAAACTGCTAGCAAAATATGAACTTTTTTTCTTTAACCTGTAGAGATCTGCGCTATAGCCGAATGATGGCTACAGCGCGGATCTACATTGCCGGGACTACATCCTATGATGTCGTCCCATGCAAAAGCGACCTGCGCACCCCCTGAAGGGCGTGCGCGGCGCGCTCTGTGATCAGCGAGTCTGTGAGACTCGCTGGATCACAGATCCGAGTAAGGGGTCGATCCCGACCCCTTACCACGTGATCAGCTGTCAGCCAATGACAGCTGATCATGTGATATCAACAGAGCTGGTAACCGGCTATTTTTTCTCCTCGCGGTGACAGCGCGAGGAGAAAAAAAAAGGCGATCATTAGTCCCGATCACTGCAATGTGCCCCGGCTCCTCGGTGCCCACCTGTGCCCCCTAAAAGGGCCGCCTATCAGTGCCCACCAGCTCCACCTGTCTGTGCCCACAGTGCCAACTGTCAATGCCCACAATGCCATCTGTCAGTGCCATCTGTCAGTGCCACCTGTCAGTGCCCACAATAAGTGCCTGAACAGTGCTGCACATCAGTGTCACCTACCAGTGCCCATCAGTGTCACCTACCAGTGCCCATCAGTGCCAACTATCAGTGCCCATCAGTGCCACCTATCAGTGCCCATCCATGCCTTTTTAAAAAAAAAAATGTTTTATCTTTTTTTGTTTGTTTAGCAAAAAATAAAAACCACAGCTGTGATTAAATACCACCAAAAGAAAGCTCTATTTGTGGGGAAAAAATGATAAATAGCTCATTTGGGTACAGTGTTATATGACCGCGCAATTGTCATTCAAAAATGCGTCAGCGCCAAAAGCTGAAAATTGGTCTGGGCAGGAGGGGGGTTTAAGTGCCCAGTAAGTAGTAAGTAAGTGGTTAAACCAATCATTCCAAAGGCTTGCCACAGAATTCGGATCCAAAAGAGGGAATAGACTATTTACAAAGTAAATTTTTTTTCTGTCTTGTCGGGAAGGCAGTGTGCTTTAAGAATAAAACTGTGCATGATCTCCCTAGTATTTTATGTCTATTTAGTTTGCTGTCCACATGATCACATGTCAATAACATTTATTTTTCATGTTATATAGCCTTGAATCATGGATACCCCGAGGCTGCAGAATGTTTGATGGCTTTAAGCAAATTCACTGAGGCTCTTGGTTGGTAAACAGATGTATTTGCTGTTTGCTGTATTTGCAGTTTTTTTAATACACCTGCAATTTAACATGATGGCTAGACATTTAAAGTACTAATTGACATCATCTGTTATATGTGATACTGACAAGTTCAGACAACAGGGCTGTCTATGGTATGCTGATGACAACACAATGTTCAGATATTGTACCCTGTAACAACAGACGCTTAGAAATATCCGGTATTATAAAAACGCAGGATAGGAAGCTGCTGGAATGATTCACTATAACCATTTAAAAGAAAAGTATACTGTAATTTTACTTTGCACTTATTTTACACAACACTTTACATATTGTACGTTCACATCAGTCCCTGTCCTCAAGGAGTTTACAGTCTAAGGTTCCTATCTCACATACAAAAACACACACATACTAGGGTTTGTTTAGATAATTAATTTTCCAGCATATTTTTGAAATTTGGGAGGAAACCCATGCAAACCCAGGGAGAATATGAAAACTCCATGTAGATTGTGTATTGGCTGGAATTCAAACTGAGGACGCTATTGTTGAAATGCAGAAGAGCTAGCCACTAAACCACTGTATTGTCCTTGCAGTGTTCACCTTAAAGTAATGTTTATTATTATTTTCAAGTTTTCACATGATTGGTATTCCATATTATCGTTACCACATTATAATGTATAAACTGGAAATTAAAAATCTAAAATATGCATGCTTTCTTGATATGGAATCTACGGGGTGCCTTTTTCCTTAATTGTGCACTTTATTGTTTACAATTTTACCTGATGATCATGCCAAAAAAATTGCCTTTTCCAGGACTTCGTACATCCGAGTGACAACACTTGCCACCAAGGTCTCATAGCAGGGGCAGCATTGCCTAAGTCTTATAAGGGAGACCTAATTATTCACTGCCTCTTCTCCTTTTGCAATGCCTCCCTGCTCTACTTGGCAAGGGGAAGAGACCAGAAGAAACAGTGCTACCCTAAGTCACACCTGTGTTACATGAACACCAGTTAACTGACACATGGTAGACGATACATCCCACCGACCGAGACTGCGATTACTCCCCACTCCATTCCTCCTATTCATGAATTGACTACATTTTTGTCGACCATTCCCACCTAGAATTGATTAAAGCTGCTGATATTAAAGGGACTACACTTTCTGATCATGCCCCCCATCTCTGCATGATTTTCCATACCAACAATCCTGCCTAGATCGACCAACTGGAAGTTTAATGACTCCCTCCTCTTGAACCTGACCGACGTAGCCGCCCTCTCAACGCATCTCCAACAATACTTTACCGATAATGCCAGTAAGGATATCTCTCCTGCACTCAGATGGGAGGCATCTAAGGCCTTTCTAAGAGCAAGCTGATAGAACTTGGTTCTCATAAAAAAAGGGAACACTCGCTCGTTCTTCAAGAGCTGCTAAGACAGGTGGGCGAACTAGAAAGCCTCCACAAGTCCACTACTGATCCCTCTATCTTTATACAGTTAACAAGAAAGTGGGAGGACATGAAAGCACTCCTTCATGTAGAGCGTAAGCAAGTTTTCCAACAAGTACACAGAGATATTTACAAATGGGAAAACAAGCCCAGTAAATTACTGGCTCATTATTATTATTATTATTATTATTATACATGAGTTATATAGCGCCAGCAGTTTACACAGCGCTTTACAATGTAGAGGGGTGGGCAGCACAATTACAGTACAGTTCAATACAGAAGGGACAGGAATGGCCCTGCTCATAGAGCTTACATTCTAAAGGGAGGGGGTGGTGATACAAAAGGTAATAGATGCAGGGAATGATTTGATGGGGGTGGCTCAGGGACAGTTGTTAGGTGTGTGTGGGATAGGTTTCACTGAATAAGTGAGTTTTCAGGGATCTCCTAAAGGTATACAGGTTAGGGGATATACCGGGGCAGGGAGTTCCGGAGGATGGGAGAGGCTCTGGAGAAGTCCTGAAGGCGAGCATGAGAGGAGGTAACAAGGGAGCTAGAGAGCAGGAGGTCCTGGGAGGAGCGGAGGGGACGATTTGGGTGATATCTGCAGATGAGGTTGGTGATGTAGCTGGAGGCTATGTTGTGGATGGCCTTGTATGTTGTGGTTAGCATTTGGAATTTTATACGGTGGGGTAAGGGAAGCCAGTGAAGGGATTAGCAGAGAGGGGCAGCAGTCACGGATCGATTAGTGAGGTGTATTAGTCTAGCAGCAGCATTTATAATAGACTGAAGGGGGGATAGCCTATGTAAGGGTAGGCCATTAAGGAGAGAGTTGCAGTAGTCAAGGCGGGAAATAATCAAGGAGTGAATAAGTTGCTTTGTGGTGTCATTAGTCAGGAAGGGTCGAATTCTGGAGATGTTGCCGAGGTTAAGGCAGCAGGATTTAGCCAGTGATTGGATGTGGGAGCTGAAGGAGAAGTCAGATAGATCTGGGTGTCATCGGCATAGAGGTGGTATTGGAAGCCATGGGAGGTTATCAACTGGTCCAGGGAAGAGGTATAGAGAGAGAATATGAGGGGCCCAAGGACGGAGCCTTGGGGTACCCCAACAGAGAGACAAAGAGGAGTGGAGGAGATGGAGTTGTAAGTGACACTGAAAGTGCGCTGAGATAGGTAGGAGGAGAACCAGGATAAAGCAGAATCACAGAGGACAAAGGAGTGTAGTTTGCTGAGGAGGAGCAGGTGGTCAACTGTGTGTCGAAGGCAGCAGAGAGCTCTAAGAGTATGAATATGGAGTAATGGCCATTGGTTTTAGCAGTTAGTAGGTCATTGGTGAGTTTTAGTAGGGCAGTTTCAGTGGAATGTCCTGGATGGAAGCTGGACTGTAGTGGGTCGAGAAGGTTGTTGTACATGAGGTAGCAACTCATTCGGTCATGGACAAGGCGTTTGATGAGCTTGGAGGCAAATGGGAGCAGGGAGATGGGTCTTAAGTTATTCAAACAGGTGGGTTTTTTTTAAGTATGGGGGTAACCAGTGCATGTTTGAGCGGGGAAGGAAAGGTGCCGGAGGAGAGGTTGAAGATGTGGGTTAGGGAGTTTAGGATAGAGTGGGAAGCTGGTCGCAGTAATTGTGAGGGGACAGGGTCCAGGGGACAGGTGGTGAGGTGGGCCATGGAGAAGAGTTTATCAACTTCATCGGTGGTAACTGGGCAGAAGGAGGAGAGTATTAAGTGTGGTATTGGACCTGAAGTGTTGGGTTGGGGAGGAAGTTGAATGCTGGTTCATACCTCTATGGCTTTTGCCAAAGTATTCAGAGATTTTTACCAACACCTATATGACGTCCAGAACAACCTGTTTCTGACCCTGCTATACATAAGACATTGTTAGCAGACTTTTTATCCAAAGCTGACCCACCTAAACTCACCGCTGAGACTTTAGACCTCTTATGCCCTGTATATACGAGCGGAATTTCCATCTGAAAAATCTTGGATGGTTTTTCCGATGGAGTTCTGCTCAAGCTTGGCTTGCATACACACGGTCACACAAAAGTTCTCAAAAAAGTTCTCGCCAGCAAAAGTCCAATGGAGCGTACACACGGTCGGAATTTCCGACCAAAAGCTCACATCGGACTTTTTCTGGCAGAATTTCCGCTCGTGTGTATGGGGCATTAAGCCCCTGTATGGAGCTTAATGCCCCGTACACACGAGCGGAAATTCCGCCAGCAAAAGTCCGATGTGAGCTTTTGGTCGGAAATTCCGACCGTGTGTACGCTCCATCGGATTTTCAGCAGATTTTCTGCTGATTTTTGTCTTCAGATTTACCAAAACCATATAATATGAGGTCAAACCTTAGGAGTTTCAATTTATATGCAATCAGGCAGGCCCTTGCATTACATGGTTTTGGTAAATCTGAAGACAAAAATCAGCAGAAAATCTGTATGGGGCTTAAGAGTTACCCATTTCGGAAGATGACGTGAACACTGCTATTATTGATTTGACATCTGGCAATGCCCCTGGATCAGATGGCTATATGGCCAGGTACTACAAGACCTTCAAAAATGTTCTGTCTGCCCCTTAACACACCTAACACAATATCAATTATATATATGGAGAAGGCTTCTTTAGGCCTGAGACACTCCACGCACATATTACCTTTATTCCAAAACCAGGTAAAGATCTGACCTGCTGTGGCAGCTACAGGACCATTTCATTCTTGAACATTTGACGCTAAGTTCTATGAGAAAGTATTGGCAATTAGATTGCACCCCTTACTTCTGAGATGGGTCCCTCTGGATCAACAGGATTTATTCCCAGCAGGGAGGCCAAGGACAATTCTCCTAGGAATGTGATGCTGATAGCCCATACTCAACATTTTTCTAAGCCCACCCTGTTACTCTCCACAGACGCTGAAAAAGCGCTAACAGTGTGGACTGGGACTACCTACTGGCTGTTCTTTCGCACAAAGGCTTTGGCCCTAGAATGCTTAACCAAGTGACTGCCCTTTACAAACAAACCAATGCCCAAATTAGAGTCAATGGATTGCTTAGTGACCCTTTCAGCCTACATAATGGCACATGTCAGGGCTGTCCTCTGTCCCCCTTCTCTTTGAACTATCCCTTGAACCCTTCTTATCCAGTAGCAGACATAACCCAAACATTCATAGTATCACTGTAGGTTCAAAAGAACACAAATATGCTGCATATGTGAAGGAAAGGAGGGGAACGGTCTGATACTTTTCTTTATACTGGGAATATTCTGGTGGGTTATATTACGCTGGGTCTGGGATCTGGGGTATGCGTTCCCTCATGACCAAGATCAGATAGCAATTGATTTGCATTAAATATTTAGGATTATTGTTATATGATATTGGATTTGATGATGTGCTATTTGTTATTTGTATATCAGTTCTAAATACGAATTATGGAAGAGGCTGTTCATTTTTCCTTTGTTAAAATAAACAAAAGAACACAAATATGCTGCATATGCAAATGATATCCTCTTTTTTTATCCAACAACCTAAAGTTTCCTTACCCAACTTAATGTCCATGTTCTCAGCTTTTGGTCTGATTTCCAACTTTAAAATTAACCTCACTAAATCAGACACTTGACCTCAACATTCCACATTAAGAAGCTAACACTCTGAGGTCTACATTTCCATTTGCATGGCAGAGCTCCTCTTAACCACTTCAGCCCCGGACCAATTGGCAGCCAAAGGACCAGGCCCCTTTTTGCGATTCGGCACTGCGTCGGTTTAACTGACAATTGGTGGTATTTGATCACCCCTGCGGTTTTTATTTTTTGCACTATAAACAAAATTAGAGCGACAATTTTGAAGAAAATTCGATATTTTTAACTTTTTGCTATAATAAATATCCCCAAAAAATATATAAAAAAATAATTTTATTCCTCAGTTTAGGCCGATACGTAATTAGCGATTATTGATTTGTTTGCGCAAAAGTTATAGCGTTTACAAAATAGGGGATAGTTTTATAGCATTCTTATTAATATTTTTTTTTTACTAGTAATGGCGGCGATCAGCGATTTTTATTGTGACTGCGACATTATGGCGGACACATCGGACATTTTTGATACATTTTTGGGACCATTGTCATTTATATAGAAATCAGTGCTATTTAAATGCACTGATTCCTATGTAAATGACAGTGACAGTGAAGGAGTCAACCACTAGGGGCAGGGAGGGGCTAAGTGTGACGTGTTGTGTTTTTTTACACAGTAGGGGGGCATGGCTGTACGTCTGACGTCATTGATCGGCTTTCCCGATGACAGGGAACAGCCGATCAATGACAGGCAGAGTAGGAAGCGTGTGGAGAGGTTTGTTTACACAGACCTCTCCCCGTTCTTCAGCTATGTGACCCCATTTCGGGACACCAGCGGGGATTGGGTCCGCTGGTCCCGCGGCCGTGGTCACAGAGATCCTGACCGGGTCGCGAGCGCGCCACCGCCGCGCGCGCGACCCCACGACTAGGAAATTAAAGGGGACGTATATATACGTGCCTTTGCCTAGCCGTGCCATTTTGCTGACGTATATATACAGTTGGGGGTCGGGAAGCGGTTAAAATACCTCTATAATTATGCTTACCCCCACCCCCCACAAACTGTTCCAAGGTAATTAAATGCCATTGCTTAATGCCATCAAGCATGACCAGAATTGCTGGAATTCACTTGTTCATACTTGGTTAGGGAGGATAAACATAGTTAAAATGAATGTGTTGCCTCGGTTGCTATTTATGTTCCAAATTATCCTCTTTGGGGTCCCACCTGAATATTTCTCCCTCCTTCAGTCTATTATTGGTAAATATGTCTGGAAACGAGCTAGGCCCCAGTTGTCAAGATCAGTTCTATGTAGATCTAAATCGCAACAGGGTATTGCTCTTCCTGACTTCAAAGGTTACTTTCAAGCAGTTGTGTTAAATAGAATGAACTGAATTGAACTGAACTGAATGGACTTTCCACCACTCCAGCAAACGTTGTATCAACCTGGAATACAAACTATCCCAAACCTCATTACATATACTGCCATGGATTCCAAAACAATACAGAGATCTTTCACCCGCCTCATCTCCACTAACTTACTCGACCCTTGCAATTTGAGACTCTGTCATGAAGAAATAAAAAAAAACATAACTCACTTATACTGCCTGTCCTGGGTCACCTGGGACTCCCGGAGGTGGTAAGGGTACCTGTCAATTGTGACACCGGAGGGGGGAGCAATCCGATGAGCGGAAGTTCCACTTTAGGGTGGAGCTCTGCTTTAAGGTTGTTTAAAGACCTCACCCCCATAGAACACATCTTCGTTTAGAAAAAAACACTCTCTAAGGGTATCTCCTAATTTTTGTGCTGCCCTTTAAGCTTTGGATCACACCAAATACCCTCCCTATCTGGCGGCAAGACTTAAAATGTACTCTCTCAAAGGACCAACGAGACAGCTGGCTTGCGTTTTCTCAATTTCTTCCAAAATGGAGGAACTTTAAATTACTGACAAGATGGCATTACTCTCCACCACGATTGCATCAAATGTCACCTGACTACCCTCTCACACGCTGGCAGGGCATGCTCACATTTGGTGGACATGTCCCATTATATGACAATATTGGTCAGACATTAGAGCTCTTATCTCACTGGAATTATTATACCTGATGATCCCTGGTTCACGCTCTTCCATTGCTCCCCTGAATCCATTAAAATGTATAAACGCTCCATCATACCACACTTGTTAAATGCTGCTAAGTCTATGATTCCTCTATTGTGGAAAAAGCAATAAATACCTACCCTGAAATTATGGTTACAACGGTTGATCATACCTACACCATGGAAGATGTTATCTCAGCGCTCCGCAACACCCAATCACCTTTCACTAAAAAGTGGGCATGTTGGTGTTCAGATCCCCCCCCCCCCCCCCCCCCCCCCCCCCACCAATACGCAGAGATTATGCCCTCAACTTAGAGCCAGCCTCACTTAGTTGTCATACTTGTACTTCGTTCATTGCCATTATTTACTCCCTCTTTATAGTCGTTTACCATTCTGAAATATGATGTTAAGATATGTATTGTAACAAATAGAGTTCACATTAAACAGTTCATCTCTGCACTCTCCCTCTTCTTCTTCTTTCCCTCCTCTTCTCCCCCTTCCTACCTTAACTCTGTTTTCCTCTGCTACTTTCCTATCCTTTCCCTCCCTCTACACTCTCTACCCTGATACAGAATGAAAATACCTTGAGATGTTTGATTGTACCTTGCATACATGTATACTTTACTGGAATACATAAGTGTTTTGCCATTTCAGCTTTCTCAGTAGTGTCCTATGCTATTTTCCATCTCAATAAACAGTTATAAAAATGTTTTAAAAAGTCACACCTGTGCTCCTCTACAGCATTAATCATTGGGGAGTGTGGTACAGAAGCACTCATAGCTGGGATGCAGAATCCTATACCATAATCCGACAATCCTAGCATATGAGACTCTTACATGATTACATTTGTTTTTGAAGCTTGTATGCAAACAAACCAAAGCCAGATTAAACTCTGTGAAGGTCCCTAGGCAGTCAAAACGTTGCCCCCCCCCCCCCCCCGCCAGTTTCTGGAGGTTTCTCCTGTGCGTAATTTAGTGGGATAACATTGAACTAAGTAGTGTACAAATCAGTCGCTAGATTAAGATGACCATCACTACTATACATTACATGAATGTAGGTTGCACCAAAAGTTTTTACAAAGTGACAGCTGAAATAAGATGAGCTTTTAAGAAACAAACTGTAATGTGAACCTGATGTCTATAGTTTATGTACTTTAACCACTTGCCTACCAGGCACTTAAACCCCCCTCCCATCCAGACCAATTTTCAGCTTTCGGTGCTCTCATGCTTTGACTGACAATTACTCAGTCATGCAATACTGTACCCAAATTAATTTTTTGTCCTTTTTTCCCCACAAATAGAGCTTTCTTTTGGTGGTATTTGATCACCTCTGGGTTTTTTTTTTTTGCGCTATAATTGAAAAAAGACCGAAAATTTTGAAAAAAAAAACACATTTTTCTTTGTTTCTGTGATACAATTTAGGAAATTATTAATTTTTCTTCATAAATTTTGGCCACAATTTATACTGCCACATATCTTTGGTAAAAATAACCCAAATTAGTGGAAATTATTTGGTCTTTGTGAAAGTTACAGACTCTACAATCGAATTATACAAAATTGATCACATCTGATGCACTGGTGGCCAATCTCATTTCTTGCGACCCTAACAAGCCAGGAAAGTGCAAATACTCCCCAAATGACCCCTTTTTTGAAAGTAGACATTCCAAGGTATTTAGTAAGAGGCATGGTGAGCTTTTGATGTTGTCATTTTTTCCCACAATTCTTTGCAAAATGAATTATTTTTTTATTTTTTTTCTACAAAATTGTCATTGTAATAGGTTATTTCTCTCACATGGCATGTGTATACCACAAATTACACTCCAAAATAAATTCTGCTACTCCTCCTGATTATTACGATACCACATATGTGGGACTTTTACACAGCCTGGACACATAGAGAGGCCCAACATGCAGGGAGCGCCATCACGTGTTCTAGGAGCATAAATTACACATCTAACTTGTTGACTACCTATTACACTTTTGAAGGCCCTGGAGCAACAGGACAATGACACGTGACACTGACGTGGCACTGATGACACGTGACACTGACGTGGCACTGATGACAGATGGTACTAATACGGGGCACTGATGACACGTGACACTGATGACAGATGGCACTAATATGTGGCACTGATGAGAGATGGCACTCATACATGGCACTGATATCACGTGGCACTAATATGTGGCACTGATGAGAGATGGCACTAATACGTGGCACTGATGACAGACGGCACTAATACGTGGCACTGATGACACATGACACTGATGACACTGATGACAGATGGCACTGATACGTGGCATTGATGACATGTGACACTGATAACAGATGGCACGTGACACTGACAGGTGGCAATGATGACAGATGGCACTAATATGTGACACTGATGACAGATGGCACTAATATGTGACACTGATGACAGATGGCACTATGTGGCACTAATGACAGATGGCACTAATGACAGGTGGCACTGATGACAGGTGGCGCTGACTACAGATGGCACTGACTACAGATGGCACTGGCAGATGGCACTGACTACAGATGGCACTGACTACAGATGGCACTGGCAGATGGCACTGACTACAGATGGCACTGGGGATGGCACTGGGGATGGCACTGGCAGATGGCACTGGGGATGGCACTGGCAGATGGCACTGGGGATGGCACTGGCAGATGGCGATGTCACTGGGCACAGATGGCATTGGGGACAGATTGCAGTGGTGGCAGTGGGCACAGATGGCATTTCATTTTTTTTTTTTTAAACTTACGGCGCTGCAGTCGATCATCTCCCCCTCCTCACAGGCTGTCTCTGTGTGAGGAGGGGGAGCGGCGCTGACATCTCTCATTGGCCAGGGCGATCGCGCTGTAAACGGCCGCTGTGATTGGCCGTTTACAGCGATCTGTGATTGGCCGTGTCCGAGGGACACGGCCAACACAGAATTTCCCTGCTGCGCGCTCGTGCGCTGGATCCTCCGCCCGATGTATTACTGTTACGGGCTCTATTCCCTGAGAGCGTTGTGATGCATAGGGGCAGAGCCCGTCATCAAATTCAAAAAAGTACAAAAGACATAATACACTGTAATCTGTAGATTACATTACTGTATCAAATCATTTCACATCAGTTCTGTCCCTAGTGCTTTGTCCAGTGCCCTGCCTGTACTTTTATATTATATATACCGTTCTGTCTGCCTGGAAACTTGAGAATGTCTATGGCATCCAAAAAGGGTCCCTCTACCTTAAAAGCGGGTTTAGACCAGCTAGAAAACAGCGATAGTGAATTAGAATCACTTGCGGAATTGAGCAATAGTGATTCGTTGGGAAATTTGTCATTAGACACTTAAAGTGACAACCATGACGATTCTGTGACTGAGCAAATTTCTGTGTTTTTGATTTGAATACATTATTGAATAAAATGTATTATTATTATATATTTTTTAATTATTTATAGTTACTTATTATATTATAATTTATGATTTTGTGTTTCAAACGTTATCATACCCAGGATGTCTACTAGACTCTTGTTTGGACAGTGAGTTATTCCTAAGAATTACAGGCCTACAATATAAAAAGCCAAATTTCCATGCAAATCAATGTACCGCTTTGACATTCAAAAACCAGACATAATCATACCGCCAGGGAGGTTAATGTAAAGTTTAAGTTTCTTTGAGTAATTCATTTTTTCTATCTTTTGTAAATAATTTAAGATAACTTCATTGTAATTTTCTTTCAAGATCAAATTATTATTATTATTTTAATCTGTTGTCATGGGACACTTAAACAGTGTGGGGCCCATAGGCCAATGTCTACTCTGTCTGTTTGGTAATCTGGCACTGGAACAAACCATATAGAGGAAGCAAATAACTCCCAAAAACCCTGCTTCCATTCTTAAAGAAGAATTTGAAGCCTGTGGTTAAAATCATTTTAATTGTTTTTATTTGTGGGTTAGGTTTTTGGGTACAATCATGGGAAAAAAGATTTTTTTGTACATTATTGATTCTTGGTTTTCTGTTTATGAGATGTGTAGTTCTTCATATCGTGTTATTTCTATTCCTGAAATCTAAAAGAACATGCTAGTAGGTAAGAGTTTTTTTGCTAGAAATTACTTACTATGTACAGTATCTTCTACCAAAAAAACCCATTTAACAGTTTAGCAATTAAATTTTTTTCATTTGACATTTTACACTGCCTGTGATGTATGCAAATTTGTACATACAGTGGTGTGAAAAAGTGTTTGCCCCCTTCCTCATTTCCTGTTCCTTTGCATGTTTGTCACACTTAAGTGTTTCGGAACATCAAACCAATTTAAACAATAGTCAAGGACAACACAAGTAAACACAAAATGCAATTTGTAAATGAATGTGTTTATTATTAAAGGTGAAAAAAAATCCAAACCATCATGGCCCTGTGTGAAAAAGTGATTGCCCCCTAAACCTAATAACTGGTTGGGCCACCCTTAGCAGCAACAACTGCAACCAAGCGTTTGCGATAACGTGCAATGAGGCTTTTACAGCGTCCTGGAGGAATTTTGGCCCACTCATCTTTGCAGAATTGTCCTAATTCAGTTACAGTTTCAGGGTTTTCGAGCATGAACGGCCTTTTTAAGGTCATACCACAACATCTCAATAGGATTCAGGTCAGGACTTTGGCTAGGCCACTCCAAAGTCTTCATTTTGTTTTTCTTCAGCCATTCGGTGGTGGACTTGCTGGTGTGTTTAGGATCATTGTCCTGCTGCAGAACCCAAGTTCGTTTCAGCTTGAGTACACGAACAGATGGTCGGACATTCTCCTTCAGGATCTCTTGGTAGACAGCAGAATTCATAGTTCCTTTTATCACGGCAAGTCTTCCAGGTCCTGAAGCAGCAAAACAGCCCCAGACCATCACACTACCACCACCATATTTTACTGTTGGTATAATGTTCTTTTTCTGAAATGCAGTGTTCCTTCTACGCCAGATATACTTGGACACACACCTTCCAAAGAGTTCCACTTTTGTCTCATCGGTCCACAGAATGTTGTCCCAAAAGTCTTGGGGATCATCAAGATGTGTTGTGGAGAAATTGAGACGAGCTTTGATGTTCTTTTTGCTCAGCAGTGGTTTTCTCCTTGGAACTCTGCCATGCAGGCCATTTTTGCCCAGTCTTTTCCTGATGGTGGAGGCATGAACGCTGACCTTAACTGAGGCAAGTGAGGCCTGCAGTTCCTTGGACGTTGTTGTGGGGTCTTTTGTGACCTCTTGGATGAGTCGTCGCTGCGCTCTTGGGGTAATTTTGGGCGGCCGGCCACTCCTGGAAAGGTTCACCACTGTTCCATGTCTTCGCCATTTGTGGATAATGGCTCTCACTGTGGTTCGCTGGATTCCCAAAGCTTTGGAAATGGCTTTATAACCCTTTCCAGACTGATAGATCTCAATTACTTTCTTTCTCAATTGTTCCTGAATTTCTTTGGGTCTCGGCATGATGTGTAGCTTTTAAGGATCTTCTGGTGGACCTTACTGTGTCAAGCAGCTCCTATTTAAGTGATGCCTTGATTGTGAACAGTTGGTGCAATAATCAGGCCTGGGTGTGGCTAGAGAAATTGAACTCAGGTGTGGACAACCACAGTTATAGTATGTTTTAACAAGGGGGGCAATCACTTTTTCACACAGGGCCATGATGGTTTGGATTTTTTTTCACCTTTAATAATAAACACCTTAATTTACAAATTGCATTTTGTGTTTACTTGTGTTGTCCTTGACTATTGTTTAAATTGGTTTGATGTTCCGAAACACTTAAGTGTGACAAACATGCAAAGGAACAGGAAATGAGGAAGGGGGCAAACACTTTTTCACACCACTGTAGTACACTCAGCATCTGTAATGCCGCGTACACATGAAGGGACTTTGTCCGCCGGACCTAGTCCAGCGGACAACCCGCCGGACTTTCCAGCTGGCTTCAGCGGACTGAAAAGCGAACGGACTTGACCACACACGATCACGCTAAAAGTCCGGCGGTTCACGCGATGACGTACAGCACGTACGACGGGACTATAAAAAGGAAGCTCAAGATCCAAAACGACACCCTTTGGGCACCGTTAACTAATCTCGTGTGTATCTCGTGTTAGTTGACGTTTGGTTAGAGACGATTCGCGCTTCTCAGACTTCTGCTTAATTCGCTCGTTTTTGCCGTTCAGTTTGTGCTTGTGAGGTTTGTATCTGTCTTTCAGTGCGTGTGGATCAGTTCCTACCTGTTCTCAGGCCATTCTGGTCCGCTCTTTCCTGTTCTTCAGGTCGTTCTTCATAGGCCTTGCTGTTCTTCAGTGCGTTCAGTTAAGTTTTTTGCTTGATCAGCCGACCGTTTTGAAGCCATGGAGTGTGGACTCGGGAACGAGTTTGTGCTGTGCAGGGGCACGGTGTTGCGGTTAACACTTTGGCCCGAGTCCAGTCCATGAACAGGGTGAGGAGGAGTTCATGGACCAAGAATTGGCTGCGCCAGCGTGACCAATTCTCACACATGCCTTTGTTCCGTGAGATCCGTGAGAATAATCCTGATGATTTCAGGAATTATCTCAGGATGACGGACCCCATTTTTCACCGCCTGTTGGCTTTGCTGTCCCCTTTTATCAGCAGGCAGAATACCTGCATGCGGCAATCCATCACTTCGGAGCAGAGGCTAGTCGCCACGTTGCGTTACTTGGCGACGGGGAGAAGCTTGCAGGACCTCAAGTTCACGACAGGCATCTCCCCCCAGGCTCTGGGGATCATTATTCCCGAGACCTGTTCTGCCATTATTCACGTCCTGCAGGAGGAATACATTAAGGTAAGTTTTCTCATTTAAAATTACATATGTCTTGTATGTTTGCTAATGTAGTGCATCAATTTCATCATTAGCTAATTACCATGATAGGACTATTCTATGAATGTCCCCTATTCATGCATGCATTTAGAAATTGTATTATTGTTTTTTTTGGCGGTTCACTTATAGAAATTGCTTTGGAATTTATTCTTTAGTGGGCCACATGCATATTTGCTTGCACCAACCTCCCCAGCATCGAATCTTGGGCCCATAAACACCCATAGCCTAGTCCCTTTTTATTAGAACAAAAATGTATCTTATCAGCTCCATTGTACTGCTTTACTCACCCCCCTTTCACCCCCCTTGCCCCTCTTTTTTAAATTGAGTTCATGTGTACTGTGTGACCTTCTAATTAATTCCCCCCCACCTTGTTAAATTGAGTTCATGTGTATTGTGTGACTTCCTAATTAATTACCCCCCCCACCTTGTTAAATTGAGTTCATGTGTATTGTGTGACCTTCTAATTAATCCCCCCCACCTTGTTAAATTGAGTTCATGTGTATTGTGTGACCTTCTAATTAATTCCCCCCCACCTTGTTAAATTGAGTTCATGTGTATTGTGTGACCTTCTAATTAATCCCCCCCACCTTGTTAAATTGAGTTCATGTGTATTGTGTGACCTTCTAAATAATTACCCCCCCCCCCACCTTGTTAAATTGAGTTCATGTGTACTGTGTGACCTTCTAATTAATTACTCCCCACCCACATCCCCATTATTATCTTCTCTGGGCCATCAGAGGGGTCATCAATCAGAGAATTGGCCCTTATCTTTCAGATTTTAGATTTTTTTCAAGGACTACTTAAAAAAATACATATGTTGCTCAAAATTGTTTGTTAATTTCTTGGATTTTTTTTGGTGTTTTTGGCTTTTTTTTTCTTATAATTGTATCTTTCTGTTTGACTCCACAGTGTCCTTCCACGCCACAGGAATGGCAGACTGTGGCTTCCCAGTTTGCTGCCCGTTGGGACTTTCCCAACTGCAGAGGGGCGATTGACGGCAAACATGTCAGAATTGTGCCCCCACCCCATTCGGGGTCTTACTATTGGAACTATGAGGGGTTCCATAGTATTGTGTTGATGGCGGTGGTGTTGGCACAATATGACTTCCTTTATGTTGATGTGGGGAAAAACGGCCGGATGTCTGATGGAGGAGTCTTTAACCAGACGGTGTTCTGCCGTCGTCTCCAGACTGGTGGCCTGGAGCTGCCACCAGATGCGGAGAATGTGGAGGGACTACCCTTTGTTTTTATTGCAGACGAGGCGTTTGGTCTGGGTGAACACCTGATGAGGCCATTTCCCCAAAGATCCCTCACCCCTGAGAGGAGGGTTTTTAATTTTTGGTTGGCCAGAGCAAGAAGGGTGGTTGAAAATGCCTTCGGCATTATGGCCAACCGTTTCCGATTGATGTTAACTTCTCTCCATCTGGCAGAGTACAAACTGAACACAATAATTCTGAGCTGCTGCATAATGCATAATTACCTACGAAAGCATTTGGCCAGCTACATGCTACCTCTTGGACCTGAGGCCGGAGTGGAGCCCGAGATGACAGGGCTGGATAATCGCCGTCTTGGCTTGGCCCCCCAATCAGCACAGCAAGTTCGGGACAGATATGTCACTTATTTTAATGGTAGGGGGGCCATTGCAATGGCAGCAGACCCCTAAAAATTACTTTATTTTTACCCAATAAATCTATTGATTTCTGAAAAAAAAATTGTGGTTTTCGTATTGTTTGCTTTTCTTTTTGGCTGTTTTATATGTTCTCCTAGTGCACTTATTATAGTGAAAAACGTGTTTTGCCTTTATTAAATAAGCCCCTTTGTCAATGAACCACAAAATTTTTTGGTCAAACTGGTAGTATTGAAAAAGAAGAAGCCACACATATTGTTTAATTTGTGCAAACATTTTTGGTTTATTATAGTGCACATCCAAACATGTTCCTTTTTTTTGTTGGTGTTTTAAAATTATTTTTTTTTTTGGGAATACAATTTTTTGGGGGGATTTTTTCGGAAATATTTTATATATTTTTTTGTATTTATCAATTTTTTTCATTTTTTTTTTTGTTCCTTTTTTTTTAACAAACAATTAAAACATGGTTTAAAATATTGAAAACCTTATTTTTTTTAAACAAATATTTACACAATATAAAACTATGGAACTTACAAAGTTCAACTGGTTGATGTCACCCATGTACAGTAGAAGCCAAATTTTGAATATGCACACAAATTGAAATTCCAAATGGGTAATGTCAACGTGTGCTATCTTCCATCATGGGGAATCAATGGACATGTTTTGTGTGTGAAACCCCTTCCTCTCACCTACTAGCATTATGATGAAGGGGTTGCAAACACAAAATGCGTACATTGAGATCCCCTGATGGCACATAGCACATGTTGACACACCATGTGCATATTCAAAATTTGGCCTCTCAACTTGGTGAAAAATCGCATATCAAAAGGGGAATGAAGGACATGATTGATGCTTTGAACTGGAAAAGGGGTATTAGATTCTCCCCAAAACATCAATCATGTCCTTCATTCCCTGCTGCATGGTGGCCATCTGGTCTGCATGATTTCCATCTGCTTTTGCATCTTTTCCAGATGCAGATTCCAGGCCATGATCTGCCCAATAAGCCTGTGGGCACTGTCCGAGGAAAACGGCTCCGCAGCTTGGCAACCAGATCATCACCTAAAAGTTGGGTAGAAAAAAAAAGGTCAAAAACATGCAGACATGAATTTAGTAGCTCAATCTGTGTTCTCAGACACTCACTTGGTGGGGTGCAGATGTGCTCGACTTCAAGCACCTCTTCTTCCTTCACATCCCCACGTGGGCTTGGGCTAATTGCCCAATTAGGCTGGTGAGGCCGGGAGGTCCTGGGATGTCCTGAGTGAGGTCTGAGTCTTTTGCCTCCTATGGGAATGGAACACAAAGGTACACTTTTAATCACACTGATATTTGCGTGCCCAAATATGAATATTAAACATTGTTTCAAAGTGGTGTCCAATTATTAGCAGTTTGTTACAAGATCCTACTTGAATACATAATTGAAATCCCTATCTAATCAAACTCCAATACTTAAACCGGCCTTCAACCCTAAAGTTGAACTTCCGCTCATTGGATCCCTGCACCCCTCCGGTGTCTTATTTGGAACCTTTTAGGGGGGAGGGGTTGCAGATACCTGTGTAAGGCAGGTATTTGCACACACATCCGACCATAGACTCCCACAGAAGTATACGCCACATCCCGTCCCACCGTGCTGTCTGCTGGGACACACAGGGGTCCCAGAGCTAGCGCGGACCAGTCCTATTGCATTGCGCAACTGGCGCATGCCCAATAGGGAACCGGGAAGTGAAGCCGCAAAGATTAATTTCCTGATTCCAATATCAAAGATGGTGGCTGCAGCATCCAAGGGACGGTTTGGCCTCGGGTGCTGAGGTCGCTGGACCCTGTGACAGGTGAGTGTACTTATTCTAAAAGTCATCAGCTACAGTATTTGTAGATGCTGACCATTTATTTTGAATTTGATTTGGAGTCCCTGTGTGAGTTACCCACAAAACCATTACTACACTAGTAATACTATATATCCTGACAATAATAAATAACCTTACAAGTCAAATAACCCACAGCCAGGTAAACTCAACCAACTTTCTAATGACAAACGAAATTTCATAAAATCTTCGCAAGATTCACGTACGAGTTCTATAAAGTCTTCGCAAGATTCACGTACGAGTTCTAATAAAGTCTTCGCAAGATTCACGTACGAGTTCTAATAAAATCTTCACAAGATTCACGTACGAGTTCTAAAAAAATCTTCGCAAGATTCACGTACGAGTTCTAATAAAATCTTTGCAAGATTCACGTACGAGTTCTAATAAAATCTTCGCAAGATTCACGTACGAGTTCTAATAAAATCTTTGCAAGATTCACGTACGAGTTCTAATAAAATCTTCGCAAGATTCACGTACGAGTTCTAATAAAATCTTCGCAAGATTCACGTACGAGTTCTAATAAAGTCTTCGCAAGATTCACGTACGAGTTCTAATAAAGTCTTCACAAGATTCACGTGAATCTTGCGAAGACTTTATTAGAACTCGTACGTGAATCTTGGGAAGACTTTATTAGAACTCGTACGTAGTTCTAATAAAATCTTCGCAAGATTCACGTACGAGTTCAAAGAAAATCTTCACAAGATTCGAGATATCAAATAGAACCATAGTAGCGCACGTCATTGACTTACTTTTTTTGATCGCTTTTTTAATTCTCCTGTACTGATCGGGCTCCCTGGATTTAATGTCGGACCATCACTTGCGCAGTTGATCCTTGCCCCCTCGTACGCCGAACTTATGCTCCAGGGTGCTGACAATTGTATTAAGAATCTGGTCATTCCGTAAGTTGGGTCGAGGGTAGGGGCCATTTTCCCTGTCGTAATCTTCCCTTTGGAGGATGTCCACCATCTCCACCATCTCTTCAAAGGCCATATTGGTGGCCTTATATCTGCTGCTGGATGCAGATGTCTGGGGTTCTGGGCTTTCCTCCGCGCTACTTGTTGATAATGTGTCCGCCATCTTCATCTACTTATTCACCCACAATGCAACGAGGGGAAGCGGGGCAGGGAATTCTCGTCACAAGGAACGTCATGGGCGGGCGACGAGGAGGACGCAGGCGGACTTCGACGCGTGCGCAGTGTAGCGTGCGCAGTGTATATAAGGCTATTTGACGACCACGTGTTTTTCGAACGGAAGTAGCGAGCGCTCTGTACGAAGGTAAGGGTTTCTAGGATACATCACTGTGGTTTATTGGGTTTGGGGCCTGCATTTTTTACTCATGTGTGGGTGTGGATGGCTGTGTGTGGGTGTGGATGGCTGTGTGTGGTTATTGGTGGCTGTGTGTGGTTATTGGTGGCTGTGTGTGGTTATTGGTGGCTATGTGTGGTTATTGGTGGCTATGTGTGCTTATTGGTGGCTGTGTGTGGTTGTTGGTGGCTGTGTGTGGTTATTGGTGGCTATGTGTGGTTATTGGTGGCTGTGTGTGGTTATTGGTGGCTGTGTGTGGTTGTTGGTGGCTGTGTGTGGTTATTGGTGGCTGTGTGTGGTTATTGGTGGCTATGTGTGGTTATTGGTGGCTATGTGTGGTTATTGGTGGCTGTGTGTGGTTGTTGGTGGCTGTGTGTGGTTATTGGTGGCTGTGTGTGGTTATTGGTGGCTATGTGTGGTTATTGGTGGCTGTGTGTGGTTGTTGGTGGCTGTGTGTGGTTATTGGTGGCTATGTGTGGTTATTGGTGGCTGTGTGTGGTTGTTGGTGGCTGTGTGTGGTTATTGGTGGCTGTGTGTGGGTGTTTTGTGTCATTTTTTGGAATAAAAACTGAATGTGCGTTTTTAGTAACATTTGTGTTTTTTGACTTTTGTATTGCCATTACTAACAAAAACAGAAACATGTCAACATCCAGTCAAAATCCTTTTAAGGATCAGGCTTTTATGTCGTAATTTATCATGCTATACAGAAAAAATAAAAACCTGTGGGAGGTCAAAAACCCCTTATATGGAAATAGGGATGTCCGGAAGGTAACACTGGGGCCACTTTTGGATTTTGTGAAGACTCGAGTCTCCAACGCAGACATCAAGTTTATTGAAGCCCGAATTTCAAGTTTGAGGCACATGTACAAGCGGGAGCACAACAAGATTGCGGAGTCACTCAGATCAGGAGCAGCAGCAGAGGATGTTTATGTACCCAAGCTGTGGTAGTACAACCAACTGTGTTTTCTAGGTGACCAGATGGAACCCAGGCAATCACTGTCCACTCTTCCCTCCACCCTTCCCTCCACCCTTCCCTCCACTCTCCCCTCCACCCCAGCTGAGGCTTCCACGGAAGTAGAAGACCTCTCCATATTGGAGCTAGCTGATGCGCCCAGCTGGAGCCAGGTATATATTTTTTGGCCTAAATAGTGATTGGGTGAATATTAATGATGTAAATGTAAAGATTAGAATTGCTTACAAATGTATGTTTTAATCATAAATTCTATAATGCGGAACCACCTCCACTCCCACTCTATAACAGGCCGCTATGTCTTTTCACGGCTTACCGATTACCCGCTTCTTGTAGCTTGTCATTCATTGTCTAGGGGTTCCCCAGGTTAGTAACCATCAATTGCAGAGACCCATACTCCAACCACCTTTCATTTGGACAGATTTTTGGATGATTATTTAACAACGTTTAAACATTACACAGTGTCTCGGTTGTAAATTGAGGGCATGGGTGAAAAAGCGCAGGCACTTCTGAACTGCTGGCAGCCCAAGAAAGGTTATTAAGAAAGGCCAGAGAGTAGCCCCTCACAACTGGACACTTCACTGTTGGATATACCCTTGTCCGCAGATGTAGCAAATAACAAGTGACTTGGAACCAGCAAAGTGTCCGCCACACACTATGTTGTAAGGAAAGGGTGTTTTTTTGCAACAGTTCCGAGGTTACGTTTAGCTTTCAGCCGTTTCAGCAAAACAGTAGGGCATGGCAATTCACTAGTGTCCATACATCTCAGCTCCTAACAAGCAGCCAGCCCCACTGCCCTCCTCCGAAGAGCCCCCTCCCCCGTGTTCGCCGGTACGAGTCGCTATGCCTCTCCAATCCTGAGAGGACACGGGGACACTTCAGAATCCTCCTTCAATTGCTGTGCCTCAAACTAGCCAGTTCTGAGGCTCGGGAACGGATGGACCCAGCTTCCAGGGCCAGCAGACACTCCTGGGCCCAGGAACACTTGTGGGGTTGTTGCGGACCAGAACCAGGAATCTAAAGTGAAGCTCAAGCCTCAACACATGACCTCAGCATCTCAAATCCCGCTTCACAAAATACACAGTGGGGCCAGACGCTCCCACTGATTGTGTCCGAGCAAATGTAACCTCATAATGTGTCCAACCAGACTGTGTTGTGAGCCTGTCACAGGTGCCTCACCTCACCTAGGACCAGACAGAAATCCAGCACAGGCCAGACAAACTGATGTCAACGTAAAAATGTCAAACAATTAACACCCTGAACTCAGAATTCTGAACAAACCAAATCTTAAAATAGCGCCCACTTCTAAAAAGTGTTGGTGCTACATATGTATACATATAACTATACAGTAGTGGGCAAAAATGCCTTAAAAAAAGATTGGTGAACTGCTTGGAAAATGCTGGGGTCCAAATGATAGCCTTTTTGATATACGGACAAATTTATTTGCACGGTAAGAAATTTACAATTGTCTGATTGAGGAGGCCAGAACCAAAAAAACATGTGTTTGATTTTTTATTTTCTTTTGACACAGGATGAGCTCACCCAGGATGATGCCGGGACAAGTGGTATGGAGGAGGAGGCCATGACCAGCCAGAGCCAGGAGGTGGCTGTGCCCAGCACGAGCCAGACTGTAAGAAGTCTAGCTCCTCCCCTGCGCATAGCCACAAGAAGGCCCAGGAGGATGACCATAGTTGAGGAGGAATCACTCGCCCTCATTCGGGAGGCGAGTGACGTTCTCCGAAGACCCCCCAATCCGGAAGAGGCCTATGCCACCTACTTGGCCAGCAGGTTGCAGGAAATGGAGAAAGGCCAACGGCAGCTGTGTGAGGGCCTATTTTATGCAGCCCTCAAACCTCAGGGGGGTTTGAGGGGTGAACTGACTGCATCCACCCGCCTGACAGATGCAGGCCCGACAGCAACTCCTCCTCCTCCTACCACAAGTCCGCCCCCAGAGGTCCAGCCTCCAAGGAAGCGTGGAGGGAAGACTGCAGGGAAGCGTGGTGGGAAGGCTGCAAGGAAGAGTCGGAAGTGATTGCCTGGCTTCAGTCTGGTCTGACAGAAGACGCAGGCTGTTGTAGTGCCACAGCTTGGGGACTAGGGATGAGCCGAACACCCCCGGTTCGGTTCGCACCAGAACCTTCGAACCGACCGAAAGTTCGCGCGAATTTTCGAACCCTATACGTTATAATGGACGCGAACGTTCGAAATCAAAAGTGCTAATTACAACGGCCAATATGCATGTTAATGTCATAAAACAGGTTTGGGGACCCGGGTCCTGCCCCAGGGGACATATATCAATGCAAAAAGAACTTTTAAAAACTAACGTTTTTTCGGGAGCAGTCATTTTAATGATGCATAAAGTGAAAAAAAAAAAGTGAAATTTTCCTTTAAATATGGTACCTGGGGGGTGTCTAAAGTATGCCTGTGAAGTGGCATGTGTTTCCCGTGTTTAGAACTGTCCTTGCACAAAATGTCATTTGTAAAGGAAAAAAAGAAGCCATTTAAAACCACTTGCGGCTTTAGGTTTGTTCTTAAGTAGAATCTGAACAGGTACATTATGAAGTGTAGCTCCATCCCAAAAAAATCTATTTTTAAGCTTTTTGGAGAACATAGGGAGGGGTTATCACCCCTGTAACATTTGCTGTCTTTGCACATCTGTTCAGAACATGTCACCTCACTTTCCGTGCCAATGACAAATGTTTTTGGAAAAGTGGGGTTTTAATTGAAACAAGGATTGGTGATAAAGTATCAGTAGAGAGGAGATACCTTTTTCCCAAATTAAATCTAACAGGATAGAATTTCCCTTCCTAGGGGTAGATTTCCTCTCACTTCCTGTTTTCTCTTTCCATTTGCAAGTAGGAGTCGTTTGTAAGTTGGATGTATGAAAGTAGGGGCCTGGCGTATATACTCTGCAGAAATTTGCCCTATTAGATGTTGGTGTAGCCACAAGACTGGTGGGCACAGGAATGGGCCCTGCTGTGAGTTAATAGATCAAGATTTGTAATTGCATGCACCTGTTGAACAGGGCAGAAAAATTGGGGGTGGTGGTGGACGGTGTTGCCACAAGACTGTAAGCTCTCACAGTTACTCTTGGTGGGCGCAGGAATGGGCCCTGCTGTGAGTTATTAGATCAAGATTTGTAATTGCAAGCACCTGATGAACAGGGCAGAAAAATTGGGCCTTTGGCGGTGGTGGTGGACGGTGTTGCCACAAGACTGTAGGCCCTCATAGTTACTCTTGGTGGGCGCAGGAATGGGCCCTGCTGTGAACTATTAGATCAAGATTTGTAATTGCAAGCACCTGATGAACAGGGCAGAAAAATTGGGCCTTTGGCGGTGGTGGTGGACGGTGTTGCCACAAGACTGTAGGCCCTCATAGTTACTCTTGGTGGGCGCAGGAATGGGCCCTGCTGTGAACTATTAGATCAAGATTTGTAATTGCAAGCACCTGATGAACAGGGCAGAAAAATTGGGCCTTTGGCGGTGGTGGTGGACGTGGTTGCCACAAGACTGTAGGCCCTCATAGTTACTCTTGGTGGGCGCAGGAATGGGCCCTGCTGTGAACTATTAGATCAAGATTTGTAATTGCAAGCACCTGATGAACAGGGCAGAAAAATTGGGCCTTTGGCGGTGGTGGTGGACGGTGTTGCCACAAGACTGTAGGCCCTCATAGTTACTCTTGGTGGGCGCAGGAATGGGCCCTGCTGTGAACTATTAGATCAAGATTTGTAATTACCCGCCCCTGTTAAACAGGGGCTGAAAAATTGTGCCTTAGGCACTGGTGCTGGTGCCACAACACTGCAACCCCTCACAGATACTGTACTTGGAGCACAGCAGTCACACGTGTTGCGAAGCATTTTTTTAAAAATTTGTAAGTACACGCCCCTGTTAAACAGGGGCTGAAAAATTGTGCTTTAGGCACTGGTGCTGGTGCCACAACACTGCAACCCCTCACAGATACTGTACTTGGAGCACATTGTTGCGAAGCATTTTTTTTATAAAATTTGTATGTACACGCCCCTGTTAAACAGGGGCTGAAAAATTGTGCCTTAGGCACTGGTGCTGGTGCCACAACACTGCAACCCCTCACAGATACTGTACTTGGAGCACAGCAGTCACACGTGTTGCGAAGCATTTTTTTAAAAAATTGTAAGTACACGCCCCTGTTAAACAGGGGCTGGAAAATTGTGCCTTAGGCACTGGTGCTGGTGCCACAACACTGCAACCCCTCACAGATACTGTACTTGGAGCACAGTGTTGCGAAGCATTTTTTTTATAAAAAAATTGTATGTACACGCCCCTGTTAAACAGGGGCTGAAAAATTGTGCCTTAGGCACTGGTGTGGTGGCATGGATCATTGAGGAGGAGGAAGAGGATAGTCAGTGAACATAAGAGGACAGTCACTCAGCATCAGCATAGGCAGTCTTGAAGGGATGTGATGTTACATTAAAAATTATTCGGTTATATCCGCCTCAGGTGCCTGGTAGCTGGTGGTGATCCAAGACTGATTCATTTTGATGAAGGTCAGTCGATCAACCGAGGCGGTGGACAGGCGCACCCTATGATCAGTCACAAATCCTCCAGCAGCACTGAATGTGCGTTCGGACAGAACGCTGGAGGCAGGACAGGCCAGTAGCTCAATTGCATACTGTGCAAGCTCTGGCCAGTGATCCATCCTCAGGACCCAGTAAGCCAGAGGATTTTCGGTGGGAAAGGTGTCCAAGTCTGACCTTGCCCCAAGGTATTCCTGCACCATGTATATCAGACGCTGGCGATGGTTGCTGGAACCGATCATACCTTGGGGCTGCGGACTAAAAAATTGTCTGAACGCATCGGTCAGACGTCCACCTTCCCCACCGCTCCTTCTGCCACTGACCGAAGCCTCAGCAACTCGTCGCCCAGGACCAGGAGTTTGTAGCCTCCCAGTTTCTGGGAACGCGTTGCACAGACCTTTCTGCAAGGCCTCCCTGAGATGTCTCATCCTCTGCTCCCTCTGCGACGGCAAGATAAGGTCCGCAACCTTACCCTTGTACCGCGGATCAAGGAGAGTGGCCAGCCAGTAATGGTCCCTCTCCTTGATCCGAAGAACACGAGGATCCTTCCGCAGGCTTTGCAGGATCAGGGAGGCCATGCAGCGTAGGTTAGCTGAGGCATTCGGTCCGGAGTCTTCTGGGTCACTGAGGATGACATGATCGCCAGCCACCTCCTCCCAGCCACGTACAAGTCCACTGGTTTGTTGGGACTGTACATCATCCCTAAAAGACTGCTGCTGCTGATGCTGAGTGCCAGGCTCCACCTCCATGCTCACACAATCCTCCTCCTCCTCCTCCTCCTCCTCATCCTCTTCCTGTGTGATGGGTGGGACAGGAGGAACACTGTCCGGATAAAGGGGGCCTTGAGAGGCAAGGAAGTCCTCCTCTTCCTGCCTCTGTTCTGCCTCAAGTGCCCTGTCCATTATCCCACGCAGTGTATGCTCCAACAGGTGGACAAGAGGGACAGTGTCACTGATGCATGCACTGTCACTGCTCACCATCCTCGTGGCCTCCTCAAATGGTGAGAGGACAGTGCATGCATCCCTGATCATGCTCCACTGACGTGGGGAAAAAAAACCAAGCTCCCCTGACCCTGTCCTGGTGCCGTAGTCGCAAAGGTACTCATTGATGGCCCTCTGCTGCGTGTGCAGTCGCTGCAGCATGGCCAACGTTGAGTTCCACCTGGTGGGCATGTCACATATTAGGCGGTTCTTGGGCAGGTTCAGCTCCTTTTGCAGCTCAGTCAGCCGAGCACTGGCATTATAAGATCGGCGGAAATGCACACAGACTTTCCTGGCCTGCCTCAGGACATCCTGTAAGCCTGGGAACCTGCCCAAGAACCGCTGCACCACCAGGTTGAGGACGTGAGCCATGCAGGGCACATGGGTGAGCTGCCCCTGTCGCAGGGCGGAGAGGAGGTTGGTGCCATTGTCAGAAACGACCATTCCTGGCTTAAGCTGACGTGGCGTCAACCACCTCTCGGCCTGCCCCTGCAGAGCTGCCAGAACCTCTGGCCCAGTGTGGCTCCTGTCCCCCAAACACACCAGCGCAAGCACGGCATGGCATCTTTTTGCCTGCGTACTTGCGTAGCCCCTTGTACGCCTACGGAGCACCGCTGGTTCCAAGGACAGAGCACTGGAGGAAGAAGAAGAGGAGGGGGTGGAGGAGAGAGGTGTGTCACAACCAGTAGCAGTAGTAGCGTTTTGGAGGCGTGGTGGCGGAACAATCTCCAACACTACTGCACCTTGTCCTGCATCCCTCCCAGCTGCCAATAGAGTGACCCAATGGGCCGTGAAAGAAAGGTACCGTCCCTGTCCATGCCTGCTGGACCATGAGTCAGCGGTAATATGCACCTTACCGCTGACCGCCCTGTCCAGCGAGGCATGGACATTGCCCTCCACATGCCGGTAGAGAGACGGAATCGCCTTCCGTGAGAAAAAGTGCCGTTTGGGAACCTGCCACTGAGGAACCGCACATTGAACAAACTCACGGAAGGGGGCCGAGTCTACCAACTGAAAAGGCAGCAGTTGAAGTGCTAGCAATTTAGCCAGGCTAGCATTCAACCGCTGGGCATGTGGATGGCTGGGAGTGTACTTCTTTCTACGGTCCAGCAGCTGGGGCAGGGAAATTTGCCTGCTGCAATCGGACGTCGGTGTACTGCAAGTACTTGGTTGTGACACACCTAATTCTACACCTTCAGTCCTCTCAGAGCAGCTTTCAGAGAGGACTGAAGGTGTAGTGGGGATGGAGATCCCAGCTGAGGAGGAGCAAGGAGAGGTCCGCTTAGTTCTTTGGTGTGGGTCTTTTATGTGTGCCTGCCAACGAGCTGCATGGCAGGTCGCCATATGTCTGGTCATGCTTGTGGTGCCCAAGCGGCTGATGTTTTGGTCACGCGAGATACGCTTGAGACAAATATTGCAAATAGCAGTGGTGCGATCTGCTGCACTCGTCTCAAAAAAGGCCCACACCAAAGAACTTTTCTGATAACGTGCAGAGGCAGCGCCCTGCACAGGCGGAGCTCTGCGGTGTTGTACAGTTGCTGTGCTGGCCTCTACCTGGCCTCCAGGGGGCACCCTGCCTCCTTGGACATGTGACGCCGCATCCTCCTCCTCCTCGTCCTCCTCCTCATCCTCTCTCCCTTCAGGCACCCACGTGGAGTCAGTGACCTCATCATCCCCTCCCTCTTCACCACTAGAGCAAACCTGGCAGTAAGCTGCAGCTGGTGGAACAGTACTGCCAGATTCCTCAAGCTGGGTATCATCATCCGAGCCTTCGAATCGTTGGGCATCCTCCTGGAGCATGTACCCAACACTGTGCTCAAAGAGTTCGGGGGACTCCTCAGGAGGACATGGTGGGTCTAGGGAAGGGGTGGCTGATGATGCTCTGCCAGTACCCTGAGCCTGGGTGAGAGAGGATGAGGAGGATGAGGAGGGCTTGGTCATCCATTCTACCAAGCCTTCAGCATGATGCGGCTCCACATGTCCAGCTGCCGAAAACAAAGACGCGTGTGTCCCATGGCCACGTGCTGATGACGATGCACGACCACGTCCACGTCCACGGCCACGTCCACTAGAAACAGAGCCTGCCTGCCCTGTGTTCTTGGCTCTGCACGCTCTGCCTCCCCTTGGCGGTCTTCCAGCCATTGTAGTCGGTAGTCCTGTGGGTGCTGCTGAGAAGAATATATAGGAGCTCTGTGTGATGCCACTAACACACGAGAAGTCCTATGGGTGCTTCTGCAAAGAAAATAGAGGAGCTCTGTGTGATGCCACTAACACACTAGAAGTCCTGTGGGTGCTGCTGAGAAGAAAATATAGGAGCTCTGTGTGATGCCACTAACACACGAGAAGTCCTATGGGTGCTTCTGCAAAGAAAATAGAGGAGCTCTGTGTGATGCCACTAACACACTAGAAGTCCTGTGGGTGCTGCTGAGAAGAAAATATAGGAGCTCTGTGTGATGCCACTAACACACGAGAAGTCCTATGGGTGCTTCTGCAAAGAAAAAAGAGGAGCTCTGTGTGATGCCACTAACACACTAGAAGTCCTATGGGTGCTTCTGCAAAGAAAATAGAGGAGCTCTGTGTGATGCCACTAACACACTAGAAGTCCTGTGGGTGCTTCTGCAAAGAAAATAGAGGAGCTCTGTGTGATGCCACTAACACACTAGAAGTCCTGTGGGTGCTGCTGAGAAGAAAATAGGAGCTCTGTGTGATGCCACTAACACACTAGAAGTCCTATGGGTGCTTCTGCAAAGAAAATAGAGGAGCTCTGTGTGATGCCACTAACACACTAGAAGTCCTGTGGGTGCTTCTGCAAAGAAAATAGAGGAGCTCTGTGTGATGCCACTAACACACTAGAAGTCCTGTGGGTGCTGCTGAGAAAAAATATAGGAGCTCTGTGTGATGGGACTAACACACTTCAAGTCCTATAGGTGCTTCTGGGAACAAAATATAAGATCTCTGTGTGATTGGACTAACACACTTCAAGTCCTATAGGTGCTTCTGGGAAGAAAATATAGGTCTGTGTGATGGGACTAACACACTTCAAGTCCTATAGGTGCTTCTGGGAACAAAATATATGATCTCTGTGTGATGGGACTAACACACTTCAAGTCCTATAGGTGCCTCTGGGAAGAAAATATAGGTCTGTGTAATGGGACTAACACACTTCAAGTCCTATAGGTGCTTCTGGGAACAAAATATATGATCTCTGTGTGATTGGACTAACACACTTCAAGTCCTATAGGTGCTTCTGGGAACAAAATATATGATCTCTGTGTGATGGGACTAACACACTTCAAGTCCTATAGGTGCTTCTGGGAACAAAATATAAGATCTCTGTGTGATTGGACTAACACACTTCAAGTCCTATAGGTGCTTCTGGGAAGAAAATATAGGTCTGTGTGATGGGACTAACACACTTCAAGTCCTATAGGTGCTTCTGGGAACAAAATATATGATCTCTGTGTGATTGGACTAACACACTTCAAGTCCTATAGGTGCTTCTGGGAAGAAAATATATGATCTCTGTGTGATGGGACTAACACACTTCAAGTCCTATAGGTGCTTCTGGGAAGAAAATATATGATCTCTGTGTGATTGGACTAACACACTTCAAGTCCTATAGGTGCTTCTGGGAAGAAAATATATGATCTCTGTGTGATGGGACTAACACACTTCAAGTCCTATAGGTGCTTCTGGGAAGAAAATATATGATCTCTGTGTGATGGGACTAACACACTTCAAGTCCTATAGGTGCTTCTGGGAACAAAATATAAGATCTCTGTGTGATGGGACTAACACACTTCAAGTCCTATAGGTGCTTCTGGGAACAAAATATAAGATCTCTGTGTGATTGGACTAACACACTTCAAGTCCTATAGGTGCTTCTGGGAACAAAATATATGATCTCTGTGTGATTGGACTAACACACTTCAAGTCCTATAGGTGCTTCTGGGAAGAAAATATAGGTCTGTGTGATGGGACTAACACACTTCAAGTCCTATAGGTGCTTCTGGGAACAAAATATATGATCTCTGTGTGATGGGACTAACACACTTCAAGTCCTATAGGTGCCTCTGGGAACAAAATATAGGTCTGTGTGATGGGACTAACACACTTCAAGTCCTATAGGTGCTTCTGGGAACAAAATATATGATCTCTGTGTGATGGGACTAACACACTTCAAGTCCTATAGGTGCTTCTGGGAACAAAATATAGGAGCTCTGCCTGCCTGCCAGGAACACACTACAAGTCCTATAGGTGCTTCTGGGAAGAAAATATAGGAGCTCTGCCTGCCTGCCACGAACACACTACAAGTCCTATAGGTGCTTCTGGGAACAAAATATAGGAGCTCTGCCTGCCTGCCAGGAACACACTACAAGTCCTATAGGTGCTTCTGGGAACAAAATATAGGAGCTCTGCCTGCCTGCCACGAACACACTACAAGTCCTATAGGTGCTTCTGGGAACAAAATATAGGAGCTCTGCCTGCCTGCCAGGAACACACTACAAGTCCTATAGGTGCTTCTGGGAACAAAATATAGGAGCTCTGCCTGCCTGCCAGGAACACACTACAAGTCCTATAGGTGCTTCTGGGAACAAAATATAGGAGCTCTGCCTGCCTGCCACGAACACACTACAAGTCCTATAGGTGCTTCTGGGAACAAAATATAGGAGCTCTGCCTGCCTGCCAGGAACACACTACAAGTCCTATAGGTGCTTCTGGGAACAAAATATAGGAGCTCTGCCTGCCTGCCAGGAACACACTACAAGTCCTATAGGTGCTTCTGGGAACAAAATATAGGAGCTCTGCCTGCCTGCCAGGAACACACTACAAGTCCTATAGGTGCTTCTGGGAACAAAATATAGGAGCTCTGCCTGCCTGCCACGAACACACTACAAGTCCTATAGGTGCTTCTGGGAACAAAATATAGGAGCTCTGCCTGCCTGCCACGAACACACTACAAGTCCTATAGGTGCTTCTGGGAACAAAATATAGGAGCTCTGCCTGCCTGCCACGAACACACTACAAGTCCTATAGGTGCTTCTGGGAACAAAATATAGGAGCGCTGCCTGCCTGCCACGAACACACTACAAGCCCCTCTTTCTAACTCAATCCTTCTAAATGAATCTATCCAACCCAACTCTCTCTCAGTAAATCTATCTAACTAAATCCAGCAGAGTGTCACAGATCTAGCCTGCTCTATCTGCGCCGGAACAGCATGTGACCGGCGCAGACGGCGTGGCGGCCTTTTATAGGGGGGGGCGTGTACTACAGCCCCTGAGCTGTAATTGGCTACAGGCGTCCTGCCTGTAGCCAATTATGGCTCTTCGAGTTTCCGGGGCTGTGATTGGCCAAGCATGCGGGGTCACAGTGCATGCTTGGCCAATCATCAGCCAGCAATGCACTGCGCCGGCCGCGCCGGCCGCAATGCATTGCGGGGCCGCTCGCCGCACACGAACGTGATGCGAGCGGCCCAAATAGTTCTGGGCTCGCCGAGCGAGCGAACGCCCGGTGCTCGATGCGAACGTGGGTTCGCATCGAGCACCGGGCCCATCCCTATTGGGGACATAGATGTCATCTGCTGCTGTTCCTGGTCTGTGTGATTCCTGGACAATCTTGTTGTGCTCCCTATTGTATCGAATATGCCCAATCTTCATTTTTGGGTTCACAAACTTGATGTCTGCCGTGGGGGCAAAAAGCCTTCACAAAATCTCAAAGTGGCTCCAGTGTTGCCTTCCTATTTTGTTTACCCTTGTTTTAACCAGAATAAATGGTAATTTAATTTAAACCAAATAATGCTAGATGTGTTTGTAATTGAAAAACATAGTTTATTTAGGAGTAGGCAGGTACATGTCTAAATAATATGGAGGTTATTTACAAAACGCACATTCATTTGACAATACAAGTGTAAAGTGCAACTTCAATTGCACTGCAAGTGCAGTCGCTGGAAATGTGAGGGTAAGATCTGAATTAAGGGCAAGCTCTGCTGATTCCCCAATTTAATCATGTGTAATCCAAAATCAATTAAAAAATATATATATATATATATATATATATATATATATATATATATATATATATATATATATATATATATACACACATATATCTATATATCTATATATATATATATATATAGCTATATATATATCTATATATATATATATATATATATATATATATATATATATATATATATAGATATATAGATATATATATATATATATATATATATATATATATATATATATATATATATATATATATATATATATATATATATATATATATATATATATATAGATAGATATATATATGTGTGTGTGTGTGTGTGTGTGTGTATAATGAGATATATCTAGATCTCGATCTAGATATATCTCGCTCTATATATATATATAAGTTCACTAAATAATGAGAAAGAAAAACGTTCGGGAGGACTCTGCGTGAATATATAAGCAGCAAGGCAAAAACATTCTTCAAGCACGATAACATACAAATTCCGCTGTAATAAAATATCAAAGAATCGGCAGCGTGACGATTGTACTAGCTTCAATACGAAGGCTAGTTTTACCAGACCGAGCGATTCCGTGACATACTTGCTACTGAGCATGCGTCCTTTTTGGTCCGCCGGACCATACTACAGACCATACTACAGACAGTTACTTGGCAATGTTATTACTGCATGCAAGCGGGGTGCGCTCCCTCTAGGCTCACCTGCCCTCTGCGTATCCATTATAATGCATTTGCTTCCACTGTGGAGGCTCACAAAATTTAGAGTTAGGACTGAAGATAATACTGCGGTGCCATGTAGTGGTGCTGCAACTTATACATGTATTTTCAAATGTGTGCAATCTAAACCCCTGTTTTTAACACATACTGTTAGATAGGATAATTTGATTAATTACAGACTAGTCGTCAAGTTGAGCTGGGAATTTTCTTTGGATTTGTTTGACATGCGTCGCTCTTCCATGTGCTCCTTGCTGCAAAGGCCAGTTATAGGTGGGGGGCAGTAGCCATTTGTTTGTACTGATTGTAACATCTTCAATGGCTGCCCGATGGCTGAAGGAAGAAGACCTCCCAGAAGATCCCAGAAGATGTGAGTGGTGGCCAGTGTCGGGACAAGGTCATTCAGTGCTCAGGGTCTAAAATGGGAAAATACTCCCCCTGGCACCCCACCACCTCACAAGCCACCCCCCACCTATCACCAACTCCCCTACCCCATTAGGTGGAGAAGAGGATGGAGCCAATAACAGCACACCAAAAAGTTGCACTGCAGCAAACTGAAAAGTTTAAAACTGGCTCACAAATATGGTGCTAACGGAGACAAAGGAAAAAATGTCCTTAGGTTGATAGTGTCACTGAAAGGACAAAATGTCCCTGCGTCAGTGGTGTCACTGAAAGGAAAGGCCCTGGTGGTGGTGAAGAAGCAGGACAAGGGACAAGACAGGCAGATCAGTCACATACTAAAGCCGGCCATAATTGGTTTAAATCTCGGCCGGTTCAGCAGGAACTAGCCGAAATTCAAACCATCTATGGGCAGCCTGAATGTACCCAAGACGATCCATCGATCAACTTGGGTACAACCAGCTTGTCGGATTTTCAGCTTGCGATTATTGCTATAGCTGATAGCAACAACGATTGTGTTCTGCCGGCAGGGATGGTTTGCCGCACCGGGAGAACAAAATAGCTCCATGGGAGGGATTCCCCCATCAACATTTACTGTGTGGATGGAGAAATCGCACCATCTGTGGTCTGCCTTACTCATTATGATAAGTGTTCCTAGGACCCTCAGAAGGAGATAAGAAATCTGGCAGACAATCAGTGCACTGTTTTCAATCAGACTCCTGAGCAGGAAAGCACAACCATTGTGTAAAACTGTGAAGTGGGAAGAAGAGCCTGCATAGGTTTTAAGCAAATGCAGCTTCCCTCATAATCATATTTAATTATGAACTATAAACAAAAACTTTTTTAATGCACAACATATATTGATAACATACCTAAGCTGATCTCTTTCGCATATACGTCTAAAAAATAACTGAGAAAATTACACTTTTATAGGTGTTATTTACAGTGGGGAAGCATTCGGTTTACAGCCTAAGATCTGAAATCTCAATCTATTTTTGTCTGCCCTCAAGCCATTTGTTATATCATGCTAACTGCCAACCCAGCTAACATACAGCAAAGAAATTATCTGTTACATCATGGCGGCACAGCTTCCTGGTGCTTAGCTGTGATATACTGAGGAATAAAATTGGCCACATTCACAGGCCAACCTTTTTTTTTTAATTGTTTACATGTGCCTGACTGTTAAGCTGGCCACAGATGAATTGAAATAGTGGAAAACTTTTGTCAATCAGATATATGTCTGATAAAGTATACCTATGAATTGATTTACTAAAGGCAAATAGGCTGTTCACTTTGCAAGGGAAGTTGCACTTTGCAAAGTAATTTGCTCCAGAGCTTAGTGAATTTGGTGAAAATTTACTTTGCAAAGAATATCCAATCATGTGCAAAGAAGATTAAAAACAAAAAAAAAAACATGGGGGGGTGCCTTGGGGAAAGGGGGGCCCTCATGGTGATGAGGACAAGGGCCTCTTACCGACAACGATGGCCGTTGGTTGTCGGGGTCTGCAGGCAGGGGGCTTATCTGAATCTGGAAGCCCCCTTTAATAAGGGGGCCCCCAGATACCGGCCCCCCACCCTATGTGAATGAGTATGGGGTACGATGTATCCCTGCCCATTCACCTGGTGAAAAAAGTGTAAATAAAAAACACAACACAAGTTTATAAAATACTTTATTACACAGCTCTGGGGGGTCTTCTCGCCGGACTCCTTCGATATCTTCTGCTAGCTCTTTTACTAGCGGAGGAGCCCGACTTTCTCCTTCGTCACCGCCGCCATCTGGGGGTCTTCTTCCGACTTCGGGGGTCTTGTCCCGCTGTTCTGTTCTTCTTGGCGGGCCATCGCTTTCTTCTTGCAGCTCTTTTACTAGCGTTGGCCCGGTCTTCTGTCACCGTCGCTGTCGCCGCCGCCTTCTGCTTCTTTCTTCATCCGATGTTGACACGACGCTGTCTCCGCATCTAATGGCCAAGATGTGGTGCGCGGCCAGTTATATAGGGACAAGGGGCGGGGTCACCAGCTCATGTCACATGGTGACCCCGCCCCCTTATGATGTCACAGTCCCAGCATCCTCCGGGACTGTGGCACCATAAATTGGCCGCGCAACACGTCTCAGCCATTAGAAGCGGAGACAGCGTTGTATCAACATCGGATGAAGAAATAAGAAGAAGAAGCAGAAGAGAGCTGCAAGAAGAAAGCGGAGGCCCGGCAAGAAGATAAGACCCCCGAAGTCGGAACAAGACCCCCAGAAGGCGGCGGTGAAGAAGCAGAAAGCCGGGCTCCTCCACTAGTAAAAGAGCAAGCAGAAGATAGTGGAGGAGTCCGGCGAGAACATCCCCCAAGACGGAAGAAGACCCCCGGAGCTGTGTAATAAAGTATTTTAAAAACTTGTGTTGTGTTTTTTATTTACACTTTTTTCACCAAGTGAATGGGTAGGGGTACATTGTACCCCATACTCATTCACATAGGGTGGGGGGCTGGAATCTGGGGGCCTCCTTATTAAAGGGGGCTCCTGGATTCCGATAAGCCCCCCGCCCGCAGACCCCGACAACCAAAGGCCAGGGTTGTCGGGAAGAGGCCCTTGTCCTCATCAACATGGGGACAAGGTGCTTTGGGGTGGGGGGGGCCGCAGGGCCCCTCTTTCCCCAAGGCACCCCCCTATGTTGAGGACACGCGGCCTAGTACGGCTCAGGAGGGGGGGCGCTCGCTCGTCCCCACTCCCTTTCCTGACCGGCCGGGCTGCGTGCTTGGATAAGGGTCTGAGATGGATTTGGGGGGGACCCCCACACCATTTTTTTTTTTTGTGTAGGGATTCCCCTTTAAATCCATACCAGGTGACAGGGCTAGCAAGGTGTCAATCTCGCCGATCGAGGCGGCGACATTGACTTCCTTCGCTAGTCCCGTCTACCTGGAGTCACGTTATAAATGAACGGATTTTTCTCCGTGTAAAACTCCTGCAGACCTCCGCCAAAACTCTGGCGGATTGTCCGCCGGATCTAGTCCGCTGGTAAAGTCCGGGCGTGTGTGGGCAAGTCCGCACGTTCGGAAAATCCAGCGGACCTCCGCTGGAAAGTTAGGCAGATTGTCCCCCGGACTAAGTCCGCCGGATAGTCCGGCCGAAAAGTCAGATCGTGTGTACGTGGCATTAGCGAAACCCGATTCTAACAACTTTGCCGCATGCCGGACGGGGTACCTACTGAGGAAAGGAAGCATCCTTTCCAACCCCATAGGCATCGTCCCTCTTGCTTGTAGACGCTCTGGCATGCCCCTTCCCTCTTCTGAAGCACTTTGACAGCGCATGGGATCCCCCACAGCCAGAACATGTGTGTTTGAAGCGACAGTTTGACCCAAACTTACACGTACCCTCATGGAATTACCAGCAGAAGCCACATCGTTTTCCGGTCGGTTGTCCTGAAGCCAAGGTACCTCTGACCCCTCCCTGAAAAAACTGATTAGGTGCCCATGCCGCTGTCATAAGCTTCATCCACAGGCTGATGTCCTTGTGGTCCCAGCGCAGCGAAGGTCGGGCGGCCATCCATTGTCTAAACTGTTCGTCGTACCGCAGCCATGCCACGCCGCCATACATCCGGTGTGCCTCACTAATGGCCTCCAGATAAACGAACAATGCCGCGCAGTGTTCGGAAGTCTTCTCACCCACTACACTTGCCAGGATGGTGAATATCTGTAACCAGTTTGAAAAAAGGACGAGGAATTAACCAATATCTGCATTTTTCCTCGTCCTCTTTCATGCTTTCCCCTGGCTTCAATCTATACAGATTGAATTTCTCGAGCGCCAAAAATGTGAAGATCTCCACCTACTGCCCTTTTCAAATTTTTTTTTTCTGTCTGTTTTAAGATGGGCGCCCAGGGGGCCCTCCAAACAGACATAAACTTCACTTTTTGCGGAGTCTGCCAACCTGACTGACTACGCTTTTTCTTTTTCTTTTCTCTGGCTGTACCTTAGGAGAAGAGACTCCCTCTGTTTCCGCACCGCCGACATTGCAGGGGAATCGTCTGCAACCCTGGTCGCTACTGCTGGTGGTGGTGGGGCCATAGCAGCATGATCCTTACTTTGTTGAGGAGCTTGCACCGGTGATGAACTGCCCCCGACACCCAGCTCAAAATGCTGTACCAAGTCCCCAAGCCTGTCAGTAGTTCCTGAAGGCCCGCCCCGCCTGTTTTGTGTACTGCGTCCCTCGTCAGTTCCGTGGGGGTCCTATCGTCTCCCACCCATACTGAACTATCCAACACTGGGGGCCGCTCTTGCCACCCTGACCCAACAAATCTTAAAGTATAGAACATACAGATAAGGAAGAAACACACTCACCGGGCTGCCCATCAGCCGCCACACCGGAATCCCCCGCTGACAGGTGTCCCTGGTCCTCGTCCACTTCCGACCCGGACAGTTCCCCTTCTGATCTGTTGCTGCTCTCATCCGGCTGAACAACCACAGACTGCACCCCAGAGGGTCCTGCTCTGGATGACGAGAGTCCGCGTTGCTGTTCCCATCTTCCTCTCCTTGTCCTGTCAGGCCAGACCTGCTCACTGCCCGCACCGATGGACTCCTGATCCGTCCCCTGGCCCGGGCATCCATTTCCCTCTCTCACCACTTCCAGGGTGCTCCTCATGTGTCTTCCTCTGGTCATCGCGGGACTGCTGGCCACCCCGGCAGCCTGGCCAGCATCCCAAGGCTCTCCCTTGCTGGTCCAACTGGCTGTTCTGACCTTCTCCAGCAGCCCTGGCCGTGTGCTATGGGCACCTGCGACGAGCTGGGGGAAGGAGCCATGTGGTGTACTCGGCTCCCCCATCGCTGTGCTTAGTCCTCTGCTCTGATTCCTCCTGTTCCCCCTCTCCTGGACCTCGGCGTCTGTTGGCTGATGGGGGTTGGAGGGTCCAAAGCTTGCTTGGCAGTACTTCTCCTGTGGATCACATGAGTGCAGTTCGTTCTGCACCCTTGTGACACGTTTTCAACTGACAGCAGACTGAAGCCTGCTGTTGGCTGTCGTCACAGAGCCCATCCAGGCTGGGGAAAAATATTGACAATCTGGTCGGGATCCACTCAAAACCCTGCACCAATGAACCACTGACAGCCTGAACAACCTGCTCCCACCCACTCCACAGGCCAGTGGTGTTCCAGTGAGCCCAGGAGGGGGGGGGGGGCAGAGCAGACAGCGGTGACTGACACATATATTTATTTCCACATTCAATTTTAATTATATCTAGCCTATTCCTATTAATCTGAACTATCTTGAAGTTTGTAAACTCACTTTGTGAAGGTCCCCGCACATTTACCTCCTTAAATGCTGTGACACGTGGTCGTTATGTCCTGGGTGTAGGCACTGCTGTGTCACACATTTCCCAGAGTCTGTCTTCTGAACTACAGAGGTGCTGAGAGAAAGGGCTTCAGGAGGCGGAGTCAGCACAGGAATCACTGCTTGCAGGCAGCAAGGTACCATGGGATATGTAGTCCTTAGAAATTGAAAGTAAAGTATGAAACGTATGCCTATATTGGATTGTCAAAAATAACCATTATAAAATAAAAGTATGTTTTAAGCTTCTTTAATGTTACAAAAAAATTGTATCTGTCCATTGTTCCGCTGTACAATCTATTTAAGAAAAAAAAAAAACAGAAAAGAAAAAAAATCATAATTTATTTACCCTTCGATGTATTTTAATCTTCCACCCAAACTCATGTAAACTATACAGAATGTTTAAACTCTTTTTCATTCATGACCACATTTTCTCTTTTCAGTGTATGGAATTTTGAGCAACTTGAAAGACAACACTATTGTCCTTTGATCCTCCAGTTCTTCTGATTTTTTTTACAATGTTCTTTCTCTTCAATAAAGATATTTTTGCTCTTTGAAAGAGTTTAACAATTAACTGCACGTCATATTTTCCTTGCTTAAATGGCAACAACAATAGTGTGCTTTCTATAAAAAAAAGACATGGGCTCTTTTGAAGGCGGCTTTTTTTTTTTAATGATGACCCTTGGCATGTTCACCCACTTGGGATAGCTGAGAAACGAGTGTGATGAAAATTAGTCTATTCTCATTTCAAACAGAATTTTGCTGGAGTCCTGATCAGAGCATCAGCATGCAGTCCACAGAGACGACACACAGTACTTGATTCACGGTTCAGCCCCCCTCTCCTGGTAATTGTGCCATGAACATACAGTGACAAGAGTATAGGATGTGAGGGGTCTCACTGGATGTACTTAGGCTCTTATTCTCTGTTTAAAGATTTAAACCATCAGGGTATGGTACGGCTGTTTGATGTGCAATGAACATGGATCTTGGGTGCAGAAGAAGGGGAAAAGGGCTTCACCAGAAGGCAATCATCTTTCACTGTCACAGTAAGACAGGGACAGGTGGAAAAAAAAATCTCAGCTTTACTGTAGACTTTAAGCAAAGTCTGATAAAAGCCAGGGTAAAAGAGGGGACAGGTCTTGCTGAGAGGCAGAACTTGTACAATGGGACAGCAAGATGCTTTAAAATTCAGAAAACCATTTAACTGCGCGGCTTCGTTAAATCACCAGCATGGGACACACTCTACAATATTGTCAATGTTAGTTATTTCCTGACAGTAGTTTAAACTCAGCCTATGGCTTGTTTTTTTTTTTCTTTTAATGAATGCTTTTGAATAATTTAACCATTTTTAATATCAGATGGTTGTCATATTTTACATACTAATTACAATAAGCATAAGATACTGTAATTAGTTTTGTTGCAAAACATCCAACTACTTTGTGCATGTGAACAGACGGTTATTCTTTAATTTAGTGATGTATACTTAGTTCATTCCCCAACAGATTTTTCCTTTCAGTATTATTATTTTTTTTGGAATGTTCAACAGCAGAAAGTTATATCTCATTGAAGTTGAACATTGGAGTAACAGGAGTGTTTTGATTGGGACAGAGAAAATTAGGCAAACTAAGGGTCACGAGATTGTTCTATTGTTATACATCAACCAGCTGCCATCCAAATGTAAATATTGTTTACGTGACAGTTTCTTTGAAAAATCTTAATCTGATTTTAGTTAGAAACGAAATCAGTTAGTTAGAAACTAGTTCCTTAAAGATGAAATGACATTGTTTGCCATGGTTCTTGGATTTTTGCTATGGCTCATGGACTTAGCAAATTACTTGTCACGTAATTCAATAAGCCCACTTACGTACATTGGAAAACGCAAGGGGCCATTCGCACTTTGCTCTTTTGCTGCGCTTTGTTAACCCCCCTGGCGGTAATCCCAAGTCTGGCTCGGGGTGGAACTTCATTACCATAAGCGGTAACCCCGAGCCAGACTCGCGATCGCATTGCAGGGTACAGGGAGACTTACTTACCTTGTCCCCTGGATCCTGCGATGTCTCCCCGCTGTGTGTGTGAGCTCCTCTGCTCGATTCACACAGTGCCCGAGTGCCGCTGATCTCTGTTTCCTGCGACGTTACGGCGCATGGGAGCGGAGATCGGCGCCAAATTCAAAAAAGTAAAAACACACAAAACACATACAGTACTGTAATCTTACAGATTACAGTACTGTATAAAAAAATTACACATCCCATTTGTCCCTAGTAGTCTGTCCAGTGACCTGCATGTAGTTTTATATTATAAATACAGTTTTTTTCTGCCTGGAATTTGGAGATTGTCCATAGCAACCAAAAAGTGTCCCTTTATGCCAAAAGGGATTTTAGACCGGCTAGAAAACAGCGATAATAAATTAGAATCACTTGCAGAATTGAGGGATAGCGATTTGTGGGGAAATTCGTCATCAAACACTAAATCTAATGACAGCGACAATTCTACAACTGAGGAAATTTCAGTGTTTTTGATTTGATTCAATTATTTAATAATTTTTATAGTTATTTATTATATTTTAATTTATGATTTTGTGTTTATCATACCTGGGATGTCTACTAGACTCTGGTTTGGACAGATTTAAGTGAGTTATTCCTAAGAATTGCAGATCTACAATATAAAACGCCAAATTTCCATGCAAAATAATTGTACCGCTTTCAGCACCTAAAACCAGAAAGAATCATACCGCCAGGGAGGTTAATGAGTGCTATTTTGAGCACCCACATGTATTGCAATAAAGCATCCTATTAAATTGAACACATCAGAATAGCAAAGAAAGGGACATGCAGAGAATTTCAGACCCAATGCACTAAAATGTACACTATTGCATTACTGTGCATTGTGTTGTATTGTAATGCATGTGTGTTATAACTGCACTGCCATAGTGTGTGGGTATGCCATTCAGAATTAATAGCACTGAAATAATCAGAATTCGTTTTAACATGTGTGTGCAAAAAACCTTGCAAAAGTGTGATATGGTTCTAGAAAGAAATATGAAAATTTGCTTTTTGTTGTCTCATCCAGCTAGTTAAATAAGTTTCATCCTAATTTTAAAAACTACCGTATTTAGGTTAAAAATGTCTCTTTTGCCAACTCCTTACCATACCACTGCAAGCAGAGTGCCAGGGAATCCTTCTTTAAATCAGAAATGCAGATAATGAGATGGGTCATCCTGTAATATCAACTACAATTCCATTCTAACCAGCAACAGTCCAGATCCAGAATCTTGTGTGCAGCAACACAGATTACAGACTCCCCAAAATGACTACCCAAAATCTGTGTTCCCAACTAAAGGTCCATAAACAAGAACCTTGTCAGTAATTGTCTGACCACAAAGTGGTCATACATGGGTTCTCACAGTTTTCTATGATTACTTCTCTGGCAACATTTCTGTACTGCCCACCTCCCCTTTCCCCCACCAAAAAAGTTCTACTGTCTGCCTTCTATTCCTCCCTTTGTAAATAGATCAATTTCCCCTGCTTTGAAGCTACATCCCACTTCCAATTAATCGGACTAGCAAAAGCCACCAGATAAACCATGCTTATTTAACTCTCACTGCATTTTTGGTTATAAAAACTACCTTAAAAACCCCCAGAACAATATGTATTATCAGAAACAGAGGCCTTGTAGAATATAAAGATGGTTGTTGCAATCATTTATGTCATACTATTTTGGGCAAATGTTGTTCTAATCAATTTTTCAGGGAAAAATACACTAGAATGAATGTTAGTGCACACAAACACAATGTAATCCACATTTTTTACACGTAATAAAATAATTTAAAATTTCTGCACAGCTCACCAGTTTAGAGTAACCTGTAAATGATGGTTATAGAATTATTGCTCTCACTTTCACATTTATTGATATATATATAACATATACGGTGCAATCATTGTTTATATATATACTTACCAGCCACTTTATTAGGTAAACCTGTTCAATTGCTTGGTAACACAAATTGCTAATCATCCAATCACATGGAAGCAGCTAAATTTAGGCATCTAGATGTGGTGAAGATGACTTGCTGAAGTTCAAACCTAACATCATAATGGGGAAGAAAGGGGAAATAAGTGACTTTGAATGTGGCATGGTTGTTGGTGCCAGAGGGGCTGGTCTGGGTATTTCAAAAAACGCTGATCTACTGGAATTTTCTCATACAACCATCTCTAGGGTTTACAGAGAATGGTCCGATAAAGGGAAAATAGCCAGTGAGCGGCAGTTGTGTGGAAGAAAAATGCCTTGTTGATGTCAAAGGTCAGAGGAGAATGGGCAGACCAAGGTATGCAGAATACAATCTCTGAACACACAAGACTTTGAACATTTAAGCAGATGGGCTTCAGCAGCAGATGACCACACCAGGTGCCACTCCTGTCAGCTAAGAACAGGAAACTGAGGCTACAATTTGCACAGGTTCACCAAAATTGGACAAAAGAAGTTTGGAAAAACATTGCCTGGTCTGATGAGTCTCGATTTCAGCTGTGATATTAAGATGGTAGGTCAGAATTTGGTGTAAACAACATGAAATCATGGATCCATCCTACCTTGTATCAGCGGTTCAGACTGGTGGTGGTGTAATGGTGTGGGGGATTTTTTTGGCACACTTTGGGCCCCTTAGTACCAATTGAGCATTGTTTAAATGCCACGGCCTACTTGAGTATTGTGCTGACCATGTCCATCCCTTTATGTCTACAGTGTACCCCTCTTCTAAAGGCTACTTCCACCAGGATAATGCTCCATGTCACAAAGCTCAAATCATCTCAAACATTAGGGGTGTGCAGCCCCCCTTTAAGGATCACTTGGATGTTCATGGCAGAAGCCAACACGCAGCGTATGAAAACGTCCTGGTTGGGTGTGCTAATGTCACTAGGCCCTGTCCCGACCATACTCCTTGAAAAAGTCACGTGGTGAGTGACAAAACGCTATATACCCCTTAACTGGGAAGGCGCATGGTGACCAGTTGTTGGTCCATTATGGAGGTGAGTGCATAGATGTGAAGGTGGAGGGACACATAAGGTGTTATTTGTTTGCACAATATCCACAGATTCACCATTTATATTTAGGTATTCATGCTATACCAGTGTATTTAATACTGGCCTATATGCACAAGTATTTTATATATTTTTTGGACATTTGTGATATAGTGGTGGCACACTGGTATGCACTACCACAGTTTTGGTTTATAGTGACACTCACATTTATATTTTTGCTATCTACCTCTGTATGTATATACACTTATATTAACTTTTTTACTGTTATTGTGTTATTTTATACTGTTTATTGGGTCACTGTTTATGTTTGGGGCTATTTATTTATATAGCACTATATCAGCTAGGTATTGGGGAGCGCTATACCATCTTGAGCTATATTTTAGGCTTAAAAGTGATTGGGCAGCTTTATAGCCATCCAGATCACTTTCACATTAAACCTGTTGATAAAAGTAAAAATGTTTGCTGAAAGATATACCATGGGCAGCCATAGAATCAGAAATATAAAAATAACACTGTATGGAGAGAAAGCCAAGGAAGAAGGCAGAATATGCCTATTAAACTTGTTGCCTTCGAAAGATGTGACTGATACCAGATCCTCAGTATATATGGTTACTGTTTCTCAAAATCCTATTGTTTATTTTTTGGGTGCTGTAGACAGGGAAACATTTACCCCACCAACACCACCAACCCACTCCTACCAAAAAACACTGGACTGAACAAGTTCATTTTATTTTGGTGTGAGAAAAATTGACATACCACCAGCATAGAAATATTTTAAGGACATTTTTTTTTATCTGGCAACCTTGGCTTGATATACCAAGGTTTGTTCCTGAATCCTCTCCAGTTGGTTCTGCATAGACTCCTGCAGGTGTAATGGGTCACATGCCCTGAGGATGTATTTAATGAGTATTGTACTGAGCACTAATAAGACAGAGCATAAGCTGTATTATATATGATACATCATAGCCTTATGGAATCTTGAGATTTGTACCCTCCTTCTGTGAAGTTAACGGTTTTCTTTGCTATGCGATGTTAATGTAACCGTCTTTGTAATTCATTCCCTTACATTTTCTTGACCTTTTTGAACTATGAGAAATTGACTGTAACCATTCTGTGATATGCATATGCTATACAATTTAATTGCCTATTGCCTATTGGTCCTTTCTTGTGGTTCAATAAAACTTTTACTGATTAAAATTAAATTGTTAGCCTACAAAGGTTTCGCAAGTGTAATATATTTCAGCTTCTGGTCCTTGGATGTGGAGACTGCATTACTGTTATCTTTCACTTGGTTTTACAGTATGCACAAAAGCACTTTTAATAAAATATTTTACATACGGTAAATAAATTCTTTGTAAAAGTAACAGATTTTAAGTAATCACCAACTATACACCTCCACCAGGGATAAAAACTAGCAGGGGTTAAAATTAATTACACAGTTAATTATAATTTGTATTACTATTAAATGCACATAATAAATACAAAAAGGGTCATTAATTTTAATGAATCCCAAACACACATTCCCCACTTGGATCAGGACTTGGAGGTAAAGGCTAATTTTACATAATTGAAGAATAAGCCTAATGGTTTGGGGTGAATTAAATATTTGTTAAGATTATATAGTTTTTTAGAATATATATATATATATATATATATATATATATATATACAACAAATCTGTGTTTTACAAATAAACATTTAGTACAAGGGGCACCATAACACCAGATTCACTATGAGTTTTATTCGCAGACCCTCTATAACATTGAAACTGTGGATGATGCTTTAAAAAAGCATTTAGGATGTGGGAGTGAGGGGCTAAATCTATGTTCTGAATCCTTCACATTTGTGTATTCATTTCTGCTTGAGCTCTTCAGCTCTATAAACAGAAACTACGGTCTTAGAAACATTAGAAATGGGGAAAATAAAAAAAATTCATATGTAATATTTTGCATCTGCCTGCCTAAATAAATACACATTGTAAAGGTGTTTTTTTTTTAATTCTAACCATAGAAAAATGAAGAAAATATAAACAAAGCAGCCACATATTCTCTCACTTTTTTTTTTAACTACAATATATTTTGAAATCAAACAAGCCCTTTAATTATTATATATTATTAATTTATTTTGGTTTATTTTATTTTGTAAAATAATTAATGTTAAACCATGTAATAACTAGCTATTTACATGCTACTGACAGCTAACCCATAACACCAGAAATTTCTAATAGAAAAAAAAAGTTTTGTGAATCAGGCAGTGAAATGGCATGCCAATAATTCCTGTGCATTAAATAAGGCTTTTGATTTCTATGTGTTAATAACACCGAGACCTTTCTGTCTTTGCTGAATCCAACAATATTATCACTTGTAATAATACCACTTAGGAAATCCAGATTGGTTAATATGCATGCATATTTGTTGAAAAGTTAAGCTGTTCATCATTTTTTTTTTGATCAGCTACGTGATTAAAAAAAAAAAAAATGGATTCCCCCATCCACACATTTGAGGTGGACAAAGGATTTCTCCCTGCTGCACTATTGTATTCTGACAGCGGGGACTCCACTGTCAGAACACTGATTGCTGCTGTACCTGTTTGGCTGGAGCACTGATCATATAAACATTTTCTAACATTCCTGTTCATGAGAAGTCGATCATTAGATGGATTGAAATTTGGACAGTTCCTCAGGGTCTGATCTATCCATGGCCAGCTTAGTATGCTGACAGGAAAATGATAACCCTAGGGCCCTTTTTACATGGGCGCCTTTGTAAAGCAGGATCTGCTTGCTCAGCGGGGGATCTCTATGGTGATCCTCCTGCTAAGCAGGCGGTAGAGACGCTTGAGAGGGGATATGATAGCGATATACAAATATCCCAATGGTAATCGCAGTGTAGGAAACTATTCAGTCTCAGGGAGTGTAAGAGGACACGGGGCAACACAATGAAATTGGGAGAGAGGCAGTTTAACCTTAATCTGCATAGGGTTTTTTTCACTTTCAGGGTGGTAAGGATGTGGAACTCTCTTTCACAATCGGTGGGGTCAGCAGGAAGTATTGATAGTTTTAAAAGACTCTTGGACGTGCATCTTAGTGAACACAATATACAGGTATATGGGAAATGATTATTTACACGAACACACACCCACTCAGGTTGAACTGGATGGACTATTGCCTTTATTCAACCTTACAAACTATGTAACTATGACAGGCCGATGTCTGTTCTGCTATGCAGAGCAGACACGGACACAGCCTGCTCTCATCTATGGGGCAATCAGATGGAAAAGGACCACCTGTCCATTTCCATTTGATGCAATCCGATCCACCATGGATGGACGGATGGAGAATAGGTCCCCTATCTGTCTGTTTTTGGTGAACAGGATCGGATCAGATGGCGGTGGGTGTCAGCGGACATGTGTTCGCTGACATCCGCCACTTCATAGAAGAGACTGAAGGGTCCGATAAGGTCTGCCTGTAAAACTGACAGATGGGCTTGATTGGATCACCCCTGTGAAAGGGGCCTAATGCCCCGTACACGCAATCAGAAAGGCTGCCAACAAAAGTCGGATGTGAGCTTTTCATAAGAAATTCTGACCATGTGTATGCTCCATCAGACTTTTGCTGGCGAAATTTCCTGCCAGCAAAATATTGAGAGCAGGTTCTCTATTTTTTGATCGGAAAAAGTTCCTATCCGAAAATGCGTTCGTCTGTATGCAATTCGGACGCACAAAAAAATCACGCATGCTCGGAAACAATTCGACGCATGCTCGGAAGCATTGAACTTAATTTTCTCGGCTCGTCGTAGTGTTGTATGTCACCACATTCTTGACGGTCGAAAGTTCAGAGAACTTTTGTGTGACCGTGTATATGCAAGGCAAGCTTGAGCAGAATTCCGTCAGAAAAAACATCCAAATTTTTTATGACGGAATTTCTGATCGTGTGTACGGAGCACAACAGTGTATTGCTGCTCTTTTATTATCCATTCACAGGCTAGGAGCAGGGAGGTGATCATTTTTTATTTGATTAACTACAGTCATGAAAAAAGTATGGTCACCAACCCAAATGTCCTCTCTGGTATAGCTGTATAAATTTAAGGACAAAAAACAAATCCTTTTATAGTTAAAACAGCTTATTTAGCTGTATTTCAACTGTGTATTTAGCTGTTTGCCTGGAGTTCAGTTATAACAAATGCTTCAGGTCCACAGTTACGGACTATTGATAGGAATAAATTGCAATAATAACTGAAAAATAATAAAAAAACATGCCACCTGACAAAGTAAATTACACTTTACTAGCAAAGATTTTTTTCTTTCACAAGAACTTTCTTTTTTCTCTCTGATACCTTACAGTAAATGTAAATATGAGCAACATACCATATGAGACACAAACAGCCATGACATCCATGTGACTCCATTAGTCTTTCTCTCTGCTTAGCTTCTTGTGTATCATTCACAAAATTAATGTGTCTCTCATATGCTAATAGAGGTTCCTTTCAAGAATGATGAGCTGTCTGCCAGATTATGTATCCTTGTCTTTGCCTAGATGTCTGCTCAGCACAGGACAATGGCTTTGCCATTATCAAAACTCATGAATGGAAAATTCATGTAACAAAAATGTGCTTCAAATGGCTTCCTCTGGGTCCTCTATTTTTAGTTGTATTGTTATGACTCTGACCTCTCAAGGGAAGGTCCACATTTAAGCACATATATCTTGGAATGTTTTTTTCTTCTATCCTTAAGTGAAGAGGACATATAGTAACCAGGTGCAATGCAGTGAAAAATGAACAAAGGATGCAATAAGACAAATCCCAGGAGACTAAGATTTCTGCAGCTACAGAAAGCCCATACAGGGTACAACTTAGAAAAAGTTGAAATAGTATTCATGGTAAGAGGTAGAATCTGATTTTTGGGGTCATGTGACACAGATGCTTGCACATCTTATTGTATACATATCATAATATGTTTTTTTTAATCACTGTATTGTATTAAAGAATGGTGGTATGTCATATCTACCAAAATGTCATACATTTGGAGGCCTCTAAATTAGAACACCAGCCAAATAAATATATACACATTTGAAATGTTTGTAAACTGTAATTTGTATTGCGTTTGTAATTATATCCTCTCTCCAGTTGTTCATACAGTTCTGCCATGCCAGCTAGCCCTGCCAAATGGTGCATCACATCTGCTATTGCCCTATATACCTCTGTTGTCTAATGATAGATCGGGACATTGAAGACCTAATCTATTAATAATGCATTGCCAAAAAGCTACTCTAGCTGCCAATTAATATCTCTGTAAATGTGCAACAGTCAGTTAAGTTCTATGATATTGTGACTATAACTATCAGTATTTGTGGGCTGCTTCTCTGGTTCTGCCACTATGGAACTATGGCTATTAAATACCTGAAAACTCACCAGCTACATTAGCATATGTATAGACATCTTGAGTTCCACAAGGCCACAGAAGAGAATTTTTGCATAATTCCCATGAATCTTCCTGAGCAACGGCCTGAGTGGCATTTCCTTACAATCCAGCAATAACTGGTGGTGACACCATAAACTCAGGGTGTTTTCATACAGTGTTGATAGAGTAGGGAATGTTTAGAATCCCTATAAGACTTGTTTACATATTTTTTTATTTTATTTGTTTTTGTAGTCTTGGTCCCGTTGGGAAAATGTACTCTCATTTATGTTTTAGAGATAGCAGTAAGGAAGAGACAATTTCTCCAAAGTCAAGATCTCTTATGCCTCATACACATGGTTGGATATTCCGATGGAAAAAGTCCGATCGGATTATGTTGTCGGAAAATCTGATCTTGTGTGGGCTCTAGCAGGCTTTTTCCGTCGGAATTTCTGATGGAAAAATTTGAGAGCAGGATCTCAAATTTTTTGACAACAAAATCCGATTGGACTTTTTCCAATCGTGTGTAGGGAATTCCGACTGACAAAGTGCCACGCATGCTCAGATCAAATTAAGAGATCAAAGCTACTAGACTCTACGTAGTTCCGTAGTACGCAACGAATGGCACCACGTTCGGAACAATCGGATTTTCCGACAACTTTGTCCGACCGTGTGTATGCAACACCAGTTTCGGACAAAATCCGTCTGAAAAATCTGACGGATTTTGTAGTCGGAATTTCCGACCGTGTGTACAGGGGCTTAGACAGTTGTAATCTGAATAGGTGCCCCCATTGAAAGAATTCTCCTAATCTCCTATCCCATAGATAATTGTAAAAGTTTGGATTTACCATCACTTTCTGCTCAGGTGACAATGGTCACTATGACAAATAGAGAGAATGACTCTCACCAGCACTGACAGAAAAAAAAACCTTCTCTTTTTGGGGGAGGGGGGCAAGGGGGTTACAGATCGGACTTTGATTCAATAGCAGATTTGGATATCTATATTTTTATTTCCTAGAATTTAATAAGATTAATATAGGGAATAGTTAGAAAAAATATACTTTTTTTTTTGATACTTGTATGTGATTTTCCCCAGACATTTACAATAATATATAATTGGCAAAGCTTTTCACTAAAGCATATCATGTGTAAATGCTCATGACACTGGTGTTACCGATCATTATGGGTTTTTCCAAAGAGAATACTAGCAGAAGCTCTTTACTTTTAGACTAGACATGTGCGATTCGTTTCATACGAATCGGAAATTCGGACGAATTTTTCGAAATTCATACATTCGTACGAATCCGAATTACGAATTTTTACGAATACGAATTCTGTACGAAATACGAAATTTCGTTTTTCGTACTTCCTCTGAGTGATTGGTGAACAATAGACAATAGACTTGTGTTATGTAACGTTAATACGTTTTCGGATAATTTGTTATTATTCGTAGAGTGTCGATATTTGTAACGATTCGTAACTATTCGTAACGATTCGTAACTATTCGTAACGATTCATACGAAATTCGTATTTCGTACGAATCCGAATTAAATTTCGTACACAAATTCCGAATTACGATTTTTTTTTATACGAAACGGAACGAAACTAAACAAATTTTGTGACGGCTCCCATGTCTATTTTAGACTGGGGTTGATTTGCTAAAGGCAAATAGGCTGTTCATTTTGCAAGTGAATTTTCACTTTGCAAGGAAATTTCCCCCTAGCTTAGTAAATGAGGTAAGGCTCTGTTGACCTTTGCAAGGGAAATTTTCACCAAGTTAAAGGAAAATCTCTCCTGCAAAATGAACAGCCTTTTTGCCTTTAGTAAATCAACACTATGGGGGTATTTACTAAAGGCAAATCCACTTGGCACTGCAAGTACACTTGGAAGTAAAGCCGCTGCAGATCCGAGTAGGACATGCAAGGAAAATAAAAAACAGCATTTTAGCTTGCACATGATTGGATGATGAAATCAGTAGAGCTTCCCATCATTTCAGATCTACCCCTTAGATTTAGAGAGACTGCACTTCCAAGTGTACTTGCAGTGCAAAGTAGATTTGCCTTTCGTTAATAACCCCCTATGACTTTTAACTAAAAGTCTGTAGGGATCAATCAGAAAGAGAGAGAACATGGTAATGAGCCTCAATCTTTTGATCATTCAGCTGTGTGAGTTAAGTTAAGCTTGAGCTGTTCAACTCAGTAAACAACAAGCATTTTCTTTTCAAGACATTCATATTAGCCCAGAAAATGGAAAAAAAGATCATTGTGTGTGCCCACCTGATAGCGTAAATGGGTATGAAATGATTATATGCAATATTTTTTACAGTATTTACCTGACTTAAAAAGAAAAAAAAAATGTTTTACATTGTATTTACAATACCATAAAATTGTGTACAATAAAACTGTATACAGTAATAAAGAGAATATATACACAACGTACCCTTTTCTTCAATATATCATAATTTTTAATACATTAATATTTGAATACATTAATAATTTAAAACACTTTAAATTGTAGAGGATGTGAGGTGTAGCAACTCATGGCAACCCATGAGAAATCATCTCTAACATGACCTGGACCACAGTACATTGGTTGCAATCAGTTGCTACACTGACAGTTTGATATTTGCTAATCACATTGCCTTACTGAACACATTTACATGTCTGCAAAGCACAGTTGAATATTCTTATAACAGAATACATTTTAATCCATTATTTATACCAAAAATAAGGATACTATATTATATTTCAAGACAGTGGGCAGAGTCGTGCAAATAATTCATTTTTGCTCCCAACTGCCAACTGCACATAAAGAACCACTGTACTGGACTTATGACAAATACCGCCATTTATTGCTAATAAATAACAGGTGTTTCAAGCTTGTTAAAGTGTGATTAAACCCAAAAGCAGGCATTTATTATATTGTAGCTTACTATCGTATATACTCAAGTATAAGCCGACCTAATTTTACCACAAAAAACTGGGAAAACGTATTGACTTGAGTATAAGCCTAGGGTGAGAAATGCGCAGCTACTGTAAGTGAAAAAGAGGGTCAACAATGTCCATTTGCATGCCTCACTGTGCCCATTTGCAGCCATAGGTCCCCTGAACTTCAAACTTGCAGATGGACACAGTTGACCGACTTTGGGGCCCCGTATCTCGGGGTCACTTGGTGCTAGGAACCACATTGGATATGTTGTAGTTCTAGTTCCACTGGGTTTGCACACCAAATTTGGGGTTCCTAGCACCAAGTGGCCCCTGAGATATGGGGCCCCAAAGTCGGGTCGGAAAAAATGTAATTTTTTTCTGCAGAAAAGTGCTTGACTCAAGTATAAGCCGAGGGGGGCATTTTCAGCACAAAAAAATCTGAAAAACTCGGCTTATACTCGAGTATATACGGTAATTCTTAGATGTGAGGGTTGTATAACCTTTACCCCCCCCCCCAAAAAAAACATTTGCTTTAATTTGGTAATGTATTTAACCACTTGCCGACCGCCCCATGTAGATATACGTCGGCAGAATGGCACGTACAGGCAGAACCACGTACCTGTACGTGCCATTCTTCAGGCGGTTGGGGGGTCCGATCGGACCCCCCTCCGCCGGCGGGGACGGTCGGCATCGCTTCAGGAGCGATCCGGGACGAGGGGACGGCCAGTGGTTTCTGGCCACCCCCTCGCGATCGCTCCTGGCGAATGAAAAGCTTCCCCTTCCTGTCTATTGTATAGACAGGAAGGCGGAAGTGATGTCACGCTCGGTGCGCCGGTCTATGTGACCGGAACGCCGAGCACAGAAGATGTAAAGGTTAGTGCACAAACAGTACACTGACACCAGTACACATAGGCACACAATCCACCCCCCTGTCACCCCCAGATCACCCCCCAGATCACCCCCTCCCCCCCCAGTCACAGTGTCACTAATTGCAGTGATCATTTATTTACTGATCACTGCATTTAGTGTCAGTGTGACTGTAATAACTGTCAGGGCAGTTAGTTTTAGGTCCTAGGTAGCCCCCCACCCCCCCCTAATAAAGGTTTAACCCCCTGATTGCCCCTAGTTAACCCCTTCACCCCCTTTTGCCAGTGTCACTAAGCGATCGTTTTTCTGATCGCTGCATTGTGTCGCTAGGTAACCATTTTTTTTTTTATTTTAACCGCCATGTTTTATATAGGTTCATAAATAGTTTTATAGGTCAGGTACCCCCATATTACAACCTAAATAAAGGTTTTAACCCCCTGATTGCCCCTAGAGTTAACCCTTTCACCAGTAATCACCGTATAACTGTCACTGGTGACGCTGGTTAGCCAGTTAGTTATTTCGTTATTTAGGTTCCCCGTCAGGTTTTTATATAGCGTCAGGTACCCCCATATATTACCTAATAAAGGTTTAACCCCCTGATTGCCCCTAGTTAACCCTTTCACCCCCTTTTGCCAGTGTCACTAAGCGATCGTTTTTCTGATCGCTGCATTAGTGTCGCTAGGTAACCAGTTTTTTTTTTAGGTTAACCGCCATGTTTATATAGGTTCATAAATAGGTTTATAGGTCAGGTACCCCCATATTACAACCTAAATAAAGGTTTTAACCCCCTGATTGCCCCTAGAGTTAACCCTTTCACCAGTGATCACCGTATAAAATGTCACTGGTGACGCTGGTTAGCCAGTTAGTTATTTCGTTATTTAGGTTCCCCGTCAGGTTTTTATATAGCGTCAGGTACCCCCATATATTACCTAATAAAGGTTTAACCCCCTGATTGCCCCTAGTTAACCCTTTCACCCCCTTTTGCCAGTGTCACTAAGCAATCGTTTTTCTGATCGCTGCATTAGTGTCGCTAGGTAACCAGTTTTTTTTTGTATTACTGTTACGGGTGACGCTGGTTAGTTAGCTTGTTTTTTATACTGTCAGGGCACCCGCCATTTATTACCCAATAACGGTTTAACCCCCTGATCGCCCGGCGGGTGATATCAATTAGGTTTTAGGGTCAAATAAGGTCTGCGTCGCCCCAGGTTAGTGCCAGTACCGCAAACACCCACGCGCAAAGCATACACCTCCCTTAGTGGTATAGTATCTGAACAGATCAATATCTGATCTGATCAGATCTATACTAGCGTCCCAGCAGTTTAGGGTTCCAAAAAAACGCATTGTTAGCGGGATCAGCCCAGATACCTGCTAGCACCTGCGTTTTCCCCCTCCGCCCAGCCCAGCCCACCCAAGTGCAGTATCGATCGATCACTGTCACTTACAAAACACTAAGCACACATAACTGCAGCGTTCGCAGAGTCAGGCCTGATCCCTGCGATCGCTAACATTTTTTTTGTGGTAGCGTTTTGATTCAGTCGCTAACAGTCAGGAGCTTTTTTACCTGTGAATCTCAAAAAAATAAAAAAAACAAAAATAGTTGTCGTTTTATTGTTCTCTCTCTCTCTCTATTGTTGCTCTTTTTTTACTCCATTCTATTCTGCAATGTTTTATTATGTTTTATCATGTTTTATCATGCTTGCTTTTCAGGTATGTAATTTTGTTTACTGTGTTTTAGTGTTAAGCATTTTTTTGTTTTCAGGTGCGCCATTCAGTTGCAGCGCGGATTTATTTATCTTGACAGCAACAGCGTTTGCTCCCACGATACATAAAGCCGCGACTCCAACGCTGTAGGAGGTGATTTCACCACCACAGTTAAAAAAAAGAGCATATGTGCCGAAGCATGGGGGCAGCAGGGGGCGGGGAGGAGCGATTGGCTCCTAATGCCACGTACATACGGTCGAAATTCCGACCGTGTGTACACGGCATAACTTTTGCGGGAGGATGCCCCCATGCATCGGCATATATAAATGGTGCATGTATGCCCATCATTAGAAGTGGGTGGATGAAGGGAGGTATTCTAATGGTGGGCATACCCACCAATCAATCTCTTTTTTTCGTTCAGCCAAGAGGCTGCATGAAAAAAGAAAAGATTACAATATATGTCCAGTATGTTGCTGGACTTTGAATGGTTATACCAGAATGATGCCTGCAGGTTTAGGTATCATCTTGGTATCATTCTTTTCAGCCAGTGATCGGCTTTCATGTAAAAGCAATTCTAGCGGGTAATTAGCCTCTAGACTGCTTTTACAAGCAGTAGGAGGGAATGTCCCCCCTCCCGGATATAAACCGCGCCATTGGGAAATTGGGAAAGCATTTTATCACACCAATCTTGGTGTGGTCAGATGCTTTGAGGGCAGAGGAAAGATCTAGGGTCTAATAGACCCCAATTTTTTCAAAAAAAGAGTACCTGTCACTGCCTATTGCTATCATAGGGGATATTTACATTCCCTGAGATAACAATAAAAATCATAACAAAGAAAAAAAATGGAAGGAACAGTTTAAAAATAGAATAAAAAAGCTAAATAAATAAAAAAAAAACTAAAAAAAAAAAAAAAAAAGCACCCCTGCCCCCCCTTCTCTTGCGCAAAGGCGTACACAAGCGTTGGTCTGGCGTCATATGTAAACAGCAATTGCAGCATGCATGTGAGGTATCACCGCGAAGGTCAGATCGAGGGCAGTAATTTTAGCAGTAGACCTCCTCCGTGAATCTAATGTGGTATCATGTAAAGGCTTTTAAAGGCTTTTAAAAAATGTATGTAGTTTGTCGCCACTGCGTGTTTGTGCGCAATTTTAAAGCATGTCGTGTTTGGTATCCATGTACTCGGCCTAAGATCATATTTTTTTATTTCATCAAAAATTTGAGCAATATAGTGTGTTTTAGTGCATTAAAATAAAAAAAAGTGTATTTTTTCCACAAAAAATGCGTTTGAAAAATCGCTGCGCAAATACTGTGTGGAAAAAAAAAAATGCAACACCCACCATTTTAATCTGTAGGGCCTTTGCTTTAACAATATATATAGTGTTTGGGGGTTCAACGTAATTTTCTTGCAAAAAAAAAATATGTTTTCATGTAAACAAAAAGTGTCAGAAAGGGCTTTGTCTTCAAGTGGTTAGAAGAGTGGGTGACGTGTGACATAGGCTTCTAAATGTTGTGCATAAAATGCCAGGACAGTTCAAACCCCCCCCAAATGACCCCATTTTGGAAAGTAGACACCCCAAGCTATTTGCTGAGAGCAATGTTGAGCCCATTAAATATTTTTTTTTTTTTGTCCCAAGAGATTGAATAATGAAAAAAAAAAAAAAATATATATTTTTTTTACAAAAAGTTGTCACTAAATGATATATTGCTCAAACATGTCATGGGCATATGTGGAAATACACCCCAAAATACATTCTGTTGCTTCTCCTGAGTACGGGGATACCACATGTGTGGGACTTTTTGGGAGCCTAGCTGCGTACGGAACCCCAAAAACCAAGCACCGCCTTCAGGCTTTCTAAGGGAGTAATTTTTTTATTTCACTTCTCACTGCCAATCACAGTTTCGGAGGCCATGGAATGCCCAGATGGCATAAAACCCCCCAAAATGACCCCATTTTGGAAAGTAGACACCCCAAGCTATTTGCTGAGAGGTATTGTGAGTATTTTGCAGATGTCGCTTTTTGTCACAAAGTTTTGAAAATTGAAAAAAGAAAAAAAAAAAAATTTTTTTTCTTTACTTTCTTCATTTTCAAAAACAAATGAGAGCTGTAAAATACTCACCATGCCTCTCAACAAATAGCTTGGGGTGTCTACTTTCCAAAATGGGGTCATTTGGGGGGGTTTTGTGCTATTTTGGCATTTTATGGCCTTCGAAACTGTGATAGGTAGTGAGGAGTGAAATCAAAAATTTGCACCCTTAGAAATCCTGAAGGCGGTGCTTGGGTTTCGGGGCCCCGTACGCGGCTAGGCTCCCAAAAAGTCCCACACATGTGGTATCCCCATACTCAGGAGAAGCAGCAAAATGTATTTTGGGGTGCAATTCCACATATAACTATGGCATGTGTGAGCAATATATCATTTAGTGACAACTTTTTGAAGAAAAAAAAAATTATTTTTTATTTTTGTCTTTATTCAATCACTTGGGACTAAAAAAAAAAATATTCAATGGGCTCAACATGCCTCTCAGCAAATAGCTTGGGGTGTCTACTTTCCAAAATGGGGTCATTTGGGGGGGTTTTGTACTTCTCTGCCATTTTAGCACCTCAAGAAATGAAATAGGCAGTCATAAATTAAAAGCGGTGTAAATTCCAGAAAATGTACTCTAGTTTGTAGACGCTATAACTTTTGCGCAAACCAATAAATATACGCTTATTGGCATTTTTTTTACTAAAGACATGTGGCTGAATACATTTTGGCCCAAATGTTTGACTAAAATTGAGTTTATTAGATTTTTCTTATAACAAAAAGTAGAAAATCTCTTTTTTTTTCAAAATTTTCGCTCTTTTTCCGTTTATATCGCAAAAAATAAAAATCACAGAGGCAATCAAATACCATCAAAAGAAAGCTCTATTTGTGGGAAGAAAAGGACGCAAATTTCGTTTCGTTACAAAATTGCATGACCGCACAATTACCAGTTAAAGTAGTGCAGTGCGAAATTGAAAAAAGACCTCTGGTCCTTAAGCTGACAATTGGTCCGGGGCTGAAGTGGTTAAATCTGCTAATACACCTAACACTCCCTCCCCCCAGACTGACAATACTGCTGTCCAAAGGTGTCGCTGTGCTCATTTATCCCGTGTAGGAGCAGTCTAATACAGGTGGCGTGTTACTGGCCAGATCAATAGGTGAAAACAGAGGGGAACGAGCCTTAAAGTGTTTGTTACCCCAACATTTCATGTTCCTGATATGTGCCTGCTGTACCATGTACTTGCATAAAAAAACATATCCAGTTCTCATTGTATTGCTTCCTTTATGTGAAATCCCTATGGTTCCTGCTAGTCTTTCTGCTTTTCCTATTAAAAAGTGACCACACTAAGCAGGAGAACACACCATGGTCAGTTCTCTAGCTATGCCTGCTCTCCTCCAATGCAAAGACATGACCTGATATGCCCCCACTGCACAGCCATTCACTGGGAAGCTCAGTTTGCTGCTGCTTCTCCTCCCCCAGCTCTTACACAGCTGAGAACAGAGGGAATGTGATCACTTATAAAAAAGGGGAAAAAGGTATTTATAATGTTTTTTTATATCTATACAAAAATGTTTTGCCTTTCATTTCTATTTTAAACTGAATGGGTTATTTTAAAAGGTGAAGTTTTACATGCACTTCAAGCCTAGTAAACATAGGCTGAATGCCGGGCAACATCGCCCGCTTTAATAAAGGCCAGCTGACATTTAACCCATGTGTATGGCAGCCGGTCCGAAAGAAGCTAACCGTTCAGCTGGCTTCTGTCAGACAAGCATGCTGGAAAATCAGCAGCTGACCAATCAGCACTTTCAGCCAATGTCTGAGAGCGTTGACCAGAGTGTTCTTGCACGGGGGCCGTCCTCCTGTCAGAACACAATAGCTCAGTGGGCGGAAATCAATGTACTAACATTGGATTGTTAGTAGAGCCGCTCAGACCTGAGCCGTCAGTATTTTTTTCATTCAACCCACTGGGCTGAACAAAAATAAATAAATGAAACTGTGCACTAGGCTTAAAAAAAAAGCATTTTCGGACCAAAAGCTCTCATCGGACTTTTAATGGCAGAATTTCCGCTCGTGTGTACGCAGCATAAGAAGTGTTAATTGTGCCCAAGGAGTTGCACTAGGCTTTAAAAAAGAAAGCCAATGCAGCCACCACATCTAATGATTGGTAAGATGCAATATATACTTTTTTTGTCTTTGGGTTTAATACCACTTTAACGATCATCATTGCAATGTATAAAAAGAAGGCTTAATCCTACTTTTTGGGATATGTGTTGGAAACAGACATGTGAATATTTTAAAAATGATCTACATGTACTACTTCAGTGGAGTTTTTTTAATTAATTTTATCTCTTCTCACCATAATCCTTCTCTATGTCTGACAAACCAATCCATTCTTTTTGAAGGGTAGTGACTAAAAGCAGGTCAAAACCTAAAGAGGGGGTTTAATTTTTGAGTTCATAGTTTAATGGCATCTAACACCTTAAACTGAAAACTCAGTGTTAAGTGATATAATTGATGCCGGAGGACCCCTGTGTTGTTTTACACGGCGCATATTAGATGAGAATTAATTAGTGCTTCATGTCTGTCTAGTTTTCTTTCCCATTCTTATTTTTACCAAATGTTATGCCATTTAGTAGAGAAAATCCAGTCAATGCAAAAAGTCCCTTTTATTTTATCTATGTATATTAGCCTTCTGCGATCCCTTGCACAACTGCATTTAGTGCATGAAAATATTATATTCTCCAACATTTTACAAAATTTAGGCTTACCAAAGTCAGACCATTGAAAATTAATACCGATTGACTCTACTTGGTACATTGCCTGATTAAATACTGTAAACCTGTGTAGTTGTACATTTTTAAATAGGGATAATAGAGTCCAGAAGCAGATACTGTATATGGCTATGAGACACTCTTCTACCTAGGCACCCTTACAGACCAGAAAGTGCACCGCCATTTTAACAGGAGGTGTTCAAGATAAAAAGGTAATTGTGCCCAAGGAGTTTTTTGGAACGTTTCCTGTTAAAATGGCTATGACTATGAATTAAACCCCCTCTCTTGGTTTTGACCTGCTTTTATTCACTACCCTTCAAAAATAATGGATTGGTTTGTCAGACATAGAGAAAGATTATGGTGAGAAGAGGTACAATTAATTAAAAAAACTCCACTGAAGTAGTACATGGAGATCTTTATTAAAATATTCACATGTCTGTTTCCAACACATATCCCAAAAATTTTCTACAATCTCCAATTTATTTCTGCATGGCATTTTTCTATCAGCTATTAGTATTTATATTTATTTAATAGTGTATTTAATTAAAGTGAACCTGTGGGCTCGCCTACCATCAAAGGTAACTCTGGGTCCATAGAGGAGGCACCTCCCAGTGTCTGCTTACACACTTTGTTCAAATTCAGAGTGATTGGGTGTACTCAAACCCCAGGGTTTCTGTTATGTAAATATCTATCACAACCTCAGTGATCAATTCCATGCCCTCCTGCAACCCCTATAACTCCCTATTTAGCCCCAAATACAACTGTGAAGAATAAAGTTATTATAAACCTTCCTACCTGCACCTTGCGTTTTTCACCTGCATTAGCTGTCCATCGATCGCGTAATTTCATGTTCCTGTGTCAAACATTTCAGCTTGTTTTCAAACATAAGGTATGCTGCATGGCACTGTACAGGTTAATGCATGACTTCTGTCTGTATTCCAAGAACTGACACTTCCTGTGGTGAAACGACATATATATACATATATATATATATATATATATATATATATATATATATCTCCATAATTCTTTCAGTCCAGTGCACTCCCACATTTGTTATGCAATACAGAGGAAATGGCGAGTCATGAACTGGACATTGTGTGGCCTGGAACAAGATGTAGCCTTTCCCTTTAGTGAATAGGAACAAGCTGGGTGAATGAATACATGAACATAGAGGAATCAATCAGTAATGACACCATAAACTGCAGCCACAACATGTGAGCTCATCATTAGAAGGTGAGTCAAATGACACGGAATATACTGTAACTGCACTAAAACCTAGTTAAAACAACAAAAACATTTAAAAGTGTACAGGGGTCCCCGAGTTACGAACATCCGAGTTGCGAACGACTCCTACTTACGAACGGCAGGCGGCGGCGATGGGCACATCGGAAAACAGTGGAAAACAGTGGAAAACAGCGGAAAACAACGTTGGAAAACATCGGAAACACCATTCTGCGCATGCGCGTCCGGATTACGAACAAATCCGACTTCAGAACAAACAGGCCGTCCCTAACCTGTTCATAACCCGGAACCCCCTGTACTATGCTTTTAAATGAGTATGTAAACAGGCACCTTGAGGTAACTTCTCTAACGGGCTGCGTTAAAGAGGAAGTAAACTCCCCCGGTTTGTTAATAAGTATAATAAGGCTTACCTATAGATATTGAAAATATCTCCTAAACTTGCACCGTTTAGGACATATATACTGTATTCGCCACCAATGAAGTTATCAGTGCATGCGCTCTGAAGGAATGGCCACCCGTGCCATTTCTTCAAAGCCCTGTGCCATGACCGGTGGCTCGAGCACTCGAGCATGGGAGTGACGTCACACGGCTCCAGCCAGTCACACAGCTGGAGTCCACGGACCTGAAAGGAAGACGGGCAAAGATGGATTCGGCCCCCAGCGGTGACAACGAGGGCTTTGTTTGCAGGTTAGATGCATACTAGCACATTATGCTCAGGGGCTTTAATACAGGCCCCACGGTATAAGAGGCCGCCGCTGCGGCGGCCTCGCAAATTATGTTTCACTCACAGTGTCAGCGTGTCAGTGTGCCTGACAACAATATGTTCTTTATTTCTGGGGATATGTGGGGGGGACGAGAGCGGCCCCCCCTCTCGCCTGAACCGTACCAGGCACATGCCCTCAACATTGGGAGGATGCTTTGGGGGTCTAAGACCCCAAAAGTACCTTGTCCTGTGAAGGAGGGCAGGTGGTTGTGGGGGTCTGCGGGCGGGGGGCTTATCAAGAAAGCTATTTAAATCACTCGCGGCTAATGAATTGATGGCTCCTGTAACACAAAAAAGTCAAAAATGAAAAAAAAAAAAAAAAAAAGGTAGGGGTCCCCCCAAATTCAATAACCAGGCCCTTCAGGTCTGGGATGGATATTAAGGGGGCTCCCGCTGTGTGAGGCTCCGCTCCGTCTGACAGGTCTTTTATAATGGAGGGCACCTGGTGACCCCGCCCCCTCTGACGCACAGGGACGTCATGGGGAATTCCATGATGGCTTTCCCCATGATGTCAGAGGGGGGCGGGGTCACCAGGTGCCCTCCGTTTTAAAAGACCTGTCAGATGGAGCGGAGCCTCACACAGCGGGAGCCTCCCATTGCGCGGAGCGGCCCAAGAAGACACCGACACCGACGCCGACGCCGACGGAAGAAGATGCCGGACGAGAAGGACGAGAAGACCACGCAAGAAGAAGCGGATCGGAGGAAGAAGAAAATGGAAGAAGAAGATGGAAGAAGATGAAGGAAGGAGAAGATGAAGAATCCGAAGGATGAAGAAAGAAGAAAGAAGATTTTAATAAAGGAATTGTCAAAGACTGTCTCCTGTCCTTTTTACCATTTTTGCCACTTTTTTTGGTGAAATGGTAGGGGTACTTTTGTACCCCCTTACCATTTCACACAGGGGGGGGGCCGGGATCTGGGGGTCCCCTTGTTAAAGGGGGCTTCCAGATTCCGATAAGCCCCCCGCCCGCAGACCCCCACAACCACCGGCCAGGGTTGTGGGGAAGAGGCCCTTGTCCTAATCAACATGGGACAAGGTGCTTTTGGGGTCTTAGACCCCCAAAGCATCCTCCCAATGTTGAGGGCATGTGGCCTGGACGGTTCAGGCGAGAGGGGGGGCCGCACTCGTCCCCCCCTCTTTTCCTGCGGCCTGCCAGGTTGCGTGCTCGGATAAGGGTCTGGTATGGATGAGGGGGACCCCACGCCATTTTTTTTGGCTAGGGTTCCCCTTAAAATCCATACCAGACCTCAAGGGTCTGGTATGGATTTTGAGGGGGACCCTACGCCATTTTTTTTTTTTTTTTTTTTGGCTGGGATCCCCCTTAATATCCATCCCAGACCTGAAGGGCCTGGTTATTGAATTTGGGGGGACCCCTACGCTTTTTTTTTTTTTTCATTTTTTTTTTTTTTTTATCAATGACTTTTTTTTATGAATGAGTTTCAATGAATCACTGTTCTCTGTGTTACGGGAGCCGTGAATTAACATTAGCCGCGAGTGATTTTAAATAGCTTTTTTACTTTCAAAAATGACACTTTGCGCAGAGACAGTTCTAAACACGGGAAACATTTTACAGGCATACTATAGACACCCCCCAGGTACGAAATCACTGCTCCTGAAAAAACGGCCGTTTTTAAAAAAAAAATTTTGCATTGATACATGTCCCCTGGGGCAGGACCCAGGTCCCCAAACACTTTTTATGACATTAACATGCATATTAGCCTTTAAAATGAGCACTTTTAATTTCGAACGTTCGCATCCATTATAACTAATAGCATCCATGTGTGCAGTGTATGCAGGACACATGGGTTCCTAGGAAATGCACACATTGAGGAAGCACTGCAACTGAGTCCTATTACTGCCAGTGCCTTGCTCCTATCACAGTATTCTGTGTGACTAATGCCGCGTACACACGATCGCACATTCCGACAACAAAATCCATGGGATTTTTTCCAACGGATGTTGGCTCAAACTTGTCTTGCATACACACAAAGTTGGTTGAAAATTCCGAACTTCCAGAATGCGGTGATGTACAACATGTACGACGAGCCGAGAAAAATGAAGTTCAATAGCCAGTGCTGCTCTTCTGCTTAATTCCGAGCATGAGTGGCACTTTGTGCGTCGGAATTGTCTACACGCGATTGGAATTTCTGCAAACTGATTTTGTTGTTGGAAAATTTGAGAACCAGCTCTCAAATTTTGTGCGTTGGAAATTCCGATGGAAACTGTCCGATGGAGCCTACACATGGTGGGAATTTCTGATAACAATCTCCGATCGCACATTTGCCTTCGGAACGTCTGACTGTGTGTACGTGGCATATGACAGATAGATACTCTTGCACCCTTGGAGCTGCATTAGGCTGTCTGGGGATGGGTTTGGCGTCACTGGGGGGTGGGCAATGATGTCATCCTAACAACCAGGAGCCAAGGAGAAAGGAAAACTCCCATGCACCTGAGAGCTATCTGAGGTCACACTGACGGGTTGAGGGGTGTGTGTGTAATGATTGTACTGGGGGACAGACTGCTGCCTCTCATAAAATGTGCCCCCATATAATGTTCCCTGCCTTTTCTTTATGTAATGTACCTTCCTGTGCCCACCATGTAATGTGCCCTGCTCAACACCCCCCCCCCCCCCCCCCCCCTGTAATGTACCCTGCTAAATACCGCATGTAATGCACATTGCAGTGCCCCCATGTAATGTAGCCTCCTGTGCACCGTACCATGCTGCATTTTATACACTATATTGTACATTACAGATTCCTGCACCATATACACCATATCCTGCTGCATTATATACACTATATTGTATATTACTCACCCCTGCACTATATACACTATATTGTACAAGACACATTCCTGCACTACATACACTATATTGTACATTACACACTCCTGCACTTTATACACTATATTGTTCATTTCACACTGGTGCATTATATACACTATATTGTACAATACATACTGTATGTCCGACCAAAGTGTTCATTGTCTTAACGGTTGCTGGTAATTAAGCAATTCCTGACTATTCTAGTGAAATTCTTCTGTAAGGTAGGCTCAGACAAAGGGGTTGACTTACTAAAGGCAAATAGACTATGCACTTTTCAAGTGGAGTTGCTCAAGTAGAGCAGTGGTCTCCAAACTGTGACCATCGATGGGGCCATTTTCCTCCAACTGACACCAATAATGGGGCGCTTTTCCTCCCTCTAAAATCAATGATGGCACATAATTTACCGACGCCGGGAATGTTTCCACTCCCACTGGCCACAGTCCGGCCCCCACGAAAGCCTAAAGGACACTAAACTGCCCCTTTGTTTAGAACGTTTGAAGACCGCTGCTCTAGAGCTTAGTAAATGGGGTAAGAATGGGTACACACAGGCTGAATATCAACCCGTCATTCAGTGTATACATGTTTTTCCAACAGAAGCCGGTCTAACGACCGGCTTTTGTAGAAGGGACATACTGGAAAGCCAGCATCCAATCAGTGCTCACAGCCATTGGCTCATCAGTTTGTTCTGGCCCAGCTTCTAATTTTGCACACAGGCCCACTGATTTTATAAAATGCCCCTGATGTACTGTAGCTACAATTTTATTACATGTCTATAAAATATGAAAATAACAAATACAATTTAGAAAAATGTTTATTTTTTTTAAAAACGATGACATAAATTCATAACATAGAAAATAACAGTTTACATCTAATTTTAGCAAATAAATATTATATTATAAAGCAGGAAAAAAGAGGTAAATAAATACATTCACATATTTGATACTTCATATTTTTTTATTACTAATTATTTATTAATTTTCTGTATCTATTATTTATTATATGTGGCTTGCAATCCCCAGGTTAATTCACAAATACTGTACATACAGTATACATAATAGCACACCTGCATAAAACAACAAAGTATCAAACACCTCCATGAGCTTGGCTGGACATTGGTTACCAGGGAATTACACATGAAGGTTTCATGTCAGTACTTTGATATGAACTGTGACCTCCCCTTATCACATATACACAGCTGACCTCCAGGGCAAAGGTGCATGTATTCAATAATAGATCACTGGATCAGCTTCAACGTTGAGCTGATAAAAAAAAAAAAAGACCCTATCATTTAATTATTATTTTTCAGATTTCAGCAAGGATTTATTTTTTTTTTAATCTGAAAAAAAAGCTGTTTTTTCTGTGTTGACCCAACAAGATCTGAATATGAAATAAAGGATTTCGTTTTGATCTCTTTACCATGTGTGAATAAACGCCCTGGTAAATGTTAACTTAATGCTTTGCATAACTCCGTAAAAGATGGGTTTAGGCTGTAATAGGTTTAAATGTCAATTTATTTAATAATCATTGTGTGTTGTACAAATATGATTTGAGGGAAAGGATTTGTTTAGCACAATTTTTAAATGAATCAAGGCATTGTTGGAGTTCTTAAGTCATTCTTTGCTCAGAAGTAATTTTGTTTAAGGATAAAAATAAATTTAAACTGCGATAGCGGATCTTATTCCCATATTATTTTTTGACCTGCATGTTAAACATACCAGTTGGGAAATCTGTTAATGTTATTCTTTTCCAGGCTTCTTGGGCTGGTTATATTTTATCTTTGTTTCTGTGTTTTTTACTGAGTGCAAAGTGTTTTTAGTGCTAAAGCTTAAAATAGTGCAGCATAAAAGAAAAAAAAAATACACACACACGCACGAACAGATTAATAGGAAAAACACTTTTTTTGTGTAACAAAGATGCATTGTCAGAATTTAGTAGCTGGGAGACCAGATATATGTAGCTACACCAAGAAAACTGGGAAGAGACCATGTATGCATATCTTTAATGTGAGATTTATTTACAGTCAATGAAAGATAACCACACACCAGCAAGCAATAAACGTGAATTAAAACTAAATAACAAATACATAACCAGCAACATATATATACATATATATATATATATATATATATATATATATATATATATATATATATATATAAACACACATACACACACACACAGTATATACACAAATAAAATACAAGCACGGCAGGGAAAAACTGGAAGAGCTGGGAGCAGATGGGAAGGGACAAACAAAATTTGGGAAAGGAACAGAAGGGAACAAGACAGCAGGGTACTGGGATCAGGGCAAGATCAAGATTGAATGACAACAGAGTCTAGCAGCAGCACATGACTGGGGAAACTGGGTACAAGATGTTAGAAGAGTGGGGATTGGGGGAGAAGTTAGTGGGAGGGTCTCGTTAATAAGGTATATGGGTAAGAAGTTGGAGCAAACAAGGGTTTAAGCAGTAGTACATCTGTTATACAATAGTCATGTGTTCCTGATTCGAATCCATGTCTGCTAACCTTGTATCTGCTAACCTTGTTTGTCTGACACCTCTCTTAGATCACCCCTGCCTGTATATCTGCTTCTTGCTTATGTTACTGACCCCAGCTTAGATTTCTGACCACGCCTCCGCCTCCTGATTTGGTACCCCACCACCAGCACGTTACTGATTTCTGCCTGTTCCCGACCTTGAAACTGATCCTGACTCTGCACCTTTCTGCCTGGCTCCTGCTGAAAATGGCTTATGAGCAGATTCCACACCACCACTGAAAGGACACCTGTGTCTTCAAGCTACAGCTCACTCCTACAGCTGCCAGACACCTGAATGAATGAGTGGCTTGTATAGCGCTACCTATGCAAACTGAATCGCCTCAGGGCGCTTTTTTTGCAGCCGGTGTCCATCTGCGGTATAGCGCGGTCCATTTACCCCTTACAAACACATACAACATACACATATTTTGCCAATTTTTACCCTACCAGCGTGTCTTTGGAGCAGCACCCTTCCACTACCAGGGGTGCTTGGATGGGAATTGTGCAAGAGGCCACCCTCATCATCTCGGGCTCCACAGCCAGGTACATGACACCACCACTCTATATATTTATAACCCCTGTGGAGAAATCAGATACCTTTCTAGTTTTTTTTCTTATGAATGGATTCATATTAATTTCATTAATTTCCCTTTTTAGGACCCACATGTTATACAGAGAACATAGAGCCATTCACATCCAGCCCTGCCCCCAAAGGAGTAGAAAGTCTGATGTCCCTCCCACACTAATACACACCCCTTTTGCGAGGAAGCAGTTACCCATTGGTATGTTTTTGGACTATGGGAAGAAACCTTCATGTACGTGGGGAGCCCATACAAACTCTATGCAAACAGCATTCTTTTTCTAATTTATAAAGAGAGTTCAAAATCATTTGTACAAACCACATAGCCCCTCTCTGCATCCTTTTTATATAATTGTCCATTGATTTCACAGTTTTAGATGAATGCTTGAGTAATCTATAAACCTGTTGGCTTCCTAAAAAATTATTCGATCAATCCCAAAGGGTATTTATACATTAAAATGTGCTCTCTCAACAACTATATGTAGATATATGCCAGCACACCAAGGATCATCAATTTCATCCAAATGTTTTTTTATTCAAAGAATAATCGCATCAAAAAACGGTGTAGTGCAACATTTCAGAGCCAGGCAGGACCCTTTCAACACATGCCTGACGAAATTGATGATCCTTGGTGTGCTGGTGAATATCTACATATCATATAGGTTCCAGTATCCAGCTGGCTGTCACTACAGCACCCAGCATTCTAAGAGCTGAACAGCAAGAACTTTCAACAGCTATAACGCATGTAAATAGGCTTTAACAAGTCTAATAGTGTCACGTTAGAGGCATGTGACATAACTGCTTAGGTATGGTATGGTACGGAGATGAAAGCAGAGCATATCTGGGAACCTAGGGATATCTGTGGTGAAGGAATCCAATGTCCAGTATCACCACATAAGATTTGCTGCTGATTAAGTTCTCTAGCAGCCACTGAAATGTTTGATTCTGCCTTTTGGTGACATTTTCATTGCTGCTATGTGTGCTCTGAGTTAAATTCTCACATCTTGTTAGTAGGTAGGTGCAGTCTGTACTGCAGTTGGCGCTCCTTGGGCAAGTTGAGAGGAACTTGGTTTTTCTAGGTTTTCCTCGGTCACAGGGAGGCAGCTATCTGACTAGATTCTGGCAACACGTGTGATGCTGGTGGCCATCTTGGGTCAGGCAGAGTCTATTTAAGACTCCAGCTCCCATGCTTGGCATACGTTTTGTGAGTGGCTAGCATAGGGAAAGGGACCTTGTCTGTCAGAGACAGTAATAGAGATAGGGAAGGGTTTCAGAGGAGTAGAGACAGTGCAAGGACTATGTCTACCTTCCAGGAAGCTTTCCCTTTTGGGGGTGAACCGGCCAGGCACCATTCTGCTCCTCCATGGCAGATGCTGTCGGCATCTTCCATTCTGTATCTCATGGGTCATCTGCTATCTCAGTTGTAAGTGGCTCCATCGGGTGTGCACCCCGCGGGACCAGTTGCTCTTGCTGGACTGTTCGACAATATACTGTTACTACCAAACTCATACTAAAACTCAGACAGTGTGTTTTCTGCTCACCGCACAATGCTGCATCCCTGCCCCAGGGTAAGAAATCTGCACCGTGTATGGCCTGTCTCAATTAAAGGTTGATTTTAGACACATAGGGGTTGATTTACTAAAGGCAAATAGACCGTGCACTTTGCAAAGTGCAGTTGCACTCTGGAAGAGCAGTTGCTCCAGAGCTTAGTAAATGAGCTAAGGCTTCATTTTGCTAAGAGTACTCAATCACATGCAAGGAATATAAAAAAAATGCATTTTTGCTTTCACACGATTGGATGATGGAAGTCAGCAGAGCTTCTGCTCATTTACTAAGCTCTGGATCAACTGCTCTTCCAGAGTGGAACTGCACTTTGCAAAGTGAACAGCCTTTTTGCCTTTAGTAAATTAACCCCATAAGGTCTCCCCATATGTTTTTATTACTAAAGTTTAATGCAGGTGCTGTAAACAGTTGTAAACAGTCACCTTTCAATTACATCTCAGATTGGGACCCTATATTTTTTATTTTTACCTTGTCTGCATATATGCATAAGCTAATCTGAACTATGGCCCAGCCTGCTCCTTTGGAGCAGATCACTAGGACCAGATTATGAAAATCATAGATCATGTGGATCTATACACAAATGGTAAAGCAAGTAAAGTAAATTTAACTAGATACATCAAAAATCTCCAAAATGCTTTCAAAATGCCAGGAAGGCTCCTGCTAGCCAAACTTTGCTGCTTTGCTCTCAGTCCATCATAGTTAGCTACCTGTACAAAGTTAGTTAAAGCGGAAGTAAACCCATCGATTTAACAGTTTTAAAAAAAAAGGCATGCCGTGAATGCTAACTGCACATTGGCTGTGCTCTCAACCAAACAGTCATACCATCCAATGGCTGGTGTCATAACGGATCACATGTGAAGCACCGTGGCAGTTGAAGATTAAACAGAGGCAAAGATGGCAGCTTCCTTGGCTGAAAACGATAGGAGGGTTTACTTCCACTTTAAGGTAAAATCAATGCAGTGGTCAAGCCTCCATCAGAACAGGGGCACAATGGTCTTTTTGCGACTGGAGACATTATTTGCAACACCCCTATTCCCAAATTTATAATACTGACTTCCAGAAAGTTAATTTCTCAGGCTGAAAAGCAGATCTTTTTTTTTAGCTATTATTGCTTTTACATACCTCACATACCTTTGACTCAAAAATCAGCAGTACTTATATTGTGAATCCCATTTGCCTACTGATTTCTTATAGCTCTTGGAGAAACTAGCAACATGATCTAAAGCCACAGATCCAAATTTACAAAAACCTTCTCCTGTTGAGGCAGGAAGAGTCTAATTGAATTTTTTGTATACTCTATAATGTATAATAAATAAACAATCAAACAGGAAGTCCTAGACCCAGTTGTATTGGCAGTAGCTGTGTTAACCCAATAAAAATGTCAACTCTGAAGCCAACAGGAATCTAAAAATACAGAGGGCGATTAATCCTTCCTTATGTTCAGAAAAGAGTTTTCTCAAGTGTTGTTGTTTCAAAGAACTGTACAAAACAAAAAGAACCCTAGCACACTAGTAGGCAGGTACAGTTTGGACTCCCCACTGTAGATGGCACTCAACTGAAGTGGCAATGCAGGAGGAGAAAAAAGACATGGGGAATTCAGTTCCCCTATGACTTCCTGCAGTAATCAGGGAAACAACTGTCCGATTGGACACTGGTTCCCCGTGACCTCAGCGGCCATCTTGGGTCAGAGCAGTGTCTATTTAAGAGACTGGCCCCTGAGTTTGGCACGCATTTTGCAAGTGGTCAAAGTAAGGACAGGTTCCAGAGGAGCAGGGACAGTGAAGGGACTAAATCTATCTCCACTTCAGGAAACCTCCTATTTGGTTGTGGACCTGCCAGGTTGCATCTCCTTGACTCATTGTGTGATGCCTACTCTGTTGGCATCATTCAAGACTACAGACCACTGTTACTGTTCATAAGCGGCTCCAGATGGCTGTCCCAACTTGTCAGGCCTAGTTGTATCTTGGTAGATAAAGGAGCAAAGATAGAGATAGGGGACTATAGCGGTAATAAACAAAATAATACTTGCAACTTTTTGAATAGAAATTTTAACAAAGTAGTTTATTAATAATCGATTTGAGGGATAAAACCGACAACAAATACATTATACATACACTATAGAGAAAGAGAATACAATGGGATTGGTCCACCAGTCATATCAGTTCCCCAGCAACTAATGGGGACGCAAGGGGCTTAGAGATGGTTGGGGGACCAAGGGGATACAAAAATAGACAGGGGTTTGCTAAAAAGGGTCTACAAAAATGTAATAGATCCTGGGTACAAAGGGGCTGTTTGGAGAGAGCTGACCGACATGTTTCGCCATACAATGGCTTCTTCAGGGTCAATGGATAGTTTTGTACCAAATATGGAAAGAGTCTATGAAAATGTAAAAGACAGAAAATTAGTTATAAAGCTCAATTCATGCATAATAAGCAGAACTAACACAACCATGTCGCCACAAGGCCATACACCCATCCCTTGCACATACACAGCCCGCGCTGGTCCCATGTAGTTCCCTGAGGGGGCAAACAAGACATACCCCTAAGTTGCTGGAGCAGCCACTGGATTCGCAGGTGTGGTCAGATACACTTTAATCCCAGGAGGCAAGGAACTGTCGAAGGCCTAAAGGGAGCCTGGTAAGGTATAGTGGATGATGGTATGTAATATGGAATGGCAAAAAGGGTTAATTTGCCATACATGGCTAACATAGCCTAGAATTATAAAAACTTACCGCTATAAGGAAAAATGATCATATATGTGGAGCGCCAAACACGGATGGTCCTGGGAAGATCTTGTATGAAGATAAGGAAAAGCCACTAATGGGGCAACAAGAGACAATGAATTGAATTGAAATGAGTAAATTAGGAAATAAGTGGGATGTCTAACAGAGCTTGCAAAATATAAACATCAACTAGAGACAAAGGTATCAGACCTGTTTTGATAGTAGTCCCCGCAACATCCCACTTATACCTCATGTCTTCTATCCATAGCCACTGGTCTCCCCCTTTTTGACCAACTTTGAACTATTGACAACAGACATCTGCTGTCTTTTCAAACAGTCTGGTTTCAGACTCCCAGCGTCCAGCTCAATTTAAATAGACACATCATTTGTAGGTGAGCTCTTTTCACTCCCTATTTCTGCTTATGTAATCCCTAATTTACTCATTTCAATTCAATTCATTGTCTCTTGTTGCCCCATTAGTGGCTTTTCCTTATCTTCATACAAGATCTTCCCAGGACCATCCGTGTTTGGCGCTCCACATATATGATCATTTTTCCTTATAGCGGTAAGTTTTTATAATTCTAGGCTATGTTAGCCATGTATGGCAAATTAACCCTTTTTGCCATTCCATATTACATACCATCATCCACTATACCTTACCAGGCTCCCTTTAGGCCTTCGACAGTTCCTTGCCTCCTGGGATTAAAGTGTATCTGACCACACCTGCGAATCCAGTGGCTGCTCCAGCAACTTAGGGGTATGTCTTGTTTGCCCCCTCAGGGAACTACATGGGACCAGCGCGGGCTGTGTATGTGCAAGGGATGGGTGTATGGCCTTGTGGCGACATGGTTGTGTTAGTTCTGCTTATTATGCATGAATTGAGCTTTATAACTAATTTTCTGTCTTTTACATTTTCATAGACTCTTTCCATATTTGGTACAAAACTATCCATTGACCCTGAAGAAGCCATTGTATGGCGAAACATGTCGGTCAGCTCTCTCCAAACAGCCCCTTTGTACCCAGGATCTATTAAATTTTTGTAGACCCTGTTTAGCAAACCCCTGTCTATTTTTGTATCCCCTTGGTCCCCCAACCATCTCTAAGCCCCTTGCGTCCCCATTAGTTGCTGGGGAACTGATATGACTGGTGGACCAATCCCATTGTATTCTCTTTCTCTATAGTGTATGTATAATGTATTTGTTGTCGGTTTTATCCCTCAAATCGATTATTAATAAACTACTTTGTTAAAATTTCTATTCAAAAAGTTGCAAGTATTATTTTGTTTATTACCGCTATAGTCCCCTATCTCTATCTTTGCTCCTTTATCTACCATTCAACCCGGGACGAGGTATAATCCAATTAGAGCTATCCAAGCCTTTTTCTTCACTAGTTGTATCTTGTTGGAACTTTCTACAATCTACTGCTCTTGTCTATCTTGAACTTTATGTGTTTACTGCCTGCCACACCATGCTGCAACATGCTCACTTACTTGCCAGGCAGTCAGCAAGAAAAATAAAGCCAAAACTGCAAACTGTACTTTTACATCGGCAGAATGGCACGGCTGGGCAAAGTAACGTACCCGTATGTTACTTCGAATTTCCTGCCGTGCCCACGCGCGCACCTGCCGCAAGCTCCGTGATCTCGCCCGCGGGTCCTGCGGACTCGATCGCTGCGGGGATACCCGCGATCGTGTCACGGAGCTCAAGAACGGGGAGATGCCGATGTAAACAGCATCTCCCCGTTCTGCCTAATGACAGCACACTGATCGTCTGCTCCCTGTCATCGGGAGCAGCGTTCAGTGTGGTGTCACACACAGCCACGCCCCAGACAGTTAGAAACACGCTCCTAGGATACACTTAACACCTCCCCGCCCCCTAGTGGTTAACCTCTTCACTGCCAGTGACATTTTTACAGTAATCAATGCAATTTTATAGCATCGATCTCTGTTTTAATGCCAATGGTCCCAAAAATGTGTCAAAATTGTCCGATTCGTCCGCCATGTCGCAGTCACAATAAAAATCAGTGATCGCCGTCATTACTAGTAAAAAAAAATATTAATAAAAATGCCATAAAACTATCCACTATTTTGTAAATGCTATAACTTTTGCGCAAACCAATCAATAAACGCTTATTGCACTTTTTTTTTACCCAAAATATGTAGAAGAATACGTATCGGCCTAAACTGAGGAAAAAATGTATTTTTTATATATTTTTTATATATTTTTGGGGGATATTTATTATAGCAAAAAGTAAAAAATAATGCAGTGGTATTTGATCACCTCTGCGGTTTTTATTTCTTGCTCTATAAACAAAAGAAGAGGGACAAGTTTGAAAAACATAATATTTTTTACTTTTTATTATAATAAATATCCAATTTTTTTATTTTTTTTTAACAAATTTTTTAGGCCGATACGTATTCTTCTACATATTTTTGGTAAAAAAAAATCGCAATAAGAGTATATTGATTGGTTTACGCAAAAGTTATAGCATCTACAAAATAGGGGATAGATTTATGACATTTTTATTATTATTTTTTTTTTACTAGTAATGGCGGCGATCTGCGATTTTTATCGTGACTGCGACATTGCGGCGGACATATCGGACACTTTTGATACATTTTTGGGACCATTCACATTTATACAGCGATCCGTGCTATAAAAATGCATTGATTACTGTATAAATGTGACTGGCAGGGAAGGGGTTAACACTAGGGGGCGCTGCAGGGGTTAATATGTTCCCTATATTAGTGATTCTAACTGTGGGGGGAGGGGACTGACTGGGGGAGGGGACCGATCGGTGTCCCTATGTACAAGGGACACACCATCGGTCGCCTCTCCAGTGACAGGACGTGGATCTGTGTGTTTACATACACAGATCCACGTCCTGCTCAGTAACTGGGCAATCGCGGGTGCCCGGCGGACATCGCGGCCGCCGGGCACGCGCCGGGCACGCGCATTGGGTCCCCAGCGATGCGGCGGGCACGCGCACGCGCCTCCCGAGGCACGCGCGCGGCCCCTAGTGGCCAAAATGGTAGCGACCCGCCACAAGAGCCGCACCGCTCCGCCGTCTTTTGACAGTGGGCGGTCGGCAGGAGGTTAAAGGTGCAAGGACATATCAGAAGACCAGATGTGCTCAATAGTGGCTAAAGATCTCCAATGTCTATCTGAATAAATACAAAGCCATATAAAAATGGCACCCACTCGGATCAATTTCTACTTAACATAACTAAAGTTCATGAGTGTAAATTCCTTTTTAATTTTCACCAATAGCTAATATAGAATGGTACCTATGTTATCCGTTAAATTCAATTTGGGTTCGTTTATATTACGTTTTGTATTATTCACTGATCCCTCGATGATCCTCAAACTGGCATGTTTGAATTGCTGCCTAAGAGGCCTTATTGGGTTCATTCCATTTGATTTGACTCCCTTATACATTTATCATTGAAGATCTATGAATCCACTGCACATTAATCAAAACAACTTTTCCATAATAGTATGCCCTTGGAGGTCAGTCATCTGTGCCTATTTAGGTGTAATTCGAATGGTTAGTAAATCATCCCTGACAATCAGGTTTGTTTGATATTGAGTTCACCATATTTTTGAAGTATTATTTTTGTTATTATGGCTTTGGTGTAATGCCTGTTGTCCACAGTGATTTATGTACAATAATGACAGGTTTGTCCCTACACGCAATGTCAGTTTTTTATGTGATCCACTTCCATGTCTTGCACAGTTACATTCAATCAGTACATTGAATATGCAACTATTATTCTTCCATTGTTTGGGGTGAATAAACAAAACAAAAATTAAGTTGGTTGTTCTCATTTTGAAAAGAAAGTAGGAATTCTCTTTATTTTTATGTCACCACCTTGGATTCTCACCAGTCAGCTCCAATCAGCAGTTGGATGACATACTACACTGCTCAAAAAAATCAAAGGATTACTTTGAAAAAACATCAGATCTCAATGGGGAAAAATAGCATGCTGGAGATCTATACTAATATGGACTGGGTAATGTGTTAGGAATAAAAGGTTGCCACATAAAATGAACAAATTAAAATTATCAACCTACAGAGGGCTGAATTCAAAGACACCCCAAAAATCAAAGTGGAAAAATTATGCAGCAGGCTAGTCCATTTTGCTGAAATTTCATTGCTGCAACTCAAAATAGTACTCAGTCATTTGTTTGGCCACCACGTGCTTGTATGCATGCCTGGCAATGTCGGGGCATGCTCCTAATGAGGTATTTCGGATCTGAACAAATGCATTACTGAGCTCCTGAACAGACTGAGGCACAACATGGCAGCGTCGGATGGAAACATATTGTCCCAACGGTGTTCTATTGGATTTAGATCAGACGAGCGTGGGGGTCATTCAATGGTATCAATTCCTTCATCCCCCAGGAACTGGCTGCATACTCTTGCCACATGAGGCCCAGAATTGTCGTGCACCAGGAGGAACTCAGGACCCACTGCACCAACATAGGGTTTGACAATGGGTCCAAGGATTTCATCCCGAAACCTAATGGCAGTCATTGTCTAGCCTGTAGAGGTCTGTGGTTCCTTTATAATACAGTAGTTGCCTCCCCAGACCATCACTGACCCAAACCAGTCATGCGGAAGGATGTTACAGGCAGCATAACATTCTCCACGGCTTCTCTAGACCCTTTCACGTCTGTCACATGTTCTCAGAGTGAACCTGCTCTCATCAGTGAAAAGCACAGGGCACCAGTGGCGGACCTGCCAATTCTGGTGTTCAATGGCAAATGGCAATCGAGCACCGTGGTGCTGGGTAGTGAGCACATGGTTCACTAGAGGACGTCTGGCCCTCAGGCCACCCTCATGAAGTCCGTTTCTGATTGTGTGAGACATTCACATCAGTGGCCTGCTGGAGGGCATTTTGTAGGGCTCTGGCAGTGCTCATCCTGTTACTCCTTGCACAAAGGAGTAGATACTGGTCCTGCTTATGGGTTAAGGACCTCTACGGCCCTGCCCAGCTCTCCTAGAGTAACTTCCTGTCTCCTGGAATCTCTTCCATGCTCTTGGGACTGTGCTGGGAGACACAGTAAACGTTCTTGCAATAGCACGTATGGATGTGCCATCCTGGAGGAGTTGGACTGCCTATGAAAACTCTATAGGATCCAAGTATCGTCTCATGCTACCAGTAATGGCACTGACCCTAGCCAAATGCAAAACGAGTGAAAAACAGTCAGAAAAGATGAGTAGGGAAAAATATGTCAGTGGCCTCCACCTTTAAAACCATTCCTGTTTTGTAGGTTGTCTCATTGTTGCCCATTTTGTGCACTTGTTAATTTCATTAACACCAAAGCTACTTAACTGATCAGATCAATATCCCATGAGTTTAATTGACTTGATGCTATACTCTGATTACAAAAGTGTTCCGTAAAATTTTTTGAGCAGTGTATTTAGAGCAGTTCCAAAGGTTTTCAAGTTCCCTATGTGTGTTGTTCAAGGCTGTTCCAGCCCTAAAAACCTGCCAAGTTAAAAACTATCATAACTATGATAAGTAAATAAAATGAATTTGTAATCTCCATCAAAGGTTTTCATACAAAGCAATTAATATCACTAGTGCCTGCAAGCACTTGCATTTGCCTTCAATTCAATTTCTGACCTATAAATCCTAACTGCATACATAGGGCTGAGACCTCCATAGCTGAAATTAAAGTAGACCTGTCGTGAAAAAGTGATCTAGTCTGCCACTGCAGACCTATCGTTTTGAGAATGTTCATTCACTCTAAATCATGCTGTTGCTTTGCTTTCTGTGTTACCAACCTGGAAAAAATATAGTGATAAGAAATTCTCATGTATTTCGGACACTCAATGACAGCATTCTTACACCAAATCTTTGATTCAATGGTGTTTAGGTCAGACTAACATTTTCCCATGGAAGTCTGTAGTGGCAGCTGCTATACTTGACAGGTGTATTTTAAGCCTCACCAAGTTCAACCCTTATCATTAAAAAGTCCAAGCCCAGAGGTTGAATGGCATTTAACATTGAAAGACAGTGAGAGGGGGTTTGAATCAGGAGCTGAATGGCCTAATTGCAACTTTAATAGAAGACCCTAGGAAACAACTGGGAAACCATAGCATCACATGGTACTCTGCAGGCACAAAGAAACAGATTTGTAGACAAGTATGTGCAACGTCACAAGATGGTGATTAGGGATGGGCGAATGGTTCAGCCATTTGCTGGGCCCCCTGAACCGACCACAAAGCATTGCGGCGCTGAACAGTGCATTGCAAACCCTGATTGGCTGAAGCAGTGAAAGCTTCAGCCAATCAGGGAACAGAGCACTGTCAGAGTTATGATTGGACACTGTCATCATGACTTTATCCAATCATGGCTCATTCCCGCCCCACAGTATAATGCCCCATACACACAGTCGGAAATTCCGACCACAAAATACGTCTGATTTTTTCCGACGGATTTTGTCCGACACTGGTGTTGCATACACACGGTCGGACAAAGTTGTCGAAAAATCCGATCATTCTGAACGTGGTGACGTTCGTTGCGTACGACGGAACTACGTAGAGGCTAGTAGCCAATAGCTTTGGTCTCGTAATTTGATCTGAGCATGCGTGGCACTTTGTCCCTCGGAATTCGCTACACACGATTGGAAAAAGTCCGATCGGACGTTGTTGTCGGAAAATTTGAGAGCAGGATCTCACATTTTTTCCGACGGAAAAAGTCCGATGGCGCCCACACGCGGTCGGATTTTCCGACAACATGGTCCGATAGGACATTTTCCGTCGGAAATTTCCGACCGTGTGTACGGGGCATAAAAGTATTCTTTCAATGGCAGCCATTTTCAGTGTGATTTTGGCGTGGAGAGAGATAGAACAGGGCTCTGTTCAGTGCTATTAGTTAGTTAGTGTGCTATACTGTGCTATTTTGTTTCAATTGTCAGTGTAGAATATTAGTTTAGTGTCAGTCTAGGGATAGTGTGAGTGTAGTGAGGAGGACCATCATTCAGCTTTGCATATTGTGCAGCTAGAGTAGGGACAGCTCAGATAGTTTCACTGTAGTGTAGTGAGATTGTTCAATTCATACATACATACATTAGTGTAGAGTAGGGACAGCTCATAAAGTTTCAGTGTAGTGAGACCGTGTCAGTAATATTTACATTATTGTAGAGTAGGGACAGTTCAGATAGAGTCAGTGTAGTGACGGTTGAACACGTCTATTTGATTGCATTACTGCCAGTTTAATGGCATTTGCTTCTGTTTGCGTTACTGCCAGTTTAACGGCATTTACTTCTGTGTGCGTTACTGCCAGTTTAACGCCATATAGTTCTGTGTGCGTTACTGCCAGTTTAACGCCATAAAGTTTTGTGCGTTACTGCCAGTTTAACGCCATTTACTTCTGTGTGCGTCACTGCCAGCTTAACGCCATATAGTTTTGTGTGCGTTACTGCCAGTTTAGCGCCATATAGTTGTGTGTGCGTTACTGCCAGTTTAACACCATATAGTTCTGTGTGCGTTACTGCCAGTTTAACGCCATAAAGTTTTGTGCATTACTGCCAGTTTAACACCATTTACTTCTGTGTGCATTACTGCCAGTTTAACATATATAGTTCTTTGTGTGGTGTGGGCAGAAGTGACAACTCACGTTAGAAATTTTTAAAACAAAATCCGCTCTAGAAACAATGGATGTTTCATGCGTTACTGCCAGTTTAACTCCATATAGTTCTGTGTGCGTTACTGCCAGTTTAACGCCATATAGTTTTGTGTGCATTACTGCCATTTTAACGCCATATAGTTCTGTGCGTCACAGTATGTTTGACGCATTATATTGCAGTATATTATAGTGTATCCATGGAGTGTATCTGCGTAGTGTGAGGACTCACATTAAAGTGCACCAAACACCTCTTTATATTGATTAATGTGCATCTACGTGCAGATTTCAACTTCTTCTTTACATTTGCTTATAAGCACATCCCCCTCCCTCCCAATAATGTCTGGGAGGACAACAAGGAGAGGCAGACGTTCCCTTGGCACTGTAAGGGGGCCAGCAACAAATGTGGCCACAGGCAAAGTTAGACATGGTGGTCAGTCCTCAGGCAGGGCATCATTTCCTCTGTTTAGTGAGTTTGCCCATGCTATCCAGCCACAGCATGCAGAGGAGGTGGCGGACTGGCCTACTAAACCTTCCTCATCCTCCTCATCCATATTCTGTCATGCAAGCAGAGACAAGTGTGCAGTCCCCTGCAGTTGCCAGAGTGGATAAACCTGCCTCTTTGTCCACATATATTCCTGCCATAGCCCCAACATCAGCCATTGTGGAGTCAGCTGAGTTATTTGACCACAGCATCAGCTACTTGCTCTGATGATGCCCAGCCATTACTGGACTCAGATGTTGGTTCTGAGGTTGAGGATGACAGGAACATGAGCCTAGAGAGAGGGAGGAACACTGGTAGACAAATTGGCATTCATGTTCCCCAAGCCGCAGTGTATTGCCAAGTTGTCGGCAGTGGTAATGATGAAGATGGAGGCGATGGAGATGGAGATGATGATGATGAGGTCACTGATGCGACCTGGGTGCCAGATAGAGCAGAGGAGGAAACTGAAGGTGAGGCGGCACAACCCCAAGGATGCCAACATCAAGAAAGAGTAGAAAGCAGCCACTGTATTCCATCACATTCTGCAGCTGTCATCTCCTGGCCCACTCCCCAAAGCTCAGCTGTCTGGGCCATTTTCAGCACATCTGCAGCAGATCGCACTGTTGCAATCTGCAATCTGTGTCTCAGGCATATCAAAAGTGGCAAAAACACCAACCATTTGGGTACCACATGCTTAACAAGGCATTTAACATCCAACCACTCAGCCCATTGGCAAGAGCACCTAAAAGCCACACAAAAGGGGCACAAATCAGTCCCTCCTTCTTCTCCTTACCCACTTCAGTCTGCCCCTGCTATACTGAGTCATTACCTCTCAGCAGCCTCCACTGACAGGGATAATGGTATAGCACAGGGTGTCCCAGGTTCTAGCAGCCCATCTGCCAGCAGCACACCACCAGCTGTAGACTGTAGCTGGCAAACTTCTCTGCCCCATCTGCTGTAGCGGAAAAAAAATACAGTCCCTGCCACCCACATGCCCAGCATCTAAATGCAAGCTTGTCAAAGCTGTTGGCTCTCCAACTTCTGCCTTTCAGCCTGGTGGATTCTGCCCCTTCCGTGAATTCACACAAATATGCTGTACCACAATGGTAGGTTCCCAGTCGCTACATCTCCATACAGCTGGTGGTGATGATGCAAGACCTGTGAGCTCTACCCCCTCCTCCTCCTCCGCCACTTCCATGCCCTTCTCTGCAGAATTGTTCTATGAACATCAGGTACCCCCTAAGCGTTCAAAAGGCTATTCCATGAGTCAGACTAAAAGGTGCCATGCGGTGCTTCAGCTGGTGTGTTTAGGGGTCGGGGACATTTTTTTTTATTTTTTACTGGCAAATAGTAAACTATTATAAGCTTATTTTCCTCCAATGACACAGTATATGCAGTATATGTGGTATGTGTTTATGGAATGATTGTATACATTACTATACATATACATTATTTCTGGAAATCATTTCATACCAGCCCCATAGCATTATTATTCCAGCCCAACCGCATAACGTCATTATTTTCTTGTTCATAAAAGGGGAAACCATGCATTTTAAAGCACATTTGAAGAGTGTATTATACTCACCAGTGCTTATCGGCGCAGTGCCAATCAATTCAGCCTCACCAGTGCCCATCAGTGCAGCCTGATCAGTGCCCATCAATGCAGCCTGATCACTGCCTATCAATGCTGCTGTCCTCAGACGAAGTATCGCTTCCTATGATAGATGTCACCAGTGCGCTGTCTATCATATGAGCCAGCCCAGGAGGCCGGACGTCGTCTGACAGTCTGATCCCCATTCTGTATAATCCTGCGTGGGGGGGGGTGGCGCTGCCGCCACACTGGATTGACATTTCACAGCCCAGGCAAATATAGAGTAGGGTGACCAAACGTCCTAACCCCTGCAAAGCCGGGACAAAGCCGGGGACAGACTTCCTCCGGGGACAGTGTCCTCAATCCGGTGACTGTTTCTGGAAACCGGGGACGTCTGGTCACCCTATATTAAAGTGATTGTTTAAATAGTTATGGACACGTGCAGAGTTTATTGGCCTACCAGTGTAAACAAAATAACATCTGTGCAAAAGAACCTGATGAATGAAAAGCTCACATTCATATATTACAAGTGTACCTACAGTACATATTTAAATTATTATTAATTAGTAATTACATTTTTTTACATTTAAATCATACATGCAGGTCCCACCACAACCCTACAGCCTCTGCTATGGTTAAATTATTCTTACACAGTTGATAACATAAAACAGTGGTTTCCCAGCCTAACTGATGGGGCTATTTCTGATGAGGCAAATTTGGTAATATAAAGGGGCTCTTTATAAAGCAAACAACTGCGTGATCAGATTTTGATGGAAGCAGCCATTCCTCAAACCAGGTGCTGCATACTAGATCTTGGGCAAAGAATAAGTGAACTTCAAGAGTCATGGAATGGAACCCTGTGGTCATGAACGACCTCAATGTTTTTGCTCTGATGTTTGAGAATGAATTTATATGCAGTGCCAGCAGCTACAGAGGTCAGGAAGGGTTTTTAAAGTGGTAGTAAAGTCCGCTTTGTGATTTTTACCTACAGGTAAGCCTATAATAAAGCTTACTCATAGATAAAATGAATATCTCCTAAACTTAATGGGTCTTCAACTGGGGCATATCTGTGATATCACAGATATGCCCCAGTTGAAGACCCATTGAGTTGAAACGCGTCAGTACTGCCTATCTTGTGTCTTTCACATTGCTGTTTTTATGATTATAGTGATCACATTTTATAGTCGCATCTGTTTTTCATACAAGATGTGAATAAATTTTATATATTTTTGACCTGCACTATTGGAGGGTTTTCCATTCTCTTTTTACAATTTTTTCCTCACCTATTTGGATTCCTGCTGAGCCATTCCACTGCAAGATTGCAACTCGGATAGATGGTGCTTCATTGCAAGTTCATCTCATTGCAAGGTTCTTTTGCAAGGTCCTCCCCAGCTTCATTGTGTGGATCCGGTCTGGTTCGGTTTCCCTAAGCGCAAAAGGTTAAGCGCTGTAAGCTTGCATGATACACTGCCGTATGGTAGATGTGTCCAACAAGTTTGAATGTCATCTGTGAAGCCGTTAGATCCATCTAGATCTTTTGTGGATGTTACACAAACAACTTCAGATATTCATTATTTATTGGACTTTATGATTTGACTACTCACTGGACACTGATATATTGTTTCAATTACCATTTCTCTATATTCATTTGTTTATGTACGCACATTTAGGATTGTGGGTGTCCACTTAAGAGACAGTTGTGTGATATTCAATTGCCCTTCTTATTAAATTTTTCTGTGATCCTCACTTTATGGTTTACATCATCACTGTGTGCACAGATTCTAGCGCTACACTATATTTTTTTGTATTCTGTTTGGACTTTGTTTGAGTGTTAGCAGCTGTTGCATAATTTTTTGGGTTTAGCGCAGTTTTTTCCCCCACTTTTCACATCGGGTTTTAACATTTACCATGTGTTACCAACCCTAGACTGTTATGAATTATATATTATATGCAAAATAAAGTTTTTATTTGTATTTCTTTCATCTTTAATGTTAGGGATTAGAGTAGGGATGGGCCCGGTGCTCGATGCGAACCCACGTTCGCATCGAGCACCGGGCGTTCGCTCGCTCGGCGAGCCCAGAACTATTTTGGCCGCTCGCATCACGTGCGTGTGTTGCGAGCGGCCCCGCAATGCATTGCGGCCGGCGCGGCCGGCGCAGTGCATTGCTGGCTGATGATTGGCCAAGCATGCACTGTGACCCCGCATGCTTGGCCAATCACAGCCCCGGAAACTCGAAGAGCCATAATTGGCTACAGGCAGGACGCCTGTAGCCAATTACAGCTCAGGGGCTGTAGTACACGCCCCCCCCTATAAAAGGCCGCCACGCCGTCTGCGCCGGTCACATGCTGTTCCGGCGCAGATAGAGCAGGCTAGATCTGTGACACTCTGCTGGATTTAGTTAGTTAGAGAGATTTACTTAGAGAGATCGAGTTAGATAGATTCATTCATTTAGATTGATTTAGAAAGAGGGGCTTGTAGTGTGCTCGTGGCAGGCAGGCAGAGCTCCTATATTTTGTTCCCAGAAGCACCTATAGGACTTGTAGTGTGTTCGTGGCAGGCAGGCAGAGCTCCTATATTTTGTTCCCAGAAGCACCTATAGGACTTGTAGTGTGTTCGTGGCAGGCAGGCAGAGCTCCTATATTTTGTTCCCAGAAGCACCTATAGGACTTGTAGTGTGTTCGTGGCAGGCAGGCAGAGCTCCTATATTTTGTTCCAGAAGCACCTATAGGACTTGTAGTGTGTTCGTGGCAGGCAGGCAGAGCTCCTATATTTTGTTCCCAGAAGCACCCATAGGACTTGAAGTGTGTTAGTCCCATCACACAGACCTATATTTTCTTCCCAGAAGCACCTATAGGACTTGAAGTGTGTTAGTCCCATCACACAGAGATCATATATTTTGTTCCCAGAAGCACCTATAGGACTTGAAGTGTGTTAGTCCCATCACACAGAGATCATATATTTTGTTCCCAGAAGCACCTATAGGACTTGAAGTGTGTTAGTCCCATCACACAGACCTATATTTCCTTCCCAGAAGCACCTATAGGACTTGAAGTGTGTTAGTCCCATCACACAGAGATCATATATTTTTGTTCCCAGAAGCACCTATAGGACTTGAAGTGTGTTAGTCCCATCACACAGAGATCATATATTTTGTTCCCAGAAGCACCTATAGGACTTGAAGTGTGTTAGTCCCATCACACAGAGATCATATATTTTGTTCCCAGAAGCACCTATAGGACTTGAAGTGTGTTAGTCCCATCACACAGACCTATATTTCCTTCCCAGAAGCACCTATAGGACTTGAAGTGTGTTAGTCCCATCACACAGAGATCATATATTTTGTTCCCAGAAGCACCTATAGGACTTGAAGTGTGTTAGTCCCATCACACAGACCTACATTTTCTTCCCAGAAGCACCTATAGGACTTGAAGTGTGTTAGTCCCATCACACAGAGATCATATATTTTTGTACCCAGAAGCACCTATAGGACTTGAAGTGTGTTAGTCCCATCACACAGACCTATATTTCCTTCCCAGAAGCACCTATAGGACTTGAAGTGTGTTAGTCCCATCACACAGAGATCATATATTTTGTTCCCAGAAGCACCTATAGGACTTGAAGTGTGTTAGTCCCATCACACAGACCTACATTTTCTTCCCAGAAGCACCTATAGGACTTGAAGTGTGTTAGTCCCATCACACAGAGATCATATATTTGTTCCCAGAAGCACCTATAGGACTTGAAGTGTGTTAGTCCCATCACACAGACCTATATTTCCTTCCCAGAAGCACCTATAGGACTTGAAGTGTGTTAGTCCCATCACACAGAGATCATATATTTTGTTCCCAGGAGCACCTATAGGACTTGAAGTGTGTTAGTCCCATCACACAGACCTATATTTCCTTCCCAAGAAGCACCTATAGGACTTGAAGTGTGTTAGTCCCATCACACAGAGATCATATATTTTGTTCCCAGAAGCACCTATAGGACTTGAAGTGTGTTAGTCCCATCACACAGACCTACATTTTCTTCCCAGAAGCACCTATAGGACTTGAAGTGTGTTAGTCCCATCACACAGAGATCATATATTTTGTTCCCAGAAGCACCTATAGGACTTGAAGTGTGTTAGTCCCATCACACAGAGATCATATATTTTGTTCCCAGAAGCACCTATAGGACTTGAAGTGTGTTAGTCCCATCACACAGAGATCATATATTTTGTTCCCAGAAGCACCTATAGGACTTGAAGTGTGTTAGTCCCATCACACAGACCTATATTTCCTTCCCAGAAGCACCTATAGGACTTGAAGTGTGTTAGTCCCATCACACAGAGATCATATATTTTGTTCCCAGAAGCACCTATAGGACTTGAAGTGTGTTAGTCCCATCACACAGACCTACATTTTCTTCCCAGAAGCACCTATAGGACTTGAAGTGTGTTAGTCCCATCACACAGAGATCATATATTTTGTTCCCAGAAGCACCTATAGGACTTGAAGTGTGTTAGTCCCATCACACAGACCTACATTTTCTTCCCAGAAGCACCCATAGGACTTGAAGTGTGTTAGTCCCATCACACAGACCTATATTTTCTTCCCAGAAGCACCTATAGGACTTGAAGTGTGTTAGTCCCATCACACAGAGATCATATATTTTGTTCCCAGAAGCACCTATAGGACTTGAAGTGTGTTAGTCCCATCACACAGAGATCATATATATTTTGTTCCCAGAAGCACCTATAGGACTTGAAGTGTGTTAGTCCCATCATACAGACCTATATTTCCTTCCCAGAAGCACCTATAGGACTTGAAGTGTGTTAGTCCCATCACACAGAGATCATATATTTTGTTCCCAGAAGCACCTATAGGACTTGAAGTGTGTTAGTCCCATCACACAGACCTACATTTTCTTCCCAGAAGCACCTATAGGACTTGAAGTGTGTTAGTCCCATCACACAGACCTACATTTTCTTCTCAGAAGCACCCATAGGACTTGAAGTGTGTTAGTCCCATCACACAGACCTATATTTTCTTCCCAGAAGCACCTATAGGACTTGAAGTGTGTTAGTCCCATCACACAGAGATCATATATTTTGTTCCCAGAAGCACCTATAGGACTTGAAGTGTGTTAGTCCCATCACACAGAGATCATATATTTTGTTCCCAGAAGCACCTATAGGACTTGAAGTGTGTTAGTCCCATCACACAGAGATCATATATTTTGTTCCCAGAAGCACCTATAGGACTTGAAGTGTGTTAGTCCCATCACACAGAGATCATATATTTTGTTCCCAGAAGCACCTATAGGACTTGAAGTGTGTTAGTCCCATCACACAGACCTACATTTTCTTCCCAGAAGCACCTATAGGACTTGAAGTGTGTTAGTCCCATCACACAGACCTACATTTTCTTCTCAGAAGCACCCATAGGACTTGAAGTGTGTTAGTCCCATCACACAGACCTATATTTTCTTCCCAGAAGCACCTATAGGACTTGAAGTGTGTTAGTCCCATCACACAGAGATCATATATTTTGTTCCCAGAAGCACCTATAGGACTTGAAGTGTGTTAGTCCCATCACACAGAGATCATATATTTTGTTCCCAGAAGCACCTATAGGACTTGAAGTGTGTTAGTCCCATCACACAGAGATCATATATTTTGTTCCCAGAAGCACCTATAGGACTTGAAGTGTGTTAGTCCCATCACACAGACCTACATTTTCTTCCCAGAAGCACCTATAGGACTTGAAGTGTGTTAGTCCCATCACACAGACCTACATTTTCTTCCCAGAAGCACCCATAGGACTTGAAGTGTGTTAGTCCCATCACACAGACCTACATTTTCTTCCCAGAAGCACCCATAGGACTTGAAGTGTGTTAGTCCCATCACACAGAGCTCCTCTATTTTCTTTGCAGAAGCACCCACAGGACTTCTAGTGTGTTAGTGGCATCACACAGAGCTCCTCTATTTTCTTTGCAGAAGCACCCATAGGACTTCTAGTGTGTTAGTGGCATCACACAGAGCTCCTATATTTTCTTCTCAGCAGCACCCACAGGACTTCTAGTGTGTTAGTGGCATCCCACAGAGCTCCTCTATTTTCTTTGCAGAAGCACCCATAGGACTTCTAGTGTGTTAGTGGCATCACACAGAGCTCCTATATTTTCTTCTCAGCAGCACCCACAGGACTTCTAGTGTGTTAGTGGCATCACACAGAGCTCCTCTATTTTCTTTGCAGAAGCACCCACAGGACTTCTAGTGTGTTAGTGGCATCACACAGAGCTCCTCTATTTTCTTTGCAGAAGCACCCATAGGACTTCTAGTGTGTTAGTGGCATCACACAGAGCTCCTATATTTTCTTCTCAGCAGCACCCACAGGACTTCTAGTGTGTTAGTGTCATCACACAGAGCTCCTCTATTTTCTTTGCAGAAGCACCCATAGGACTTCTAGTGTGTTAGTGGCATCACACAGAGCTCCTATATTTTCTTCTCAGCAGCACCCACAGGACTTCTAGTGTGTTAGTGTCATCACACAGAGCTCCTCTATTTTCTTTGCAGAAGCACCCATAGGACTTCTAGTGTGTTAGTGGCATCACACAGAGCTCCTATATTTTCTTCTCAGCAGCACCCACAGGACTTCTAGTGTGTTAGTGGCATCACACAGAGCTCCTCTATTTTCTTTGCAGAAGCACCCACAGGACTTCTAGTGTGTTAGTGGCATCACACAGAGCTCCTCTATTTTCTTTGCAGAAGCACCCATAGGACTTCTAGTGTGTTAGTGGCATCACGCAGAGCTCCTATATTTTCTTCTCAGCAGCACCCACAGGACTTCTAGTGTGTTAGTGGCATCACACAGAGCTCCTCTATTTTCTTTGCAGAAGCACCCACAGGACTTCTAGTGTGTTAGTGGCATCACACAGAGCTCCTCTATTTTCTTTGCAGAAGCACCCATAGGACTTCTAGTGTGTTAGTGGCATCACGCAGAGCTCCTATATTTTCTTCTCAGCAGCACCCACAGGACTTCTAGTGTGTTAGTGGCATCACACAGAGCTCCTCTATTTTCTTTGCAGAAGCACCCACAGGACTTCTAGTGTGTTAGTGGCATCACACAGAGCTCCTCTATTTTCTTTGCAGAAGCACCCACAGGACTTCTAGTGTGTTAGTGGCATCACACAGAGCTCCTCTATTTTCTTTGCAGAAGCACCCATAGGACTTCTAGTGTGTTAGTGGCATCACACAGAGCTCCTATATTTTCTTCTCAGCAGCACCCACAGGACTTCTAGTGTGTTAGTGGCATCACACAGAGCTCCTCTATTTTCTTTGCAGAAGCACCCATAGGACTTCTAGTGTGTTAGTGGCATCACACAGAGCTCCTATATTTTCTTCTCAGCAGCACCCACAGGACTTCTAGTGTGTTAGTGGCATCACACAGAGCTCCTCTATTTTCTTTGCAGAAGCACCCACAGGACTTCTAGTGTGTTAGTGGCATCACACAGAGCTCCTCTATTTTCTTTGCAGAAGCACCCATAGGACTTCTAGTGTGTTAGTGGCATCACACAGAGCTCCTCTATTTTCTTTGCAGAAGCACCCATAGGACTTCTAGTGTGTTAGTGGCATCACACAGAGCTCCTATATTTTCTTCTCAGCAGCACCCACAGGACTTCTAGTGTGTTAGTGTCATCACACAGAGCTCCTCTATTTTCTTTGCAGAAGCACCCATAGGACTTCTAGTGTGTTAGTGGCATCACACAGAGCTCCTATATTTTCTTCTCAGCAGCACCCACAGGACTTCTAGTGTGTTAGTGGCATCACACAGAGCTCCTCTATTTTCTTTGCAGAAGCACCCATAGGACTTCTAGTGTGTTAGTGGCATCACACAGAGCTCCTATATTTTCTTCTCAGCAGCACCCACAGGACTTCTAGTGTGTTAGTGGCATCACACAGAGCTCCTCTATTTTCTTTGCAGAAGCACCCATAGGACTTCTAGTGTGTTAGTGGCATCACACAGAGCTCCTATATATTCTTCTCAGCAGCACCCACAGGACTTCCGACTACAATGGCTGGAAGACCGCCAAGGGGAGGCAGAGCGTGCAGAGCCAAGAACACAGGGCAGGCAGGCTCTGTTTCTAGTGGACGTGGCCGTGGACGTGGACGTGGTCGTGCATCGCCATCAGCACGTGGCCATGGGACACGCGCGTCTTTGTTTTCGGCAGCTGGACATGTGGAGCCGCATCATGCTGAAGGCTTGGTAGAATGGATGACCAAGCCCTCCTCATCCTCCTCATCCTCTCTCACCCAGGCTCAGGGTACTGACAGAGCATCATCAGCCACCCCTTCCCTAGACCCACCATGTCCTCCTGAGGAGTCCCCCGAACTCTTTGAGCACAGTGTTGGGTACATGCTCCAGGAGGATGCCCAACGATTCGAAGGCTCGGATGATGATACCCAGCTTGAGGAATCTGGCAGTACTGTTCCACCAGCTGCAGCTTACTGCCAGGTTTGCTCTAGTGGTGAAGAGGGAGGGGATGATGAGGTCACTGACTCCACGTGGGTGCCTGAAGGGAGAGAGGATGAGGAGGAGGACGAGGAGGAGGAGGATGCGGCGTCACATGTCCAACGAGGCAGGATGCCCCCTGGAGGCCAGGTAGAGGCCAGCACAGCAACTGTACAACACCGCAGAGCTCCGCCTGTGCAGGGCGCTGCCTCTGCACGTTATCAGAAAAGTTCTTTGGTGTGGGCCTTTTTTGAGACGAGTGCAGCAGATCGCACCACTGCTATTTGCAATATTTGTCTCAAGCGTATCTCGCGTGGCCAAAACATCAGCCGCTTGGGCACCACAAGCATGACCAGACATATGGCGACCTGCCATGCAGCTCGTTGGCAGGCACACATAAAAGACCCACACCAAAGAACTAAGCGGACCTCTCCTTGCTCCTCCTCAGCTGGGATCTCCATCCCCACTACACCTTCAGTCCTCTCTGAAAGCTGCTCTGAGAGGACTGAAGGTGTAGAATTAGGTGTGTCACAACCAAGTACTTGCAGTACACCGACGTCCGATTGCAGCAGGCAAATTTCCCTGCCCCAGCTGCTGGACCGTAGAAAGAAGTACACTCCCAGCCATCCACATGCCCAGCGGTTGAATGCTAGCCTGGCTAAATTGCTAGCACTTCAACTGCTGCCTTTTCAGTTGGTAGACTCGGCCCCCTTCCGTGTGTTTGTTCAATGTGCGGTTCCTCAGTGGCAGGTTCCCAAACGCCACTTTTTCTCACGGAAGGCGATTCCGTCTCTCTACCGGCATGTGGAGGGCAATGTCCATGCCTCGCTGGACAGGGCGGTCAGCGGTAAGGTGCATATTACCGCTGACTCATGGTCCAGCTGGCATGGACAGGGACGGTACCTTTCTTTCACGGCCCATTGGGTCACTCTATTGGCAGCTGGGAGGGATGCAGGACAAGGTGCAGTAGTGTTGGAGGTTGTTCCGCCACCACGCCTCCAAAACGCTACTACTGCTACTGGTTGTGACACACCTCTCTCCTCCACCCCCTCCTCTTCTTCTTCCTCCAGTGCTCTGTCCTTGGAACCAGCGGTGCTCCGTAGGCGTACAAGGGGCTACGCAAGTACGCAGGCAAAAAGATGCCATGCCGTGCTTGCGCTGGTGTGTTTGGGGGACAGGAGCCACACTGGGCCAGAGGTTCTGGCAGCTCTGCAGGGGCAGGCCGAGAGGTGGTTGACGCCACGTCAGCTTAAGCCAGGAATGGTCGTTTCTGACAATGGCACCAACCTCCTCTCCGCCCTGCGACAGGGGCAGCTCACCCATGTGCCCTGCATGGCTCACGTCCTCAACCTGGTGGTGCAGCGGTTCTTGGGCAGGTTCCCAGGCTTACAGGATGTCCTGAGGCAGGCCAGGAAAGTCTGTGTGCATTTCCGCCGATCTTATAATGCCAGTGCTCGGCTGACTGAGCTGCAAAAGGAGCTGAACCTGCCCAAGAACCGCCTAATATGTGACATGCCCACCAGGTGGAACTCAACGTTGGCCATGCTGCAGCGACTGCACACGCAGCAGAGGGCCATCAATGAGTACCTTTGCGACTACGGCACCAGGACAGGGTCAGGGGAGCTTGGTTTTTTTTCCCCACGTCAGTGGAGCATGATCAGGGATGCATGCACTGTCCTCTCACCATTTGAGGAGGCCACGAGGATGGTGAGCAGTGACAGTGCATGCATCAGTGACACTGTCCCTCTTGTCCACCTGTTGGAGCATACGCTGCGTGGGATAATGGACAGGGCACTTGAGGCAGAAAAGAGGCAGGAAGAGGAGGACTTCCTTGCCTCTCAAGGCCCCCTTTATCCGGACAGTGTTCCTTCTGTCCCACCCATCACACAGGAAGAGGATGAGGAGGAGGAGGAGGAGGAGGAGGAGGAGGATTGTGTGAGCATGGAGGTGGAGCCTGGCACTCAGCATCAGCAGCAGCAGTCTTTTAGGGATGATGTACAGTCCCAACAAACCAGTGGACTTGTACGTGGCTGGGAGGAGGTGGCTGGCGATCATGTCATCCTCAGTGACCCAGAAGACTCCGGACCGAATGCCTCAGCTAACCTACGCTGCATGGCCTCCCTGATCCTGCAAAGCCTGCGGAAGGATCCTCGTGTTCTTCGGATCAAGGAGAGGGACCATTACTGGCTGGCCACTCTCCTTGATCCGCGGTACAAGGGTAAGGTTGCGGACCTTATCTTGCCGTCGCAGAGGGAGCAGAGGATGAGACATCTCAGGGAGGCCTTGCAGAAAGGTCTGTGCAACACGTTCCCAGAAACTGGGAGGCTACAAACTCCTGGTCCTGGGCGACGAGTTGCTGAGGCTTCGGTCAGTGGCAGAAGGAGCGGTGGGGAAGGTGGACGTCTGACCGATGCGTTCAGACAATTTTTTAGTCCGCAGCCCCAAGGTATGATCGGTTCCAGCAACCATCGCCAGCGTCTGATATACATGGTGCAGGAATACCTTGGGGCAAGGTCAGACTTGGACACCTTTCCCACCGAAAATCCTCTGGCTTACTGGGTCCTGAGGATGGATCACTGGCCAGAGCTTGCACAGTATGCAATTGAGCTACTGGCCTGTCCTGCCTCCAGCGTTCTTTCCGAACGCACATTCAGTGCTGCTGGAGGATTTGTGACTGATCATAGGGTGCGCCTGTCCACCGCCTCGGTTGATCGACTGACCTCATCAAAATGAATCAGTCTTGGATCACCACCAGCTACCAGGCACCTGAGGCGGATATAACCAAATAATTTTTAATGTCACATCCCTTCAAGACTGCCTATGCTGATGCTGAGTGACTGTCCTCTTATGTTCACTGACTATCCTCTTCCTCCTCCTCAATGATCCATGCCACCACACCAGTGCCTAAGGCACAATTTTTCAGCCCCTGTTTAACAGGGGCGTGTACATACAATTTTTATAAAAAAAATGCTTCGCAACACGTGTGACTGCTGTGCTCCAAGTACAGTATCTGTGAGGGGTTGCAGTGTTGTGGCACCAGCACCAGTGCCTAAGGCACAATTTTTCAGCCCCTGTTTAACAGGGGCGGGTACTTACAATTTTTTAAAAAAATGCTTCGCAACACGTGTGACTGCTGTGCTCCAAGTACAGTATCTGTGAGGGGTTGCAGTGTTGTGGCACCAGCACCAGTGCCTAAGGCACAATTTTTCAGCCCCTGTTTAACAGGGGCGGGTACTTACAATTTTTTAAAAAAATGCTTCGCAACACGTGTGACTGCTGTGCTCCAAGTACAGTATCTGTGAGGGCCGGGTTGCAGTGTTGTGGCACCAGCACCAGTGCCTAAGGCACAATTTTTCAGCCCCTGTTTAACAGGGGCGTGTACTTACAATTTTTTTAAAAAATGCTTCGCAACACGTGTGACTGCTGTGCTCCAAGTACAGTCTCTGTGAGGGGTTGCAGTGTTGTGGCACCAGCACCAGTGCCTAAGGCACAATTTTTCAGCCCCTGTTTAACAGGGGCGGGTAATTACAAATCTTGATCTAATAGTTCACAGCAGGGCCCATTCCTGCGCCCACCAAGAGTAACTATGAGGGCCTGCAGTCTTGTGGCAACACCGTCCACCACCACCGCCAAAGGCCCAATTTTTCTGCCCTGTTCATCAGGTGCTTGCAATTACAAATCTTGATCTAATAACTCACAGCAGGGCCCATTCCTGCGCCCACCAAGAGTAACTATGAGGGCCTACAGTCTTGTGGCAACACCGTCCACCACCACCGCCAAAGGCCCAATTTTTCTGCCCTGTTCATCAGGTGCTTGCAATTACAAATCTTGATCTAATAACTCACAGCAGGGCCCATTCCTGCGCCCACCAAGAGTAACTGTGAGAGCTTACAGTCTTGTGGCAACACCGTCCACCACCACCACCACCCCCAATTTTTCTGCCCTGTTCAACAGGTGCATGCAATTACAAATCTTGATCTATTAACTCATAGCAGGGCCCATTCCTGTGCCCACCAGTCTTGTGGCTACACCAACATCTAATAGGGCAAATTTCTGCAGAGTATATACGCCAGGGCCCTACTTTCAAACATCCAACTTACAAACGACTCCTACTTGCAAATGGAAAGAGAAAACAGGAAGTGAGAGGAAATCTACCCCTAGGAAGGGAAATTCTATCCTGTTAGATTTAATTTGGGAAAAAGGTATCTCCTCTCTACTGATACTTTATCACCAATCCTTGTTTCAATTAAAACCCCACTTTTCCAAAAACATTTGTCATTGGGACGGAAAGTGAGGTGACATGTTCTGAACAGATGTGCAAAGACAGCAAATGTTACAGGGGTGATAACCCCTCCCTATGTTCTCCAAAAAGCTTAAAAATAGATTTTTTTGGGATGGAGCTACACTTCATAATGTACCTGTTCAGATTCTACTTAAGAACAAACCTAAAGCCGCAAGTGGTTTTAAATGGCTTCTTTTTTTCCTTTACAAATGTCATTTTGTGCAAGGACAGTTCTAAACACGGGAAACACATGCCACTTCACAGGCATACTTTAGACACCCCCCAGGTACCATATTTAAAGGAAAATTTCACTTTTTTTTTTTCACTTTATGCATCATTAAAATGACTGCTCCCGAAAAAACGTTAGTTTTTAAAAGTTCTTTTTGCATTGATATATGTCCCCTGGGGCAGGACCCGGGTCCCCAAACCTGTTTTATGACATTAACATGCATATTGGCCGTTGTAATTAGCACTTTTGATTTCGAACGTTCGCGTACATTATAACGTATAGGGTTCGAAAATTCGCGCAAACTTTCGGTCGGTTCGAAGGTTCTGGTGCGAACCGAACCCGGGGGTGTTCGGCTCATCCCTAGATTAGAGGAACTCTAGATCATGCAGATACAAAATTATGTGTATATATATGAATTTTATTGAATATGAATTATGAATATGTGACAGTGAGTTATAAACCATTAGTATATATTACAGACATTATAACATTTCTGCATAATAATTTGACCCACCGCGTACTTCATTTAAAGCCCTACACCTACGCCCTTTTTTCGTTTTTAGTTATAGATGTTAGTATAAAAAAAAAAAAAAATATTAATATACCTTATTTACCCAACTAAAAAAATGTAACATGCTTATTTATACTCTGTAACATACGACAGAAAGCTTTTTAAGCAAACTTTTGTTTTACACACAAGAAATATGTAGCATACCGAGATCGCATTTCCTCATTTTTATTGCATTTTTTAATTTTGAATATACATTGTACTCTGTTTTTTTTTAATCCAATGAGATGTTTTGGTTCAGATATGATTTTATAATTCACATGTTGCCTCTGGTTTTAATATCACTATTTGTATGGGGCCAGTTGACTTATAAATAAACTAGAGTGTGCGCTGTCGGGTTATCCTCTTCAAAAAGTCGTTGTGATGAAAAATGTTGGGGGTTGAGCTAGACAGCGCAGGCGGATCTCTGCAGTATAGTCTTTGATCCTACGAGTGCCCTTACACTGAGTGACTGCTTCAATACTCCGGAGGGCCTAGGCAGCTGCAGGGCTTTGCTTTATTGAATTCTTATGTGTTTCATCGCATATAATTTGTGAGTAATATATGTGAGTGTATATATATATATATATATATATATATATATATATATATATACACAGTATGTATCTATATTTATATATATATGTATATATATATATATATATATAGGTGTGATTTCAATAAATGTTTTTATAATAACGATATCACACTATATGAGATTTCTCCTTTGTAGTGCATCCATACATGCAGGCAGTGGAGAATTTATCCCCCAGGGATGATTCAAGCTGATTTTGCCTATCTTGAGTAAAAACAGGCACTGTGCATTGGTGAGTGCGGTTCCTATTGCATGTTAGCATTGTAGGATCGGTGTGGATGCTTATGGAGATTCACAGGGTGATTTATCTCATCCCCAGCAAGAACTACTTATGTTGAAGAAATTATTTTATCACTGCATCATCAAACTGGACATTTTACACACTCTTGAAAAGCTCCAGAGTCCTATCATCTTTTGGTGTGTTGATGGACATGCACTATATTACCAAAAGTATTGGGCCTGCCTTTACACACACGCATGAACCTTAATGGCATCCCAGTCTTAGTCTGTAGGGTCCAATATTGAGTTGGTCCACCCTTTTCAGCTATACCAGCTTCAACTCTTCTGGGAAGCCTGTCCACAAGGTTTAGGAGTGTGTCTATGGGAAAGTTTGACCATTCTTCCAGAAGCGCATTTGTGAGGTCAGGCACTGAAGTGGATGAGAAAAGGCCTGGCTCACAGTCTCTGCTCTAATTCATCCCAACGGTGTTCTATTGGGTGGAGGTCAGGAAGGGGGCAAAATCCACCAGGCTGAAAGGCAGTAGTTGGAGAGCCAACAGATTTGACAAGCTTGCATTCAGACGCTGGGCATGTGGGTGGCAGGGACTGTATTTTTTTTTCCGCTGAAGCAGATGAGGCAGATAAATTTGCAGGCTACAGTCTACAGCTGGTGGTGTGCTGCTATGACCAGGGACACCCTGTGCTATACCATCATCCCTGTCAGCGGAGGCTGCTGAAACTAACTAATAGCACTGAACAGAGTCCTGTTGTATCTCTCTCCATACCAAAATCACACTGAAAATGGCTGCCATTGAAAGAATACTTTTATACTGTGAGGTGGGAATGAGCCATAATTGGATAAAGTCATGATTACAGTGTCCAATCATGACCCTGACAGTGCTCTGTGCCCTGATTGGCTGAAGCTTTCACTGTTCCAGCCAATCAAGGCTTGCTATGCACTGTTCATCCGCAATTCATTGTGGTCGGTTCGGAGGGGCGAACAAACGGTCATACAAAAGTTCAGCCCAAACTTATGCCTGGGCCGAACCGTTCACCCATCCCTACGTGTGCATGTAAAGGCAGGCGTCCCAACACTTTTGGTAATATAGTGTAGAAGACCACTATTTATCGATTTACTAGATATTTTTATTGTTTTGTGGTTTTCATTTGAGAGTTGATTCACCACTTGTGTTGTTTTACATGATATATTTTGATACACGTATATAGATATTTATTTTGAAATATTACAATAGCACTTTGGTTATGATTCTTGCACTGTACTACAGTATATGAGGTATCTTTGGGACTTCATAATTTGATTCATGGTGGGATATTTTAAGTACAGCAGCTTTTATTACATTTTTGTTTTTTACTCTATCTTTAGCACAGAGGGTATTCACTATTATATCACAATAGCCTGCCAATATAAGTTACATGAAGGGATGCTCTAAGACCTGGTGCACAGCCAGTTCACCATGTCCACTAGCAGACAAAGGGAGTGGGCTCTCCTTTCTCGAAGGGCTGTTTCACACGGGGCGGATCAGTGCTGATCCGCCCCGTGGATAGCCGCTTGCTCAGCGGGGATCGCCGGAGCGATCTTCGCTGAGCAGGAAGATGACAGGTCCGTCCCTGCACACAGTGCAGGGACGGACCTGTCAGAGCGCTGCTCTCCCCTATGGGAGATCGGGTGACGACGGACCGTAGAGTCCGTCGTCACCCGATCCGCTCTGCAGACGGATGAAAAAATAGGGTTTTCCTCCGTCTGCAGAAACGGAGCAGAGCGGGCACGGACGAGAGCGGGTGTCAGCGGATGCTCATCCGCTGACACTCGCTATCCCATAGGGATACCTGTATGTCCGTTTTTCATCCAAAAACGGAAGGATGAAAAACGGACATACGGTCCGTCCGTGTGAAAGAGCCCTAACTAAAGTCAGCAGGCTATTATTTCTCATGATTGGGCAGTTTGTTTTTTTAGATGGTCTTTAGGCCATTGCAATAATCCTCTTCAGTATATACAAGGATCTGCTTGCTTGCATTCTACTGATTTAGGGATCTACTGATGTACATTCAACCTTGAATTGGGTTGATCTACACCCTATTAAAGGGCACTATACAGGACCTGCGGGTGTGATTTTCTGCTTTTCATTTCCCCCCGTTCCTGGCTGTCTCCTCCCTACCCCTGTGTCCTCCCAAGGAGTTCCTTATACCTGTGCTGGTTGCTGTGCACACACATTATATGACATGTAATTACTGTGTTACTGTTCCATCCTGAGGAAGTGGACTCAAGTCTGCAAAGCACGATGATGCTATGGATCGATCAACTTGGTACATTCAGCCTGCCCATACGGTTCGAATCCTAACAAATTACTTATATAGTATACCAAACTTGAGAACCTTGTAGCCTGCTATAATAAAGCTCTATTGATGATGTCATCATTGGTGCTATAACAGAAGTATACTAGCATGACACCCATGGCTAGGCCTGAAAAGGCAGTGGGTTTGATTTACCAAAGGTAAATAGGTTGTTTATTTTGCAAGAGAATTTTTTCTTTAACTTAGTGAATGCAGTTTTGCTGCTTATACACAGCGGGAGCCGATCGGCAGGTCCCGCGGACTCAATGTCCACACCCGCCGATTATCCTGCAGAGAGGTAGAACGACAGTCTATAATGATTACACAAAGGCAGATTGCTGTTCTGACAGAAGGGAAGGCATGGATCCTGTGTCTCTGCAAAGCAGGGAGAAGGATCCATGTCTTCCCCTAGTAAAAGCACCTCCCAGACTGTAATTAAACACAGGCTAGGCACACAGTTAACCCTTTGATCGCCCCTGATGTTAACCCTATCCCAGCCAGTGTCAGTAGTACAGTAACAGTGCATATTTTTAACACTGGTCACTGTATTGGTGTCACTGGTTCCCAAAAAAGTGTCAGTTAGTGTCCAATTTTCAGCCGCAGAGCTTCACATCATTTTCAAAGCAAAGGGAAAACTAACTTGCCAAATGAAAATTCCTTGGCAAATTGAACAGCCTTTCTGCTTTAGTAAACCAACCCCTTTGGATACACTAGAAACTGCTGCCTCTGCTTCTCCTGTTCTTAAGGCGTTACAAGCAGCTTGCAAATCTTAAAAATAGTACATAGCCACTGATGCTCTTTTATCTTTGTAACAAGCAAAAGCACAACACATACACAAAACAGACTTTCAAACAGTTGTGTTCCGACCGTAGGTTTTCATATGGCATCCTGTGCTGTGACATTTTACCAATTCAGTGAAAACCTTAAAATCATACAGAGAAAATGGCCTTCTCACTTGTTTGTAACAGTATTTTCAGATGCTACAAAAATCCATTATTTATTTGCAAACAACTTAATGACTGCTTTGGCAGCTGTTTGTATCTAGTCTGTGATCTCATTTTAACACAAATGACACTTCTGTTTCTCTTGGGCAAGTGGGGAATCTGTACTTTTCTGCCTTACTATCTGTCTAATTGATAAAAGGCTGGTGAATTGTTCTTTAGCGTGCCTGATGATCGTCTTGATCAGTATGCTTCCCAGTTTGCCACCCCGGCTTCTGCCATCTCTCTTATGCTATTTTATAATTAGGGATGCGTACTGACAGGTTTTAAACAGATCATTGGAAGATCAAAAGTGTCATTTACCGACTGTTTTGCATTTTCGTGCTTTAAGGCTTTCAAGATGTTATCTTTAAAAACCTACACAGCCTCATGAAATTTGATTTCCGCTGCTTCATTCTGACTCCAATAAACAAAAATGAAATTAAAAAAAATATATAAAAATAAAAGAGATCTACTCTATTGTTCTGTGACTTGACAATAAAAAGAGACACTGCAAATGAAAGCCTACAATGTGAAGCCTGTAAAAGAAGGCGTGATGTGGAGTTGAGTAATCGCTTGCAAACAAAACTGGTATACTTGTAATTTTATTTAACTTGTTTCAAAAGTGAGCTGTACAGGCTGCAAGACAAAATCCCCAAAGCCTCGGTAGACTAAATTTCCTTATTCCTCTTTGAACAGACTACACAGATTTTGTTGACTAATTGAGATCAATCCCAGTTGTAAATCGCCTGGCAATTGTACAGCTTTAATTAAGCTACCACAGGGAGCTGTTTATCAATTAACACTTGTTACAAATTATTAGTAATTATAAGGACTTGGTGTATATGTCAAGCAGAAAGATAAAATGTATATCTTACTCATCTGTGCACTGCAGGCTGGTTGATCTGCTTAGTCAAAATCATAGTCCTGTGTATCATTTAAAATAAAGTCAAAAAAATTACTGTCATTGTGGTTGTTGTGATTTTTGTTTTACTTTACTGTGTAATTCCACATACTCAGGGCTGATTATGTAAAGATTAATTCCAGGCATGATATATTTTTACAGGTTACAGCTAGGACCAAGGTAACAATGTATACATCATACCCGAACAATGCCCCTCGAAGCAGAAAATTACTGAAGTAGACATTTAGTTATAGTTATTTAGTTATATAGTTAGTCAGGTTGAAAAAAGACACAAGTCCATCAAGTTCAACCAATAAAATAGAAAAAAAAATCATACAATCCCATATACCCAATACTATACCCACAGTTGATCCAGAGGAAGGTGAAAACCCCAGCAAAGCATGATCCAATTTGCTACAGCAAGGGAAAACATTCCCTCCTGATCCCACGAGAGGCAATCAGATATTCCCTGGATCAACTTTACCTATAAATGTTGGTACCCAGGTATATTATGTAGAATCCAGGCCTTTTTTAAAGCAATCTACTGAGCTGACCAGAACCAGCTATTGAGGGAGTATATTCCACATTTCCACAGCTCTTACTGTGAAGAAACCTTTCCATATTTGAGATGAAATCTCTTTTTCTTTAGACATAAAGAGTGCCCCGTGTCCTCTGTGTTGACCGTAAAGTGAATAACTCGACACCAAGTTCACTATATGGACCCCTTATATATTTGAACATGTTGATCATATCCCCCCTTATTCTCCTCTTCTCAAGATGACCTTAACGTGAATAACTTAACACCAAGTTCACTATGCTTCCAGGTTCCCTGCTTGATGATGTGGAGAGGCAGGGTGGTGACGTCATGTTCTCCACCTCGTCCAATCAGAGAACGATGCATTCACTCATAAATTAATACAAAAATATTATTTTGCGCTTAGTATGAAAAAGTGTACACAGAGCAGCACCTACTAAGCACAGGAATATTGGATGTCAGGATCTACAATATACACATACAATGACTGCGCATCTACACAAATAAAAGTCCACAAGAGGCCAACCTCTTGGTAGGAGGCCAACCTTATTTGTGGTGTAAGTGTCGTGGTTGTGGTTGTTTCTTCAAGATACATTCCTGGAGTAGGTGGATAGCTGAATGTTTTCACTTGTTCCTGGACTTTACTGTTTTTTTTAGAAGATTTTCACATTACTGATGGTTTCACTTGATGTTTGTGGACATTCATTTATAAATGCATTCACAATGCATCAGGCTGACCACTCAGCACAGGACCTGGAAGCAAGTGGAGATCATTGGAATAGCGGTGTCTACTTCATTGATTTCCAGCTTCCAGGGGCATCGGCTAGATATGGTATATGCATAGTTATATTGTTCCAAGCTGGATCAATGTGAAATATACCATGCCTGGACTTTGTCTTTAAGAAATAGAGCTGTTTAACTAGCAAAGTGAAGGTTCGCAAAGTGAATAAACCCAGGGGAAGACTGGGCTAAGGACATTTAGCTCCTGAGCCAATGCTTGTATGATATGATGGGCTGGTGGCTCTGAGGAGAAATAATTTAAATATCCATCAAAGCAGAACCCACCCTCCATTCAGACTCTTGAACACAGCTTCCAGCTGAGGTAAGGTTTCCATTACCAACTTCCTTTGTGGCTCTGAAATGTCATGTGACAGAATGCCACAATAACCATAATTGCGGTGTATGCTTTCTTTAGCCCAGGAAAATCCACCATAAAAGGGTCACTTGAATGTAGTAGCACCAAAGGCCAAAGCTTTTTACTCTTCCCCCCTAGTCAACCCCATTATATGAGTATTTGGGCTTTTCCTGGTATTTGTTTATTAACCCGGGATCTGGCAACCCAGCTGACCGTTTTTGTCACCCATAGTATGTTTGCTATCATTTTCCACTCACTGCTCCACTTTGTCAATAGACCCTACAAAACAATGCAGAGTTTTACTTATTTTTATGAAGGAACACAGCCAGGAAAACATGAAAGGGTCTTCTTTTTTTTTTTTTTTAATAATCTTTATTTATGGAAGACAGGGTATTACATTGCAATGTATATGAGAAAGAATAAAAAAGGTAAACATTTGCCACAGGTAATGGTAATACATAATACTCCAATCATTCCTTTTTTGTTTTTCACTTGTAGAGGAAACAAGAACATGAATAGTAAACAGTTATAGATTAACTTGGTGCGGCTTAGGTTATAGAGAAAGTATTTATCAAGTGACGGGTCGGTGGGATAGTTTCAACCTGTTCGTCAGGCTGGGTAGTCTCAGTCCGTAGCACTTTTTGTTGGGTATAGGATATACCTGTCCTTCTAAAGCCCCATACACACGGTCGGACTTTTTCATGGATTCTGTCCGATCGGACAAGGTTGTTGAAAAATCAGACCGTGTGTATGCACCATCGGACAGTGTTCGTCGGTTTGACCGACGGACAAAGTCTTATCTCCTGCTGGAAAGATTTGCCGTCAACACGGTCCGATCACACCAAATCCGATCGTGTGTACGGTTGTCCGACCGGACAAAGTGCTACCCATGCTCAGATCACATTACAAGACCAAAGCTATTGGCTACTAGCCTCTACGTAGTCCCGTCGTAGGCAACAAACGTCACCACGTTCAGAATGATCGGATTTTCCGACAACTTTGTCCGACCGTGTGTACGCAAAACCAACATCGGACAAAGTATGACGGACATGGTCCGACGGACCTGGTCCGCGGATTGTCCGACCGTGTGTATGGGGCTTAAGAGGGGTTCTTGCGCGTAGTACGCTTGGTCAGCTTTTAAGGTTTATGGCACTTCTCATGGGACCGAGGGGTGGCCCAAGCGGGCGCACGTGGGGGGAGGGGGCCAGCTAACCTCTCCCCAGACCGCCCCGCTCCCGGCCCCGGCGTCTGCGCCATGGTGGCACTGAGGTGCCATTTCCCTTTTCAAGCCAGGGTGACCCATGGCATCAGACCGCCAGTTCTTGTTAGGCCAACCAGCTCATCTATTCCTCGCCCGTCACCTGTCATTCAGCATATTGGCCATCTGCAAATAGGCGGCCATAACCAGTTAATACATAAAATATTAGGAAGTAGTTAAGGGAGAAGAAAGGTAGGTTCATCTTATTTTAACAGCTCTCAGTTTACATTTCTTTGTGCATTCTGAATCCATTTCTATGAAGACGTGAATAGGGCAGACCATGGACATAGAGTAGTGCATTGTGTATTTTTCAAAGTTTAACACTAGGAATTAATAGAATGGCTGTCCATCCAGGTCTTCAGACACAGTATAAATGTCTAAATCCTGAACAACATTGATGGTGACTGCTGACTGGTCTTTCTTTACCTATTGATTTAGAGCTATTATCCCCAGCTAGTTGTTTAGGAGCTACCAGTCAGTATAGAAACATTGGACTTGCAATTTGGTTTATGAAGATACAACCTCCATGGCGATCATCTTGATCCTTGCTTCACTACTTAAGTCAGGACTCCTGAACTGCATATACTTTCCAGGATAATAACTCACTGGACAAATAAGCAAAATAACAATAAGAGCCACAGAGCAAGCAGTGGCAGCTCTTATATAGTAATGAGATGGGTTCTCCGTAAGCTTCCTTTGATGCTGCTCTTGGCAAGCTCTCAACATGTACTTAGTACTTATCATGTGGACACCTAATGCATTTTGGACTTTCAATGAAAAACCAAGGCTATATAAGCTTTTTAATGTAATAATAATATTTAACATTATTAACCAAGATATTTGTTGTTTTTCAAACATGGGGGTTGATTTAACTAAACTGGAGAGAGCAACATCAGGTGCAGCTGTGCATGGTAGCCAATCATTTCTAAATTCAGGTTGATCAATTAAGCTTTGACAAAAAACATGGAAGCTGATTGGTTTCTAGGCAGAAGTGCACCAGATTTTGTACTCCCTTTTTAGTAAATCAACTCCATGGTGTGTCTCAGAGCCATATGTTGCTTTTGAAAATGTTTAAGGAGCTGGCAAAGGCTTGGGACCAAATGATTAAATCACATGAAATCTATGATAGGAATACTCCCTATTAACATTAACAGCCCTCCCAGTAAAGTATCACTGTTTAATGAAGCTCTTCATATTATGGCACTTTACATTCATGGAGATGGAACATGTTATATTAGAAAGGTAACAGCTAATTTAAAAGATATTTTATTTGACCTTCAGGGTGAAATTCTTCAAACCTTTCCTGGGTATTTATATCTTAGAAAGACCAGGTGAAACTTCATAATGTATTCAATCGCTAAACCTACCTATTGCCATATTCAGTACTGTCTGTGATAATTTTAATTGGCTTAATTGAGATGCACTCGTCTGATTTATGTTTCATTCTTTTATTTATTTTTTTCCTCCCCTCCATCAAGTCAAGCAGTTCGACATTCCTTCAATTATGTTAGATCTTTGCAGACTTCAAAGGCTCACTGTATTAGACAGCTACTGGAAACACTGGGAGAACTGATTACACAGTAAAGACTGCTCATTATATTCTAAGAGCACAAAATTGGTTTGTGTAGCCTTTGAAAGTTAGAATTAAGAGCTGTTGAGCTAAACTTGAGCTATAGTAATTAACCCAATTTATATTAGTTCCCCCTTACCTAATTTGCATGAGATTGTTAATTTAGAGCGATCCACTGCTGCACAGTCACTAACAGGTCTATTAGAAAATGCATCTTGTGGATGTAAAGCTATTCAAAAATGTACCTCTGGCGTTGGTAATTATAACAGGATTCGGTAACAAGCTTTAGAATATGCTTAAAAAGCCAAACATTTTAAGTAATTACAGTAATGAGGGAAAATTGCATCCCAATAGCAGAATCGTGATCTGTGGAGCAGATTTAAAGTCTCCACTGAAATATTGAAATGTACAATATAGAGGACAATTTGCCAATTTGGGCAAGTAAGTGATCTGGTGGAGAATTTAAATCAGCATCTGCTATGTATATTAAATGTTTTCCAGCAAAGTAATACAACCGCTGCCACTAAATGTAAAAGCTGATGTTACACTTTAAAAAGCTCAACAGAGTTTAAACAGAAAGCCTTCATTATCTATTTCACCCATAGAGGACTCTCCTCCTCCAGCAGGCAGGGTTGCATTTCCATAACTGGAGCCCCTATGCACAAAAAACCCTCTTCTGCTAAGATCACCACTATAACAAAGGATATTTTCTAATTTTCCTTGATCTAATCTTGTTTAAAATATCATGTAAATAAGCTTATAAGAGATGACTGTGGTTCAACTGATGATGGTAAAATTATGTGGCTGATAACTACTCATAGAAAAGTAATCTCTTTACCTTTGATGTGTGCCTACTGTGAAAAATTCAACCTTACACACAGGTCACTTGTAAAAGATAGCATGACCCTCATCAAAACATTTACATTGCTGACCAAGCTCAAGTGTGTTTTCATTCTGGGCAACACCAGATAGATAGGTAGATACAGTAGTGGTGTCTACAATGGCACAACGTGGTTCTAAAGGGCAGAATGCTCCATTGCCTGCCCGCCTTTCCTGGCATTTGCCCAAATCCCAAACAGCTGGTTCGGGGGTGGGCATAGCCATGATCAGGGTCCACATGGGGCCTTCCGAGTCAGGCTACGCACAGCGCCATCGAGTGAAGGAAGACACATCATACCATCCATGTCTTTCAGGACAGCTGTTTTACAAGCAATGTTGTATGCTGTACATATGTTTTAACTTTTTGATTTTGTATTTATAAAATGTAACTATTTTTTAATACATACAGTACATGTGTTGTGACAAAAGTGCCTTAATAGTCTCAATGAGGGAATGTATATTTATCCAGTTATCCCCAGAAACAGGGAAGAATGGCAGCCATATTTTAAGTAGTTCCTTTGAACTGCAGTTTCTAGTTAGATCGATTTGTGTGGACAGTCCAGAGGGCCTGCTGTTGGGTGTAACTGCAATATGAATAATAGTGTCTCAAACTCAAATGTCACAAAAGTACAAGAAGAAGTGAATTATTAACTGAAGACTTTTCACGTTCTACTGTTTTGCCTGTAGTCTCCCTTTAATTCTGTGGCGAGTCTAACCACCTGAATGAGGCTTTGCAGTTTAAATATAAAATTGCAGCTTCAGGTGCCAGTCAGGGCAAACTGGGTAGGGGAGCAGAGGGGCATTGGCAGCCCAGGCAGTTACCTTCTTGCCATAAACCAGGCCATGCTTCTAAACATGCTAAGCTCTTTGAGTAGCTGTCAGCAGCTGCTGCTGATTTCTCTCCCCTGAACCAAAGCCACTTGTTAGACTTCAGATGCTGCAACAATGACAAGTTAATTAGGAGGCGAGAGCAGCCAAGCAAGTCCGTACTGGATGAAAGTGCCAGAAGACCTCTCACCAATCCAGGAAGTGACTTCTTGAACCCTGTAGTGTTTCCATTTGTTTAGCTGTTGCTGTACACAATACTCTTCTGGATGTGATGGAGGGAGCAGAGCAGTGATTCCCAGCAAGTCAGTGGATGCACTTTCTAAACACAAAAAAAATCATATGGTGCTGGGTGTAATCTTAAAGTGACCCAGTCAACACAAGGTCACTTGTCAGCTAAGTGCACCCTGTAAAGAAAGAGCGGTAATACTTGCCTTTCTGCCGGCCTGTGTCTTCATACTTTAGCAGCAGCACAGCGGTTCCTCCCACCACTTTGTGTGATGTGCAGTGACGTATAAGATGGCAAGAGGAGATACTGTCCATCACCTCTCTCTGCTCTGCCCCTCTAGCAGTCAGACGGCATGTTGAGAGGCTGAGACAGGTGGTGGTCAGGCATCTGGGCAGATCCCAACATTATTGTCGGGATCCTTGCAGAGCTTGGACAGAGGGCTAAAGCTGAATCTGGATCACATGAGTGCAGAAATAAGTGTACTCCTGTAACCTAGATAAGAAGTATGACCAAAAATACTTTGGCCATACTACTCTGTTAAATAGGCTGTCAACGTTCTTCAATCCATTAAAATATTGGTTCTCAAAATTACACCATGACTCACAGAATATTTGCTTCTGTACATTGTGGTGCATCTTAGTTCACTGTATATGTGCAGTAAACTTACTCTATATACAGGGCATTACTGTATGTTTTTTGTAAAGAAGCCCTTACAACAGGGGTGTCCAAACTTTTTTTAAAGAGGGCCAAATTTGATGAAGTGAACATGCGTGAAGGCCGACATTTTGCCTGACATTCTTTGAACCCTTAAAGTTTGGTCTAAGTGTGTTTGTTCGAGCACTAATACACTGCCCAACAAGAATTATCTTGCCTTTTTTGGCTGTGTGTGGTGAAGAGATGAGCTTGGGCATGTTATTTGGATATACCGTATTTATTGGCGTATAACACGCACCTTCACTAAGAGGAAAAGAAATAGCATTTTAAATAAAGAACTGTGAAGCAAAATAAGGGTCAGTGCCCATCTGCAGCCTCACAAGTGCCATGAATGCAGCCTCCCACCATTGCCAGGAATGCAGACTCACCATTGCCATCAATGTAGCCTGATTGATGCTCATCCATCTGCAGCCTCGGAGGGGGCGGGACGAGCGCCAAAATATTACATACAAGAAAAACTCCTGTTTTCTCAGTGGCCTCTTTAATACAAAGTCCCACCTCCTTTGACAGACAGAACAGTTGTCCAATGGAAGCACAGAAGATGGACTTCCTATTACAGAGGCTGCTGTGTAAACAGGAAATGTATGGCACTCGTCCTGCCTCCTCCCTGTCCCCTCCAAGGAAGCCAGCATATATATTTTTTGTGACCCCTTATCTTTTGATGTTGGGAGATTGTTGGGGGCCACAAAAGATATATATGTCCAAAAGACCAGACGGGCAGATCAAAACCGGAACGCGGACCGCAATTGGCCCGCAGGCTGGACTTTGAACATGCCTGCCTTACAAAGTTATTCGAGGGAGCTGTGTTATTATGTTTAACAAAAATTTAAAACCTGAAATGCAAAAGATAACAAATATAATAAGAATACTTTATACATGAACCTCAGATCTACAGAAATAGAACTGAGTTTGACCCATTTTGAAATGTTGAACTGCATAGGTTTAAGTTTGACCCTTCCTGTACGCTGTGCTGTACTTTTCCTTTTCCACATTGCCTCATTCTATACACTTTGCTGGACTTTCCTTATCTCACACTACCTCATTCTATTCTCTGTGCTGAACTACTTCCCCTTTTCCACACTGCTTCATCCTATACACTGTGCTGTATTTTCCTTTTCTTACACTACTCTGTTTGCTCTTCACTTCTGTTTGTTTGAAATGAGCAGTGCATGTTAGCTGCGCTCATGTGCACTGCTCTATGCACATAGTCCCTAGTCCGGGGGGTCCCTAGTCCGGGGGGTCAGCAGCCAGTAGATTGCAGACAGGTGACTGGTAGAGCTCAGTCTGGGCTTGCTGAACCACCATTCTAGAGCATCAAACAGAGTGCAATGCAACTGGACTACTTGTTGGAGCTGTAGTAGAGAGCAAGAGCCGCATAAGCCAATGTCTCCTCTGTAGTGCTGGTTCCTGTCCCATGCGGAGTGATACCAACTGCACTCTACCTCTTATCCCAGCTAGCGGTCTCCAGAGTAGTGCCAGAAGCAGAAAAGCAGAGATCTTCAGGTCAGTGTGAAGCAATACACCAAAATAGTACAGGGCTTCTTTCACACTGATGTGCTGCGGTTTACCCACACTGTGGGTGCAGTGCAATGTACCTGCAGCTTTTCTGTGGGTTTGCTGTGCTTAGCCATAGACTTCTATTATATCCTGCGGGTTTGGTGCACTTTCTGAAAGAGCACCAAAACTCCTGAGTTTTGGTGTGCTTTCAGAAAGTGCACCACACCTGCAGATATAATAGAAGTCTATGGCTAAGCGCAGCAAACTCAGGAAAGTAGATTCACTGTGCTGCACCTACAGGTAAACTGCAGCACATCAACGTGAAAGCAGCCTTATAGGGGGCTCAGAATAGAAGGGGGATGGTAAAACCCTATAGTTAAGACATGTTTTTACCACATGTGCCCCAACTGCACCCCCTTTAGCAGTGGCCATGGGTGTACACATGTAGCATCCATCCACAGCAGGAGTTATATGCCCTGACATGTCTGGTGGGTGTAGCACCTGCCAAGCTTGACTCATTAAAAGTGAATGATTCCAATCTGCAAGTGCCCTGCAACCTAGTGCAGTACAGCAAACAAGGGGTTAAAGCAGACAGCGTTGTGTTGCTTTCTCACCACCTGCTTTAACCCCTTGGACCCCGAAGAAGCATGCAGTCACAGGGCACTTGCATAGTGATCCCATTTACTTGAATGGGTCATGATTGGAAGCCGGTAGACCCCACCAAAAGCATCAGGGGGCTTAATTCCTGCTGCGGCATGTGTACATTTTTGGCTACTGCCTCAGCAGCTAAAGGGGGTAGGGATTGGGGACTGTAAAACTGTAACCAACCCCCAACTTTACGCGTGAACAAGCCCTAAGGGTGCCGCTGCCCAACGCAACTAAGGGCTCATTCACAAGTACAGCAGGCACTGCTGCTCCTCTGAAAAGCGATCCAAGTGTGTTTTTACAGGTTGTGAGGAGACAATATGTTGCCTCCCCACCACCTGATTTAAGCGCATTATTGCACATGTTTGTGACGCAGTAGTACAGCAATTAAAGGTTAAAATCAGGTGTGAGGAGGCAACACTGTGCCCGGTGATCTTTGACTTCTCCCTTGTTGTTCAGGTAGATCTCCACCTCTTTAGGTTGCCTACCCCTGCCCTAGTCCATCTTGGGAGTGAGCAAGACAGGGTGGCTACATTCCTACATAGAGTGAGACCATGAAGAAAAGCCACCCTTTAACAAAAAAAAGGAATTTAGGAGAGGCTGAGACCAAAATAAAGTACCTTTTTCAACTGAATATATATTTTTTTCTTTTGAACCAATGTGTAGTGTCATTTTACCATCATTGATGCCAGATAGAACTTGTTTACTCTCCCCCTACCCACAACAACTAATGGAGATCAATGTATTACTGTACAGTGCCTTGAAAAAGTATTCCAACCCCTTGAAATTTTCCAAATTTTGTCATGTTACAGGGCATTACTGTTGTTTGTAAAGAAGCCCTCACAACAGGGGTGTAAAAAAACGTAAATGTATTTTATTGGGATTTTATGTGATAGACCAACACAAAGTGGCATATAAATGTAACGTGGAAGGAAAATAATAAACGTTTTTATTTTTTTTTTACAAATCAATATCTGAAAAGTGTGGCGTGCATTTGTATTCAGCCCCCTTTACTCAGATACCCCTAACTGAAATCTAATGGAACCAATTGCCTTCAGAAGTGATTTAATTCAGTGGTTCTCATCCTTAGTCCTCAAGTAGAGAATTTCTCTTAGATAAAATAGCTGTCCAAAATACCAAGCCATTAACTCTGTGCAAGATAAAGGAAAACCTGCAAACCTAGCCTGTTGGGAGTACTTGAGGACTGAGGTTGAGAACCATTGACCTAATTATTAAATAGAGTCCACCTGTGTGTCATTTATTCTCAGTATAAATACAGCTGTTCTGTGAAGCCCTCAGGTTTTTAGATAACCTTAGTGAACAAAACAGCATCATGAAGGCCAAGGAACACACCAGACAGAGAAGTTGCGCTAATAACAAATGAGTGTTGACCAGGAATGTCACAATCAAGTGAAAACAATACAGAAAATAAATAAACAATTTTTTCAAAAATTGCTTACAAAAAAGTTTTTAGATAAATACAAAATATACAGTGAGTAAATTATTTACCCAATAGTGAATATATTGGACAATTATTGTGAATAGATTTGAAAAGTCCCAGATTAGAGTTTCGCTATTAGTAGTCCTCAAAAAAAAGGGGCAAGGTGTATTGGTGTACAGTAGACTAGATCCTTCCAGGAAGGTTCGGAGGTGATAAAAGTGTTTTCAGCAAATCAATAACACAGCCTTCCAAGTGATATGCTTACCAGAAATAAGCAACAATTCCGCAGTTGGCTTATACCCAGCCTGGGCCTTTAGATGGTTCAGGAACGCGGAACATAAGATACTCGAGAGTGGCGTATGCCCCCAGTGGTTATTACCCAAAAGAAAAAAGGGGAGCAGACATAGCGTAATATTGTCAAAAATATGAAAAAAAGAGCTATATATAAATATATATATAACACTTTTCTACACAAAAATAAAAGGACATTAATTTAGAACACCCAGTGTGAAAAAACAAAATTAAAAAAATGAAAAATTAAAGCGTGTTCAAAGTAGGAAACTCCTCCACCATTTGAATATTGCGCTTACCAGAACACAACAGAAAACAAACGACTGGCATTTATCCCAGCAAGAAGAAGTATCAAACACATACACCAGTGATCCAAAAAGCAAAACGACTGACACGTGTCCCGTCACCACACAGAGGGGCTCCTTACCAGAGACTACCGATAATCAATGCATATAGTTTCCCAGATAAAATAGGCCAGTAGTTGGTAGCAAAAGGTCCTGGTCCACTTCAAAGATCGATACTCAGTCTCCTAAGCTCAGCGGCTCATAATTTACCCAAAGGGAGAGAAAGCAGCAGACCATGGTGGAGTACGTTTGACAAGTTTATTGTAAAAAAATTTAAAGGTTACACTTACATAAAAGAAGATCGTTTCAGGCATAAAATACCCATTGAAAACGTCAGCCTATGACGAAACGCGTCTGGGACGTACGTGCTGACGTCACCACGCCATTGAGGACGGGTTTTTCTGTTTATGTTGCCGGCCGGCTTCTATTTTATGCCTGAAACGATCTTCTTTTATGTAAGTGTAACCTTTAAATTTTTTTACAATAAACTTGTCAAACGTACTCCACCATGGTCTGCTGCTTTCTCTCCCTTTGGGTAAATTATGAGCCGCTGAGCTTAGGAGACTGAGTATCGATCTTTGAAGTGGACCAGGACCTTTTGCTACCAACTACTGGCCTATTTTATCTGGGAAACTATATGCATTGATTATCGGTAGTCTCTGGTAAGGAGCCCCTCTGTGTGGTGACGGGACACGTGTCAGTCGTTTTGCTTTTTGGATCACTGGTGTATGTGTTTGATACTTCTTCTTGCTGGGATAAATGCCAGTCGTTTGTTTTCTGTTGTGTTCTGGTAAGCGCAATATTCAAATGGTGGAGGAGTTTCCTACTTTGAACACGCTTTAATTTTTCATTTTTTTAATTTTGTTTTTTCACACTGGGTGTTCTAAATTAATGTCCTTTTATTTTTGTGTAGAAAAGTGTTATATATATATTTATATATAGCTCTTTTTTTCATATTTTTGACAATATTACGCTATGTCTGCTCCCCTTTTTTCTTTTGGGTAATAACCACTGGGGGCATACGCCACTCTCGAGTATCTTATGTTCCGCGTTCCTGAACCATCTAAAGGCCCAGGCTGGGTATAAGCCAACTGCGGAATTGTTGCTTATTTCTGGTAAGCATATCACTTGGAAGGCTGTGTTATTGATTTGCTGAAAACACTTTTATCACCTCCGAACCTTCCTGGAAGGATCTAGTCTACTGTACACCAATACACCTTGCCCCTTTTTTTTGAGGACTACTAATAGCGAACCTCTAATCTGGGACTTTTCAAATCTATTCACAATAATTGTCCAATATATTCACTATTGGGTAAATAATTTACTCACTGTATATTTTGTATTTATCTAAAAACTTTTTTGTAAGCAATTTTTGAAAAAATTGTTTATTTATTTTCTGTATTGTTTTCACTTGATTGTGACATTCCTGGTCAACACTCATTTGTTATTAGCGCAACTTCTCTTTTTTATCTTGTATTTTTGTGTATATCCCACAATAAGTTTGCAGCTTTTTTTGTAATTATCTATACAGGGCACCTATAGGGAACCCATACACTTCCCTCCCCCGTTCCAAGCGCAGTTTTCTCCCCTTTAACACACCAGACAGGTCAGGGATAAAGTTGTGGAGAAGTTTAAAGCAGGGTTAGGTTATAAAAAAAATATCCCAAGCTTTGAACATCTCATGGAGCACTGTTCAATCCATCATCGGAAAATGGAAAGAGTATAGCACAACTGCAAACCTACAAAGACATGGCCGTCCACCTAAACTGACAGGCCGGCAAGAAGAGCATTAATCAGAGAAGCAGCTAAGAGGCCCATGGTAATTCTGGAGGAGCTGCAGAGATCCACAGCTCAGGTGGGAGAATCTGTCCACAGGACAACTATTAGTCGTGCGCTCCACAAATCTGGCCTCTATGGAAGAGTGGCAAGAAGAAAGCCATTGCTGAAAGAAAGCCATAAGAAGTCCCGTTTGCATTTTGCGGTAAGCCATGTGGGGGACACAGTAAACATGTGGACTAAGGAGTTCTGGTCAGATGAGACCAAAATTGAACTTTTTGGCCTAAAAGAAAAATGCTATGTGTGGTGGAAAACTAACACTGCACATCACCCTGTACACATCATCCTCACTGTGAAACATGGTGGTGGCAGCAACATGCTCTGGCAGGGACAGGGAAGCTGGTCAGAGTTGGTGGGAAGATGGATGGAGCCAAATACAGGACAATCGGGAAGAAAACCTGTTATGCCCGTACATACGAGCAGAAATTCCGCCAGCAAAAGTCCGTTGAGAGCTTTTGGTCCGAAAATGCGACCGTGTGTATGCTCCATCTGACTTTTGCTGGCAGAATTCCAGCCAGCAAAAGATTGAGAGCATGTTCTCAATTTTTCGGTCGGAAAGAGTTCTGATCATCTGTACCAATTCCGACGCGCAAAATTCCTACGCATGCTCGGAAACAATTTGACCCATGCTCGGAAGCATTGAACTTCATGTTCTCAGCTTGTCGTAGTGTTGTACGTCACTGCTTTCTTGACGGTAGAAATTTCAGCTAATTTTTGTGTGACCGTGTTTATGCAAGCCAAGCTTAAGTGGAATTCCGTCGGAAAAACCATCCAAGATTTTTCAGACGAAAATTCCGCTCGTGTGTACGCGGCATTAGAGTCTGCAAAAGACTTGAGACTGGGGCACAGCTTCACCTTCCAGCAGGACAACAACCCTAAACCTACAGCCAGAGCTACAATGGAATGGTTTGGATCAAAGCATATTCATGTGTTAGAATGGCCCAGTCAAAGTCCAGACCTAAATCCAATTGGGAATCTATGGCAAGACTTGAAAATTGCTGTTCACAAATGCTCTCCATTCAATCTGACAGAGCTTGAGCTATTTTGCAAAACAGAATGGGCAAAGCTGGTAGAGACATACCCAAAAGACTTGCAACTGTAAATGCAGCAAAAGGTGGTTCTACAAAGTATTGACTCAAGAGGGCTGAATACAAATGCACGCCACACTTTTCATATATTTATTTGTAAAAATATTTATAATTTTCAGTCCACTTCACAATTATGTGCCGCTTTGTGTTGGTCTATCACATAAAATCCCCAAAAATTACATTGGTTGTAACATGACAAAATGTGGAAAATTCCAAGGGGTGTGAATACTTTTTCAATGGATGTGATACCCCCCCCCCCCTTTCTTTCTACTTATAGTGGAACATATTGGTTAACCAAGAGGGGTGTATAGAGAGATTATAGTAATATGTGAAGTGATACAAGGTAATATGAGAGAAACCTTGAATTTGTATGTAATACTGATAAATGCAGTCTCCCATGAAGCATAGCCTTTCCAGGCACTGTACTATACTAGCCTATGTAAGTGGAATTTTTATGATACAATGCAATGAAATTGTGTCTATACAGTATGTGATGTATATTCACTGTGTTATGGTGTGATATCATCATGTAAATAATATTAAGCACTAATATGATGCATTATGCCTGATTACCGGTATACGTATTCCCCATACTGCTGAGCAAGCAAACGAGAAAGAAAATTACCATCCCTCTACTACTTTTTGACCATCAGCATATTCTGTAAATAAGAAGTATTGCTCTCCTCAGAATACAATAGCTGGTTAGAGTAGTGTCTGTGTGCAGAGTTATATGGGTTTATATCTTATGTAAATACTGTATAGCATAGCAGGAGCACTGTTGTTTTTATTATGTGATTGCATTAAATTAACTAAATTGTTTTATATGTGATTTTGGTATTTGCATAGTCGCCAACTGTCCCGAATTTCCCAGGACATTCCCGGGATTTAGACCTTTGTTTCCCAATCTTACCGTTTCCTGGGAAATGTCCCGGGAAATTCACGTTTTCCCAATTTTTTTGGCCACTAGAGGTCCGCGGCTGGCACTGAATTGTCTCTGCCAGCTGCCATTTTACAGATGTCCAGCAATCGTGGGGAAGAAACAAAGGGCGGAACCCAGGCTCAGCCTCTTGGTTCTTCCCATCCGCCTCCATGAGCTGGTCTTTTGTGGAGACTGATGTACGAGAGACTCCACTGGGACACTGATGTAAGAGTGTTCCACTCAACCAGTAGTACTGTGATCAATATTCTCAATATCTTTAAGTTAAAATAAGATTAATATAATAACTGATTAACTCAGCAATGCCTGGCTCTGCATGTTTGGATTACTCTGCTTAATGCTCTAATGATTGGTTTGCTGTTTTTAACCTTTGCAGTGCAGTTGCCCAGTGTAGGTTATTCTGCCAGGGCTATTGGTCTGAGGATGTGGCCATAAATTAACCCTATGGAGGAACATCATGATAAGCATATGGGGAGATAGCCGGTTCACTGATATGTTGAGCTTGTCATGCCAACCATCAGAATGGAAGGCAATAGAATCTGGTGAGTCCTTTTCTATTGGGAGAGGGATCACTTGTGCACAGAATATGTCCTTTCTTTGGAAAAACAGGAAGGAGTGGGTGGAAACACTAATGCCGCGTACACACGGTCGGAATTCTCGTCGGAAAAAGCTTTGATGGTTTTCCCGTTGGAATTCCGACGGAATTTCGCTCAAAAAGTCTTGCCTACACACGGTCACACCAAATTCCGACGGTCAATAACACCACGGCATAAAACACGTTCGACTGCACTATAAAAGGGAAGTTTAATGCTTCTGAGCATGCGTCAAATTGTTTCCGAGATGCGTCAAAATTTTGCATGTCGGAATTGCATACACACGATCGGAAAATCCGATAGAAAAGTTTTCCGTCGGAAAAATTAAGAACAGGTTCTCAATCCAAAGTCCGTCTGAAATTCCGACAGAAAAAGACCGATGGGCATACACACGGTCGAAAAATCCGATGAAAAGCTCCCATCGGACTGTTTCCATCGGAAATTCCGACCGTGTGTACGCGGCATAATAATTACGGACAATAGCACTTGGTGGACTTTTTTGTTTGAGCACAAATAGCACCGGGTGAAGTTTTATATATATATATATATATATATATATAATGTTTTATTGTTTGAAGATTTCTTGAAGTTATTATATTGATCTTGTTTATTTTAACTTTATGATATTGAGAATATTGATCACAGAGCTACCAATTGAGTGGAATATTTGCATTTTGACTATTTTTGATATATTGATATGATTTTAAAGTGGCAGCAGTGATATTAATTACAAATTATAGGGAATTATACATTTATGATCAATTTTTTCTAAAGCGCAGAGATTATTTGTATAGTATATATTGTATAGGTTATAACTTATTACCTGGACTCAGTAGTGGCACAGATGATTGTTGTATTAATACAGGATTGTGATGTATAGCTGCTTCTACAGATATAATAATGAGTCTAGTGAGTACAGTTTGCGAGTGCAGACTGTAAAACTATCAGAAGCATTGAATGAATGTCAGAAATTCTACATCACGGCCAATTCAGTTGACCAGAGGCTGAGATTCCCTTCATGGGGTAAATTCTGTTTGGAATGGGACCCAACCGCAAGCTGACTTTTATTGAATGAGATCCTCCACCCTATACTATGTCATTGTCTGAATATGAAAATGATAGCTTATTCATTAGTTTATGGCTAATAGAATTTCATAGTACTAAATTTTACATTTGATCGGTTTTGACACACCAATTTGTTAATAATTGCTGTCAGCCATGCAGGTAGTTATTCTGCATAGTAATCACATTTGTTGATGGTTTGCTAACAGCCAGACAGTACTCTTATTAGAGTACTGACACACTGTGGATACCAGACAGTACGTGGTATCCACAGTGTGTCAGTACTCTAATAAGTATCAGTACTGATCTAGTGTCAATCAAAGAGAATAGACTTTATAATAGTAAACTTATATACAGCACCTGGAAGCACTAAATATTAGGGGGCACGGTCTACAGATGGTGGAGTGCCCATTTACTCACCATATTCAGATACATGTGCAGGCCTTTTTCTGCTTCTTTTTACACAACTCTCTGGGTTCCTGGACATGTTCAGGGAAGAAAAGTTTCTCTGCTTCCAACCTTCCAACCCTCAGTAGCTCAGAGAAGTCCCACCTGATAAGGCAGAGGTAGCTGGACAAGTTTTCTGCAGGCAGATGAGTGGCCCTTCACTGTCAGAATCAGTGTGTGGGCAGCAAGGACTTGGCACAGCCTAATTGGGCCCAGATTCTTTTGGCTGTTCACCTGTTACCATGATTAAGTCGCCGAGACATGAGACCGAGTCCATGTTTGTGCAGCATTCATACATTCACACAGCTTTCATTATTATTCAGTGTATACACTGTTTTGCCATCTTGAACTAATTTTGCATTATTTTTTATAACTTTTCACCTGTTTAGTAAACTGCAAGTAATAATTATTCTTAATCTGGTCATATGAACCTGTTACCCATTTAGTTAAACCTTTTTTTTTTGCAATAGGTGTTTATTGAGTTCCTGTCTCGCTTCATATCTAAACCGGCCGTGGATTGCACAGCAACGCTGTCCATTCCTGTTCTCCGTTTCAGGGATGAATCAGGGTAGAATCTTTGCCTCAATTCGGCCCTGAAACGAAACCAAAGACGCACAGTGCGCTCTGCAGCCGCAACGGAGACATTAGAGAGCCAGTCACATTCTCCTGCTATGCAAATTAGATGCAGGGAAACCTGCATCTAATTCGCATAGGTGTGAACCCGGCTTTAAAGATAACACAACAAACAACAATGGCACATCCTCTTAGCAGAATGAAAAATCCAAAGACGTACCACATCAGATTCCATGATAGCACGTCACACGTTGAGAATATGTTCAATAGTAGAAAGTCCTAAATCTGGATTGCCAGTCACATTTGCAGATTAATGCTAGTGGAGACATCCAAAAGAGAAGGATGGAATAGAGGGGGGCACAATGAAAGATATAAAGAACTGAATGATGATCAGTATCTCTAGGGCCGGGGGGGCAAAAATAGAAAATTCAACTAAAAGAGCACAAGGTATAAATAGAATCATAGCAGATTGTCGCAGTTTACAGCGCTAGATTTCCTCTACCCATGCTGCCCAAATCTTCATAAACGTTTTGGGGCAGTTGCGACCCAGGTAAGTGAATGTAGTAATGAAGTAAAACTGCATTGACCTTGGACCTCCAATTGTGGTTCTTTACCAACCTTGATGCAATGCATTGCAATGACCAAAATTGAAGGGACACTTAGAGGTCTACCTATTAAAAAAAATAAAAAATATCTGCAAAAGCTCTGCATTTTATCTGGAGCTTCATTGGAAAAAAAGCTATAGTGTAGTACCCAGCACATCTGACACCTGAGGCTGGTCATTCCCCCCAAATTAAAACATGGTAGGAAGACACAAAGCTGAGTGCTTCTATGCTAAATTGTGAGTGTGGCCAAATTGCACTGATAGTGGGATGGACTTAAAACGGCATAGTTAAATAAAGCCTGAGCCTACTTCCCTATACTCAGTACACATATAAAATATGCTTTAATGATTGTATCACAAGAAAATGTGTAACAGACATGTACAAACCTCAGCACACTGTCAGGAGTGTGTAAATGCTCCCATTCTTTGACAGCTGCTGGTCTCATCCCAGAATCCAGGTTTTGGCTATAATGCATCCCTGTCTGTATGTCCACCTGCAAGGTGATTGATGTTGCCAGTTTATGGATGGAGACTAAACATGATTTAAGCCAGCCAAGCCTGCAGTCCTATGCTTGCAATAGCGTGTGTAACATGTGCTCAAGCTCTATGTCTGTCTGTCCTGCTCTGCTGTTTGGATTTCCCTGTTTAAAATCTCGGATTGGATATTGACTATTCTCTGACTCTGTCTACCTTTTGACTACGGATAGGACCCTGACTACTCTGAACCTTGTCTGCCTTGTACCTGGACTGTCATTGAACCACTCTGCCTGTCTGCCAACCTTAAGTACCTGTTTGCTTTGCTCAGTTCGCACCTGCCCTGGCATAGTGGCCAGGCACTAAAGCATTGTGTAGAAGACCTGAGAGCAACCAAGTACCGGTAGGCCTGCTTGCTTTATGGGAAAGGGGGCTGCTGTAGGTGAGGAACACAGAAGCTAGCTATAGTGTCGGACCACCTGCGTTAGGGGTAAGCGTGACACACACTCATTTTCATAAAATAAAACTCTTCCATTACATATGCTTTTCTACACACAGCCTACCTTAAAGAAGGATTTCAGGAGTAATGTACTTTGAGTGCAGTAGTCAGGAGTATGAAATGTAAAACACAGTGAGGGGAATTTATCAAAACTGGGGTGGGCAGAATTTGAAGCAGCTGTGCATTGCACCCAGTTAGCTTCTATCTTCTTTTTTTTTTTAATTTCTTTATTTTTTTAATTTTGTAATGCATTTACAAACAAACTTTAAAACATGCATAGTCCATAAAGTTTTAGTAGCAAATAATACAAATTTGATGTAAGAGATACATTTTTGTTTCCTTATCTGATACTCCCCAATTCTGCGCTATTAGCCGCCTTGCCTGGTACAGACATCTCAGCAAGGCGACTTTTGTAGGAGGTGGTATGTTTCCATCCTCAAAGATTCCCAGAAGGCAGGTCCTGGCCTCTGGTTCCAGAGTAGTCCTAAAAGTTCTATTCAAGCTGTCCACTATTTCTACCCAGTACCTGAATAACTTTGGGCACTTCCATACCATGTGGATAAGGTCGCCTGCCGCCTTGCATCTTGGGCATTCATCTCTGGGCTTTCTACCGAAATTTTGAACAATTTTTGAGGGGTATAGTAGGCTCTATAAATTAAAAACAGGTGGGAGACCCTCTGCGAGGGGGATATTGACACCAGACCGCCTTGTTCTAGGACCCGGTCCCATTGTTCCGGGGTTATTGGCCCTAAATCTTTTTCCCACCCCCTTCTACTTATATCAGGTCTCTTGGCTTCTATCTTCAGCTTGTTCAGTTAAGCGTTGAAAATGGAAAATAGCAGCTGATTGCTTGCCATGCACAGCTCTTCTAGTTTTGATAAAACCCCCTATAGTGCCTATAGTGCAGGGGTCAGGAGTGTGTTACAAACAGACCACTTTACACAGTACAACCAAAATGAGCCCCTCTACCCAGTGCAAATCATCTCCCCACAAGCCCATATACCCCACAGTACAGATTTCCCCTAACATCCCTGAATCCCCACTCCCAGGCTATCCTCTCAGTATAGGCTCCTCTTCCAGCAGAGACCAACTCCCCCAACACAGACCCCCCTCAGCACAGATCGACCCCTCTGACACAAACCCCCATAGTACAGACCATTCAGCTCCTCAGCACAGACTGACCTCCCAAGCATAGATTGACTCCCCCAGCACAGACCAACTTCCCCAGCAAAGGCTGGACCCCCCCAGCACAGACCCCTCAGCAAAGACAGACTTTCCCCCTCCAGCACAGACCCTGCAGCATAGACCGATCCCCCTAGCACAGATGCAGAGCAGTGCCATGCAACATATAAATTAAATGTTGACCACACTTATCCCTTAGTACACCACTGCTCTGCTTCTGTTTGGTATTACTTGGCTGTGCATTGTTTAACAATTGATAAGTGTCACTTATGTTTTCAACTCACCAACTCCAGGCTCACACTTTAGGGCCCGTGCTCTCCCTCAGTCTAGGCCATTTTTCCTTGAATCCAGCGGGGCCTCCAGACTCTCCTTTTATAGTTGAGGGCCCTGGGGCTCTTTAATATTTTTAAAATGAATGTCATACTATTTAACTTATCTTGCCTTTTTTGCCTTGTGACATCATCATGTTCTTCAAATAACTGTACTATGTGCGGGAACCAGGGGGAAGATCTATACAGATCTTCCCCTGGAATGGGGTTTTTGAATGAAAATATCAAGCTACAACCACAAGTCTAGTATTTATCTCAAGATTTGGCGTGGTCCTATTGACTTGAATTGATCATGGCGATACTGCCCACCAAATGCGACAGGGGGTATAATGGCATGTGTACAACTTCATCCGGCTGCCATATTATTTCAAGGTGGGAGGTCAGGGGGCAGCTCAAGGACTTATTTTTAATGCCCACCCTTCTCCGTCCACAGGTGCAAACAAACCCTAAATGAGTTACATATCATCTATTTGTATGTTTTACATTGATAACATGAGCTAAAAATGAGTTAGGCATTGTATGAGTGAAGTTAAGAGCTTTCATTTCCCCGACATTTTGATGAAAGATTTCTGCAAAATACATTGAAGCCATTAGGAAAGGTGAAATAAAGATGTTTGCTGAAGGTTATTAAAACTCCTTTCAGCTAGTCTGGATTTGTTCTTGTGACAGAAACAGGCCTCTCCCTAGCCTCATTATTTTATTTCTTTTTTCACAGAAAGATAATACAGACAGCAAAAAATAGTAAATTAAAAACATAAACTAGCAGCACACAAACAATGATCAAATACACTAAGAAGAGAAAAATACAAAAATACTAAATAAAATAAACTACCATTAACAAGCCACCCTCCAAAACACACATCCTTTAAACAGTGAAAACAAAGTAGATTTTTTTATAAGCAGCTCAATGAGTGAAATTTTGCATTTTCAGTTCAAGCCAGGTATACATGGATCAAAATTTAGCCAGTTCAGCAGGGACCAGACAAATTTCAAACCACGTATGGACACCCTGGTTGTACACAAGTTGATTCATTGATCGATTTGTGTACAACTAGCCTGTTGGGTTTTTCACAAACAATTAGTGCCGCTGGCTATAGACCTTATCACTAATCATTGTGTTCTGCTGGCAGGGAGGGCTCCCTGCCAGCAGAACACAATAGTGCTGCTGAAGGGATATAAGTGGAAGTCATGCTCATCAATAGGGTATACAGTCCTGGTGGCTCCACACACGTTCCGGATTGCTGGTCAAAAGAGTCTGGTGGATGTTGTTTTGCTGGATGAATGGCTGTCCTTCAGGAGAACCAGGAAGCAGGAAGCTCCACGCTGACCAGCTTGAACCGCGGAAGCTGAAATTACGTCACCAGCACGGGGCGGGAGGAAGGGATCAGGACTGTCTGTATGAGGAATAGGCTACGTGCTCGGAGCTCACAGCTCCTTCTACTGGCCTGTTGCTCTCTGGAGGAGAGCATCAATAAATACACTGTCAAGAGCATGACATCCACGATCGTGGAATTACAACGATCAGCGGACCTAAAACAGTGTTAAAATTCTTTCAAGTAATAAAATATGGGGCATAAAAGGGTCTAGCGATACATGTTGTATAAAAGTTGACATCAGATGTAATATGGAGCGCATATTGAGCTAAATTGAAAAGGCTGCTAATCTGTTGGGACAGCAAGATATAGACATATCTAAATATAAAAATGTGTAAAAAAAATATATTTATACATACATAGATTATGTTATATAAAACTATCCCTTCCCTACGCCACTTAGCTGGCCAGGTAGGGATACTAGAAACCTGCGCCCGCTTTTCCACAGTCATCCTATCATTGCCAGATCTATCTAGTGTATCTATAAGTGGTCTTGTGGTGCGTGGCCAGAAAATATACAACATGTTCCAACATACCCTGTACACACTTTACCTACATCAATTAGGTTCACTAAAACATTTGAATTATATTTTACTATAGGAATTCAGTGTAATGAACTGAATCCCCTACTGTTGAAAATCAGAACCATGCTACAGACACAGCAAAAAGAACAGCGCTTTTTTATAAGCCTCATGTAACATGGTATTACTTGGTATTTCTGCACCATATAATTTGTTAAAGGAAACCACTTGTTTTGACCTGTTTATTAAATAGGACCTAATTCGGCACACACTTTCCCTTCTTGGATTAACAAGGCAGGCCCCCAGAGAACCCAGAAAGAACCACTGACCCTAGTGGAAAGTTCTATTGTCCCCAACAAAAACAAACAAATCTCTTGTGTCACTTCCTTTTACTTTAAATTTATCCAAATTATGACCTTATTATTATTATTATTATATTCCTAGTACCTTAGGACTTAGTACCTTTCACGCAAGCCATGCCTGATCTGATTAGCAGGGGGTTCATGACTATTGACTAGACATGTGCAATTTGTTTAGTTTTTTAGGGTTTTCCGTTAAAATTCGTTATATTCGTTCATTCGTTATCGTACGAATGAACAAATGATTCGCTAAAAACTTTAACGAATAACAAATTATCGAATCAAACGAATATGAAAAACAACGAAAATCCGAAATAATCATGTTAGAAACAACGAAACTACGAAAGAAGAAAATCCGAAAAACGAAAACAGGAACAACGAAAATCAAAATGAACGAAAAAATTCGTACAATCGTAACTTTTTTTTTTTTTTTAATTGGTAATTTTCGTTGTCCCTTACAATGGCGCTTCTTAACGTGCTTCGAATGGATTGAACAAAAAAAATTCGTACATTCGTAACTTTTTTTTTCGATTCGTAATTTTCCGTGTCTCTTACAATGTAATAATAGCATATACATTACATAAAATTATGAATTATGCTCCGATTACGAATCTACGAAAACAATGTTATGAAAGTACGAATAAATCAATCTTACGAAAGTACGAATGTAACTAAATCTACGAAAATACGAATGCGTCCGAATTTCGAATAAACGAAAATCAAACTAACGGAAAAACTAATCAACGAAAAAATAACTCTTACGAAAATATGAATCGTTACGAATACGAACACCGACGACTTACGAAATTACGAATCGTTACGAATCAACGGAAACGAACAGAAACAAAACGAAAATAAACAAATTTTTCTGTTGTGCACATGTCTATTCATGACTAGATCACCTGCTGAATCAGAGCAGAATGGAACAGATGTCATTTTTTGACATCTGTGTCTGTTTTATTTGTTTTGTTTTGTTTTTGTTTTGTTTTTTGCTGCATGTAAAAAATTGATTTTCTCTATATATTTATATATTTTCAGACCTGGATGGATGGAAGGTAATCGGATGTAAATTAATGGATGCAGCTTTGTTTACATCCAGCCATCCAGACTAACATGGACCTTCCAATCAGGCCAATCTAAAAAAACTGACCGGTGGACCTGATTGGGCCTCCTGTGTGAAAGGGCCTAAAATGTAAAGGGAACCAATAATCTATTTCATAACACACATTTTTGTTTCCAAACACAGTGCCAGTGCATGCATCTTAACTACATCATTGTTACAGTAAATCATTTCCTCCCATTTCATGAGTGCTTCACATTGCATGCTTGCTTTTCTTTATTACGGGAAGCTATTAAACTATTACTGTCTTGCTAAATGTGCAGAATTATTTAATCAACTGTTACGATGACATAAATATGTTCACCTTTAGGCGCTCTGCCTTCTTTTCTCTCCCCACTGCCAGAAAAAAAAAAAGCGCCCTTTTAGAAACATGTGAAAAGTAACACACATAACAATGAAGTGTTAATTTAAAGATCGTCCACACGCAAAACCCTTGACCTAATTGTTTGAATTTAGAATAGGTGACAATTACTATCACTGGAACAATTGTTTTAATTTAAAAAAGGTGGCAATTAAACCATTGCCACTATTGTTTAAATTGAGAGGAGGCGAGAAATTAAACCATTTGCAGCACTCTCTACAAATCTGTGAAGCTGATAATTGTAAATATTCAAAGCAAAAACCTTTAGAAGGCTAAAGAGAAGATCTGAAGTGCACCTGAGGTACAGGTTTGCCATCATATTTATTGCCCAGATGTCTAAAGTTGCAAATAGAGTACTTGGGCTGTTCGTTGGCAAAGCATTTTTTGGGCTGCCACTGACTTTCAAGGGTATTAAATGTTGGATAATGTGTATGTAAACCCATCAATTAACTTCTCTTATTTACTACATTTTGAATGGGCTGAAATCTCACTTCACCACACCACAAATGGTGTATGCACCACTTTTGGAAACTCAATGCAACTGCATTGCATGATACCAAAGTATCATGCCATCTAGTGCAGGAAAATGCCCTGCATTTGTGACCTGTGTTTGGGGTGTCATTAACTTAACCACTTCACACAAAACAACGTACTTGTACGTCAGTACTAGCTGCCATAACCCCAGTATTTTCGGGAATGTCATGTGTTTCTTTGTAAGGCTAAAAGTGGTCTCCAGGGCGGATTCACTGCAAGATCACTGTTATCGGCAACGGGAGAGATGCCCCCCCTCCTGCCACAATCAGGTTGTCTCTGCCGGTAGCGGCCGAGACGATCGCGTCCTCTCCCGTGGATGCCTGGCTGTCGACTGAGGGTAAGATGGCCCCCCGCTTGGCTCCATGGCATGGGAGGGCAGAAGCAACGTCAAACATCACTTCTGCCCATAGCTCTTAACCACTTAATAACCAGCCCATAGCCGAATGAAGGCTACAGGGCGGTTGCGTAACTCTGGGAGTGTACTATGACGTCCTCCCAGAATTCTGCTCTTGAGCGCCCCCTGAAAAAATCTGTGACCGCCGGGTCCAGAGGATCACGGATCACGGTAAACGGACGCTTATCGCACCCGTTTACCACGTGATCGCTCCGTCAAATGACAGAGCATTTCACTTGTAAACAAACAAAATTTCTGCTCTCCCCTCTGTGTACTAGAGATTGGATGGCAGCAGCGCTGTGGGCTGAATCTGTAGTGCCCACATCGCTGTTCTGTGACAATTGCAGTCACATCCATCCCTCCATGCTCAGCCATTCCTCCATGCTCAGTAATACCCCGCTATACTCTGCATTACCCTGCAATACCCTGAAATACTCTGCAATAACCTGAAATACTCTGCAATACCCTGCAATACTCTGCGATACCCTGCCATACCCTGTGATACTCTTCCATACCCTGCGATACTCTGCAATACTCTGCGATATCCTGTAATATCATGCGATACTCTGCGATACCCTGCAATACCCTGCAATACACTGCGATACTCTGCAATACCCTGCAATACCCTGCAATATTCTGCAGTACCCTGCAATACCCTGCAATACCTTGCAATACCCTGCGATACTCTGCGATACCCTGCCTTACTCTGCCATACTCTGCAATACCCTGCAATACCCTGCAATACTCGTGATACCCAGCCATACTCTGCAATACCCAGCCATACTCTGCAATACCCAGCCATACTCGGCGATACCCAGCCATGCTCAACCATACTCGGCCATGCTCAGCCATGCTCTGCCATGATCAGCCATGCTCGGCTGTATGTGGCCAGTCTGTGGAAGTCTCACACATGTGGTATCGCCGTACTCAGGAGGAGTAGGAGAGTCTATTTTGGGGTGTCATTTTTGGTATGTACATGCTATGTGTTAGAAATATTGTATAAATGGACAACTTTGTGTTAAAAAAAAATGCGTTTTAACCACTTCCCGCCTGCCGGCCGTCATATGACGTCCTTGAATTTGTGCGGGGTTATCTGAATGATGCCTGCAGCTACAGGCATCATTCAGATATCAGCTTTTTCAGGCAGCAATTTCCTACACCATAAGAATGATCTTAATGGCTGTTCCCCTGCTTGATCATTCTTACGGGAGGCGAGAGGGGACGCCCCCCCTCTCACCGCCCTCCGGTGCTTCTACCGACTCACCGCTATGATCGAATCCAGGATCGTTTTTTTTTTTTTTTTTTTTTCAGGCTTTCCAGCCTAGAGGTGTGATGTGGGGTCTTATTGACCCAATATCTCACTGTAAAGAGGACATGTCATGCCATATTCCTATTACAAGGGATGTTTACATTCCTTGTAATGGGAATAAAAGTGATCAAAAAAAAATTTTGGGAGAAGAAGTGTCAAACTAAAATAAATAAAGTAAAATGATCAATAACATATTTTTTTTTTTTTAAAGCGCCCCTGTCCCCGTGTACTCGCATGCAGAAGCGAATGCATACATAAGTCCCGGCCACATATGAAAACGGTATGCAAACCACACATGTGAGGTATCGCTGTGAACGTTAGAGCGAGAACAATAATTTTGGACCTAGACCTCCTCTGTAATTCAAAACATGTAACCAGTAAAAAAATTTAAAGCTTCGCCTATGGGGATTTTTAAGTAGCAAAGTTTGGCGCCATTCCACAACATTGGGCTAACTTTACGGTTTTGTTTTTTGTAAAGTATAAAACTGTAAGATAAAAAGTTGCAATTTGCCAATGTCAGAATTGGCCTGGGTGCTCCAGAACACCTCAAGGTGCTCCCTGCATGTTGGGCCTTTGTATGTGGCCACGCTGTGTAAAAGTCTCACACATGTGCTATCGCCATACTCGGGAGTAATAGCAGAATGTGTTTTGGGGTGTAATTTGTGGTATGCATATGCTGTGTGTGAGAAATAACCTGCTAATATGACAATTTTGTGAAGAAAAAAGAAAAAAAAATCTTGATTTTGCAAAGAATTGTGGGAAAAAATGACAACTTCAAAAAACTCACCATGCCTCTTTCTAAATACCTTGGAATGTCTTATTTCCAAAAGGGGGTAATTTGGGGGGTATTTGTGCTTTTCTGGCATGTTAGGGTCTCAAGAAATGAGATAGGCCGTCAGTACTTCAGGTGTGATCAATTTTCAGATATTGGCACCATAGCTTGTGGACTCTATAACTTTCACAAAGACCAAATAATTTACCCCAATTTGTACATATTTTTACCAAAGATATGTAGCAGTATAAATTTTGGCCAAAATTTATTAAGAAAAATTACTAATTTGCTAAATTTTATAACAGAAACAAAGAAAAATATTTTTTTTTTACCGAATTTTCAGTCTTTTTTCTTTTATAGCGCAAAAAATAAAAAACCCAATGGTGATTAACCACCAAAAGAAAGCTACAGTGCCTTGCGAAAGTATTCGGCCCCCTTGAACTTTTCAACCTTTTGCCACATTTCAGGCTTCAAACATAAAGATATAAAATTTGAATTTTTTGTGAAGAATCACCAACAAGTGGGACACAATTGTGAAGTGGAACGAAATCTATTGGATTGTTGAAACTTTTTTAACTAATAAAAAAATGAAAAGTGGGGCGTGCAAAATTATTCGGCCCCCTTGCGTTAATACTTTGTAGAGCCACCTTTTGCAACCATGATGCCGCCACCACCATGTTTGACAGTGGGGATGGTGTGTTGAGGGTGATGAGCTGTGTTGCTTTTACGCCAAACATATAGTTTTGCATTGTGGCCAAAAAGTTCGATTTTGGTTTCATCGGACCAGAGCACCTTCTTCCACATGTTTGGTGTGTCTCCCAGGTGGCTTGTGGCAAACTTTAGACGAGACTTTTTATGGATATCTTTGAAAAATGGCTTTCTTCTTGCCACTCTTCCATAAAGGCCAGATTTGTGCAGTGTACGACTGGTTGTTGTCCTATGGACAGACTCTCTCACCTCAGCTGTAGTTCTCTGCAGTTCATCCAGAGTGATCATGGGCCTCTTGGCTGCATCTCTGATCAGTCTTCTCCTTGTCTGAGCTGAAAGTTTAGAGGGACAGCCAGGTCTTGGTAGATTTGCAGTGGTCTGATACTCCTTCCATTTCAAAATGATCGCTTGCACAGTGCTCCTTGGGATGTTTAAAGCTTGGGAAATCTTTTTGCATCCAAATCCGGCTTTAAACTTCTCCACAACAGTATTACGGACCTGCCTGGTGTGTTCCTTGGCCTTCATGATGCTCTCTGCACTTTCAACAGAACCCTGAGTCTATCACAGAGCAGGTGCATTTATACAGAGACTTGATTACACACAGGTGGATTCTATTTATCACCATCAGTCATTTAGGACAACATTGGATCATTCAGAGATCCTCGCTGAACTTCTGGAGTGAGTTTGCTGCACTGAAAGTAAAGGGGCCGAATAATTTTGCACCCACCACTTTTCAGTTTTTTTATTTGCTAAAAAAGTTTAAAATATCCAATAGATTTCGTTACAAATTCACAATTGTGTCCCACTTGTTGGTGATTCTTCACAAAAAATTAAAATTTTATATCTTTATGTTTGAAGCCTGAAATGAGGCAAAAGGCTGAAAAGTTCAAGGGGGCCGAATACTTTCGCAAGGCACTATGAGTGCTGTCAGCATTGCTGCAGAGGTTGAAGGGGTGGGGGGGATCAGCCTGTCAGTGCTCAGACCATACGCCGCACACAGCATCAAATTGGTCTGCATGGCTGTTGTCCCAGAAGGAAGCCTCTTCTAAAGATGATGCACAAGAAAGCCCGCAAACAGTTTACTGAAGACAAGCAGACTAAGGACATGGATTACTGGAACCATGTCCTGTGGACTGATGGGACCAAGATAAACTTATTTGGTTCAGATGGTGTCAAGCGTGTGTGGCGGCAACCAGGTGAGGAGTAGGGATGGGCCCGGTATTCGATTCGAACCCATGTTCGAATCGAACATCGGCTGTTCGTCCGCTCGTCGAGTTCAGAACTCTGAGGGCCGTTCGCATCAAATTCGTGTGATGCGAACGGTCCACAATGCACTGCGCCAGTCGCAGTGCATTGCTGGCTGATGATTGGCCGAGCATGCACTGTGACCCCGCATGCTGGGCCAATCATAGAGCCAGCAGCGAGGAGAGCAATAATTGGCCACAGGCAGGATGCCTGTGGCCAATTATAGCTCAGGGGGTTTAGTACACGCCCCACACTATATAAGGCCGCCACGCCGGCGGCCTTGTGTAGTGTGTTCCGGCGTTGAGGGATAAAGGATTGATAGGCAGGGACAGTCTAAACTATTTTCAATCATTCCTGAGTGAGGAAAGTGTAGGGAAAGCGGAAAAATAGGCAGGGATAGTGTGTTCTTCTCAGGTATTTGTGTGTGGGGAAAGTGCTGTTCTCTATCAATACAGCCATCTGCAGGAGTTAGTGTGTGTGCTGTGTGAGTCTAGCACAGCACAGTATACAACCTGCACCTGTATCTGCCCTTCTGCCCTGTTGTCATCAAATCCAGCCATCTGCGACATGACATTAAAGCCGCAAGCAGTTTTTAAATGGCTTCTTTTTTTCCTTTACAAATGTCATTTTGTGCAGGGACAGTTCTAAACACGGGAAACACATGCCACTTCACAGGCATACTTTAGACACCCCCAGGTACCATATTTAAAGGAATATTTCACTTTTTTTTTTCACTTTATGCATCATTAAAATGAGTGCTCCAGAAAAAACGTCCGTTTTTAAAACTTATTTTTGCATTGATACATGTCCCCTGGGGCAGGACCCGGGTCCCCAAACCTTTTTTATGACAATAACATGCATATTGGTCGTTATAATTAGCACTTTAGATTTCGAACGTTCGCATCCATTGTAACTAACAGGGTTCCAACCTTCGCACAAACTTTCGGTCCGTTCGCAGGTTCTGGTGCGAACAGAACCCGGGGGTGTTCGGCTCATCCCTAGTGAGGAGTACAAAGACAAGTGTGTCTTGCCTACAGTCAAGCATGGTGGTGGGAGTGTCATGGTCTGGGGCTGCATGAATGCTGCCAGCACTGGGAAGCTACAGTTCATTGAGGGAACCATGAATGCCAACATGTACTGTGACAAACTGAAGTAGAGCATGATCCCATCCCTTCAGAGACTGGGCCACAGGGCAGTATTCCAACATGATAACAACCCCAAACACACCTCCAAGACGACCACTGCCTTGCTAAACAAGCTGAGGGTAAGACCCCTTTCACGCTGGGGGCCCGAGTGCTTTCCCACTGGGGCTCTGCGCTGGCAGGACGTCAAAAAAGTCCTGCAAGCAGCTTCTTTGAGGCACTTTAGGAGCAGTGTATTCACCGCTCCTAAAGTGCCCCTGCCCATTGAAATCAGTGAGCAGCGCCGCCGAAGAGCCTGCAAAGCGCCTCGGCAGCAGTGCTTTGCGGGTGCTTTTAACCCTTTAATCGCCTGTAAGCGGGGGTTAAAAGTGCCCTGCTAGCGGTCAAAAAGCACCTTTAAAGCGACAGTAAAGCAGCGCTTTACTGCTGTCAGTGTAAAAGGGCTCTAAAGGTGATAGACTGGCCAAGCATGTCTGAAGACCTAAACCCTATTGAGCATCTGTGGGGCATCCTCAAATGGAAGGTGGAGGAGTGCAAAGTCTCTAACATCCACCAGCTCTGTGATGTCGTCGTGGAGGATTGGAAGAGGACTTGGCAACCTGTGAAGCTCTGGTGAACTCCATGCCCAGGAGGGTTAAGGCAGTGCTGGAAAATAATGGTGGCCACACAAAATATTGACACTTTGTGCCCAATTTGGACATTTTCACTTAGGGATGTACTCACTTTTGTTGCCAGTGGTTTAGACATTAATGGCTGTGTGTTGAGTTATTTTGAGGGGACAGTAAATTTACACTGTTATACAAGCTGTACACTCACTAATTTACATTGTAGCAAAGTGTCATTTCTTCAGTGTTGTCACATGAAAAGATATAATAAAATATTTACAAAAATGTAAGGGGTGTACTCACTTGTATATAAAGCAGTGAATCTGACACATACCAAACATTTATTGCAGTTAAAATGTGTGTGTTTTATATGACAGTGATTAGTTCACCACCAATTAATAGAAAGTCACATTCACTGTTTTCTAAATATGCCCCATAGTGTTACTGCAAAGAAGTGAAAATTTATTTCTGCAACACTAAAATCACCTTTTTAGCACAAAGCATGATGAAGTTATTTGCAAATGAAATACAGGCTTTCTTTCATTTTTATTGTAACAGTATCAAAATATATACAGTACAATTAAATGAACAAAAACAAAGCAAGTTTGTATTTGAATGGTATTCAAAGTTAAGGTTAATTTAATTATTTATTGTTACCTAAGCGTTACTAAGGAATTAAAGCTGAACATTTTTTTCCTCCAAAAGTCTGATGCCTTGCTGGTGCTGGCATCTTCTCCTGTATGTCGGTTTTTGGCCAGCTTCATTGGCTGGCATGGGATGATGTCACTTCTGCACAGGCACAGGAGCAGGGCTCGAGTCCTGCAGGAACGCATGGCAACAGCGATACTTTACTTTCCCCACAGCAGGTACACAGTTCCCATTAGCAGCAGGGCTAGACTGGCCTACCGGTATACTGGGAAATTTCCCTGTAGGCCATCTACCCTGGGGATACTTTGCGCTGGGGCCGATCTTGGGACGCTCAAGTGGAGAGTCCTCCCCTCCCTCCTCCTCTTATGTACCTCACATACTGCAATGTTCATTGGCCAGCTGCTGTAACAAAGTTCCGCCTCATAGACTCCTAGCTGCTGTGATAGACGGAACACTGATTCAATTTCCCGGCATTGAATCAGTGTTCCGTCTATCACAGGAGCCGCTGCTGGTTTAGTAGGCGGGACTTTGTTACAGTGACCGGCCGCCGAAAATTGCAGACCCAAGCTCTGTGACACAGTGGGAGATCCAGGCTGTGTATAATCCAGGCACAGGTAATTCTGCATTTGATGGGCACAGTGAGGCTGCGTTGATGAGCACAGTGAGGCTGCGTTGATGAGCACAGTGAGGCTGCGTTGATGGGCACAGTGAGGCTGCATTTGATGGGCACAGTGAGTCTGTAATGATGGGCACAGTGAGACTGCATTGATGAGCACAGTGAGGCTGCAATAATGGGCACAGTGAGGCTGCATTGATGGGCACAGTGAGGCTGCATTGATGGGTACAGTGAGGCTGCATTGATGGGCACAGGTGAGTCTGCATTTGATGGGCACAGTGAGTCTGCAATGATGGGAACAGTGAGACTGCATTAATAAGCACAGTGAGGCTGCAATGATGGGCACAGTGAGGCTGCATTAATGGGTACAGTGAGGCTGCATTGATGGACACAGTGAGGCTGCATTGATTTAATAGATGAATAAATGGAATTTTTTTTATAGAAATTATACATATGTCGGTCGTTGCAATACTTTATGTCACACCGTATTTGCGCAGCTGTCTTACAAGCGCAATGTTTTGGGAAAAAAAAAATTTTTGAGTTAAAAACTAACACAACAGTAAAGTTAGCCCCATTTTTTAATATTGTGAAAGATAATGTTACACCGAGTAAATTGATACCCAACATGCCACGCTTCAAAATTGCACCCACTCGTGGAATGGCGACAAACTTTGACCCTTAAAAATCTCCATAGGCGACGTTTAAAAATTTCTACAGGTTACAAGTTTTGAGTTACAGAGAATGTCTAGTACTAGAATTATTGCTCTCACTCTAACGATCACGGCAATACCTCACATGTGTGGTTTGAACACTGTTTTCATATTGTGGGCGTGACTTAGGTATGCGTTCGCTTCTGCGTGCAAGCTCGGCGGGATGGGGCGCTTTAAATTTCTTTTTTTTTTCTTATTTATTTTACTTTTTTTTTTTTGACACTGACCTTTTAAAAAAAAAAAATTGGGTCACTTTTATTCCTATTATAAGGGATGTTAAAAAAAGTATGACAGGACCTCTTAAATGTGAGATCTGGTGTCAAAAAGACCTCAGATCTAACATTTACACTAAAATGCAATGAAAAAAAAAAAACATATATGTCATTTTTTTTGTGAAAAACCTTCTGTGCTTCAGCTGCCCCCAGACCCCCCTTTTTTCTCCATTTGCTCCCGCTGCTGTCAATCAAATCCAGTGACATGGGAGCCTGGGGGCGGGGCAGAGTCCTGCTGTCTATGTCAATGGATGCAGCAGCGGGACTTGTGAGCGCGCCTGCACGGGTACCCCCATGGAAAGTGGCTCTCCGTGGGGGCACCCTATGAAGAGGAGGAGCCAGGAGGACAGCCAGGGCACCCTAGAAAAGGAGGATAGGGGCTGCTCCATGCAAAACCTTTGCACATAGCAGGTAAGTATGACATGTTTGTTATTAAAAAAAAACAAAAACAATCCTTTACAATCACTTTAATGTAGGGATAGTGTTATTTTTAGCATACTAATATACAGTATATATACTGTATGTGTGTGTGTGTATATATATATATATATATATATATATATTATCTCACAAAAGTGAGTACACCCCTCACCTTTTTGTAAATATTTTATTATATCTTTTCATGTGACAACACTGAAGAAATTACACTTTGCTACAATGTCAAGTAGTGAGTGTACAGCTTGTATAACAGTGTAAATTTGCTGTCCCCTCAAAATAACTCAACACACAGCCATTAAATGTCTAAACCGCTGGCAACAAAAGTGAGTACACCCCTAAGTAAAAATCTCCAAAATGGGCCCAATTAGCCCTTTTTCCTCCCCGGTGTTATGTGACTCGTTAGTAATACAAGATCTCAGGTGTGAATGGGGAGCAGGTCTGTTAAATCTGGTGTTATCGCTCTCACTCTCTCTTACTGGTCACTGGAAGTTCAACATGGCACCTCATGGCAAAGAACTCTCTGAGGATCTGAAAAAAAAAGAATTGTTGCTCTACATAAAGATGGTCTATGCTATAAGAAGATTGCCAAGATCCTGAAACTGAGCTGCAGCACGGTGGCCAAGACCATACAGCAGTTTAACAGGACAGGTTCCACTCAGAACAGGCCTCGCCATGGTCAATCAAAGTAGTTGAGTGCACGTGCTCAGCGTCATATCCAGAGGTTGTCTTTGGGAAATAGACGTGTGAGTGCTGCCAGCATTGCTGCAGAGGTTACAGGGGTGGGGAGGTTAGCCTGTCAGTGCTCAGACCATATGCCGCACACTGCATCAAATTGGTCTGCATGGCTGTCACCCCAGAAGTAAGCCTCTTCTAAAGATGATGCACAAGAAAGCCTGCAAACAGTTTAATGAAGACAAGCAGACTAAGGACACGGATTACTGGAACTATGTCCTGTTATGCAATGATCCCAAGATAAACTTATTTGGTTTAGATGGTGTCAAGTGTGTGTGGTGGCAACCAGGTGAGGAGTACAAAGACAAGTTTGTCTTGTCTACAGTCCAGCATGGTGGTGGGAGTGTCATGGTCTGGGGCTGCATGAGTGCTGCCAACACTGGGGAGCTACAGTTCATTGAGCGAACCATGAATGACTACATGAACTGTGACATACCGAAGCAGAGCATTGTCCCCTCCCTTCGGAGACAAGGCCGCAGGGCAGTATTCCAACATGATAATGACCCCAAACACACCTCCAAGACAACCACTGCTGTCTCTTATTTACTGATTTCTGATGGTATAATCACTTAAATAGCGCAACTCTGCTATTGTCTATTGTATTGTGGACATTTGCCACATGGTGACCCCATGGCAGGTCTGGGTTGCAAGTCCTCATGCTCAAGATATGACAATAAGCTCTTCTCCAGAACTCTTGGATCATTTTGCCTACATAAAAACACCCACACTCTCATGTTAGCAGATAAACCACCCCTTTTATTTTACAGTTTGCATAATGTTGATGTAGAAAGGTATTTCCATTGGGTAGTTTGATTTTCCTACTCTCATATACTGGCAATAGCTACAACCACCACAACGGAAAGTCCCTTGGGTTTTGCATGGATCCCTTCTGATGTTGCCTTTATATTCACTATTGCTATGTACCAGGCAATCACAAAGAGACTTGGCACATCTGTATGTGATAGCAGATCGGGCTGGTACAAAAGGGCTAATGGATGGATCTATGCTCAAAAGTGTCAGGGAAATGTTAAGCTTCTCCCTATAAGCAAATCATTTCTTTGCGCTTAAAAGCACAAAAACAGCTCTTTTATATAATGCCGGGAAAGCGCCCTTGTGTGTCTCAAAGTAACACAGACACAGATGCTGGTATCACCTTGAGCTTAGCCGAATCCTCCAGAGAATAGCCAGCTCCTTTTTATTTATACTGTAAACATGAATAACAAAGGAAGGTGGAGACTTCAGAATCAGACAATCAGACACTTGTATATATTCAAATAGAAATACAGTAGTGATGTGTGCAGGGCGATGCGGCAAGCATCTTGTGAGGCACAAAGTGTCTCACAATTTGAACACGACTTACATGGCTCTGAACACGATCGTGTTCATATTCCCACTGCTACCAATGGCGCGAGCCATACTCTATCATGGCTCAGTGGACCATCATTTTGTATGGTTATGCTATGGTTCTCATGTACGCAGATCTGCTAACTTAGGAATGTAGATGCAGTCGCCATGAAGTGGCCAATCCCTTGGTGAGGCATAAACAAACATCCTCAAAAGAGCAAACAGATCTGCCGTGTCCGCGGGAAGGTTTCCGCAGCCAATGATCTTTCACCAACATCTGTATGTGCGAATACGCTCGCATTAGCGCATTACAGCAAAACTGACACTGGGGACATCTGACAACATACGTTAATGTAGCGGCCATAACCCTCAATGGGGCAGCCTTGACTTTTGGGCTTACCAGTTACCTCCGCTTGGCTTGTTAATCTGTGTCCAGGGGTTCCCAGGTTTAGCACCCAACATCTTCGGATGCTGACACCATAAAAGTCCTTTTAGAAGGTTTTTATTTGCAGGGGTAACATCCAACAAACACAGTCTCGAATAGGAACAGAGGGCAAGGGTGAAGAAACTCAGGCACCTTGAACTGCTGACAATTGAAATGTCTCTAACAAAAACCCAGAGAGTAGCCACTCGCAGCTGGGTGCTTCAATGCTGAACAAATCTCTAGCCAGAGATTATGGCAGTCAACACTTTGATCTGGAAACTTGCACAGTCTCTGACACAGAATAAACTCTCAACCGAAAGTGAATAGGAACCTTTTCTCAGTACCTGGAACTTTCTCTGTCTCCTTGGCAGTACTGCAAAGCTGTGGATTTGTTAGTGTCCATAACAACCCAGCAACCAGGCTCTTTTTGAGATGCCAGCTTGTTGGCCCTCCTCTAAAGAGTCCATCCCGGTCGCTTACACGAGCTGCGGTCCCCCTCCAAGAATGAGAGCACACCAGGACGCCTTGAATCCTCCCTCAGTTACTGCGCCTCGGACCAGCCGGTTCCGAGACTCGGGAACAGATGGATCCTTGCCCCGGACCATGCGGGTCTGTGGGGCTAATCAAACTAACCATGTTGCGGGACGGCAAAAGCTCCCGGCCCAGGACCCCTCGCGGGGCTACCCCGGTCCAGATTCAGGAACAGGCAGCTACGGTCGAACCCCGAACACCTGACTTCAGCACCTTAAGTACCCTTCCCCAGACTACACAGCGGGGCCAGACGCACTCACTGATTGGCTCCGGGGAAGACTGATACTTAAAACGTCCAACCAGGCCTGGTTCTGGGCCTGTCATGTGTACCTCACTGTACCCATGACCAGGCAGAACCCTAGTACAGCCCAGCCAAACTGATGCCAAAGTGAACCTGCACAATTAACCCTTAGAACCCCACTACTTGTTCTGAGGAAAAATCTAAATTTTCACATATAGCGGACACCTTGTAAAAGTGTCACCGCTACACACTCCCCCTGGTTATTTAGATGATAACTTATCATCTAGGCAACAACCAGAGAAAAATTCCTAACATATTTTACAAAAAGGAAAAAAACGTGTGTGGTGCCTGAGTTTTAACCACTTCAATACCAGGCACTTAAACGCCTTCCTGCCCATACCAATTTTCAGCTTTCAGCGTTGTCGCACTTTGAATGACAATTACGCGGTCATGCTACACTGTACCCAAATTAAATTTTTATCATTTTGTTCCCCCAAATAGAGCTTTCTTTTGGTGGTATTTTATCACCTCTACGGTTTTTATTTTTTGCTAAACAAATAAAAAAAGACCGAAAATTTTGAAAAAAATGTTTTTTTTTGTTACAGTTTCAAAACTTTGTAAATAAGTAAGTTTTCTCCTTCACTGATGGGCACTGATGGGGCTGTACTGATGGGCACTGATGGGCACCGATAAGGTGGCACCGATGAAGTGGCAATGATGAGGTGGCATTGATGGGCACTGATATGTGGCACTGATAGGCAGCACTGATGGGCACTGATGGGCAACACGGATGGGCACTGATAGGTGGCACAAATTGGCACTGATAGCTGGCACGGATTGGCATGGATAGGCGGCATGGATGGGCATGGATAGGCGGCACAGATGGGCATGGATAGGCGGCACGGATGAGCATGGATGGGCACTGATAGGCGGCATGGATGGGCACTGATAGGTGGCACGGATGGGCACTGATAGGCAGCATTGTATTGTATTGTACTGATGGATGCCAATCAGTGCCAAACAATAATGCATGCCAATCAGTGATGCCCATTGTGGGCACTGATTGGCATCCATTGTGGGCACTGACTGGCATCCCTGTTGGTCTAGGGTGGCATACCTGGTGGTCTGGTGGCGTCCCTGGTGGTCCAGTGTGGGCATCCTCGGGGGGGCTGCGCTGATAATCAATCAGCACAGACCCCCCTGTCAGAGGATCAGCTGATCGTACTTGTGGGGTGTCAGACTCACACCCCGCAACAACGATCGCCGCGATGCGAGCCCCTGGGGGAGCACACCGGCTCAATTTCCTGAGGACGTCATATGACACCCGGTCAGGATTTTAAAACCACTTTGCCGCCGTCATTCTCCTATAGGGTGGGCGGCAAGTGGTTAAATAGGTGTTGGGAAAGGGAAGGAAGGAAAACACATTTAAATGTTTAGCATTTTCACAACAACATGTTTTACATACTGTACATGTACCACCCAGACTAACTGACTAACCCACCCAATCTCTGATGAGCTTGACAGTTGATCTCGATGCATCCTGGGAAAAAAAACACAACATGCAAGGCAACACTATACACTGTACAATTCGTTTAAAGAGCGAAATTTCACCACACTCCGTGAAATTTCCTTCTTTAAAGACACATGAAATTATTTTCCTAAGATCACTAACGAATGTGAAAGAAGTTCTTGCTACTGCTGTTCCTTTTCTGCAGACTCACGCCACCTAGTGGTCAGAGCAGCTGTAACTGCAAGTCCTTAAGAAACCAAGTACCATGAGCTGGGAACTTGTAGATCTTGACACGTAGTTTCCTGTAGCAACCACCTGCCTGTCTAATCCCACAGTTCTTGCAACTTGCAGAAAATCACAGAAAGATGAAGATAGGGGAGAAGCTCTTTTTGCAAGATTCAAAGGCTTGATTTGAGGAACAGTTCACCAATAAAAGCGTGGATAGGGCAAAACGACATCTCTACCCGCTTGAACATCATAAGTGGTGATGTAGTACACAGCACTGTCTTTATCCGGTCTGCAGATCACAACTTATCACAATAGATGTGCTGACCATAGCTCCAATGCAACAGACATCCTTGGAATCGATCAAACATCTCACGGGAGAAAGATTTCTTCCGCAGTGGCTTTGGGACCTTAAGGTAGTCCCAGACATCCTCCGCATACCACTTTTCCCGATTTGCTTCCACAATGTCCATGACTTCCCTAGGCACGTAAGGGAATTCAAGTCCATACTCTGTTGCCACCCACTTGATAAAGTCTCAGGGACCTAAGGCGACCCGTCATAATCGGGCAGTGTCTATAACATGGGCAACAGATGGTTTAAGCTAAAAAGCTTTTAAAAAGTTTAAAACTTTTACTTACGGCAGTCTGGGTTCGAAGTGCCAATCGTCTCCCTGGTCGGAGCCGGACTCGGTTTGTGAACCAGGTGACGAATCTCCAGCAGGCTGATAACTTTCCCCGGCAGCATTTGCAACTCCCCGTGGTCAGTGCTTAAACACTTTCTCCAAATATGCGGTCCGGGGATGTGGGAGGCCAACCTGCCTCTGCGGCGGCAAGGGGTGCTGAGTCGCTCCTTCTCCTGGGCAACTGGCGCTGCAGCAGCAACATTTTCTTGCGGGGCCGTGTCCGCGACCTTCACAACAGTCTCTGGAACTTCAGAGGGGGCAGGATCCCCTCTGGCAATGCGAGCCCCAAAAGACGATGCCGGGGCATACACAATTGACTCCTCGGTTGCGATGCCCGTGGCTCAATCATACCGGAAGGCCCGGGGCTGCACGGTGGGCTGCTCAACTTGGAAAATGTACTCGCCGCACCTTCGTCACCTGGCGAACGGCCAAGGGTTTGCGACCAATCCATCACATTTTCCGCACAACATTCCCAGGGCTTCCATATCTCCAATAGTGCAGAAAATGAACCGCCCCTGCGGCAGCAGATGAATGTCCGTGTCTGTGATCACTGTACCGGGCATCCTTACGCTTGCTGGACCCCTCACTGTAGGCATCCTGGGTCCAGGTGCTGGCTGCATATTTGGGAACTGGTACATTCTGTCGAGAAGGTAACGGTATCTTTTTCTCCACTCCAAGAAGTCAACCGTACGGCAAGCTGCACCCCTACCACCTCCAGTCGCCACCGCCACCCTCGTGCCTCCACTTACAGGTACACCCCAGAGCTGCACCACTGTCTTCCCTGCACATCTCGTCCCAGCAGGCATCAGGAAGGACATCCTGGACGGCCAGGACGTCAATTTGGCATCCCTTCTCCTATCAATACATGACTCGGCTGAAAACAAAGCTTATTCATGGGGAGACCTCTCCGTCGTCCTAAAAGCCAAAGACCAAAGGCTCACATGCAAACTCACAGTCACTGAGTTTGTGCTAGCCTTTGGGATGTTCAGAGACGTAATATGCACGGTCAACCCCAACAGGAGGGAAGAACTAGATCTGTATTGACACGCAGTAACGCATCTAGGGGACTACCACCGCTCACCCGGTGCTGAAAAACATGGTGTCACCCCCCCACCAACTATATTTCCACCTTACGGAGAAAGGGATACCACCGCTTCAGGCCAGTCAGCTGAAACACAGACTGTGTTAGTGAGTAAGCACTCTCCGTAGTGTGAAACGCATCAGTTCCTGTCTGTATCGCTTTGCTGTGGCTTGTACAGTGTGATCCCAATTTTTCAATAAAGGCAAAAGTTATTTGTTGTGGAGTGTGGCTGTCCAGAGTTTTCCCGTTCATCTTCATTTGCTATAGTTCCCCCTTAGTACAGACCTCCCTCCACTAAGTACAGACCCCCCTCCCTCCGTATAGATCCCCCACTAAGTACAGACCCCTCTCCTGCAGTATAGATGCCCCCCTCAGTACAGACCCCTCTCTCTCAGTATAGACCCTTCTCCATCAGTGTATACCTCCCTCTCTCAGTAAGGACCCCTCTTATCAGTATAGGCCCCCCCCTGAGTAAAGACCCATCTCATCAGTATAGGCCCCCTTCCCCAGTACAGACCCCTTTATCAGTATAGGACCCCCTTCCTTAGTACAGACCCCCTCATCATTATAGGACCTCCTACCTCGGTACAGACCCCTCTCATCAGTACAGACCCCTCTCATCATTATAGGACCCCCTACCTCGGTACAGACCCCTCTCATCAGTACAGACCTCTCTCATCAGTACAGACCCCTCTACCTCAGTATAGGCACCCCCTCCCTCAGTTCAGACTCCCCCTTCAGTGCAGACCCCCCCTTCAGTGCAGGCCCCTCCTTCAGTGCAGATCTATACTTTGCATAATGTACACACCTCACATCACAGGACATACTCAACAGTGTCCCTCCTCCTGTGAGAATGTAAACAGAGAGGAGGGGGAAGGCAGCTTCGCTCCGTTCAGCTGTGTGAGACAGCATCAGCAGCCAGCGGGGACAGCTCAGACAGCCCGCAAGAGATGCGGAACCCCTAGTGACACCACTGGTGACAATTACTCACATGGCAATGAACACAAGGCACATCACTAGGCACAGCGAGCAATGATGGACATTAGAGCAGGGAACACCTCTAGATAGAAAGGATGCTAATGTAAACTAGAAATTGTTAAACACGAGACCCTAATTACAACCCGGCATATGTATTTATCATTGCTATAGCCAAAGAATTGATTGCCACTACATTGCTACACCACCTATAATTGACTTCTTTGGTAGCCATGGAAGGACCATAGCTACATTCAAACAGTAATTCATTAAAATAGCCTCAGAATAACACTATAGGTGCTAAGTAATTACCATATTATAACCACTACAGTTTGGGAATGATGGCTGATAAAATCAGAGAATAAATAATACATTTTTACCAAAAAAATGAAAGCAAGATATTGGCCACAAACCTAACTGTTATAACATGAGTCTGAACATGAACACAACTAGAACCAGGATGTGACCACCAGCATAATCATGTGATCTAGAGAATAGCCAGATTAAAATAGAAGCAAATAAATTCCCTTTTAAATGGTATTTCTCGTAATCCTATTTCACACTTGGAGCTCTACATACATATATATTGTTGTCTATCAGACCTGCCTACCTTCTGTTCCAGGGAGAGGGATTCAAGTACTAGCTTCTAGATTGTGTTGTGAATGACTGCACACTAGACAAGTGCCATCATTCACATAAACACAAGATCAACAGCTGGACTGTCGGTACCATGGCACCCCCACACACCTCACCCTGGGCTTGGGCCGGCAGTGGACACCAGGACACCCCCCCCCCCGCACCTGTTCCAAATCTGGGCGCCTGGGGGCTGCTGGAGTCTAGAGAGGAGGGAAAGCCCTGCCGTGCCGCGCCGCCCGGGCGGAGATACTAGTAGTGTGTGTAGTGACGTCAGGCTCGCTACATAGGGAGGAGGAAGAAGACGGAGGACACACTCACGCAGTGACACACCAGGCGCGGCCGCGGCGCTGGAGGTGTGTTGTTCCAGCCCAGCGGGCTGCAGGGTGAACGGGACAGCTGAAAAATAAAATTAAAAATACCGGGGCTTTCCTCACTGTCGGAGGGTGTCACCCCACAAGCGGGTGTCACCCGGGTGCAGTCCGCACCCCCCGCACCCCCCCAGCAACGCCTCTGCATTTTCAGCTAAGGCAGCAGCCAGGCTCAGCCAGTTCCAGGTGACTACCAACTGGAGCACAGTCGATACAGAGCTGTTCTGTCGCAATTTCGCTGGCCTACGCTCTCCACTCTGTACTAATTGACAATCTTCCACCCACACAGCTAACTGGTGTTCGGACCCTGATGGCAGACGCCTCCCCAACTTCTCCTCCTTCTCCAGTACAGCTCAGAATTCAGTAGCATCAACACAGCGTTCCCAGGAGGACAGGTTAGGACGACCCATCCGAGCACTAGGGGGCCCAGCGATTTGCAATAATTTCAACTTCGGGGGTTGCAATTTCCCTCAATGCAGACTCCTCCATATCTGCCTCGCTTGTCATAAAGCTCATCCCAGGAACATCTGTATCAAAATACTCAACCCTGCATGACTAAACCGCATGCACGTTGGATGGCTCCACTTCTACCTATCCTCACACCCATCACCCTCACTGGCGGCCTTCCTCGTGCAGGGGTTCACCACAGGCTTTCACACTGGATTCATTACGCTTCCCGACACCACCCACGAGTGCAAAAATCTGCTCTCAGCAGCCACCGATGAGGAAGCCATCAGCACCTTGTTGCAGACTGAACTAGACCGGGGGTACATGATCGGCCCCTTTTCACACCCACCCTTCTCTGTATGGAGAGTCAGCCCTATCGGGCTCATTAAGGGCAAGTTCTCTAATAAACTTTGTTTAGTCTATGATGTCTCCACGCCTCCTTTTTCTCATATACCTAATTTAAGTTCCCTCAGAGAAGTTCTCCCTTAAATATTCATCCGTAGACCTTGCTATTCAAACCATCCTTTTTTATACTTTATGTTTTTATTAATTATTTTTCAACTTTAAAAATAAACATCACATTCTTACATTTAATTTGTTTTGTAAAAAAGAAAAAGGGAGGGGAGATAGAAGCATATAAAGGGAAACAAATAACGGGGTAGAGAAGAAGCTCACATCTCCCAAGAGAGTAAGCAAATATTCCATACTTAACATTTTTTTTTTAAATGCTCCCCCCTTCTTGAGTAGCCTATACATTCCTCCTCGTCTGCAAAATAACCCATAATTCCCACATTCATTCACTCTCATACCCTTACCATTCACATCCCCACTCTTTCTTCCCACTTGTCTACTTATTTCTTTTTTTTTTTTTTTTTTTTCTCTTTTTTTTGTTATTTAAATTCTTTATTTATTCATATCATCCCATTATACATAACATCACATTCATTTGAGTCTATACATAGATAAAGTGGACAGAGGTTCTTAAACACATATAAATATGTAATTTTAACCGTCAGAGTCATTTATATTTAGAGGTCCATGTTTGATGCTTTTGATTCTTATTCTTTACATTTGAATTTCTACACTCCAAATTTATTGACCCAATTCACCATAAATCTAGGGATAATATTATCTTCTAAGTACCCTAAAACAAAAAAGACAAAAAAAAAAAAAAAAGAGACCCCCAACCCAGTGATCTTATGCAGAAAAACAAAACAAAAAAAAACCCCTATAGTTTTACCAGCTATAAATATAAATTAAAATAAAAATAAATATAACCGACAGAAGGGGATTGTGGACTCCTCACTAGGTTGTCTTAGAGGTAGCTATGGCCTTTCCTTCGTCTGAAAGTTTAAATATATTCCACTTAGCCCATGTTTTAGAGTATATCTCGTGCCGATTTTGCGCCGAGAGTATTAAGTCCTCCATCCTGTTTACTTCTTCCACTCTTGTAAACCAGAGCGAAACACAGGGGGGTCTTGTATCTCTCCACTGCCGGGCTATACATGATCGGGCAGCATTAAAGAAATGGCCCAATATTAAATTATTATATATTTTTTCTGGTATATTTGAGTCATGTAATAAGAATAATGCTGGGTCTTCAGGAAGAATATAATCTGTAAACTTCTGAGATATTCGCTGTATCTCCCTCCAGAAGTGGTCTAACTTTGGGCAAGACCAAAAAATATGAAGTAACGTCCCTCTCTCTTCTAGACATCTCCAACATTTATCTGAGGTCGAGGGATAGTATTTATGAAGGATTGAAGGTGTACGATACCATCTCGTCAGAAGTTTAAAGTTAGTTTCCTGAGCCCTGGTGGAAATTGATGATTTAACCACTTGCCGACCGCCCCATGTAGATATACGTCGGCAGAATGGCACGTACAGGCAGAACCACGTACCTGTACGTGCCATTCTTTAGGCGGTTGGGGGGTCCGATCGGACCCCCCTCCGCCGGCGGGGACGGTCGGCATCGCTTCAGGAGCGATCCGGGACGAGGGGACGGCCAGTGGTTTCTGGCCACCCCCTCGCGATCGCTCCTGGCGAATGAAAAGCTTCCCCTTCCTGTCTATTGTATAGACAGGAAGGCGGAAGTGATGTCACGCTCGGTGCGCCGGTCTATGTGACCGGAGACGCCGAGCGGCGAACATGTTAAGGTTAGTGCACAACACTACACTGACACCAGTACAGTTAGGCACACAAAACACCCCCCTGTCACCCCCTGATCACCCCCCAGATCACCCCCTCCCCCCCCAGTCACAGTGTCACTAATTGCAGTGATCATTTATTTACTGATCACTGCATTTAGTGTCAGTGTGACTGTAATAACTGTCAGGGCAGTTAGTTTTAGGTCCTAGGTAGCCCCCTACCCCCCCCTAATAAAGGTTTAACCCCCTGATTGCCCCTAGTTAACCCCTTCACCCCCTTTTGCCAGTGTCACTAAGCGATCGTTTTTCTGATCGCTGCATTGTGTCGCTAGGTAACCATTTTTTTTTTATTTTAACCGCCATGTTTTATATAGGTTCATAAATAGTTTTATAGGTCAGGTACCCCCATATTACAACCTAAATAAAGGTTTTAACCCCCTGATTGCCCCTAGAGTTAACCCTTTCACCAGTAATCACCGTATAACTGTCACTGGTGACGCTGGTTAGCCAGTTAGTTATTTCGTTATTTAGGTTCCCCGTCAGGTTTTTATATAGCGTCAGGTACCCCCATATATTACCTAATAAAGGTTTAACCCCCTGATTGCCCCTAGTTAACCCTTTCACCCCCTTTTGCCAGTGTCACTAAGCGATCGTTTTTCTGATCGCTGCATTAGTGTCGCTAGGTAACCAGTTTTTTTTTTAGGTTAACCGCCATGTTTATATAGGTTCATAAATAGGTTTATAGGTCAGGTACCCCCATATTACAACCTAAATAAAGGTTTTAACCCCTGATTGCCCCTAGAGTTAACCCTTTCACCAGTGATCACCGTATAAAATGTCACTGGTGACGCTGGTTAGCCAGTTAGTTATTTCGTTATTTAGGTTCCCCGTCAGGTTTTTATATAGCGTCAGGTACCCCCATATATTACCTAATAAAGGTTTAACCCCCTGATTGCCCCTAGTTAACCCTTTCACCCCCTTTTGCCAGTGTCACTAAGCGATCGTTTTTCTGATCCCTGCATTAGTGTCGCTAGGTAACCAGTTTTTTTTTGTATTACTGTTACGGGTGACGCTGGTTAGTTAGCTTGTTTTTTATACTGTCAGGGCACCCGCCATTTATTACCCAATAACGGTTTAACCCCCTGATCGCCCGGCGGGTGATATCAATTAGGTTTTAGGGTCAAATAAGGTCTGCGTCGCCCCAGGTTAGTGCCAGTACCGCAAACACCCACGCGCAAAGCATACACCTCCCTTAGTGGTATAGTATCTGAACAGATCAATATCTGATCTGATCAGATCTATACTAGCGTCCCAGCAGTTTAGGGTTCCAAAAAAACGCATTGTTAGCGGGATCAGCCCAGATACCTGCTAGCACCTGCGTTTTCCCCCTCCGCCCAGCCCAGCCCACCCAAGTGCAGTATCGATCGATCACTGTCACTTACAAAACACTAAGCACACATAACTGCAGTGTTCGCAGAGTCAGGCCTGATCCCTGCGATCGCTAACATTTTTTTTGTGGTAGCGTTTTGATTCAGTCGCTAACAGTCAGGAGCTTTTTTACCTGTGAATCTCAAAAAAATAAAAAAAACAAAAATAGTTGTCGTTTTATTGTTCTCTCTCTCTCTCTATTGTTGCTCTTTTTTTTACTCCATTCTATTCTGCAATGTTTTATTATGTTTTATCATGTTTTATCATGCTTGCTTTTCAGGTATGTAATTTTGTTTACTGTGTTTTAGTGTTAAGCATTTTTTTGTTTTCAGGTGCGCCATTCAGTTGCAGCGCGGATTTATTTATCTTGACAGCAACAGCGTTTGCTCCCACGATACATAAAGCCGCGACTCCAACGCTGTAGGAGGTGATTTCACCACCACAGTTAAAAAAAAGAGCATATGTGCCGAAGCATGGGGGCAGCAGGGGGGGCGGAGGAGCGATTGGCTCCTAATGCCACGTACATACGGTCGAAATTCCGACCGTGTGTACACGGCATAACTTTTGCGGGAGGATGCCCCCATGCATCGGCATATATAAATGGTGCATGTATGCCCATCATTAGAAGTGGGTGGATGAAGGGAGGTATTCTAATGGTGGGCATACCCACCAATCAATCTCTTTTTTTCGTTCAGCCAAGAGGCTGCATGAAAAAAAAAAAGATTACAATATATGTCCAGTATGTTGCTGGACTTTGAATGGTTATACCAGAATGATGCCTGCAGGTTTAGGTATCATCTTGGTATCATTCTTTTCAGCCAGTGATCGGCTTTCATGTAAAAGCAATTCTAGCGGGTAATTAGCCTCTAGACTGCTTTTACAAGCAGTAGGAGGGAATGTCCCCCCTCCCGGATATAAACCGCGCCATTGGGAAATTGGGAAAGCATTTTATCACACCAATCTTGGTGTGGTCAGATGCTTTGAGGGCAGAGGAAAGATCTAGGGTCTAATAGACCCCAATTTTTTCAAAAAAAGAGTACCTGTCACTGCCTATTGCTATCATAGGGGATATTTACATTCCCTGAGATAACAATAAAAATCATAACAAAGAAAAAAAATGGAAGGAACAGTTTAAAAATAGAATAAAAAAGCTAAATAAATAAAAAAAAAAACTAAAAAAAAAAAAAAAAACAACCCCCCCCCCCTTCTCGTGCGCAAAGGCGTACACAAGCGTTGGTCTGGCGTCATATGTAAACAGCAATTGCAGCATGCATGTGAGGTATCACCGCGAAGGTCAGATCGAGGGCAGTAATTTTAGCAGTAGACCTCCTCCGTGAATCTAATGTGGTATCATGTAAAGGCTTTTAAAGGCTTTTAAAAATGTATGTAGTTTGTCGCCACTGCGTGTTTGTGCGCAATTTTAAAGCATGTCGTGTTTGGTATCCATGTACTCGGCCTAAGATCATATTTTTTATTTCATCAAAAATTTGAGCAATATAGTGTGTTTTAGTGCATTAAAATAAAAAAAAGTGTATTTTTTCCACAAAAAATGCGTTTGAAAAATCGCTGCGCAAATACTGTGTGGAAAAAAAAAAAACAACACCCACCATTTTAATCTGTAGGGCCTTTGCTTTAACAATATATATAGTGTTTGGGGGTTCAACGTAATTTTCTTGCAAAAAAAAAATATGTTTTCATGTAAACAAAAAGTGTCAGAAAGGGCTTTGTCTTCAAGTGGTTAGAAGAGTGGGTGACGTGTGACATAGGCTTCTAAATGTTGTGCATAAAATGCCAGGACAGTTCAAACCCCCCCCAAATGACCCCATTTTGGAAAGTAGACACCCCAAGCTATTTGCTGAGAGCAATGTTGAGCCCATTAAATATTTTTTTTTTTTGTCCCAAGAGATTGAATAATGAAAAAAAAAAATATATATATTTTTTTTACAAAAAGTTGTCACTAAATGATATATTGCTCAAACATGTCATGGGCATATGTGGAAATACACCCCAAAATACATTCTGTTGCTTCTCCTGAGTACGGGGATACCACATGTGTGGGACTTTTTGGGAGCCTAGCTGCGTACGGAACCCCAAAAACCAAGCACCGCCTTCAGGCTTTCTAAGGGTGTAATTTTTTTATTTCACTTCTCACTGCCAATCACAGTTTCGGAGGCCATGGAATGCCCAGATGGCATAAAACCCCCCAAAATGACCCCATTTTGGAAAGTAGACACCCCAAGCTATTTGCTGAGAGGTATTGTGAGTATTTTGCAGATGTCGCTTTTTGTCACAAAGTTTTGAAAATTGAAAAAAAAAAAAAAAATTTTTTTTTCTTTACTTTCTTCATTTTCAAAAACAAATGAGAGCTGTAAAATACTCACCATGCCTCTCAACAAATAGCTTGGGGTGTCTACTTTCCAAAATGGGGTCATTTGGGGGGGTTTTGTGCTATTTTGGCATTTTATGGCCTTCGAAACTGTGATAGGTAGTGAGGAGTGAAATCAAAAATTTGCACCCTTAGAAATCCTGAAGGCGGTGCTTGGGTTTCGGGGCCCCGTACGCGGCTAGGCTCCCAAAAAGTCCCACACATGTGGTATCCCCATACTCAGGAGAAGCAGCAAAATGTATTTTGGGGTGCAATTCCACATATAACTATGGCATGTGTGAGCAATATATAATTTAGTGACAACTTTTTGAAGAAAAAAAAAAATTATTTTTTTATTTTTGTCTTTATTCAATCACTTGGGACTAAAAAAAAAAATATTCAATGGGCTCAACATGCCTCTCAGCAAATAGCTTGGGGTGTCTACTTTCCAAAATGGGGTCATTTGGGGGGGTTTTGTACTTCTCTGCCATTTTAGCACCTCAAGAAATGAAATAGGCAGTCATAAATTAAAAGCGGTGTAAATTCCAGAAAATGTACTCTAGTTTGTAGACGCTATAACTTTTGCGCAAACCAATAAATATACGCTTATTGGCATTTTTTTTTACTAAAGACATGTGGCTGAATACATTTTGGCCCAAATGTTTGACTAAAATTGAGTTTATTAGATTTTTTTTATAACAAAAAGTAGAAAATCTCTTTTTTTTTCAAAATTTTCGCTCTTTTTCCGTTTATATCGCAAAAAATAAAAATCACAGAGGCAATCAAATACCATCAAAAGAAAGCTCTATTTGTGGGAAGAAAAGGACGCAAATTTCGTTTCGTTACAAAATTGCATGACCGCACAATTACCAGTTAAAGTAGTGCAGTGCGAAATTGAAAAAAGACCTCTGGTCCTTAAGCTGACAATTGGTCCGGGGCTGAAGTGGTTAAAAACCATACGTATAATCCGTCTCTGTTGTGTTGGTTGCAAAGTCCTCTCTAATTCTCCCTCCCATTTCCGTATAAACGGCGGAGTATACCTGTCAGGGGGTTTAATCAGTAATGCATACATTTGTGAGAGTACATGGGGATAGGGGCCATTATCCTCGCATATTTGCTCTAATGGCGTCAGTGGTCTACTTATTTCAATTCATCTTGTTTGTGATCTCTACTACAGTAAATCAATTTTCTTTTTCTCACACCACATTTTACAAATTTTTTCAAATTTCATAGAACATCCCTGCCTAATATATAACGTTTTTTCTTTTAGGATCATAAGATTCATACTTTGTTCCCATTCCCTACTGGATGGAGGAGTGGAAGACTGCCATCTCTGGGCAATGAGTTTCCTAGCTTGTAATAGGCATCTTAAAATTGCCAAATTAATATCCTTTGGCCTGCCCTTGCCACCTGTCCACCCCAGTACACAAACCATGGGTTCTATCTCTATAGGAACTTCAAAGACCTGTACAATTATTTTGACTACCTCCATCCAGTAGCGAAATAGCTTGGGGCATCTCCAGAACATATGGATCATATCTCCTTCTGTCCTTCCGCATCTAGGGCAAGAGGCATCTGGGGTAAAATAAGCTCTGTACAGGAGAAACAAGTGTGACATCTTTTGGGGTGGAGAAGGAGAGACCCATGGTGTTAACTCCAGGATCCTATTTAAACCATCCTTAGTGTTGGAGCAGGCGCTTGGCTGTCCAAAGCGGACATCTCGGACCCTTTTAAGTTACTACCTTTCCAACCGTGCCTATGGCGATGGCACGGAGTCAAGTGGAAAGGCTTCTACTACTTTGCCACAAAACTAACTTTTGGCTCCAAAAGCAGCCCGTGGCTGTTCGACACGTTTGCTCAGTCCCTGTATTGGATCCTCTCACATCACACATCCTGTCAGAAAGTGATTCACTACCTGGACGACTTTCTGCTCATCGAGAAACCTAGTGAGCCCCCAGTAAATCTAAATAGCCTAACTGAGGTTTTTTCCAAACTTAATGTACCTATAGCAGAAAATAAAGTGTAAGGCCCTGCACAACTCATCCCCTTCTTGGGTGTCACATTCAACACCCGCGCCATGCAGGCTAGCCTGCCTCTCGACAAGTTGACCCGCATCAGGGCGGTCATTCATACCTTCACCGTTACGCAAGGGTGTACTAAGAGGCAATTTCAATCATTGCTCGGCATGCTTAACTTTGCCATAAGGATTATTCCCCAGGGGCGTTCCTTTGTCTCCCGCCATTTGGTATTTCTTTCCCAGGTACAAGACCCTGACCAGATCTTTAGTTTAGACCAGGCAGCGATAGCTGATCTGGCCATGTGGAGCGATTTCCTTACAAATTGGAATGGCATTTCGATGTTCATTCCATCAGCGTCTCTCTCTTCACCTCAGATAATCACGGATGCCGCAGCCTCCACAGGCTTTGCAGCAATTTTTGGCCATCATTAGTTCGCTGGGCCATGGCCGCCAGAAATCCTCTTGATTCCCGGGTTCAGTCAATCCTCCTCCTTGTTCGAGCTCTACCCCATCTTTGCAGCAGCTCAAGTCTGGGGCAATAGCTGGGCAGGACAAACAGTGACATTCGCCACAGACAACCAAGCCACAGCCAGTATCATAAATAAAGGCCGGTCCAAGTCATTGGCCATCATGTCCTTCCTGCGCAGGCTGGTGCAACTATCCCTACAGCACCAATTTAATGTCCTCTGTGTCCACATCCCAGGCAAATGTAATACCTCACCCGACGCTCTATCTCGTTTTAATTTTGCATCGTTCTTTTCGCAGGAGCCTGGAGCCGACCCAACCATGTCTACTATTCCACATTGGTCACAACTAACACTGGATTGAAACAATATCTGCACAACGCTACCAATCTCATTAACCTTTCATTATCACACAATACTCTGAAGGCCTATCGTACTGCCTGAAAGATCTACGACAGGTTTCTAGCCTCAAACCCTGGGGCAGTACCAGGAGATCTCCATCACATCCTTCATATCGTACTGCCATACACAGTTGGCGTTGTTGCACAATACCATTAGACTCTACCTAGCTGGCATCCAGCATTTCATCTCTTTACAAGATCCCACCAAACCATCCTTGTTTGCCGCCCATGTGGTCAAGGCCATCCTGCGCGGTATTCTCAAACGTCAGCCGCAAATCAGTAGTAAACGCCTTCCTGTGACCAGCGCCATATTCCAGGACATGTCTACCATCCTCTCACGTTCTCTGTTCGGGTTCTTACCCAGCTTGGTCATTCAAGCAGCCATCTACCTGGCCTTCTACGGCTTCTTACGCCCCAGCGAATTCACAGTCACCGGCCCCAGCTGTAAGATGTTACGTAGGCGTCACCTCACACGCCATCAGGCTTCCTTCTTCCTACACCTAGTGGTGTCCAAAACTCAACAGTCTGGCCCAGGGGTTTACATCAAACTTTTCCAAACTCTCAACGCCTGGTGCCCTGTGGCTGTTTTAGATCAGTCACTAGTTCACCTACCTGATCCCTCACAGGACAGCCCATTACTACCATTCCCGGTTAGTCCCCTAAGCAGCAACCAGTTCATTAGTCACGTCAGGATCCTCCTTCGCAACTTAGGCCTTGACCCCACTCGTTTTTCTGGACATTCCTTCCGTATTGGAGCAGCATCAACAGCCTCACGAAACGGAGTTCCAGACCATGTGATCAAAAAGATGGGCAGGTGGAAATCCACCTGCTTCGCGCGGTACATCCCAGATCCACAAGTTGAAATGTCACGAGCCTTCAGCCACCTTGCCCTGTAGTGTGTTATTGTATATAAATAAATAATTACCTCCCTAACCAAGTCTTTTGCGCCCTTCTCTTGGCATACTGCCCAGTAGACCAGGGCTCACCGCCCAGCTCACCAGGGCTTACCCTACAGCAGGCCAGGGCACACTTCAGGTCTATTTTATGTTGTTAGTCTTGTGATGTGTTTATGTTTTCCATATCTCTTAGAGCGGAGGGCTCTGACCATAAATAAGAAGGCCAGTATAGTGGCCTGTAATTATGGGAGGAGCCCGTGGGGTATTAACCAGACCACCCACAGTGGTCTGTGTCGGTTCCAGTGCGTGGTACCCACCCATTCCCCTTTTCAGGGTACTTCTCTTAAAACATGTTTCTCTACAGAAACATCCATTTACTTTCTTAGGCTATGCGCCCTTCTCTTGGCATACCGCTCAGCAGACCAGGGCTCACCGCCCAGCTCACCAGGGCTTATCCTACAGCAGGCCAGGGCACACTTCAGGTCTATTTTATGTTGTTAGTCTTGTGACGTGTTTATGTTTTCCATATCTCTTAGAGCGGAGGGCTCCGACCATAAATATAGTATTATACCTCCCCTGATGAATAATACATATAATATATAATAATTGTCCATGTCCATCTTCCGATACACTTTGTCACATAATAATAATGTGCATTTATCAATATGATGTATCACATAATTAAGAAAATAACTTTTTAATACTCTTAATAATATCTCTTATATATAAATATAAAAAGATTATAATTTATAAATACATTATCAATTATAGTTTTATTTATAATCTACTGATGTTCTCTAGTATAATTCTTTAGTACTATCCTCTGTTTTAAAAAAAAAAATTTACATACACATATATTACATAAGCAAACAATTTTCCTATTTATCACCATATCGTTTCTAATATATATATTAGTCATTCAATCATAACCCTTCTGGTCGATTGTTGTAAGTATCATCGTAATACCATCTGTTCTTTACATAGCATACTCTCTGTTTAGTCCTTTCCATGGTTTCCCGTTCCGGAAGCTAGTCGGCATCCTACTCTAAGATGGCCCCCAGCAGAGCCTGAGGAAGGAGCATGCTCCAAACGCATGCACCGCCCGCTTACCCTGTACCTGGAAGTGACGTCATCTCCAAGTGTCCCCGTGCATCGCTGAATACCACCAAGCCCTCTGGAAGCCACCAGTGTGGATTGCATACAACTCCAGCAAGCCATAGACACCTGGCACCATCCCGGGGCAGAGTAGATGCTCCACTATACAATGCTAGTTTCAATCGCTCGTTTGTGAGAGTTTATACTATTATTTTAAATATTAGATTTTTATCATAGCTACACTTCGAAGGCGCTGCTTTTTGTTCCTTTCATTTTTCCGAGTTTCTTCTAGCTTTTTCCAGCCAGCAGCCTCTACTCTACTTTGTTATCCTTACATGGACTTATTGTTATGGACTTGAACATATTGCCCCATTTAGTGAATTAGTCACAACTGTTTTAACTGTATTGATCTATAGCCTTATCCATAGTGAGGCATATACTTTTCCTTTTTCTTACACTGATTTCCATCTGGTTGGTTAAATGCAACAGGGCCTCTCTTTCAGAAGGTTAAAGATGATTGTGATATAGGGGGAGTGTTGGCATCAATGAAAGTGACAGAGGTAGACAGGTGTGGAAAATGATTAACCACACTCGGATCAGTGATAATATTGTAACTAGACGCACCACGTGTATGAGGAGACCCTGAACTTTGGGGGACTCCCGCAGGTGTCCTCCCTAAAAGGAGAAGATGAGACTAAAATGTATTTATATGGCCTCAACACCAAACCATGTGTCTGATAAAAATCTAATACAGCTCACCATCCGAAAACACCATTCCTACAGTAAAGCATGGAGGTGGTAATATCCTGTTATGGGGATGTTTCTCTGCAGCCGGCACTGGAGCACTTGTCAGAATAGAAAGAAAAAATGGATGGGCAAAATACCATCAAATTCTTGAGGAAAATCTGGGGAATATCTGCTGCCCTCTGCCAGAAGGTTGTCAATGGGAAGAATGTTTACCTTCCAACATTACAATGACCCAAAGCACACAGTAAAAATGACCACACAGTGTTTGAAGGAGAAAAAGGTGAATGTCCTTGCGTGGCTTAATCAGAGCCTAGACTTAAACCTCATTGAAAATCTAAAATGATTTGAAGACTAAAGTCCACAAATGGTCACCTTCAAATTTAACTGTAGGTACCCTGTAAGTTCTTGAGAGGGAGAGAGACTGGAATCAAGTCAACAAGTCTTATGTTGCAGAGACTTGCATCAGTCTCTGTGCAATTCATGCTTGCAACTGGTTCAAGTTCACAGTTTATGAATATCATCTTGTCCTTTTATCATACAATTATTTTCTTACTTGTCTCTAGAAAAGGAATCTCAGGATAACAACGGCAGAATTTACTGACATAAACAATATTAACTTTATTAGGCTGTTGCAAAGTTCTGTTTATGTACTCCTAAACATACTGCTTATATGCATCTTGCACAGCATAATTAGCTTAAGCAGCTGTTCTATATTTCCAATGACCATAAACTGGTTTTATTTTCTACTTTAAGGTATCATTGTCTTTACAGTGCACCAACTAACATTCTAAACAGTCTGTCCTTTCGTTCAGCTTGGAAATTCTTGTTAGAAGAGATTAGAACATGTTAAAGATTAATTCTTATAGAATCTTTTAGCTTTCTTTTCCAACAAAGGAAACATCAATTATTGGCTCACTTATAAACTTTAGCCCTTTTCTTGAATACTTTTTGGCCTTTATAAATCTTAGATTTCTTCCCCTTGAGTGTTTGTTCAAAGAAGAGATTTTTCCGCCTCCAGGGGTTGTTAAACTGATTGCAATACCATGTATTTAGAGCAGTTCACTGGGAATTAGGCTGTATTGTTGCTGTCAGCCTTAAAAAAATAGCTGTCAGATAGTATTAGAACTAAAATACACTTTATAAGGAATAATGACCAGATGCCAATCAATTCTTCACCATTGGCATTAAAGACATGAGACGCAAAAGAAACATGCAATATTTTCAGCGTTATAAAAAATAAAACACAGGACATACATTTAGGAGTCAAATCGCTTTAGTTTAGGCTCTAACATTTTTATTTATATTTCTTCATTGTAATGACTTCTGAAATAGACATATTTTTATTGGTCTTGTGATGGATCAATATAATAGTGCTAAATCAAAGACATGGTTTTCCTGCCTTTTGCAGAACATAGCTCTGAGTGCTAAAATGTCATTTTAAATTTAAAGAGAACAGATGTTGTTTGGAGACATTTAAAAATGTGTACACATACATAACCTTTGCTGCATCTTTAAAAGAAAAAGAATTGTTTATTAGAATAAATGTGGTCTGTATGTCTGGTTTTATTTTGAAATATCATTGATAAGAATCACTTAAAAAGGCAATCCCAATATTTATCTGTGTTTTTTTTTTTTTGGATGAACTACATAAAATTAAGAGCCGTATTTCACTAAATATTTTGCCTGCAGCAAAAACAGAAGTCTCTCCATGACACTATCCTGCATTTAGTGCTCAGAGCTCATCTAGACGATCAACACAATGTGATACAATGCAACAATGATTAATTGCAAATCAGCATTACCTGTTAATGACTGGGAATTGATCTGAAATATTCAGTGCATTATTTACTTATGCAGTTAACAAAAAGCAAGGATCCAAAGGCTTAAGTTATTCTCTCCTTGACAGATCTATTGGCAAAATAACTGCAGAAGTGCTACTAAACCAAAATCTCATGGGTGCACCATCTCTGAATTTCATCTGCATTCCCAAATATTTATAGAGGCCAAACTAACCCCTATTAGGTTTTTATTGCTGACTATGTCCATCAGGGAGAGCTATCTTCACTTCCTGTCCCAGAAGCACAGCAGTAAATAGGAGGAATTCTTTCCAAAGTGGGGGGAATATTTCCTCTCAAACAGTTGTCAACAGAACATATTTACCCATTGAATGATTCCCCTCACCTGCTGTTCATGTGACAACTGAAACGTGTTAAATTTCCTATAATTTCTATACCAGATGATGCACACCAAGACCAATAATGGGAATGAATGTCCCCAGCAGAGATACACACAGCAATACAAATCTGGCATGGGTCCTAGCTCTTTCACATTCTAAAAAAAATTGACTTTACATGAATTTCAAGTACCCATTCATTCATTCTGCAAAAAGTTAACCAAAAACTTCAGCCATGATGTCTGCATTTTTTGGGGCTCACACTAACTGCCTGCCAATCCAAATCTTTCCCTCTTTTTAAACCAATGATCATCTAGGCCCAATACCACATTCCTTGCAGATAAACTCTACTTACATTTTCATCAATATCAACATGCAATTTCAGCTGCCCATACAGTATCAGGTTCAGAGGCCAGTAGCTATAGCAGTGGGGAGGCTCCCCCTGACCAGAAGGATAAATACACATGCAGATTACCCTGGCAGATGATGCCAGCTCACCTGAGGTGTGGAGTCTAAGCAGTAACCGGTGTTCACCAGAGCTCCTTATGGTGGAGATGGGTTTAGCTGCGTGTTAGCACCAGGTCACAGTGCTCAGGATCACCCTACCAGGAGTCCAGTAGCAGATATAGCACATAGGGTTCAAGCAGAAGTGTAGTCAGTAAACAAGCAAAAGGTCATTAACAAGGGTTGCAGGTTGGGATCAAGCAGAAGGGTAGTTGAGGAACAAGTCAAAGGTTGGTAACAAGGTATACAGTCAGCAGCAGGAGTGACAAGAGTGAGATATTGGCTGGCAAGATCACAATAATCTGGCAAACAGGAAGTCCAGAGACATGGCTTAAATCGGGAAGTTCATGGGAGGAGCAAAGATTTAAAGGTTCGTGAGAAACAAGACATAAGGCAAGGTTGTGTAAGCAATCAGGCAGGGAGTTGTCCAGCAACTCAGGTGGCTCAGCGAGACGAGCCATTGCCAGACACAGCAAATGTTTTTAATATAGATGGCAAGATAGAAGGTTGCTTTTGATTTGTAAGTGACACTATATTGTAACTTTCAGAATGTATATGACACTATATGATACAAATTATATATGTTTTATTTATATCATTAAAAATAGGAAAAATCTCTTTTCCCTGAAGGATTTTAAACACATCAGTACTATCCCACACCCCATCTTTGGATGTTAAATCAGCTACCGTATTATGTTACAGGGTTTGTGGGGTAAAAGAGATTCATTATAAAGTGATAAGAGCTAGCAATTATAGTGTCAGACAATATATATGCTTTTAAACAATGTTCTTAAAAAATATTTTTCCATAATAAAATATACTTTGACTTTACTTGTGTATTTGTTGATTTCCAAATTCTGTTAAAGTCCCACTCATATTTTGATTATTTAGTTCAGTCTTACTCCATTTTACTTACTTAAGGGCCAATTCACACCGTGAAGCCCATATTCTGTGCGTGTTTCCCGTACTGCGTTCAAAACACATTGCACTTGCAATTTGCAGCAGGTAATGATACCCCAAACTCAGGTTGCAAACACAGTAGTACAGTAGTACCATGTGATCCAGTTGCAGGGCCTTTTTAAAAGTAGTGCATGCACTACTTTTGGTGTGGTCCAGTGCAATTTCAGCCTATTCAAATAAATTGGCTGAAATCGCACTGCACCCAGATCGCATGTGAATCGCGCAGGAACGCACAGCATGTTCCTTTGCGATTCATGGTGTGAACCGTACCTAAAACTAAAAGGCGTGCCTAAGAAAATATACAAGATGTCTGCCACTGGCTTTACAGTATTAATCAGAATGGCATAGTTCACATGCCTCTCTGGTGTAGTTTATTTTGTTACTACTGCCTTACTTTTCCTCACATAATGGCAAAGAACTAACAACTTCCTGTCTATGATAAATGAAAATGTTCTTATTCACCAATATTTGTGTTCTTTCCCATCAAAAAAATGTAATTTTTAATTGCATCTCTAGTTCCTATTAAAACATTTAGATTATATCATTATCCCTTAATTTTTGGGTTCATTGACAATCCAATCTTTGGAAAATTTCCTAAAAATGTGCATGCCAATTCCATCTTTTCCCTCCCAGGATTGAAAGGGTTAAACTTAATCACCTTTATGTCATAGAACAGCAGTGCCCATCTAGGACTAGATTCTTTATATGTTCCTATAGGCAACCAATCGGGAGGCAATAGTGGCATATACACAACTGATCAGAAAAATGCCAAATGAGTCTCGTCTGCAGCAAAGTGAAGGGAGCTTGGATATCCTAGAGGAAATTCTTAACACCCTGGTATAAGAAACTTTAAAAGAGCTGGAAAGATTGAGATTGAACCCTGCTGTATTTCACCTGGAAATTAACCAGATTTGAGTAGACAAAAGCATTGCATGTATTGTCCCATGTACATTTTCCAAAATTCAAACTGTTGTAAATTTTCTAATTGGGATAAATTTGGTGATTTATTATTAAAAGCAGAGCATTTTCTTGTATAAAAAATTGTGAAAGATCTGACAGCAAGCATGAATTCAGCTGAAATATTAATCTCCAGATGTCCAATCCTGAAATCAACAGGTATCTTCAACACTTATGTTGAAAAATAGGAAACTTGAAATTTTAAAGGAAAAAAGAGCCCTTTACACCTTTGTCTCCCATGTGGATTTATAAACACTGTGTGGCAGACTCTTGTTCTCTCTGTTAAATTATGTGGTGATATTTGAAATTAACACCATCCTCCAATGCTATACATTTTTGTGATATCCTGTGCTACAATTCAATATGTGTTATCTAGGGAGCAAGACTACATCTGTTACCTAAATATGAATACAAATGGAAAATTAATAGTGAACAACTTTTCTCTAAATGAAACCATTTTTGCTAAAATGCCTTACAATGTATTATCGACCCCCTAAGCTATACCTTGATCTATTTATGTGCGGAATCAAATTAAAGTCTGAAAAGTGTAAGCTCTCAGCAGAACTACTTGCAAATCTCTTAGTTTCTAATGATACACTTGTCAAAAATGTCATAATTTTGTCCTTGTGGTACAGTTCTACTGAGTATGTTATAGTGGTAAAATACATTAATGATTAAGATAAAATCCAGCTTAGACTATAAATATGCTTTTTTTGTTTTCACGTTAGAGATTTTCAGATGAACAACAAATAGATTTTGACATTTTCATACCTTGAAGCTTCCTTTTCTGTAAAGAGTCGGTGCGCCCAAAACTAGTTATGAATGGACACTGATGGGCCATATTGACCTGCACCCTTCTTAGCTCTCTTGGCAACTTTAGGGATGATCTCTGACCTCAGAGTCTCAGTCCTACAGCAGCAACAGCAAATAGAGTCTCACTCTCTCCACTGAATTCTCGGTAAGGTAAAGAAAATTAAAATGACAAAAAAGGAGAACAAGACTTGTAATGGCAGTTGTTAATAGCCATATGAAGTCGGTTAATGACGTGGCCTATAAGAGACAACCCTAAACTGAAATATCAAGTTTTGGTGGATTGACTCTTTATGATGTCTATGATACTTTAACGAAGCAACAAGCAACCACAGTGTTTAATTGTGTAGGAGAATGTTAATATATGGCACACTGTTCCAACTATTTAACTTTGGTAAACTGGCTGTCCACATGTGGGGAATAGATATGGCATGAATCCAAGAATCTGGTTAGGTTTATTTCACATCATATCTGCCTTATGTACATTGAATGATAGTATTTTTTTCAAATATCAGGGTTTTACCCACCCCAGAGAAGAGCTTCAAAGCCGAGTCATATCACATTGGTATTCTAATACCTTCTTGTAGGCTTCTGGCCATAACTGCTAACTTCTAGTGTTGGTGGTTCAGAGACACCCAGTAAGGCAACTGAATGCTGATAACTACAGTATATTACTGTTATACTACACAGAAGGCACTAATCAACTGCAAAAAAATTTAGAGTGCAAATTGTTAAAGAAAATGCAGTTTGTTGAATTTCAAGAAACACATCACCATCTGTAGCCTACAAAATTAGACATGTTTCTCACTTTATATGTTCTTTAGTTCCTAACTGGTACCATCTCTTCAGGCAAAGGTCTTTAAAAGTTGATTTGGATTGCGTAATACTAACAAACTCAATAGGCTAATGTCTAAGACAAGAAATTGATATTAGCAAGGTAAATCCGAAGCCCTCAAATTGGCAAAAGGCAAATCAACAAAAGCAATTATTCAGTCCATCAAGTACTGGTGTAAAGTATACACTAAGGTCAATATTGTTTTCCATGTCCTGTTCTCTTACTAAAGCATATTTGTAGTTCTTTACTTTATACTTTCAAAACCAGCGCTTCTAAACAATATCCCCGGAAAAATCAAGGAGGTGTAACCTCAAAATTCTAATCAGTATCTCCTGCATCCAATAAAGTGCATATGTATTTCCTCACAAATCAATCCTCATAATGATTATATAAGTGCTCACTCTTTATAATTTAGTTGTGTGATCACTTCCTATATAGTCTTATCCTCCAACATCATAAGATGCCACTGTTATAGATTCTTTCCTTATGTGTTCTTCCAGTTGTGTATACTTCTAGGGATATTCTTCCTCTCTGGTACCAAAGTGAGTGTGGAAAATACCCCAAAAATACAAAAATACTAATAGAGTATAATACCGCTTTATATATCCAAAAATTGCTCAGATATTGCAGTACTCACATTTAAATATATTATAATGTGTGTATCCCATACAGTGTTGGTCATCTTACTTTAAAAAAGTAATTAGTTAAGTTACAAATTACTTCTCCCAAAAAGTATTTGCGTTAGTAACTCAGTTACTACATTGGAAAAGTAATTCGTTACGCAGCAAAGTGACTGACTTTTTTTTTAAATATTCTATACGTGTAACTAAGGGGCGGGTCTAGTATTACTGTAACCAAGGGGCACATTTATTATTATTGTTATATATCGTGTAAACCAAGGTGCTGCTCTATTATTACTCTAACCAAGGGGCAGATCTGTTATAGCGTGTAAGCAAGTGGCGGGTCTATTATTATTATATCGTGTAAGGGGCGGATGGCTACAGAAGAGGGCGAATGGTAAATTAATGGGCAGAGCTCGATATATAACAATAATAATAAATGCGCCCTTTGGTTACAGTAATACTAGACCCGCCCCTTACTTACACGATAGACGCCCCTTGCAGAGTAGCACGAGCATCGGGAGCGTGCAGAATCGCCTCGTACAATTACATGCTAACTGCACCTGCGTTGTGTAGAGTTCACTCAGAGCTGTTTAGGTTCGGCAATTTTCGGAAGCTCCGTAGTCCTTCGTACTACGCAAGCCCTGCGCCTGCGCAGTACAGGGGGTCCTTATCCGGCGGGGGAACTTTTTCGGCAGGACACCGGAATTACACTACTGCCATCTAGTGGCGGTAGATGTAATTGGGGTAACTAAGCCAAAGTAATGGGAACTGAGCTACCATGAGGGGAAAAGTAATCAGTTAGATTAGTCGTTACCCTCTAAAGTAACTGCGTTAGGTAACTCAGTTTATTTTAACTCAGTTACTTACATCACTGATCCCATATACCAAATAGAATTTTCTACCACTTGTGGATGTGCTTCCCACTTTCGCTCCATGCACTTTACCAGATTGTAAGATCCCTTTAACTTTATGAATAAATGGATCATAGGCAATACTCCTTCCAATTAGCTCTATTGAATTGGTCAACACACCAAAAAATTATTATAGTGTAATACAGCTTTAAATATCACTCTCTTCAGTGAAAACAACACTCACATTAGAACATGCAACACAGAGTGTGTCCCTTAAACCCTGTAATGTGAACACCAGGTCCCAATATCCAGCCAAGAGTCACTTAATGCACATTACTAAACATATATATATATATATCAGCCCTTTAATCTCCACTTATTCTAAAACCACAGGTTCAGACCTTCCACCTATGCATAAAATAAGTTCCGCATAGGCAGGTAACTCAGTTTATTTTAACTCAGTTACTTACATCACTGATTAGTGGATGTGCTTCCCACTTTCGCTCCATGCACTTTACCAGATTGTAAGATCCCTTTAACTTTATGAATAAATGGATCATAGGCAATACTCCTTCCAATTAGCTCTATTGAATTGGTCAACACACCAAAAAATTATTATAGTGTAATACAGCTTTAAATATCACTCTCTTCAGTGAAAACAACACTCACATTAGAACATGCAACACAGAGTGTGTCCCTTAAACCCTGTAATGTGAACACCAGGTCCCAATATCCAGCCAAGAGTCACTTAATGCACATTACTAAACATATATATATATATATCAGCCCTTTAATCTCCACTTATTCTAAAACCACAGGTTCAGACCTTCCACCTATGCATAAAATAAGTTCCGCCATGAACAAGATATCATAACAGCTCCATGGTGTAGTAATTTTCATAATAGCAAATATTTATTCTACTACAGATGCACTTACAAACAAACTGTATTAGAAAGCATGCAAACCAAACTCAAGATGGCCCCCACGGTCACTCTGATGCATATTGTCAAAAAGACTTCATCTTTGAAGGCTTCATAAACAAACAGCAAGTCGCCGAAAGAAAAAAAAGAGATGAGGAAACATCTTCCAATGGGATCACCTGCCCCAGTGACAGCTGTCTAATGCCCCATACACACGGTCGGATTTTCCCGACGGAAAATGTCCTATCGGACAATGTTGTCCGAAATTCCGACTGTGTGTAGGCTCCATCTGACTTTTTCCGTCGGATTTTCCGACGGACAAAGTTTTATCTCCTGCTCTCAAATTTTCCGACAACAAAGTCCTATCGGACTTTTTCTGATCGTGTGTAGCGAATTCCGACGGACAAAGTGCCACGCATGCTCAGATCACATTACAAGACCAAAGCTATTGGCTACTAGCCTCTACGTAGTCCCGTCGTACGCAACGAACGTCACCACGTTCAGGATGATCTGATTTTCCGACAACTTTGTCCGACCGTGTGTATGCAACACCAGTGTCGGACAAAATCCGTCGGAAAAAATCCGACGGATTTTGTGGTCGGAAATTTCTGACCGTGTGTACGGGGCATAAGAGGGGACTTTCCCTCACTTTGTAGAAGTTTCCTCTCACTTCCTTTCATGTTTCCAGGAGAGTAAATATCTACCCAATAGGACACAGACAGCAAAAAAAAATAAGCTGTTGGGGTTTTAACTTTCCTTTTCTCTATGACTAACTATAAAAATATTTTGGCTTTGCATACACTTTAACCACTTGCCAAACGCACGTAGCAGATTTACTATATATATATATATATATATATATATATATATATATGTGATTCTGCACTTCTGGGCAGGAGGCATGCGTGCACCTCCAGTGTGCTGCTTCTACTGTGATTTGCCACAGCAGAAGCCGATCACGTGGAAGAGACACAGGAAGGAGCTCTGCCAATGTAAACAAGGCAGAGCTCTGTTCTGACGGGGAAATTTATGGATTTTAAAGTACATCACTACCCTTAGTAAAAACACCAAACACAGTACATAAAAACACTTGCAAGGCACACATTTAACCCTTTGATCGCCCTAGATGTTTAACCCCTTCCCAGCCAGTGTCATTAGTACAGTGACAGTACATATTTTTAGCACTGATCACTGTATTAGTGTAACTGGTTCCCACAAAGTGTCAAAAGTGTCAGAATGTCCATTGCAATATCACAGCCCCACTATAAGTCGCCGATCGCCGCCATCACTAGTATAAAAAAAATGTAATCATTAAAGATTCCAGAATACATACTATAGTTTGTAGACGCTATTACTTTTGCACAAACCAATCAATATACACGTATTATTATATTTTTAGCAAAAATGTGTAGCACAATACATATTGGCGTTAAATTAATAATGAAATTTGATTTTTTTATTATTTTTATTTGATATGTTTTATAGCAAAAAGTAAAAAACATTGTTTTGTTTTTTTTTTTCAAAATTGTTGGTCTTTTTTTTGTTTATAGCGCAAAAAATAAAAAATGCAGTGGAGATCAAATACCACCAAAACAAAGCTCTATTTATCTATAAATTTAATTTGTTGCATGATCACGCAATTGTTAATTAAAGTAGCGCAGTGCCGTATCACAAAAAATTGCCTGCTCATGAAGAGGGGTAAATCTTCCGGAGGTCAAGTGGTTAACACAGAGAGCAGGTGCTGTAAGAAGCAGGAGCAGGGGGATCTAAATGGCTGAGAGGGCCAACTTCCACAATTTCACTGCTTCTGGTGTAAACGTTAAGATGCATTTCTCAACAATGCCTGTAGCTACAGAGGTCAGTAAGGGTTTGTTTTAATCCTGGAGTCACACCATCCCATTGTGGTATTGTGCATGTTACATCTGTGGTGCCAATAATTTTAAATGCCACCTTGTTGACAGACACATGTTAATTTTTAGTGTGTTGGCAGTCCATTCATTTTTAATTGACGGCTTTAGCACAGTATTCACTAATGCATGGCATAACGTGCATCAATTTGCAGGCATTAATGCACCTTGATCGTGTGAATCGTCTCTAAAGGTAATTTGGTGCTTATTAATGAATATATAGTTGCCAAAATGTCCATAACCTGGCCACAGTTTCACTTTAACACATATACCCAGTGAAGTGAACAGCCTCAGATGATAAATAGAGATTAACCACTTTCAAACCGGACCAATTTGCAGCCAAAGGACCAGGCCCTTTTTTGCGTTTTGGCACTGCGTCGCTTTAACTGACAATTGCGCGGTCGTGCGACGTGGCTCCCAAACAAAATTGACGTCCTTTTTTTCCCACAAATAGAGCTTTCTTTTGGTGGTATTTGATCGCCCCTGCGTTTTTTATTTTTTGCGCTATAAACAAAAAAGAGCGACAATTTTGAAAAAAAAAGGATTCTTTTTTATTTTTTGCTATAATAAATATCCCTAAAAATATATAAAAAAACTTTTTTTTCCTCAGTTTAGGCCGATACGTATTCTTCTACATATTTTTGGTAAAAAAAAAATCGCAATAAGCGAATATTGATTGGTTTGCGCAGAAGTTATAGCATTTACAAGATAGGGGATAGTTTTATAGCATTTTTATTAATAATTTTTTCTATTAGTAATGGCGGCGATCAGCGATTTTTATTGTGACTGCGACATTATGGCGGACACATCGGACATTTTTGACACATTTTTGGGACCATTGTCATTTATACAGCAATCAATGCTATTTAAATGCATTGATTCCTGTATAAATGACACTGGCAGTGAACGGGTTAACCACTAGGTGGCAGTGTAGGGGTTAAGTATGCCTAGGGGTGTGTTTCTTACTGTGGGGGGGCGTGGCTGTCAGCTAGTGAATGCTGATCTCTGCTCCAATCACAGGGAGTAGAGATCGACATCACTAGTTGCTAGGCAGAACGGGGAGATGCTGTTTATTTCCGCATCTCCCCGTTCAGCCTTCCCGTGAGACGACCGTGGGTGTCCCCGCTGCGATCGAGTCTGCGGGACCCGCGACCGGCCTCACAGGGGTCCCGATGGCACGGCGGCATTTAAAAAGGGACTTATATATACGCCCTTATGCCTGTCTGTGCCATTCTGCCGACGTACATCGGCGTGCGCTGGTCGGGAAGCGGTTAAACGAATCCCCCTACATAAGTTTTACTTGTTTAGCTACAGTCTTCTCTTGGCTACACCCCCTTCAAAAGGACAGAAAAGTGTTAAAATCTTTCTTCATCTGTAAGAAGCACAGAGGAGGGAGCAGAGATGCTGCAAGAATAGTGTGTGAGAGCTGACTGGAGGAAAGGAACACACCCTTCTCCACACAGCAGAAGAACTGTGTTCTGAATAGACAAGCTGTCTGCTGAGCTCTCCTCCCTGGCACAAATTTATCCCATGTGTCGGGAAACCTTCTCAGAAGTGACTTAGGCTGGTAACAGAGGAACAAAGCACTATAGAGAAATGACACTTAGAGCTTTGGAGAGAGATAAGTAAACACTACAGATATATGTGCTTTGCTCAAATTACATAACTGAGGTTTACAACCACTTTAAACCACACACATTAACCAATGTGTTTTTTGGGTCATGTGTTTTCATACTCCTTGTCTGCTGGTTTAAGAGTCTAAATTAAAATAAGTCCCAGCTTTTCCCACTTTGTTACATAATCTTGCAGCTCAGTACTTCAAGAAATGTTTTGACATCTTTCTGTGGAATAAAATGTTGTACATTCCAAATGTTACTATAATGTTAAGGTACCAAAGTGTTACACTTTAATTTCAGAAAACAATTATTGTAAGTTCACCGTTACAGAAAAATCTGTAAGGTGAACTTACACTGGACCCTCTCCCCATCCCCCCAGGCGCGCTGAACCTGAGTCCCGCAATCCCCCACTGTGACACATCGTATAGCCGCTTTACCAGTCCAGGGCGCTGACAGGACAGGCTACGCAGGCTCTGATTGGTCAGTGCCAATGTGACAGTGCTGACCAATTAGAGTGCTTCCTATACCTACCTTTACAAAGTACGTTTAGGAGATTAAGCCGCAGGGATTTTATATCCCCAGAGTGGTAAAGTGGCTATACGATGTCTAACAGCGGGAGATCGCGGCACTCAAAGTCATGGGGGGGTGGGGAGAGGGTCCAGTTTAAGTTCACCTTACAGATTTTTCTGCAAAGGTGAACTTACCCTCTAAATACAATTCAGTGCAATTGATACAATTGTTTAATTTGAGCTTCACAAGCCTGTTTTAAGCAGAAATCAACAGCATGCGCACACAAAGAAAACAAACAAGAATACAGTGCCTTGCGAAAGTATTCGGCCCCCTTGAACTTTTCAACCTTTTGCCACATTTCAGGCTTCAAACATAAAGATATAAAATTTTATTTTTTTGTGAAGAATCACCAACAAGTGGGACACAATTGTGAAGTGGGACGAAATCTATTGGATATTTTAAACTTTTTTAGCAAATAAAAAACTGAAAAGTGGTGCGTGCAAAATTATTCGGCCCCTTTACTTTCAGTGCAGCAAACTCACTCCAGAAGTTCAGCGAGGATCTCTGAATGATCCAATGTTGTCCTAAATGACTGATGGTGATAAATAGAATCCACCTGTGTGTAATCAAGTCTCTGTATAAATGCACCTGCTCTGTGATAGTCTCAGGGTTCTGTTGAAAGCGCAGAGAGCATCATGAAGACCAAGGAACACACCAGGCAGGTCCGCAATACTGTTGTGGAGAAGTTTAAAGCCGGATTTGGATACAAAAAGATTTCCCAAGCTTTAAACATCCCAAGGAGCACTGTGCAAGCGATCATTTTGAAATGGAAGGAGTATCAGACCACTGCAAATCTACCAAGACCTGGCTGTCCCTCTAAACTTTCAGCTCAGACAAGGAGAAGACTGATCAGAGATGCAGCCAAGAGGCCCATGATCACTCTGGATGAACTGCAGAGAACTACAGCTGAGGTGGGAGAGTCTGTCCATAGGACAACAATCAGTCGTACACTGCACAAATCTGGCCTTTATGGAAGAGTGGCAAGAAGAAAGCCATTTCTCAAAGATATCCTTAAAAAGTCTTGTCTAAAGTTTGCCACAAGTCACCTGGGAGACACACCAAACATGTGGAAGAAGGTGCTCTGGTCCGATGAAACCAAAATCGAACTTTTTGGCCACAATGCAAAACGATATGTTTGGCGTAAAAGCAACACAGCTCATCACCCTCAACACACCATCCCCACTGTCAAACATGGTGTGGCAGCATCATGGTTTGGGCCTGCTTTTCTTCAGCAGGGACAGGGAAGATGGTTAAAATTGAGGGGAAGATGAATGCAGCCAAATACAGGACCATTCTGGATGAAAACCTGTTGGAGTCTGCAAAAGACCTGAAAGTGGGACGGAGATTTATCTTCCAACAAGACAATGATCCCAAACATACAGCAAAATCTACAAAGGAATGGTTCACAAATAAACGTATCCAGGTGTTAGAATGGCCAAGTCAATGTCCAGACCTGAATCCAATCGAGAATCTGTGGAAAGAGCTGAAAACTGCTGTTCACAAACGCTCTCCATCCAACCTCACTGAGCTCGAGCTGTTTTGCAAGGAAGAATGGGCAAGAATTTCAGTCTCTTGATGTGCAAAACTGATAGAGACATACCCCAAGCGACTTGCAGCTGTAATCGCAGCAAAAGGTGGCTCTACAAAGTATTAACGCAAGGGGGCTGAATAATTTTGCATGCCCCACTTTTCATTTTTGTATTAGTTAAAAAAGTTTCAACAATCCAATAGATTTCGTTCCACTTCACAATTGTGTCCCACTTGTTGGTGATTCTTCACAAAAAATTAAAATTTTATATCTTTATGTTTGAAGCCTGAAATGTGGCAAAAGGTTGAAAACTTCAAGGGGGCCGAATACTTTCGCAAGGCACTGTACATTTAAACCAGTCTTTCTCAACCTGTTTACACAAAAGGAACCCTTGAAAAAATTTTGAGGTCTCAGGAAACCACCACTAGAACAATTATATTCACAGGCCATGGCACATTAGCATGATTAGTAAGTTTTAAACAATAAAGAAAATGGTACAACTAAATAATTTGACACCCAGAGAGGATTATTTTACAACCCTGTCCTGGTTTTAATAAATGTTTGACAGATTTAAGCATATAAAACACAAGAAAAAGTTAGAACAGTCTGAAAATGTCCCCCTTCACATTGATGATTAGCACCTTTACGTTGGTGATACAGTGTCTTGCAAAAGTATTTACCCCCCTTGGCATTTTTCGTGTTTTGTTGCCTCACAACCTGGAATTAACATGGATTGTTTGAGGATTTGCATCATTTAATTTACAGAACATGCCCACAACTTTGAAGATGTTTTTTTTTTTTTTTTTTTTGTGAAGCAAACAACAAATAGGACAAAATAACAGAAAAAGTCAATGTGCATAACTATTCACCCCCTAAAGTCAATACTTTGTAGAGCCACCTTTTGCAGCTATCACAGCTCCAAGTCGCTTTGGATAAGTCTCTAGGAGCTTGCCACATCTTACCACTGGGATTTTTGCACATTCCTCCTTGCAAAACTGCTCCAGCTCCTTCAAGTTGTATGGCTTGTGCTTGTGGAACAGCAATCTTTAAGTCTGACCACAGATTTTCTATTGGATTGAGGTCTGGGCTTTAAACCACTCAAGTGTTGCTTTAGAAGTGAGTTTGAAAGGAACTGGGAAATCTCTGTCATCAATCCTATGCTCTGTCTCAAAATTGAGAAATCAGGGGTATGCTTAGACCCCTGATATTTCACCAAAGTCCCCGAGCAGGGCTGCTTAAAAAATTTAAAAAAATGTAATATTGCTAAAAAATCATTAAAACATAAATATTAAAAATAAAAAAACTTCTGACACCTATCTCTGCCCTACTGACACCGTCCACTGTTCTACTGACTGACACCATCGACTGTCCTACTGACACGTCCACTGCTCTACTGACTGACACCATCCATTGTCCTACTGACACATCCACTGCTCTACTGACTGACACCATCCACTGTCCTACTGACACGTCCACTGCTCTACTGAATGACACCATCCACTGTCCTAGTGACACGTCCACTGCTCTACTGACTGACACCATCCACTGTCCTACTGACACGTCCACTGCTCTACTGACTGACACCATCCACTGTCCTACTGACATGTCCACTGCTCTACTGACTGACACCTTCCACTGTCCTACTGACACGTCCACTGCTTTACTGACTGACACCATCCACTGTCCTACTGACACATTCACTGCTCTACTGACTGACACCATCCACTGTCCTACTGACACATCCACTGCTCTACTGACTGACACCATCCACTGTCCTACTGACATGTCCACTGCTCTACTGACTGACACCTTCCACTGTCCTACTGACACGTCCACTGCTTTACTGACTGACACCATCCACTGTCCTACTGACACATTCACTGCTCTACTGACTGACACCATCCACTGTCCTACTGACACATCCACTGCTCTACTGACTGACACCATCCACTGTCCTACGGACATGTCCACTGTTCTATTGACTGACACCATTCACTTTAACACTGACACGTCTACTGCTCTGCTGACACCATCCAATGTTTGTTTATATTAATTTATAAGAGTGTGTGTGTATTTATATAAGGAAAGGAGGGAAATCTGCAGCACTGTGGGGGTGGGGGCATACAGGGGGGCTTGGGCAGCAGGTAGAAATGTATGGTGCCCGGGGGGGTGATGGGTGTTGCAGGGGGGTACTGGAACCAATCACCTGTATGGCTCTCTCTGCAGGCCAGCCAGAGAAGAAAGCAGCTTTCGGCTGCTGCAGAGAGAGTCGTACAAGGGATCGGTTCCAGTAATTGCCCCCCACCATGCCGATCATCCTCCCTGCCTACATTCGATTCACCCGGCTACCTGGGACCCCCTGCTGGCCTGGGCCCCATACAGGATAACTGGTGGTACCCCCTTATCCACAGCACTGTATACACACACACGTATGTTTGTTTAAATTTTGGGGTGCACACCCTAATGCAATAGGCTCTCTGTCTCTTTTAGCCTCTGCTAAGGTTGTAACTTTTCTGTGAATGCTACTGTTGCTTTTTTGAACAGGGTGATTTTAGGTTTCCAGGTACTTGGGGAACATTCCATGGGTTTCCTGCTTGGTGCCCTAGATTAACAGGGGGCTTTACAGAATGTGGAAAGCCCCTTTAAACTAGTGGGTACAAGGTGCTTTGTGGTTGGTATTGGGCCGAGCCGAACATGCCCCAAAGGCAGCCAGCTATGTTGAGCGCATTTGTGGCCTTGTATGGTTCAGGAGGGGGATGGGCAATCGCTCTTCTTGCTCCTTTCCTAGATGGCCCTGTTGTATGCTCTGAAAAAGGATGTGGTTTGGATTGATGAAGGCAGCTCACAGCCTTTTGAGAATGGAGTGGAGTGTGCAGTTCCCCTTTAAAAGCAAAAGATAGCCCATGGAAATCCAAGGGATTAGAGGGGGGAGACAAGAGCATTGGAGAATGGAGTGTGGAGTTACCCTTTAAAAGCAAAAGCTAGCCCAAGGAAATCATATGCATTAGAGGGGGAGGTTAAATGCCCTTTTAGGAGGAGCTAGAGGAGCGAGAGTCTTTTTACATAATTTTAACAAGGTGCATGTCACATGTTGGCAACGTAACATGCTAAATAGACCTGTGTGCAAATCTCCTTTAAAAAAATACATAAACGGTGAACCAGCGTAAAAAAAAAATGGTCAAGATTAGAGGTGCGCCTGTTCAATCGATGCAATTGGACGTACGTTGCTATACATTTACTAAGATTTTGGCCGCGAAGTGAACAAACTCATGTGACATTGATCTCACGCAGTTCTAAACATACTTGCAGGCGCAGCAGGCTTTCTCTGAAAAAGTTACTTTCTCATTCTATTTTGGGCATATTTGTTACTTGGGCAGTTGTTACTAAACTTCCTCACATCACCCCATAATATTGGCACCTCCATCTTCTGTTAATATTGAAATGGAGATGACGTGTGCCATGTCCATAGTGACGCACAGATTGCATTCTCCCGTGCGCCGAGATCGATATACTAAATGGAGGATTCGAGCTCTGTTACCAGCACACTGCGTCGTAAATATGCAAATGTGCTTTAAAAGCCTTTATAGATCATAATTTTAGACCTCATGCCCACGGACCTTTTTGCAGACGCTTTTTTGAGCATTTTTTGCAGCTTAAAAACGCCTCTCCAGTTTAGCCTATGGCCTAATGCCCACCAATGCCGTTTTTGAGCTCTAAATGGCATAGCCGTTTTTAAGCTGCAAAAAAAAAACAGTGCGTTTTGAGGCTCCAGCGCTAGAGCTGTAAAAACGTCAGACGCTGGCAAAAGGTTTTAAATGCGATTTAGCAAGGCTTAAGGCTGTGTTAAGCCTCGTCCGGCGTTTCTGTCTCTATTCAAAATCAGTGGTTCCCTATGGGAGCCCATTAATTTGAATGGAGGTCGAACCAGAAGTCGGATCAAGAGGATCCGACTTGCAGTGCGACTTGTGTGCTGAGAATCTTGAGGGGGGAACCCAGCAAAAAAATTGTAAAAAATTTGCATGAGATTCCCCCCTAGGACGATACCAGACACTTCGGTCTGGTATGGATCTTAAGGGAAACCCCCACACACAAAAAAAATGCCGTGGGGGTCCCCCCAAGATCCATACCAGACCCTTATCCGAGCATGCAGCCCAGCAGGTCAGGAAAGGGGGGCGAGCGAGCGTCCCCTCTCCTGGACCATACCAGCCACATGCCCTCCACATGGGGGGGTTGGTGCTTTGGTGTTGATGAGGACAAGGGCCTCTTCCCAACAACCCTGGCCGTTGGTTTCGGGGTCTGCGGGTGGGGGGCTTATCGGAATCTGTGAGCCCCCTTTAATAAGGGGGCCCCCAGATCCCGACCCCCACCCTATGTGAATGAGTATGGGGTACATCCTAAAAACACACTACACAGGTTTTTACCTTTTCATGACTAAGCCTATTTCTGACATTTGGTGTTTACAAGTTAAAATCCCAATTTTTTGCTAGAAAATTACTTAGAACCCCCAAACATTATATATATATATATATTTTTAGCAGAGAATCTAAAGAATAAAATGGCCGTGGTTGCAATATTTTATGTCACAGGGTATTTGTGCAGCAGTGTTTTAAACACAATTTTTTGGGAAAAGGGACACTTTCATGAATTAAAAAAAAAAAAACAGTATAGTTATCCCAATTTTTTTGTATAATGTGAAATATGATGTTACGCCGAGTAAATAGATACCAAACATGTCATGCTTTATAATTGCACGCACTCGTGGAATGGCGACAAACTTTGGTAACTAAAAATTTACGATCGTGTGTCGGCAAGTCCGTTCATTTCAAAAGTCCCGCGGACTAGCACACAGACTGCGGGATTGTCCGCCGGACTGCCGAGTCCAGCGGACAATTTTAAGTCTGAACTTAAAACTTAGTCCGCCGGACTTTTGGGAGGAAAAAGTTTGCCGCCGCCCACACACGGGCGGATTGTCCGGCGGACAATCCCGTGGGAAAGTCCGCTCGTGTGTACTAATATTAATTTATTGTATTAATTTTGACATGTCATGCGACTTGTGCTCTGGAAGTCGGAGCGTATGTCGGACCAGTGTGAACCGGCCCTCAAAGGCAAAGGTTGGACACAGCAAAAATTGGTTTAATTTAGGTTTTTCTGTGTATGCCCTTTGTAGGATGTTAATTGATTTTTTAATTTTATTTTTTACTAATTTCATTAATTTAAAAACATTCTCACAGCATTTTTCACACGTGTCTAAAAATTGTTGCACAGTTTTGTATATTCATTACAGACATACACCTTATCATACACAAAAAGACACATGTAAGGAATAATATGTTGCTATTTATATAAAGCAAAATAGCTATATTGTCAAAATGTGCACGTGTGTGAATGTGAAAAACATGCTATAATGGAAATATACCCACTCATAATATTTTTTATTTACGTGTTAACTTATATATTACAGAAAACTCCTAAATAGCACATGAACAAGTGGAACTACAAACCTGGCAGTTTGCATACAGGTTTTCATTACTGTATGGGATTCTATTAGATTAGTCATACAGCAAGATAATGATACATTAAAGCATAACTTTGTGGTTGCTGCCCTCTGCTGTTTTTTTCTGGTTTTACATTTGAAGAAAGAAATGTTGTGGCTATGCTAATCATACACATACTGTATATAATATGTTAGAGGTCAAAAAAATATATGAAATATCACTGATCCTGAAAACCGTAATATTGAGTCCAGCACATTAATCTGATTCCTTTTTTTTTTACTACTATGTATATTACACTAACCTTATTTTATTACGAATAACTGAAGTTCATGCATGTAAAGCCTTTTGCAGACCATTGTTCTCTGTTCCAATCAGCAGGTAATCCATGAACAGATCCCCTGCTGAATTGGAGCCAAAGCGGATGTCACTTTTGTGACATATCATCTTAGGTCTATGGACAAGAAAATTTACATCCTTTAACCCCTGATTAATCACATTTAGGTCCAAAAAGATAAAAAAGGTTGCACCGATACCGTTTTTTACCGCTACCTATACGGATATTTTCAGTCAAGTACTCGCCAATACTGTGTACCGATAATTTGCGGTGCGATTTTTGTCAATGCAAAAAAAAATGGCTGCAAAGTATCGCATGCGATTTATTTGTTTTATTTATTTCAGGTACTTATAAAGCGCTGATTTTAACAGCAATGCAGTGCATTTCGTGTCCGAATCACAAGCAAATTCCCCCACCGCTCCTGTGTGTGTGTGTATAGAAAGGGATTAAAGCACCATCTAGTGGGCAGTTTAAAAAATGTATCGGTACTTGCCCGATACCGAAACTGTCAATTTGCGTCAATACAAAATTAATGGGCGCAAATCACACTGCAAAGAATCATATGTGATTTAAACAGGAATACGGTGTGATTCCTATGCGAATGGCATGCGATTTCCCCCACCGCTCCTGTGTGTGTGCATAGAAAGGGATTAAAGCACCATCTAGTGGGCAGTTTTAAAAAAAATTGAACTCACAGTACATACTGTATCTGGTAGCAAATCAGGGTCACTGGAGGTGCTCACAGGGCTTGAGGAGAAGTTCCAGGACCCCGTGGGCATAGGGCGGAAGTGATGTCAGCTTGGGGGGGCGGACCACCTCTATATCTCCTCCAGCCCTGTGAGCACCTCCAGCGGCCCTGATTTGCTACCAGATGTGTACTGTGAGTTCTAAAAAAATTTAAACTGCCCACTAGATGGTGCTTTAATCCCTTTCTATGCATGCACACACACAGGAGCGGTGGGGGAAATTGCATGCCATTCGGATAGGAATCGCACCGCATTCCTGTTTAAATCGCATATGATTCTTTGCAGTGTGATTTGCTCCCATTCATTTTGTATTGACGTAAATTGTCGGTTTCGGTATCGGGAGCATTTAGGTGAGTACCGATACTCGCTCAAATGCTTGAAATTTGGCATACCTATTGCATGCCCATTGCAAACTTTTTCAATTTTTTTTCGGAACTAGACAGACTCTAAGGCAGCCTTTCACAACCTGTTTAACACAAAGAAACCCTTGAAATACCTTTCCGGTCTTAGGGAACCCCTGCTAAAAATTACAATATCTAAAACTCATGATACATTAGTGTGATGGTCACTGAGAAACATGTTCCTTACACTTGTGGTCATTGGAAAGAATAAGCCCCTTACAAATAGCTAAAAAGATTAATGGTGTTAGTGGAAACATCCGCAAAAATTGCTCATTGCTCAAGGAACCCCTAGCAACCTCTGGAGGAACCCTAGTTGAGAAACCCTGCTCTAGGGTAAACGGGTGCATGCCCGTTTATATCCACAATAGACATTAAAAAGTATTTACACTTTTGCAGTCAAATTTGAGAAAACCCTACTAAATGCTTGTTATGTGTTCCCATTCACAAAGCAGATGTAAAAAAAATGTACAAATTCTTACATTTTAGATGTTTCTAAGGAGAAGGTGTTGTTGCTGATTCTAAGACTTTCTTGGCAGTCTCAGGTGCCATTGTATCTACCTTAACTTACAAGGCAGGGGAAAGGAAGAGCAGGGCCCCTGCTTCTCCTACAGGCTGAATAGGAAGTGTGTCCTGAGACCCCATTGGTCCTAAGACTCCCTGGCCAATCGGGTCTCAAGAGCTGCTTCCTGATTGGCGGAGAGGAGAATCAGGAAGACAATTGCAAATATTAATTTGCTCTGCGCTCCAAGCCTACCATTTTTTTAAGCCAATTAGAGACCCTCAGGCTTTAATCATGTGCTTCAAAAAAAGACCCCATTGGAATCCATGCGTCCAGCGTCCTGCATGGAGATTAGGGGCCGAGCGCATGGATTAGGGGGTGGCGCCCCTGCGTCCCATATGGGCAGGCTGCCACTGGTCCCTATACTAAAGAAAGGGCACTGTGGACTTTGTATAAAGGGGTTACTATTTTTTTGTAATTGGTGCCTTACTTCTTGCTACTCTCTTTTTCCTATAGTTGCCGCAGAGGGGTTTTATTGGTGGAGAGACTTTTTTCCCAGATTTGGGCTTGGGGTGGTTTGAAATTTGGCCTCGGGGGGTATGATAAGGAATACAACTATTGTATTATTTATTTTGCTGTATAATTCAAATGTATTATGTTGTACATTAATTTTCTTTGTTATACGTCATGATTGTTTAGATCTAATATCCATTGAAATCCTCCTACAGAAGCAGGGTTATCCTGTGAAATGTGAAGAGGCAAAGAGAAAGGGTATATGAGGACCCCCTAGATCAGCCTTTCTCAACCTTTTCAACACTGAGGAACCCTTGATATAACTTTCTGGTCTCATGGAACTCCTGCTAAAAATTACTATATCTACAACTCATGATACATTAGTGTGATGGTCAGTGGGAAGAATGTTCCTTGCACTTGTGGACACTGGGAAGAATTACCCCTTAAAGATAGCTAAAAATATCAATGGTAGCAGTGGGAACTCATCTGAGAGGCAGAAATTGATAATTTCTGAAACCCCCAGCAACCACTGGAGGAACCCTAGTTGAGAAAACCTGCCCTAGATATATGATGGAAAGCTATAGCATATGTAATATGGGTAACCCATAGTGGGGTCTGATACAAGCAAGATGGTTTCTTAACACAATTTAACATTGAACCTTTAACCATTTTAACTGTGCATTTATGTGTTTTCCTAAGTTGATGTAATATAAAGTTTGTAAAACCATCTATAAGTTTTAACCTGTTTGTCCTCTTGAACCTTCAGAGTTCACAGTACCTTTTTTTTTCTTTAGTGTATACATTCAGGATGTGGTGCATTTTTAACCTTTTTGTTAGGACAGACAGTGTTCAAATCTAGTTTACAGCTGATAATAAAGAAATGCAAACACAGTACAGACAGGTTTAATTATGTTATATATCACTACACTACTGCAAGTAAAAAGCACTTAAAAAGGTGACCAGCAAAGCTTAAATATTTTTTAAGCTGTGTCAATAGGAACATGCACCAAATAAACCTTAAAGCCAGGGCCGACAACCCATCGATCACGGGCTACCTGTCGTTCTGCGGGTAGGTGACTGGTAGACTGGGAACGCTCCGCCTCTGCCGCTGTCATCAGTGAACAGCAGGGAGCAAGAGCCAGCACAGCTCAGGAAGGAGAGAGAAGCTGGCCAAGATAACCCGCCAGTGATTGGTTGCTAGGTCCTAAGCAACCAATCACCTGCTTGTTAAAGTCACTCTGCCAGCTTCCGCCCCGCCCGTTGTCCAGAACTGTGCTGCCTCTCAGTCTCCTGTGTGCACAGGCAGCATGCTATGGGAGGGAAGGGAGTTGCTCAGAGATGCTCGGAGACACTCAGAGACACTTGGAAACACTCAAAAACACTTGGGAACCGAGCGGCTTCGAGTGTCTCCGAGCATCACCGGCGCTCCCCGCACCTCTGGCCAAATGCAGTACTGCACACCCCAGAGGCTTAAATCAGGATTTTTTTTTAAAAAAACAGCTCATATTGCAAAACACTTGTTAACCACATTACTCACAATCCGAGGTTTTACTATAATTTATTTGCCTATAGGTCTACTGGTCACTGCAACATGGGTTTTTCAAACAGGCAAACGCATATTTTTTCATAATAGTGTGAGTTAGAATTGCCTGCATTTTGACAGGTGTTCTTTAAAGAAAGCAGTCATCAAAACTCATACAAAATAGTCTTTCTGATTTCCCCATTCCAGTTGTAAATCGAAAGAGCTCAGCTGCTGAGGGAACTTGAAAAACTTCAGTCCTTCTGCTGTGAAGTTTGAGGATGGATTTCTCCATAGTAACTGGTATTACCCATGCCAGTGAGAGCTTGTTTTAGAACACTGAATCCAGGGCTCAAAATTTCAAGTCCTGAGCTACTAGCCAGGCCTTAAGGGTTACTCGCCACCAGTTGAGGAGAAGGGAGGCTGCTATAAGAGCCGTGGGGGAGAGCTCAGCTGTTACTTTTAACGGCAGAAGCCATGCTGTGAGTAGCAGTCCCGCCTATTCCCGACATCATGGCTTTAATCTGACAGCTGCAGCTGCACAGAGCACATCCAGCAGGTTTTCTGTCCAATCCCTGGCCGTGCTTGATAGTCACACTTGCGCTGTAAATTGCCCCCCCCCCACACTCCCAGGTAGCCCAGCTCCTCGCCAGACCTAATTTTCCACTCGCAAAATGCGAGTAGGCGAGTGGAAAATTTGAGAGCTGCTGAATCTGTTCAGGTCTCTCTCTCAGCAGATAATCTTACCCTGCTCTAGATATGTGCAATTCGTTTCGTTCCGAATTAGTTTTTTAACAAATTTCGTCAAATTCGTTAATTCGGAAATATCCGAATTAACGAAAATCTGTTTGACTAATTTTTCCAAATATTTGTAAATTCGAATATTCGAAAATTTGTAAATTCGTACATTCGTAAATTCGTACATTTGAACATTCGTAAATTTGTATATTCGCACATTCGTAAATTCGTAAATTCGCAAGTTCGTACATTCATAAATTTGGAAATCTGAATTTATAATTAAATAATAATAACTTAACTATTACATTATAGGTATTGTAATTTCCTTTTTAAATTGGGCTGTTAGTGAACGTAACAAATACAAATGAATCTTAAGTTACAAATTATCCGAAATAACGAATGCCGTATCCAAACAAATGGAACGTAATGAATTAATAATAATAAATAACAATAATAATAATAAAAACTTTTTATTATTATTTATTATTAATTTGTTGCCTTCCATTTTGTTTAGATGCGGCATTCGTTATTTCGGATAATTCGTAATTTCTGATAAATTTATGTAAACTAACAGCCAAATTTGAAAGGATATTACAATATTATAATTTAAGTTAGTTACTATTTCAGATTTTCTAATTTTTGGGTTTTCGGATTTTCTAATTTCCAAATTTTCTAATTTACGAATGTACAAATTTACAAATTTTCTAATTTACGAATGTACGAATGAACAAATTTACGAATGTACGCATTTATGAATGTGTGAATGTACGAATTTACGAATGAACGCATTTACTAATTGCGATCATAATGAATGACCCGAAAAACTAAAAAAAATAAAACACGAATGAAACGAAAACAAAAACGAACAAATTTTTTAGGCAGTGCACATGTCTACCCTGCTCCCCCATCCTACAGCATGTTATCTGTGTTATCTTTTTCTTCTCTCCTACCCCCCTCCGCCACTGTAGCTTCCTAGACCGATAGCAAACAGGAGCCCATAAAAAGAAATGTTCACAGATGTAAGTCAGGCCATTCCATGACAAACATACCGACCTTTCCAGAAGATGGAAGAAGATGGAAGAAGAAGATGAAGAAACCGAAGGATGAAGAAAGGAAGAAGGAAGACCAGAAGAAAGAAGATGAAAGAAGATTTTAATAAAGGAATTGTCAAAGACCGTCTCCTGTCATTTTTAACATTTTTGTCACTTTTTTGGTGAAATGGTAGGGTTACTTTTGTACCCTCTTACCATTTCACACAGGGGGGGTCCCCTTGTTAAAGGGGGCTTATAGTTTCTGATAAGCCCCTCGCCCGCAGACCCCCACAACCAATGGCCAGGGTTGTGGGGAAGAGGCCCTTGTCCCCATCAACATGGGGACATGGTGCTTTGAGGGGTCACAGACCCCCAAAGCACCCTCCCAATGTTGAGGGCATGTGGCCTGGTACGGTTCAGGGGGGGGCGCTCTCGTCCCCCCTCTTTTCCTGTGGCCTGCCAGGTTGCGTGCTCGGATAAGGGTCTGGTGTGGATTTTAAGGGGGACCCCATGCCATTTTTTTTTTTTTGGCCGGGGTTTCCCTTAAAATCCATCCCAGACCTGAAGGGTCTGGTATGGATATTTAGGGGGACCCCTACGTCATTTTTTTTTAATTTGAAGCGGGTTTCCCCTTAATATCCATAGCAGACCTGAAGGGCCTGGTAATTGAATTTGGGGGAACCCCCACGCTTTTTTTTTTTTTTTATGAATGACTTTTTTTTTTATCAATGACTTTCAATGAATGACTGCAAAAATGACACTTTGTGCAGGGACAGTTCTAAGCACGGGAAACATGCGCCCCTTCACAGGCATACTATAGACACCCCCCAGGTACAAAATGTAAAGGAATATTACACTTTTATTGTTTCACATTAAGCATTATTAAAATCACTGTTCCTGAAAAAACGTCTGTTTTAAAAAAAAAAATTTGCATTGATACTTGTCCCCTGGGGCAGGACCCAGGTCCCCAAACACTTTTTATGACAATAACTTGCATATAAGCCTTTAAAATTAGCACTTTTGATTTTGAACGTTCGAGTCCCATAGACTTTAATAGGGTTCTAAAGTTCACACGAGCTTTAGGTCTGTTCGCAGGTTCTGGTGCGAACCGAACAGGGGGGTGTTCGGCTCATCCCTAGAAAAGAGCGCTGTATGACCCACCAGATGTCAGGGGTTCATGGGAACTTATGAGTTCCCAAGAGTGGCAATGGAGGAACACAAAGTGTGGAGCACAGAGAATTTTTGCTTTAGAAAGAAAGCATGTTTGTTACTTTAGCATGGACATTTTCAACTCACGGACACTTTAATACATATGAGTGTTGGATTGTAGCACAATTCCTTATGTTATATAAAATATAGAGTGCTGTATACAGTATATATATATGGTGATCGTATTGGACCACCCATGTGGGTGTTTGGATATAGTAGCTGACACTTATCGGTTTAAAAAAAAAAAAAAAACATTTCATTGGGAAATCCTAGCGTTGGTGGATTTGCATTATACAAATGTAGATCTGTTTGCATTTTTAATTGTTCTCTGTCTTCACAAGATGCAGGCTGGAACCCGATTCTGCATTAATGCTGACTGCTGTGGCTTCCTGTGGTTTACAGGTTCCCAGCAATTTACAATCTCAGATTGCCAAGTGAGGGAAGAAAATATATAGAAGTTAAAAATGTCAGTCATTTTGTTAGTTCAGGCACAGCTCACCTGGTTTCCACACCAATATATTGCCACACAAACACAGAATGGAATGATAAATGGCAAATTGGTTCCTGGAAGGGAGATTACGTGCAATACTAACCAGGGAGCCTACAGGCAATACTAACTAGCCCCATGCTTAATGGATGCAGAGCATGTACTTCCACATTATTTTAAGTATTTAGGATAAGGTTGTTGGTGTTGTTATAAGATGACAAGTTACAATTGCATACAAAGAGGTACCCAGCTTAGTCAGTCTGTCATAGATACACACCTGTCACAGGCAAGGGTGCACACCTCTCACCCCTGAAAATCCCCATATGTTTACAAAAAAAATTTGGGATTTGAGGCAAAGTTAAAGCTCTGGCTGCTAGATTTTGGTCAGCAAGATGATTTTTTTTAAAAAGGGGGCTACAGAAAACAAAAAAACAACCATATGCCCCACCCATGATAACTTATTAACATGGCCCAATGCGCTTGAGTAAGATGGTAAGGTTTCCTAATAGGAATGTTTATTTAGGTAACCTTGATAACCCTGAAGCCACTGCATTCCTAAACACTCTTCTCCATTCTTTTGTTGAATTTATTTCAGTAACAATTATCTTTTATTCTGCTACAACATGTGTGTTAAGACAAAAAAACGAAGAATTAAAGCTAGAAGGGTGAGAGCCAACAGTGTTTTCATTTCAGTCCATCTTGAAATTTTGACCTGGAGGCTTACAATAGTTTTATTGAATCTCACCATAGTTAAATGCTTTAAAGGCAGTTATCCCATCTGGGAATGAGTGGTGACCAGGCACTTGTGTCTGCTTTACTGGCACAATACTTACGTACTGTGAATTTACAATCTCTCGGGATTCTACCAGAGCTGGCTTTGATTGACCTTGATAGGTAAAGGATGGGATTCAAGACTTGCCCATATTGCATAATTATTGTATGTAATTTGTAATCATTATTGATTTATAAATCACATCTCCACCATATTTAGTCCATTGTACCCTTTAATAATGTAGTACTACCCCGTAGGAGCCGCTGGTTAGAAGGGGTCTGTTCCTTGCCCCGACCTTCTCAAGAACTTTAGCCCCTCTGACACACTAGGTTGAATAAAAAAAGCATGCAGTATAACAGAGAGTCATTTCAGGCAAAACCTGATAACAAGTAGTGCTACTATATTATGAAACAGGCACTAAACCAGTCATGAAAGGCAAGTCTTAATGTATTGTCATACAATATGGATAGTAATGAAAGAAAGTATAAAAATGGATTGGCAATAGTAATGACACAAATTTACATAAAATTAAATCAGTAGCAAGCTTTAGGAATAGGATGACATTTGACATCTTGATCAGTGTAAACAGTAACAAGATAATCATGTTTCTGTAGTCCAGCACCTGGTTACTATAGCATGATATGTTTATTAGCCATTTATACCATTAAGACTGCCATAAACCTTTTACTGAAACCAACATATGTCAAACACTGACACAAGGCCAGAGGAATACATGTAAATTTGATATGTCGACTGTCAGCTGTCTAGTGAAAGTGATCGCTTCCATGCACACCCTCAGGACATACTGATAGTGTGCTTCCATGCACATCATCGGTACAAGCAATAATTTCCACACACACCCTTGGTACATTGGTTCACTGCCACCAACGCATGGCAAACACCAGCAGCAACCGGGAATTCATGTAAATCTGACAATCTGATCATCGGCTGTCAGGTGGAAGCTATTGCTTCCATGCCCACTCTCGGTACACCCTCCCTCTGTGCTCCATTCGTTTCAATGGAGGGAAGGTAAGACATTGGGGGTCTATTAAATCCATGATGTGTCAATAAAGAAAACCTGTCACAACAAAACTGTTTCAGATAGGGAACAACAGCACCTGGGAATGCACGTAAAGTCAGGTGGAAGTGATCGGGCATCTGTAAAGCCGCCAAATTTATTTCAAACTCTCTGTACATTCAACTCCCTCCCCCTTCAGCCCCCTGCCATGTTTTCCTAGGTCGCTTTCCCACCTGCTGCCGGGTAGAGGGGAGGGAGATCAGTTGTCAGGGTCTAGACTTGAACCTGGGACCTCTGATGTGTCTGGCAAATGACAATGGCTCTTCTCACTGATCTACCTAAGATGCTGGACATCACCCTGTCTGATCCATTGGACAACCCTGCCTTGTGCCTTAACTTCTGTTGAACCTTGAACTCTTTGCTGCTCCCATGAACTTTCTGATTTAAGCCATGTCTCTGCACTTCCTGTTTGACAGATTATTGTGCTCTCTTCACCCAGTATCTTGCTCTGGACTTCCCTGCTTCCATCCATATCTTGCTTCGACTCGTTATCGACCCTTAGCTTGTTCCTCAATTATGCTTCTGCCTGATCCCAACCTGCAACTATTCGATACTGACCTTTGGCTTGTTTCTTGACTATGTTTCTGTCTGATCCCTACCTGCCTATCCGCTCCTGGACCTCAACTTTCTCACCTTCCAGTGGTGCGATCCTGAGGACTGCGACCTGGTATTAACATGCAGCAAAATCTGTCTCTGCAATCAGAAGCTCTGGTGAACACTGGTTGGTAGGCAGCTGCATTTCAAATATGTATTTAGCTTTTTGTCTAGAATACAAAAGGTACCATTTTTTAGCATCTCAAATAAGCTGTTAGTAGTAGAAAAAGGTCAATGCAAAACAGGCTTGTTACTAGGCCCGGAATTGACCCTGCTAAGATACCACACTCTCATATATGCTTTGAGAATGTATAAAAGCATAAATGACTGCAATTTAATTTAGTGGGTTTAATACAAATTATTTAAAAATATCTGTTAGACTCGCCATACAGAATGAAAAGGGGGACTAAGGCAAAACAGTATAAAGTGTAAAGTCTTCAGTTAATAATTCACTCCTTCTCCTTCTTGTGCTTTTGTGACACTTAAGTTTAAGACACTATTATACATATTGCAGTTACACCCAACAGCAGGCCCTCTGGACTGTCCACACAAATTGATCTAATTAGAAACTGCACTTCAAAGGAATTGCTTAAAATATGGTTGCCATTCTTCTCTATTTCCCTGGGATAACTGGATAAATATACATTTCCCTCATTGGGACTTTTGAGGCACTATTGTCATAACACATGTATGTATTAAAAAGTAGTTACATTTTATTAATAAAAAAACAAAAATTTAAAAACATAGGTAAGGCATACAACATTGCTCTTAATACAGCTGTCCTGGCTGACATAGATGGTATAATGAGTCTTCCTTCACCGGACGTGGGATGGCACTGCATGCAGCCTGAATCAGAAGGCCCCCTGATCATGGCTACGCCCACACCCAGAGCAACTGTTTGGGATTTGGGCAGATGCCAAGAAAAACTTTTTAGGGGTACAGCCCGATAGGCAATAGAGCATCCTGCCCTTCACAACCACCCTTGTGCAATTGTAGACACCACTTTACCTTATGCCAGGTAAGACCTTTTGATGGGGCCATTTAATTCCATTTAATTTTTGGATCCCCATTGGGGCTTTTAATTTCTGACAAGCCAGTCTGAATGTCATTTGCAGCTTGCCCAGTGTCATTTGCAGCTTGCCAGCATCATTTGCAGCTTGCCAAGTGTCATTTGCAGCTTGCCAGCGTAATTTGCAGCTTGCCCACATTTAAATTTGCCGCCTAGACAGACAACGCGAGCGCCACCGGAAAAGACAGAGTGAGCGCCACCGGAAAAGACCAAATGAGCGCCGCTGGAAAAGACTGAGCGAGTGCCGCCAGAAAAGACCGAGCCGACTACTCGGCTCTGCTCGCAGTCCCTCCTCCCTGCTGTTTTGGAAGCGAGCGCAGGGAGGCAGGACTGCGAGCGGAGCCGAGCAGTCAGATCGGTCTTTTTCGGCGGCGCTCTGTCTTTTTCGGCGGCGCTCGTTTTTTTTTTTTTTGCCACATTTTTTTGGGGGATCAGCGTATAACACGCACCCATGACTTTCCCCCGATTTTAAGGGGGAAAAGGTGCATGTTATACGCCGATAAATACGGTAACTATGTCTGGAATAAGTTTATATTACATCTCTCCATCCATACATTTCTTTGTGGGGACCATTGTATACTCTTAAGGCCCCGCCCCTACTGGCATTTGGGTATTTTCCAGACAGCTCCATTGGGATATTTTCTATATGTAGCACTTATTGCTGGTATTTGATTGGGCTTACCGTTACCTCACTGTTCCACCGTGTCCGTCATAGAGGTCCCATTAAAGAGTTGCTCAAAGATTTTAGCTCCGACACTTAGTCCTTTTTTCCAATGCTATATTAACAAAAAGACAATTCCAATAGAGGGATGGAGGGTTAAGGGGAATTCAGGTACCTTGTAATTGCGGGTCAGGGGTACTTCTTGATCCAGAGGACAACAGCTCTACAACTGGATCCAGCAACCACCAAATAGGCCTCTCTCACTGACCTAGCAGCCAATGCGATGCTCGGACATAGCCTCTGCCACAGGCTTTTAGATTTAGTAGAACCGTTGCGCAATCCTCTTCTAGAGGTACCAGCCTTGGTTCTCGGTCCTCTCTCTGAAAAGTCCTCCCCTGGATCCTCCAGTCGCTTGGCTTCACCCCGCAGGCAAGACAGCACAGGACTACCCCTGGATCGGCAGGCCCCAGGACTCCTGGGCCTACCCTTCAGTAACAAAGCCTCGGGCCAGCCGGCCTGAGACAATTTAGAAGGCAGCAGCACACATTAGGCCAGAAGGGCCATTAGGTCGGAACCAAACCTATCACGGGATCTGTCCCTTAAGTACCCTCTCCCGGAATTCACAGTGGGCAGACCACACCCACTGACTGTGTCCGGCCAAGGAGGCACTCAATACACCCAGCTCGTTGCAATTTCCGACCTTGGCCAAACTATAAGGGCACCACCCCACGGCCAAGGGGAAAACCACACAACCAGCTGAACTGGAACAGAACCAGAATTTACAACATAATCAGTCTGAGCTAAACTACAGCTCAGACAAAACTAAATTTCTATTTATAGCGTCTGCCCATCAGGAGCAGGGCGCTACATATATATTTCAAGTTGGAGATTACCAACACATTCATGGGTCGGATTGATTGACTTGCTGGCTGTTGTCCTTTCTTGGTTTGTATTTTGATATATAGACTAGCAAATTTTGTCGTGTTACTTACAACCAAAGATGTAAATGTATTTTATTGGGATTTTATGTGATAGACCAACACAAAGTGGTACATAATTGTGAGGTGGAAGGAAAATAATAAATGGTTTTCAAAATGTTTTACAAATAAATATGTGAAAAGTGTGGCGTGCATTTATATTCAGCCCTGAGTCAGTACTTTGTAGAACCACCTTTGATTGCAATTGCAGCTGAAAGTCTTTTGGAGTATGTCTCTACCAACTTTACACATCTAGAGAGTGAAAATTCAGCTCATTCTTCCTTGTAAAATAAAAAACAGTGGCGCTAGATTCATGTATATACAGTATCTCACAAAAGTGAGTACACCCCTCACATTTTTGTAAATATTTTATTATATCTTTTCATGTGACAACACTGAAGAAATTACACTTTGTTACAATGTAAAGTAGTGAGTGTACAGCTTGTATAACAGTGTAAATTTGTCGTCCCCTCAAAATAACTCAACACACAGCCATTAATGTCTAAACCGCTGGCAACAAAAGTGAGTACACCCCTAAGGGAAAATGCCCAAATGGGGCCCAAAGTGTCAATATTTTGTGTGCCACACACGCTTGACACCATCTGAACCAAATAAGTTTATCTTGGGCTCATCAGACCACAGAACATGGTTCCAGTAATCCATATCCTTAGTCTGCTTGTCTTCATTAAACTGTTTGCGGACTTTCTTGTGCATCATCTTTAGAAGAGCCTTCCTTCTGGGTCGACAGCCATGCAGACCAATTTGATGCAGTGTGCTTTAGGTCTGGACTTTGACTGGACCATTATAAAACATGAATATGCTTAGATCTAAACCATTCCATTCTAGTTCTGACTGTATGTTTAAGGTCACTTTCCAGCTGGAAGGAGAACCCCCGTCCCAGTCTCAAGTCTTTTGCAGACTCTAACAGATTTTCTTCTAAAGCCCCATACACACGGTCGGACTTTTTCATCAATTTGGTCCGATCGGACAAGGTTGTTGAAAAATCAGACCGTGTGTATGCACCATCGGACAGTGTTCGTCGGTTTGTCCGTCGGACAAAGTCTTATCTCCTGCTGGAAAGATTTGCCGTCAACCCGGTCCGATCACACCAAATCCGATCGTGTGTACGGTTGTCCGACCGGACAAAGTGCTACGCATGCTCAGATCACATTACAAGACCAAAGCTATTGGCTACTAGCCTCTACGTAGTCCCGTCGTAGGCAACAAACGTCACCACGTTCAGAATGATCGGATTTTCCGACAACTTTGTCCGACCGTGTGTACGCAAAACCAACATCGGACAAAGTATGACGGACATGGTCCGACGGACCTGGTCCGCGGATTGTCCGACCGTGTGTATGGGGCTTTAGATTGCCCTGTATTTGGCTAAATTCATCTTCCCAACTCTGACCAGCTTCCCTGTCCCTGCTAAAGAAAATCATCCCCACAACATGATAAGGCCACCACCATGTTTTACAGTGGGCATGGTGTGTTCAGATTGATGTGAAGTGTTAGATTTCCACCACAAATAATATTTTGCTTTTAGCCCAAAAAGTTCAATTTTGGTCTCATCTGACCAGAGCACCTTCTTCCATGTTTGCTGTGTCCTCCACATGGCTTCTTCCATACTGAAAACGGGACTTCTTATGGCTTTCCTTCAACAATGGCTTTCTTCTTGCCACTCTTCCATAAAGGCCAGATTTGTTGCATACACGACTAATAGTTGTCCTGTGGACAGATTCTCCCACCTGAGATGTGGCTCTCTGCTGCTCCTCCAGAATCTCCATGGGCCTCTTTGGTGCTGCTCTGATTAATGCTCTCCTTGCCCGTTCTGTCTGTTTCAGTAGAAGGCCATGTCTTGGTAGGTACTCGTTCCATTTTCGGATGATGGATTGAACAGTGCTCCGTGAGTTGTTCAAAGCTTGGGATATCTTTTTATAACCTAACCCTGCTTTAAACTTCTCCACAACTTTATCCCTGACTTGTTTGGTGTTTCATGGCCTTAATGATGCTGTTTGTTCACTAAGGTTCTCTAACAAACCTCTGAGGGCTTCACAGAACAGCTGTATTTATACTGAGATTAAATTACACAAAGGTTGACTCTATTTACTAATTAGGTGACTTCTGAAGATAATTGGTTCCACTAGATTTTAATTAAGGGGTATCAGAGTAAAGGGGGCTGAATACAAATCCACACCCTACTTTTCAGATATTTATTTGTTAAAAATGTAAAACCATTTATTATTTTCCTTCCACTTCACAATTATGTGCCACTTTATCACATAAAATCACAATAAAATAAATTTACGGTTTTGGTTGTAACATGGCAAAATTTGGAAAATTTCAAGGGGTATGAATACTTTTTCGAGGCACTGTATATATATATATATATATATATATATATATAATGTTTTTCATTATAGGATAACATAGGTTTATCCTTCAAATCTTTCCTTCTGTTTTATCTACCATCTTTTAGGATTGGCAAGCCCAGGCCTCTGTGGATGCTGGTCTTTCCCCTTTCTGTCTCCTTGTTTTTCCAATCCCATTGGGGGTTGAGCAATCAAATAGTCCCTGGTGGGTGTTGGGTAGGATGATGACAATTGCATATTGCTTTCAATTCTGTACAGTGCTGTTATGCTCATCACTGTCCATTCAATTGTGAGTAAATGATATATATGAATATGATTGTATAAAAGTTAACATTTGTTTTTAAATACAATGCATGACATATGTACAATTGCATTATAGAGATGTGATACTCTATGCACCCCTGAAGAAGTAGACTTGTTTCTCTGAAACACGTCAGATGAAGGAAGACACGTCATCCCATCTATGTCATTCAGGACAGCTGTATTATGAGCAATGTTGTATGCCGTACCTATGTTTTTAACTTTTTGATTTTGTATTAATGAAATGTAACTACTTTTTAATACATACATGTGTTGTGACAATAGTGCCTTAAAAGTCCCAATGAGGGAATTTATCCAGTTGGTATTTTAGGGATGTGGCACTAATCAGAGTACACCCACCGCTATAGATATTCAGATTTCCCAGGGATAGCCCCCGTAGTGAGGGGCTTGCCCCTGGGAAATGGTTTTCCCCGAGTTTGTCCTGGGAGCCGCCAGCTAGTGTAAAGTTTGTAGTGCGCAGGCTCTAACCTATCACACTGCTAAAGCACCAACTCAAAAATGGCACCACTAGAGTGCTCCGTGCATGAACAGCAATACATGCTGCCACGCACGTACAGGCTGCTCCAGTCATGGCATTTTAGAATTAGATTGGCACCTGTAGTGTGAGTTGGAGCCTGTGCATTGGAAACTTTACAATACCTGGTGGCTTCCCGGAGGTTAAGCTGCAATCTATGACTGTGAGCAACTACTGACCTGATCCCTGAACTCTTACTCCTGACCGCTGAATAAGTGTGTTACTTAATCCTGACCCCTGAACTCTCCATATTACTTAATGGTTGAGTAGCACACAGGGTTTAGGGGTCAGGATTAAGTCTTTACCTGTGCATAGCTTATTCCTGACCCCTGAACTCTGTGTGTTACTTAAAGTGTAAATACAGTAAAGGCAAAATCTTTTCTTAGTTTTGGATAGAGTGGAGAAGGATTAGAACCCCTGTCAGTTTTTATTGCCCTCTGTGCCCCCCATTAAGGAGATTCACCCTCTCTATTAGTACTGTTTACGATCATCACTGAAAGTGAAATTAAAAGAAAATCCAAGAAATTCCAATGGAGATGCTAAATATAAACTGCTAAATACCATTTCTCATCAGCAGTATATAGCAGTATTGTAACTTCTGTCAGTGTCTGGTTAAAGCTTGAAGGAGGAGCATTCTACTCTGACTGTCCTATGAGGCTGCAGGACCCCTGAGCCTCTGTCTGGACAGTGTTGATTGGCCCTGTGCTGATCACATGCAACTCTAGCAATACACACCAAACTGAGCATGTGCAGAATGATTCCAAAGGCTCTGTCTTAGGAGATGGATTGGGGACAGTGAAAGAAGGGGAGAATCAGAGAAGACAGGATCAAACAGCCTTTTTACACATTGCAGAGGACTGACCCCTTAGGTTCCACAGTGAGTATAACAAGCATGCCTTACTGCATATACAGACTGATTTTACCGTTGTGGGTTTAGTAACACTTTAATCCTGATCCCTAAACTCTGTGCAATACGTTATCCTGACCCCATAACTCTGTGCGTTACTTAATCCTGACCCATAACTATATGCGTTACTTAATCCTTACCCCTGATCTCTCTGCATAACTTCATGCAGCCCTCTGAACTCTGTACTTTACTTAATCCTTACCCCTGAGCTCTCTGCATAACTTCATCCAGACCTCTGAACTCTGTACTTTACTTAAGCCTAACCCCTGAAATTCATAGGTTGCTTAATTCTGAACCCTGATTTTTACACTCTCTTGACCCATAGCAGCATAGGTTCAGGTTTGATTTAACCGTTATATATTAGGAATCAATTACCCATGGAAATTTACCACTTATATACTGAATACATTGAAAAAAGCTACCGTATATGTATTTTAACAAATCTCCTAAATATGTAATGAGATTTTGCATTATTTTTTGTGTCAATAAACTGTTCATTTATTTTTACTCTACTTTTCTGTTGGTGTAGTACCTTGTCAAAATCATATGGGCAGTTGAGTTGTAATACACAGTATATCTCAATAATTAGGAATGAAGGTACATCACTTTGTGTACCAGATCACAATAAGCTCACTATAATTTAACCATTCACTTTTAAGCACCACTCACTGGTATAGTAATGTGGCCACACCCACAATTCGCCTCAGCGCATTAATTGCACCACAACAATTCTCTTTTGCTAATTTTTTGTTTTAGTTCAACGAATAGGGTACGTTAACTTTTAAAAGCCTCCCGACCGCCTCACGCATATATACTGCGGCAGAATGGCACGTACAGGAAGATTAACGTACCTGTACGTTGCTCTTTAAGAGGCGGCATGCGGGCACATGCGCCCGCCGGGAGCTCCGTGAGCAGGATCGTGGGTCCCGCGAACTCGATGTCCGCGGGGATACCCGCGATCTTCTCACGCTGAGGAAAAACGGGGCTAATGTAAACAAGCATCTCCCCTTTCTGCCTAATGACACTCTCACTGATCACGCTCCCTGTAATCGGGAGCAGTGATCAGTGATGTGTCATACACAGCCCCCCCCCCACAGTTAGAAATCACTCCCTAGGACACACTTAACCCCTACAGCGCCACCTAGTGGTTAACCCCTTCACTGCCAGTGACATTTTTACAGTAATCAATGCAATTTTTTAGCACTTATGGCTGTATTAATGCCAATGGTCCCAAAAATGTGTCAAAATTGTCCGATGTGTCCGCCATAATGTCGCAGTCACGATAAAAATCGCTAATCGCCGCCATTACTAGTAAAAAATTATTAATAAAAATGCCATAAAACTATCCCCTATTTTGTAGGCGCTATAACTTTTGCGCAAACCAATCAATAAACACTTATTGCAATTTTTTTTACCAAAAATATGTAGAAGAACACGTATCGGCCTAAACTGAGAGAAAAAAATGTTTTTTTATATATTTTTGGGGGATATTTATTACAGCAAAAAGTAAAAAAATAATGTGTTTTTTTTTCAAAATTGAGGCCCTTTTTTTGTTTATAGCGCAAAAAATAAAAACCGCAGGGGTGATCAAATACCACTAAAAGAAAAAAAGTGGGGAAAAAAAGGGCGTCAATTTTGTTTGGGATCCATGTCGCACGACTGCGCAATTGTCAGTTAAAACGATGCAGTGCCGAATCGCAAAAAGTACTCTGGTCTTTGGCCAGCCAAATGGTCCGAGGCTTAAGTGGTTAACATCCAGGGCGCGTACTGCTGCAGCTGCAAATACAAGTAAAGTGTTTATAACCCCATTTTACCTATGATAAGTAATCCTAACTTGATATCTCTAAAAATGCAGCAAGTACATGTGTATGCCAGGTTCCATCAAATCCTGGAACTCTGCTGTGCTATGTAAAAAGAAATTACCCTTTCATCACATCTCAAAAATCTTATCCTTATATATACCAACTTGTATTTGAGAATTAGGTTCTCTAACACATGCTGAATGTTTTTTATCTCTCTTGAAAGTAAAACACATCACACCAAACTACTTTTTGAGTGTCTGCTAAAGAAACAATAGAAAACAGTCACTTTGCTTCTTCAAAATACTCACATTTTTCATGGCTTCCGGGCGTATGGCTAAACCATATGTTCAATGTTAGTGGATGTTTGCTATTGTAGATCAGGGACCTCATTGTCATATCCCAGATGCTTCATGAAGCTAGAAAAGAGACAGAAATTTACGACAATTGCAGAAACAGCAAAGCACATCCCGGCATCGATACAACTGGGACTGTGTTGACTTTAAATCTGCACGCATAATACAGCAGGAAAATGCAGACAATAATGTCAAGGGAACTCTGCAAAAGCAATAGGACATCTTGGAGGAATCTCTAAAGGATAAATATAACAGTTATTAAAGAAACATACCCTCCACTGAACTCAACATTGCAAGGAAAGATGTGAGGGTGTTTCAGCAAGACATCTGTCATTTAACAGTGACAGTAACCTTACAACTGACAATTCAAATCCCCGATGATGGAATTAATTAATCTGTGGACACAAGCGTTTCCTACTGTTTCAAAGGGAGGCTTCTTTTTTTTTTTTTCCTTTTTACTCTCCTTGTAGATTTTAGGCCAATCTAAAACTAGATATTTGCTGACAAGAATTGCAAATATGATATTGTTATAATGGTTAAGTTGAACAACTGTCACCCTAATTATTAATAACATAATTATATAGTAAGAACATTCTAAATTAAACTCTTAAATGCAAGTGTAGCCCTCTTTTTTGGGGGGAGTATAAGAAATGGCCCTACCCAAACAGGATATTGCGCTAAACCCAGGGCTCAAGTCCTGCAGGAACGCATGGGAAGGGAGTTCCTGTACTTTTTCCACAACAGGAACTTAGTTCCCGTTAGCAGCCGTGTCCCGCAAGACTTTGAAGTATGCGAGCTGTGTGGCAGGTGCTACACCAGCAGCTGCAGACACAGCTCGCAATAGTAAGTGCCGCACACCTGACTATTCAGGAATTGCCAGTAGGGGGCCCCATGACAGCCTCCGCTTCGATCTACCTGTCAATCACAGCTAGCTGACAGGTAGATCAGGTCCCTGCTGCTAAGAGATTGTATTTAGTCAGACCTCTCGTGATGCGCTCCTCCCCGCCGGCCCCTCCTGATTTTCTGTCTCCTCATCCCCCCCCCCCCCCCAGTCTCCTGCATACTTTCTCTGTGTGTCCCGCTAAACCCCCCCCCCCCCCCCCTCCTCTATCTTCAGTGCCATATGATGAGATAACCCAGAGGAGGAGCACAGCTATTCTGCTCACAGGACATGCAGGGAGAGAGGTGAGCTGAGGGAGGGACATCAGTTTGGGGTGGTAAGCTGAGCACAATACCTGGCAAAGTTTAATGCCAGGAGGGAAGTTTATGTGGAAATATGTGAAGGGTTGGAATAGCAGCGAGTGTGTGTTGGAGCCCTGCAGAGTTTGCAGCCCCCGAGCTAACATATATCTCCTAAGCAGGAACACATCACTATCTCCCCAAGCATTCTGTCCAGATAATGTGCAGTTCATTTATGACCTTTCCGTTTAACCCTGTGTTATCCAAAGTCTGTTCAATGAAAAGTGTAAACTCACCACATAAACAAACACTCTATATACAAAATAACATTCCCCAATAAAGATCAGAACATGATGTTCACATTTGCATGGAAGCACAATTGAATGAATGCTGATTATTCAGAGAATTACCATATTTATTGAGGATTGTTTTTTTTTTATGTACTAACAGTTAAGCTTCATAAACACAATACGAAATGTGGATGAAAAATACCACTTTTGAAGCGTTCGTGCATATGAGCGTATCATTTTTTTTTTTTTTTGTGGGCGAGTGGATCTTGGGTGGGAGTTCCCACACTATTTTCCCCAGGACTTGACCCCTGGCTAAACCTATTTGTAAATAAGAGAAAAAGAACCTTCGCCAAGTATGAAAAAAAAGAAAAAGATTTAAAAAACAGTGGGTTTGATAATAAAATTGGCAGTGCCTCCACTCAGGACAGGGCCTTTGTGAACAGAGGGGATTCCCTTCCTGAGAAAACCAGTCACCACTTAAAAATCCGGCCTTTTCTGGCACTTTTTGTTTACCTATATAAATCTGTATTTTTTGCTAGAAAATTACTTAGATTCCTCCAAATTATATATTTTTTTTAAAGCAGAGGCCATAGAGAATAAATCGGTGGGTGTTGCAATTTTTTATGTTAGATGGTATTTGCGCAGTGGAACCTTTTTGAATTTTTTTTATTTAATCAAACAGGTTTTTATTGGTACAAAAAACAAGGTATACAATTGGTACATTTTCACATAAAGAATCAATAAGAGAAATAACATCATGACCATCATGGGGAAAATGCAAGCCATCTTATATACAAAAAGAGGAAGTGCCTAGGCAGAGAGGTCCTATAAAGTGGTATGTGGCATATGGGCTAAGGACAATTTATCATCAGTATTAGAAATGGACTTTGACAAAGAAAGTCCATTTCTGTTCCTATGTGCTCTTTTGATATACTATTATTTGAGGACGTGGCACTGCTTTACATTTAGACCCCCGCAGTACCATCCTATGATGGAGTCTTGGTTTACTTTTTGATTCCTACCATCAGTATTAGTGCATACACAGTTTCTAGAGCGTTTCTGACTTGTTAAAAGTATCAGTAGAGACGTGCCAACCGGAACTCCGGGTCTGACCAGAGAGGACATGTCTAACCCAGGGTCACAGATTTTGCCGTATTTGGCAGGGCATCCCCTGTGCAAGTATATAAGCTTTTTGTATTTCAGACTGTTATTCACTTCCACCAATCATGCTTTGAATTTGGGGGGGGTGGGCCTCATCCACTGCCTTGCTTTAGTTTTCCTAGCTAAGAATAATGTTTCATTTTAAAATATTTTGGTAAATTTATAAGCAAGATTTAGGGTTCACAGTGATAGGGGATCCCATGGTGTCCTGAAGAAATTGCACAATTTGTGTCCCCGCATATTGGGGCAATCCCAGATGAGATGGTAGAATGACGCCTGGTTGCACATGCCACAGTTGGCTGTTTGGTCACGTTTATAACGCGACACTCTAAGTGGAGTCAGATATGCCCGATGGATTATGTATATTTGTGTGAGGCGGTCGGATAATTTGGGCACACCAGTTTACAGTTATCAAGGGCATCACTCCATTTTTCATCCTCTATCACCCCATTATTCTCCTCCCACCTAGTTTTGAGTGCATAAACTGATCTAGCCGCCGAGGGCATAAGTAACATACTGTAAAAAGTAGATATCAATTTCTTGGGATCCAGGCTACAGATTACTACCATAAGAGAGTTCCCTTCAAGTGAGGGGGGGGGGGGCAGTCATAAATTGTGATCTAAAGGCATGTTAGAGTTGAATATATCTGTAAAACAGTCAGGCGGTAGGTCATGTTCATCTTGGAGCCTGTCAAACCCTTTCAGGTCACTGTCAGAGACCAGGTGAGATAGGAGATATATCCCCCTAGATCTCCAAAGCTCAGAGTCAGGCACAGAGCCAAATTCCAACAAATCTAAATTGTATCAAATTGGGGTGTGGCCATGTAGGGGGGGTAATTGTAGTTTGGCTGTCGCTATGGCCCATATGCGCCTATAGTGATGGAGCAGGGATGTCCTTTCTTTAGTCAGACATGCCGATTGTGTCCGCCCTGTAATGACCACCAGGGGATCTCCAGTAGAGTGGGACCATCTAGAGCTGTGGTCATCTACCCTGTCCTCAGGGCCCACTAACAGGCCAGGTTTTATGTATTACCTTGGGGAGATGCAGACTAGAATACTGCAAATACTGAGCAACAAATGATATCACCTGTGATGTATTTCAGTTATCTTGCAAACCTGGCCTGTTAGTGGGCCCTGAGGACAGGGTTGATGACCACTGATCTAGAGCACAAAAAGATGAGGAATCTGATCCTGTCAGTTTTCCCTATGTGGAACAGTTGTGATAGTTGTGCAGCTATATTTATCGGCGTATAACACGCACCGGCGCATAACACACACCCCAAGTTTAGGAGGGAATTTTAAGGAAAGAACGTTTTAGGAGAGAAGTTTAGGGGAAAAAAAAAACTTACATTTAAGCGTCATTTGCATCTTGCCCAGCGTCATTTGCAGCCTGCCCAGCGTCATTTGCAGCTTGCCCAGCGTCATTTGCAGCTTGCCCAGCGTCATTTGCAGCTTGCCCAGCATCATTTGCAGCCTTGCCCAGCGTCATTTGCAGCCTGCCCAGCGTCATTTGCAGCTTGCCCAGTGTCATTTGTAGCTTGCCCAGTGTCATTTGTAGCTAGCCCAGTGTCATTTGTAGCTTGCCCAGTGTCATTTGCAGCTTGCCCAGTGTCATTTGTAGCTTGCCCAGTGTCATTTGTAGCTAGCCCAGTGTCATTTGGGCGGCACAGTGGTGTAGTGGTTAGCACTCTCATCTAGCAGTAAGAAGGGTCGCTGGTTCAAATCCCAACCCCGACACTACCTGCCTGGAGTTTGCATGTTCTCCCTGTGCCTGCGTGGGTTTCCTCCGGGTACTCCGGTTTCCTCCCACAATCCAAAGACATGCAGGTAGGTTAATTGGCTTCTGTCCAGAAATCGGCCCTAGTATATGAATGGGGACCTTGGATTGTGGGCTCCTTGGGGGTAGGGACTGATGTGAGTGTGCAATGTACAGTGATAGGGACAATTGTAGACACTCGCTCTGGTTGAACTGGATGGACTGATGTCTTTATTCAACCTTACTAACTATGAACTATGAACTATGAACTATTTGTAGCTTGCCCAGTGTCATTTGCAGCTTGCCAGCGTCATTTGTAGCTTGCCCAGTGTCATTTGCAGTTTGCCAGCGTCATTTGCAGCCTTGCGAACGTTTAAATTTCCCGCCGCCGAGACAGTCCGCGCATGCGCCGTCGAAAAAGACCGAACCGCCGCCGAAAAAGGCCGAAGCGTGGCCGAAAAAGACCGAGCCGACTGTTCGGCTCCGCTCGGAGTCCCGCCTCCCTGCTGTTTCGGGAATGAGCGCAGGGAGGCGGGACTATGAGCGGAGCTGAACAGTCGGCTCGGTCCTTTTCGGCGGCGGTCGCTATTTTTCGGCGCCGCAACCAATTTTTGTCATTTTTTTGGGGGGTATCGGCGTATGCAGCTATATTTATCGGCGTATAACACGCACCGGCGCATAACACGCACCCCAAGTTTAGGAGGGAATTTTAAGGAAAGAACGTTTTAGGAGAGAAGTTTAGGGAAAAAAAAAAACTTACATTTAAGCGTCATTTGCATCTTGCCCAGCGTCATTTGCAGCCTGCCCAGCGTCATTTGCAGCCCGCCCAGCGTCATTTGCAGCTTGCCCAACATCATTTGCAGCCTTGCCCAGCGTCATTTGCAGCCTGCCCAGCGTCATTTGCAGCTTGCCCAGCGTCATTTGCAGCTTGCCCAGTGTCATTTGTAGATTGCCCAGTGTCATTTGTAGCTTGCCCAGTGTCATTTGCAGCTTGCCAGCGTCATTTGTAGCTTGCCCAGTGTCATTTGCAGTTTGCCAGCATCATTTGCAGCCTTGCGAACGTTTAAATTTCCCGCCGCCGAGACAGACCGCGCATGCGCCGTCGAAAAAGACCGAACCGCCGCCGAAAAAGGCCGAAGCGTGGCCGAAAAAGACCGAGCCGACTGTTCGGCTCCGCTCGGAGTCCCGCCTCCCTGCTGTTTCGGGAATGAGCGCAGGGAGGCGGGACTATGAGCGGAGCTGAACAGTCGGCTCGGTCTTTTTCGGCCGCGGTTCGGTCTTTTTCAGCGGCGGTCGCTATTTTTCGGCGCCGCAACCAATTTTTGTCATTTTTTGGGGGGTATCGGCGTATAACACGCACCCACGACTTTCCCCCGATTTTAAGGGGGAAAAAGTGTGTGTTATACTCCGATAAGTACGGTAATACAGGTTATGGTCAGGTAGTGCCGTCCCACCCTAGTCTGTAGGGTTTTTTAATTTATTCCATGGAAGTTTGTGTCTACTTTTTCCCCAGACAAAAGTTTTAAGTATAACCTCCATAGCTTTGAAATGTCTGAGTACCAGGTATACCGGGGAGTGCCATAGTACTTATAGGATCTTTGGCAATAGCACCATTTTAACGAGATTGATGCGTCCCATAACTCCCAATGGCAATCTGGCCCAGATTTGAGTCTTATGCTTGAGCATGTCAAAGAGGGGCTGTACATTAAGTCTGATATAGTCCATTGGCATTCGGGTGATATGTATGCCTAAGTATTTAATGCAGTCCACGCGCTGAAGGGGAAGATGTGCCTGTCTTTGGGTTTCTGGAAAGCTGTCCACGGGGAGTATTTGTGACTTTTCACATTTAATATTAAGTCCTGAAAAGGAGCCAAAGCACTCAATCACAGCTAGGGCCTTATGTAGGGCATCAGTAGAGCCGTCAATGTAGAGTAATGTGTCATCGGCATAAGTGCTAACTGTCTCCATTACTGGTCCCATGTGAAGTCCCACTATATCAGGGTTAGATCGTGGGGACACCGACAGAGGCTCCGCCACCAGTGCATAAAGCAGAGGGGAAAGGGGGCATCCCTGTTGTGTTCCCCTAGTGAGAGTAAATTGTTCGGGTGCCCAACCATTGGCCACCACTATATAAAAATATAAAAGAGAAGCTGCGCTAAATGTGAAACATAAATATATTATCTGAGCCAAAAGATATCAGCATCAGGTGTGGCAACAATACCTTAAACAGTGTAACCAATTATTATTCCCAATTAAAATCCAGAAAATGAATAGTCCCATGTGAAAGTCCATATAAAGATTTCAAATTAACAAAGTCTTTGTATAGAATCCAAAAAATAAATAAAAATGATAACACCAGTGATGAACCGAAAAAAAATATTAGGAACACTTTTCACACCACCACCTTCTGAATTTAATTCTTACCAGAAAGTAGGCCAAATGTGCAATTGGCTTAAACCCAGCCTAGGCCTTTTAGTGGGAGCAGCAAAATATGGAACCAGCAAAAAACGAAATCCTTGATTGTATTCGATCAGAACAAAACTATGGCTCTGGATGCGTGGTTTCCCCCCAAAAAAAGGAATCACAACATAGCATAATATTGTTTCATAACAAATAAAAAAAAAAAAAATAACATAATATATGCACTTACAAAGTGAATAGGCAAAAGTGTGCAGAAAAGACAAACCAAAAAGCACCCAGTGATCCAAACGCAATAATTCAAAGTGTCCCAACACCACACAGAGGGGCTTCTTACCAGATGGCAAGCCCGAGACTGCAAAAGAATACCCTGGATGGAAAGCTCTTCAGATAGACATGTCACGGAAAACCATTCAGATCCTCAGTACCGACACATGCATGTTAACCCAAAAATGTTAACCGAGTCGAATGCATTGGCAGTGTCCAACGCGACAACCATTCTGGCACCAGTGTTGTTGTGTTGAGTCTGCAGATTGATGAACAGGAATCTCAGGTTGAAGGAGGTATTTCTGCCCAGCATGAAGCCTACTTGGTCCTCATGTATGAGGGATAAGATGACTGTGTTGAGGCGAGTGGCAAGGATCTTAGCCAAGATCTTGACATCCACTTGTAAAAGGGATATGGGGTGGTAAGAATCTGGGCGGTGTGGATCCTTACCCGGTTTGGGGATTAATACTGAGGCCTCCCGCATAGAAGCAGGTAGCACGGAGGGCTCAAAAATATGCTTGTAAAGTTTGTAGAGCCTGGGTATTAAAAGTTCTGAGTAGAGTTTAGTTCCACTGGGAGTCCGTCGGACCCCGGGGATTTAGAACGGGGGAAGGCCGATATGGCTTCAGCTATCTCTTCCCTTGTGAGGGGTCCATCTAGCTTTGTCGCCTGTTGCTCTGTGAGTTAAGAGAGCTGTATCTCATTCAAAAAGGAAGAAATGGCGAGTTCTACATCTAAAAGTACAGAAAAAAAACAACAGAATAGAATAAAATAGAACAAATATAACCATCTTTCGAAATTCAAAGTTTGCATAGAAAAGAATAAAATAGAATAAAAAAGACTAGAATAGAATAGAAAATAATAGAATAGAAAATAAATTAATAGAATAGAATAAACAAATAGAAAAAGAATCGAATTAAAAAAAAACAATAGGATGAAAAAGAATAGAATAGAAAGAATATAACCATTTCCAAAAATTCAAATAGAATAAATTCTAATTTGAATAGAATATAAAATAATAGATTATAATAGGAAGATGATTATATTCTTTCTATTCTATTCTATTCTGTTGTCTTTTTTTCTATACTATTCTGTTATTTTCTATTCTATTCTAATCTTTTCTTTTTCTATTCTATTCAAATTGATTCTATTAGAATTTTGGGAAATGGTTGTTTTCTTTCTATTCTATTGTTTTTAAATTCTATTATTTTGTATATTATTATTTTCTATTTGAATTTCAGAATATTGTTATATTCTTTCTATTTTATTCTATTCTTTTTTATTCTATTTTTTTCTATTCTATTTGTTTCTATTCTATTCTAATCTTTTCTTTTATTTTCTATTTTGTTCTGTTTTACTCTATTACGGTATATTCTATTCTTTTATTTTCTGTTATATTCTTTTTTATTCTATTATATTTTTTTCTATTATATTTTTTTCTATTCTATTTCTTTATCTTCTTTTCTATTTTATTCTTTTTGGAAATTGAAAAATAAATCAAAAACTATTCGAATTCTGAAAATTGGAATCGGTTTGAATATGAATAAACTAAATGAATTCCGAACACAAATTAAACATATTAAACAAATTTAACAAACCAAATTTATGTAAATAACGAAACAAAACAAACTTTTTCGTTCTGCAGATGTCTACTTTGCTTTCTAAAAAGAACATTAGAGCAAGACTAGTTTGCCAATGAACAAGACCAAGGCTTTTGGAACAAGGTGTTGCAAACTGATGAATAAAAGATAGCGTTGTCTATCAACGGTAACAGTAGACGTGCAAAAATATTTCAAAAACACAGTAGCACATCCACCAAGGATAAGTTTAAAAATAAATGGCAGGTAATAATTGGGCCTAGTTAAAGCACCGATTTGGATCCTGTTGAAAAATCATAAGGGGAATCTGAAACTGGCAGTATGTGCAAGGAATCCTACAAACATATTGCAACCTAAAAAAAAATTTACATGCAAGAGTGGTCATAAAAGTGGTCAGTAGAGATGGGCCGAACACCCCTGGTTTGGTTTGTGCCAGAACTCCCAAAGTTCGCAAACGTTCGGGCCCGAACGGCGAACCCCATTAAAGTCTATGGGACCAGAACATGAAAAATCAAGTCCCCATTTTGAAGGCTTATATGCAAGTTATGGGCCATAAAAAGGGTATTTGGCCATAAGGGGCCAACCCCCTATACCATGTGCCTGGCCCCTAATCTACATGTAGGGTGCCAGACACATGGATTTCAATAGGGTTTTTTTTTAAGCACATGATTAGAGCCTGAAGCTCTGATTGGCTTCAAAAAAGGGTGGGCTTGGGGCGCAGAGCACTGCACCCTCAGCCCACCCAGTTGTGTGACAATAGCGAATAAATATTCCCTATTGTCTTCCTGATTCTCGTACTGGCCAATCAGGAAGCAGGTCTTAGGACTCCCTGGCCAATCGGATCTCGGGACACACTTCCTGTTCGGCTGGGAGGAGAAGCAACTGCCTGGCTTTCCTGCCCCCCCCCCCCCCCCCAAAAAATATACCAATGCAAAAAAAGGTTTAAAAAGAGTGTTTTTAAAGGAGCATTGATTTTATTATGCTTAAAGTGAAAAAATAAAAATGAAAAATTCCTGTATAGTGTCACTAATGCCGCGTACACACGAAGGGACTTTCCCGCGGGATTGTCCGCTGGACTCGAGTCCGCCGGACAGTCCGATCGCGTGTGGGCCTTCGACAGACTTTTTTTCCCAAAAGTCCGGCGGACTAGGTTTTAAGTTTTGTTTTAAAATTATCCGCTGGACTTGGCAGTCCGGCGGACAATACGGCCGTCTGTAGTATGGTCCGGCGGACCAAAAAGAACGCATGCTCAGTAGCAAGTATGTCACGGACTCTAGTCTAGTGTTCTAGTCCCGTCGCAGGTACTGTACGTCATCGCGTGAACCGCCAGACTTTTAGCGTGATCGTGTGTGGTCAAGTCCGTTCGCTTTCAAGTCCGGCGAAGCCCAGCTGGAAAGTCCGGCGGTTTGTCCGCTGGACTAGGTCCGGCGGACAAAGTCCGATCGTGTGTACGTGGCATTAGTCTGCCTGTAAAGGGGCACATCTGTACCGTGTGTAGCACCCTGTTGTTTAGGCAGGGTTGCTAGTAAATTTACCTGCCAGATATAATTGCCTTGGCCAATTGATAGGGGATCAATTGATTCCACCCTAATTCTGGAATTGCTGCACTTCTCTCTTCTGTCACTAGATGGCTGGGTATCTGGTGGCATTAGATAAGATAAGGGCATTGCAAGGACGGATTAGGAATAGATGGGATATCTCAGCCAATCTTGTTGGGTCCATTGGTCTGCTTGGAGAGCCTATATATTTGGGTGAGGTTAGGTGATCGGGGTTCTGTGCCACCTGGATGGCTGTCTGGGTGGACAATTGTTGTGCTGCCCGGGCTGCTAGGCCAGAGCCTGAGGCCTATCCCGGGGACATCTGGCTGCTAGGCTGTCTGAGGCCTATACAGAAGCAAGAGAGCAGCGTAGGGTTGGGATTGCGGCTTGTAGTCCAACCAGAAGTGATGGTTCTGCCGGCCAAAGAACCTGTCATAGTCGGAGGTAGAGGGGAAGCTGCCGCCACTAAGGGACCATCCACCTTATTACCAGGGACCAGAGTGAGTAGCTGAAGCAAGTATCAGAGCAGTATTTTCACCAACCGGGGATGGAATGCCACATTTGAAGAGTGTATTATACATAGATAAGACAGATATGAAAGCACATAGGGCTTTTTATATATAAGAGCAAATACCGGTTAAAAGTGGTAAAAGTGGAGCAATCATCAAGGGGGACCCCAGGAACTCTGGGAATGTGGGGGGAACTCTGGTGACCAGAGACCACCTTCCGCAGAAAGAATACACTAAGGTAAGGGGGGGTTACTGATATAGGAGTGAAACCTTAATATCAGTGCCCCCTTACATTACTGTATTCACTCCCCCGTTACATCATTGACCCCCCCTCAGACTGGCCTGGTGATGCTGTCACTGACCTGCTCTCAGGTGCAAGAGATCAATGCATTAATGCAGCCTCACCAGTCCTCATCAAATGCAGCCTCATCAGTGCCCACCAAATGCAGCCTATCAGTGTCCATCAAATGCATCCCATCACTGCCCACCAAATGCAGCTTATCAGTGCCCACCAAACGCAGCCTCATCAGTACCCACTAAATGCAGCCTCATCAGTGCCCACCAAATGCAGCCTCATCAGTGCCCACCAAATGCAGCCTCATCAGTGCACACCAAATGCAGCTTATCAGTGCCCATCAAATGTAGCCTATCAGTGCCCATCAAATGCAGCCTACCAGTGCCCATCAAATGCAGCCTACCAGTGCCCATCAAATGCAGTTTATCAGTGCCCACCAAATGCAGCCTCATCAATTCCCATCAAATGAAGCCTCATCAGTGCCCATCAAATTCAGCCTCATCAGTGCCCATAAAATGCAGCTTATCAGTGCCTACCAAATGCAGCCTACCAGTGCCCACCAAATATGGGTATTTACTCCCCCCTTACATCACTGACCCCCCCCCCCCTCCAGACTGGCCTAGCGGCGCGTCACTGACCTCCTCTCAGGTGCAAGAGATCATTGCATTAATATGTAGCCTGACAACTTCTCAAAGCGCGTGAAGAACTCCGCTCGATTTTGTTTCACAAAACGAAACAAAAACTGGCTTGGGCACACCGTACGATGTACGAATTTTCCAATAAACCCGGCACGATGTTGGCCAGGGCACTACGAGGCCCACGTTCCAAAACCTATATCCCGCACATACTGACATCCTCGGGCCAGAAAGTGTCCACATCATCAGATATGGCAGCAGAGTTCCGGTTATTCTACGAAGGCCTCTATAATTTAGACAGGCCACAGTCAGATGACAACACCACTTCTGGAGGTTTTACCCCACGGTCATACGTGGCCACATCCGGCATGCCCTCTCTCCCGGCCGAGGTCCAGGAGGAGTTGGAGCAACCCATTACGACGGCGGAGTTGGGGGTGGCACTGGCCACCTCAAAACCAAAGAAGGCCCCCGGCCCCGACGGCCTCACTCCACCATATTACAAAGCTTTCTTTGAGACACTCTCCCAGCCCTTAGTAGCGGCCCTCAATTCAATTACTGAGGGTAACTCCTTCCCGATAGACACCTTGAGGGCCTACATCTCCCTCATCCCAAAGGAGGGGAAGGATCCACTAAGATGCGGGAGCTACCGGCCGATAGCTCTCTTGAATACCGACCTCAAATTATTCGCCAAGATACTGGCCAATAGGATACTCTCACACATACCAAGCCTGATCCACAGGGACCAGGCGGGTTTTGTTCCACAACGGGAACCACGGGACAACACCATCAGGGTGATAAACCTAATCCACGCGGCCAGGTCATCAGGGAAGCCCCTTCTCCTGCTGTCAACCGACGCGGAGAAGGCATTTGACCGTGTAGACTGGTCCTTCATACAGGCCACCCTAGAACATATTGGGCTGCGCTCCTCGATGCTCAGCTGGATCCTTTCCCTCTACTCCCATCCTACAGCTGCGGTCAAAGTTAACGAGACTAGGTCCAGCTACTTTAACATCCGCAACGGCACTCGACAGGGCTGCCCCCTTTCCCCGCTGATCTTTATACTATCCCTGGAGCCTCTCCTCTGTAGAATAAGGGCGAATACACACATTACCGGCTACCGCAAACCCTCCGGACTGCATAAGGTGGCCGCTTTTGCAGATGACCTCATTTTCTTTCTAACAGACCCACTCAAATCACTCCCTAACCTACTCCACTCCCTACAGGAGTACGGGGCCCTCTCTTCCTTCAAAATCAATCTGTCGAAGTCCTCCCTCCTCAATATCTCTGTGGATAAAGGCACGATCCGCCGCCTGCGCTCAGAGTTCCAGCTGCGTTGGGCGACCAACACTATTCCCTACTTGGGCGTTGAAATCAGTCCGGACCCCATGGACCTGTACCAGGCTAACTTCGCTCCACTCCTTCTCCGGCTCAACACAGATCTCCTTCATTGGCACTCCCTTACCTTGACGTGGTTTGGGCGATGCAATGCCATTAAGATGACAGCTCTACCCAGGATACTGTACCTATTACAAGCCCTCCCTATCCGTATCCCCCCGCTATTCTTTAAACGAATCGATTCGATGTTTCGAGCCTTTGTCTGGTCGCATCGAAAGCCGCGTATTAGATTGCAACTCCTACACATGGCAAAGCACAGGGGAGGGGTGGGCCTCCCAGATATAAAAACCTACTACAGGGTGGCCCATCTTACTAGGGTGGTCGATTGGCACTGCCATGCAGAACATAAACAATGGGTGGCGATGGAGCTGGAGGACTCGGAAGACATGGCCAAGAGTTGGCCGTGGACCACCACCCCCATCCCAAGGGACCTCACTAACCACCCCACGGTGGGCAGCACCATTCAGGTGGCCAGGGATGCCTTTCAACATTCCTCAGTATCCCCAAGGCCCTCCCCCATGGTACCAATCTTGGGTAACCCCGATTTCCCTCCTGGCCGTATGAACCCTATCTTTGGACGTCTAACTGCAAAGGATCGGCTTCACCTCCACGACTTCCTAGGCCCGGACGGCCAACTTATAACAGAGGCAGGGATATACGCTACTGATCCCCCACTGGACTTTTGGAGCGGTCTCCAACTACGTAATTTTCTGCGCCGGTGTGCACGGACACCGGGCATATCGCGCCCCCTCACGGAACTGGAGCAAATTTGCCATCGCAGAGAACCGATTCGTCACTGTCTGTCGCTTATCTATTCCTCCCTGATCTCACCAGCGGAAGGGTCTACGCCACCCTTCCTTTCTAAATGGGAGGCTGATTTAGGAATCCAACTCAATGACTCACAAAGGGACAAGGTCTTGCACTTTGCCCAGAAGTCATCCATAGCCACTAGAGTCCAAGAGACCTGCTATAAAATTATGACCCGATGGTACAGAGTACCTACCACTCTGCATCGCTTCCTCCCGCAGGTCTCTAGCGTTTGCTGGCGTTGTGGTTTGGAGGAGGGAACGATGCTCCACATTTTCTGGGACTGCCCCAAAATCAAACCCTACTGGCGAGAGGTGACCAGCACGATCGAGCACCTGACGGGTGCCGTCCTAGAGGGGGATCCTGGGGCCTGCCTGCTGCACCTCTCTAAGCGACCCATTAAGAAGTACAAAGCCTCCCTTACCATTCAGCTTTTAAATGCTGCCAAGGCATGCATCCCCTTGTGCTGGAGATCGGAGAATCCACCATCAAAATCTATGTGGTATGCTAAGGTCAATGAACTAAGGAACATGGAAGACCTCACCGCCACCCTACATGGAAGAGAGGAGACCTTCTCGGAGACATGGCGACCATGGATTCATTACATCTATACTGAAGCGTACCTCAGTGAGGTTACAGGTCCTGATTAATCCATGCAGCTCGAGCTTCCGCATGATCAGGGGGGCACCACCACCTCCATCCTCACCCTTCTTCACTTCCCCCTTCCTCCTCCTTTCATCCCCTTCCACCCCTCCCCATCCTACATATATTTTTTCTTTTTCTTCTTTTTGTTTTTTAAGTTTTCCCCAGCCATGGGCCGGTTTAGCCAGATATTATGCATATCTTTTATACATTACTCGCCATTGGCGCCACATGGCTGGACCCGGCTGTCTGGGGGATAATTCCCCCAGCCAGCCGGAATAGTTTCTCTTAGTGTGGTCGTGGCAGCCGCACTAGACATATGGGTTATTCAGGAAACAGTATGGAAGCTCCTTCCTGGTGTTGCACATGGGTAGTTTGGCTTTCACACGCAACCGCATCTGCAAACCATAAAGTGCGGTACTGGGGGAAGAGCTACACGGCAAAGCTAGTACATCATCTAACCCTATTTGTTACATGTTACTGTTTTTTACTATAAGCAATGTCATTATTATTCTGTGATTGTAATGCTGTACCATTTTGAAAATTAAATAAAGGAGTTACAAAAAAAAATATGTAGCCTGACCAGTCCTTATCAAATGCAGCCTCGTCAGTGCCCACCAAATGCACCCTTATCAGTGCCCATCAAATGCAGCCTACCAGTGCCCATCAAATGCAGCCTCATCAGTGCCCATCAAATGCAGCCTCATCAGTGCCCATGAAATGCAGCTTATCAGTGCCCACCCAATGCAGCCTCATCAGTGCCAACCCAATGCAGCCTCATCAGTACCCACAAAATGCAACTTATCAGTGCCTACCAAATGCAGCCTCATCAGTGCCCATCAAATGTAGCCTACCAGTGCCCATCAAGTGTAGCCTACCAGTGCCCATCAAATGCAGCCTACCAGTGCCCATCAAATGCAGCTTATCACTGCTCACCAAATGCAGCTTCTAAGTGCCCACCAAATACAGCTTATCACTGCCCATCAAATGCAGCATACCAGTGCCCACCAAATGCAGCTTATCAGTGCCCACCAAATGCAGCCTACCAGTGCCCACCAAATGCAACATAACAGTGCACACCAAATACAGCCTCATCAGTGCCCACTAAATGCAGCCTACCAGTGCCCATCAAATGCAGCTTATCAGTGCCCACCAAATGCAGCTTATCAGTGCCCACCAAATGCAGCTTATCAGTGCCCATAAAATGCAACCTACCAGTGCCCATAAAATGCAGCATACCAGTGCCCACCGAATGCAGCCTCATCAGTGCCCACCAAATGCAGCTTATCAGTGCTCACCAAATGCAGCTTATCAGTGCCCACCAAATGCACATAGGGCTTTATATATATATAAGAGCAAATACCGGTTAAAAGTGGTAAAAGTGGAGCAATCATCAAGGGGGACCCCAGGAACTCTGGGAATGTGGGGGGGACTCTGGTGACAAGAAAGAATACACTAAGGTAAGGGGGGGTTACAGATATAGGAGGGAAACTTTTATATCAGTGCCCCCTTACATTATTGTATTCACTCCCCCATTACATCATTGAGCCCCCTCAGACTGGCCTGGCGGCGCTGTCACTGACCTGCTCTCAGGTGCAAGAGATCAGTGCATCCTCACCAGTCCTCATCAAATGCAGCCTCATCAGTGTCCATCAAATGCAGCCTCATCAGTGCCCATCAAATGCAGCCTACCAGTGCCCATCAAATGCAGCCTACCAGTGTCCATCAAATGTAGCCTACCAGTGCCAATAAAATGTAGCCTACCAGTGCCCATTAAATGTAGCTTATCAGTGCCCATCAAATGCAGTTTATCAGTGCCCACCAAATGCAGCCTCATCAATGCCCATCAAATGCAGCCTCATCAGTGCCCATCAAATGCAGCCTCATCAGTGCCCACCAAATGCAGCTTATCAGTGCCCACCAAATGCAGCCTCATCAGTGCCCATCAAATGCAGCCTCATCGGTGCCCATCAAATGCAGCCTCATCAGTGCTCATCAATTGCAAATGATCAGCGCCCATCAAATGCAGCCTCATCAGTGTCCACCAAATGCAGCTTATCAGTGTCCACCAAATGCAGCTTATCAGTGCCCACCAAATGCAGCCTCAACAGTGCCCACCAAATGTAACTTATCAGTGCCCACCAAATGCAGCCTACCAGTGCCCACCAAATACAGATTATCAGTTCCTACCAAATGCAGCCTACCAGTGCCCACCAAATGCAGCCTATCAGTGCAGTGCCCACCAAATGTAGCCTACCAGTGCAGTGCCCTCCAAATGCAGCCTATCAGTGCAGTGCCCTCCAAATGCAGCCTATCAGTGCAGTGCCCACCAAATGCAGCCTACCAGTGCAGTGCCCACCAAATGCAGCCTACCAGTGATGTACCCACCAAATGCAGCCGACCAGTGAAGTGCCCACCAAATGCAGCCCACCAGTGCAGTGCCCACCAAATGCAGCCTACCAGTGATGTACCCACCAAATGCAGCCGACCAGTGCAGTGCCCATTAAGTGCAGCCTACCAGTGCAGTGCCCACCAAATGCAGCCTACCAGTGCCTGGATCATGATCTCCCGCTTTCACGGAGCTTGGATTTCAATTGCCCACCCAGGTGGCCACTGTAACAAAGTTATGCCTCCTAGACCGACTCTTACGTCACACTGATTCAATTTCCCAGCATTGGATAAGTGTTTTCCGTCTTTCACAGAAGCCGGTCTAGGAGGCGGGACCATGTTACAGCGGCCACCGAACATTTCAGACCCATGCTCCGTGACACAGCGGAAGATCGCTGCTGTGTGTGCCACACACAAGGAGAGAAGAGGGGGAGGACTGCACTTGAGCTTCGGCACCCGGGCACAGTGCACCTGCCCAGGATTGGCCTTGGCTGCTACAGCCACAGTTTAAAGTGGCCCCAGGGCAGACGGCCTACCGGTAGATTTGCTAGTATAGTATCCCGGTAGGCCAGTCTGGCACTGGTGCCAACTTTTCCTGTTGAAAGTTAGTGTCGTTATTGCGTCGTTATTATTGTGTCGTTATTGCACACCGCCATTGCTGGCTCAAGCTTCCGTGGCGTGAACCACCTCTGGGCCTGCCTCTGCAGAGCTAAAAGTATCTCTGCTCCGGTGTGGCTCCTGTCCCCTAGACAGATCAGCTGAAAGCACTACATGACATCTTTTAGCCTGACTCATAGATTGGGCCTTTGAACGCTTAGGGGGTACTGGTTCACAGGACAATCTAGCAGAGGAGGGCATGGAGAAGGAAGAGGAGGGGGTAGAACCGATGATGCCAACGATGCCAAAACATTACCTCCGACGTAACTGTACAGAGCTGGAAAGGCCTTACTTGCAAAACAATAGTGACTGGGAACCTGTCATTGTGGTACAGCACATTCTGCAAATTCCTGAAAGAGGGTAGAATCCACCAGATGGAAAGGCAGAAGCTGTAAAGCCAGCAATTTGGACAAGCTGGAATTTAGACGCTGGGCATGTGGGTGGCAAGGAGTGTATTTTTTTCCACTGCAGCAGCAGGGGCAGAGAAATTTTCCTGCTATACTCTACAGCTGGTGGTGTGCTGCTGGCAGACGTGTTGCAAGGACCTGTGACACCCTTTGCTATACCGTCATCCCTGTCAGTGGAGGCTGCTGAAAGGACATGACATATAGTGGGGGGTAGACATGAAATGTGAGGAGTAAGGAGGAGAAGAATTGTGTCCCTTGTGTGTGGCTTTCAAGTGCTCTTGAGAGTGGGTTGAGTGGTGGGAGGTTAAATGCTTTGACAAGCATGTGGTACACCAACATCCTGACACCCATACATCCTGCCTCATTGGGGTTGTTTCTCCCCCTCATTTTCATCCTCTGCTCTATCCCCTACCCAAGTTGCGTCAGTGACCTCATCATCATCATCTCCTCCATCCTCATCACTAGACCAACTTGGAATACGCTGCAGCTGGGGAACATGACTGCCAATTTGTTGCTTATCAGTGGTCTTTCCTTTCTGTAGGCTCATGTTATTCCCTTCCTCCACCTCAGAACCAACATCACAATCAAGTAATGTCTGTGCATCCTCAAGAAGCAAGTGGCTGACGCTGTGTTTCGAATAACTCAGCTGACTCCTCCATGCATGATCCTGGGGCTATGGCAGGAGTAGCAGAATAGCAGAAGCAGAATAAGCCACTCTGGCAGCAGCGGTGGACTGCGCACTAGTGTCAGCTTGGGTCATAGAGGATGAATAGGATGAGGATGGTTTAGTACGCCAGTCCACAGCCTCCTCTGCATGCTGTGGCTGGATAGCACAGACAGCATCACTAAACAGACAAATGTGCACTGCCTGGGGACAGACCACGTCCACCTTTACCTGTGAACACAGACACTGCTAGCCCCCTCATAGTGGCATGGGAATATCTGCCTCTCCTTGTTGGCCTCCCAGACATAATGGGGGGGGGGGGGGGGTAATTACCCAGATTTAATAGAAACTGGGAAATGTGTGACTGGATGTACTTTATTGAATTAAAAGTGCTGTTTAGTACACTTTAAATTGAGGACTGACAGGAATGTGAACACAAGCGTCGCAGTCAAAAAACATAGCAACCAAAAAAAAAAAAAGAGTATACAGCACCGTGTACAGCACTAAAGGTTATGTAATGCTGTGTTAAACGCTGCACTACACTAACACACTACACTCACACCGTACTGACACACTTTACTATATTCACACTATACTGACTCAAGAGTCACAATAAGTGAACACAGTAACTTGCTAGTAGCAGACTGAGCCCTGCTCTATCTCCACTCCAACAACACACTGCAAAATCTTCCTGTAGGATGCAACCTTTTATAGTGTGGGGTGGGACTATGAGCACTGAGCCGTGATTGAAAAAAGTCATCATCACTTTGTCCAATCAAGGCTCTTATAGTGCTCTGTGCCCTAATTGTCAAAGCCTTGTACCTGACCGCTGGTCAGGTGCATTGCTTCATTCAATTAGGGCCCTAGAGTGCACTGAACGGGCGTACAGAGGATGTTTGGGCGGAACTTTTGCTCGGACTGATCCGTTCGCCCAACTCTAGTTATTGGTAAAACCCTTTTCAATCAAAATCAAAAAGTGTAACATTCATGTTTAACCACTTCCCGACCGCCCCATGTACATATACGTCAACAGAATGGCACGTACAGGCAAAAGGACGTACCTGTACGTGCCATTCTTCAGGCGGTTGGGGGGTCCGATCGGACCCCCCTCCGCCGGCGGGGACGGTCGGGATCGCTTCAGGAGCGATCCGGGACGAGGGGACGGCCAGTGGTTTCTGGCCACCCCCTCGCGATCGCTCCTGGCGAATGAGAAGCTTCCCCTTCCTGTCTATTGTATAGACAGGAAGGCGGAAGTGATGTCACGCTCGGTGCGCCGGTCTATGTGACCGGAACGCCGAGGAGAGAACATGTACAGGTTAGTGCACAAACAGTACAATGACACCAGTACACATAGGCACACAATCCACCCCCCTGTCACCCCCAGATCACCCCCCAGATCACCCCCTCCCCCCCAGTCACAGTGTCACTAATTGCAGTGATCATTTATTTACTGATCACTGCATTTAGTGTCAGTGTGACTGTAATAACTGTCAGGGCAGTTAGTTTTAGGTCCTAGGTAGCCCCCTACCCCCCCCCTAATAAAGGTTTAACCCCCTGATTGCCCCTAGTTAACCCCTTCACCCCCTTTTGCCAGTGTCACTAAGCGATCGTTTTTCTGATCGCTGCATTAGTGTCGCTAGGTAACCATTTTTTTTTTTTTTAACCGCCATGTTTATATAGGTTCATAAATAGGTTTATAGGTCAGGTACCCCCATATTACAACCTAAATAAAGGTTTTAACCCCCTGATTGCCCCTAGAGTTAACCCTTTCACCAGTGATCACCGTATAAGTGTCACTGGTGACGCTGGTTAGCCAGTTAGTTATTTCGTTATTTAGGTTCCCCGTCAGGTTTTTATATAGCGTCAGGTACCCCCATATATTACCTAATAAAGGTTTTAACCCCCTGATTGCCCCTAATTAACCCTTTCACCCCCTTTTGCCAGTGTCACTAAGCGATCGTTTTTCTGATCGCTGCATTAGTGTCGCTAGGTAACCAGTTTTTTTTTTTATAGGTTAACCGCCATGTTTATATAGGTTCATAAATAGGTTTATAGGTCAGGTACCCCCATATTACAACCTAAAGGTTTTAACCCCCTGATTGCCCCTAGAGTTAACCCTTTCACCAGTGATCACCGTATAACTGTCACTGGTGACGCTGGTTAGCCAGTTAGTTATTTCGTTATTTAGGTTCCCCGTCAGGTTTTTATATAGCGTCAGATACCCCCATATATTACCTAATAAAGGTTTAACCCCCTGATTGCCCCTAGTTAACCCTTTCACCCCCTTTTGCCAGTGTCACTAAGCGATTGTTTTTCTGATCGCTGCATTAGTGTCACTGGTGCCGCTAGGTAGCCAGTTTTTTTTTGTATTACTGTTACGGGTGACGCTGGTTAGTTAGCTTGTTTTTTATACTGTCAGGGCACCCGCCATTTATTACCCAATAACGGTTTAACCCCCTGATCGCCCGGCGGGTGATATCAATTAGGTTTTAGGGTCAAATAAGGTCTGCGTCGCCCCAGGTTAGTGCCAGTACCGCAAACACCCACGCGCAAAGCATACACCTCCCTTAGTGGTATAGTATCTGAACAGATCAATATCTGATCTGATCAGATCTATACTAGCGTCCCAGCAGTTTAGGGTTCCAAAAAAAACGCATTGTTAGCGGGATCAGCCCAGATACCTGCTAGCACCTGCGTTTTCCCCCTCCGCCCAGCCCAGCCCAGCCCACCCAAGTGCAGTATCGATCGATCACTGTCACTTACAAAACACTAAGCACACATAACTGCAGCGTTCGCAGAGTCAGCCCTGATCCCTACGATCGCTAACAGTTTTTTTGTGGTAGCGCTTTGATTCAGTCGCTTCAGTCAGGAGCTTTTTTTACCTGTGAATCTCAAAAAAAAAAAAAAAAAAAAAAAAAAATAGTTGTCGTTTTATTATTCTCTCTCTCTCTCTATTCTCTCTCTATTGTTGCTCTTTTTTTACTCCATTCTATTCTGCAATGTTTTATTATGTTTTATCATGCTTGCTTTTCAGGTATGTAATTTTGTTTACTGTGTTTCAGTGTTAAGCATTTTTTTGTTTTCAGGTGCGCCATTCAGTTGCAACGCGGATTTATTTATCTTGACAGCAACAGCGTTTGCTCCCACGATACATAAAGCCGCGACTCCAACGCTGTAGGAGGTGATTTCACCACCACAGTTAAAAAAAAGAGCATATATGCCGAAGCATGGGGGCAGCAGGGGGGGGAGGAGCGATTGGCTCCTAATGCCACGTACATACGGTCGAAATTCCGACCGTGTGTACACGGCATAACTTTTGCGGGAGGATGCCCCCATGCATCGGCATATATAAATGGTGCATGTATGCCCATCATTAGAAGTGGGTGGATGAAGGGAGGTATTCTAATGGTGGGCATACCCACCAATCAATCTCTTTTTTTCGTTCAGCCAAGAGGCTGCATGAAAAAAAAAAGATTACGCTGTAACACTTTGTTCTGGAGGGGGGCGGGGGCGTGACTCTGTAATGGCGGAGTAGAGAGAGAGCGTGCAGTGCACCGACCGCTACCTCCAGCTTCCTGTTGGCTTAGTAGTAATGCTGCACTGAACGAATGACTGCGCTTTTACGGGGAAATGACACCGAACACTGAGCCGTCTTAAGGAATGAGCAGGGAAAGCAGGACGAAGAACCCTCAGAGAGCTCCTGTGCAACAGGAGATTAAAAACTATTTTACCCGAGCCGCCACAGCGCGGGCTTCAGCAGCTGAGATCCGGGGGCGGACGTGTGTGGAGACACCGCGGGCGGCCCCGCGTATGAGCTTACCCCTGGCGCAGGAGGGCCATCCTATACGAGACAGCGAGCAGCAGCGGCCGGCAGTTGAGACAAGGATGGCGTCTCAGGAGCAAGGAGGGGGAAACTTGGATGAGGTAGACCTGAGAGCGACCCTCCAGTCCCTCCCAATGATCCTTCAGGCGCTCCCGACGAGAGGGGAGATGGAAGCGATGGTCTCCCGACTGGAGGAGGGTCAGCGGAAGGAGTCACAGTTAATCCGCCAGGAGATGCAGAAATTAGCGGATGGACTCCGGGAGGAAAAACTGAAAACAGCAAGTTTGGAAGCCCGGGTAAGTGAGATAGAGAGAGAGCAGACCTCACATCTACTCCAGACCTCAGCGATTTATTTAAAATTAGAAGAATATGAGGACAGAAGTAGGAGAAACAACCTCAGATTTAGAGGGATACCGGAGGAGACTGAGGGGGAGTCACTACAAGAGACAGTAAATCAGATCTGCCAGAAGCTGGGTGAGGGCTCCCCGCAGTTGGAAATTGAATTCGAAAGACTGCACAGAGCACTGGGACCGCGCTCAACAGACCCACATAGACCAAGAGATGTAATTGGCCGATTCCAGCGGTTCTCTCATAAAGAACTTATCAGCAGGAAAGCCTGGGAGACGGGTCCGTTAGAATACGCAGGAGCCATGATTAAAATTCTTCCGGACCTATCGCGAGCAACTTTACAGAGAAGAGCACTACTGCGGCCACTGTTGGAGAAGATTAAACTAGCAGGTGCTTCGTATCGTTGGGGTTACCCAATATCGGTTAAGGTGAAGAAGGGTACACAATCTTTCTATCTATGGTCGCCGGCAGACCTACCTGCTCTCTTCGTTTTTCTGGAGGTGGAGCAGTGTGTGGTTCCTAATTGGCTAGCACCACTAGAGAGGAACAGAAACGAGAAACAACGGCAGGATAAAAGGTGATAAGGTGAGCGATGCTCCTCCAGTGAACCGAGATGGACGGTGTGACGGCGCGAATTTGAGTAAGTGACTCCACATAGTGGATAAGACTTAATGATTTGCTCCGGGATGCTGTATATTTTTTTTTTTTGTGGTCTTCTATTTTCTCTATTTCCTTTTTTTTTTTTTTTTTTTTTTTTTGCTGTGCTGTCCCTCTCCTCTGAAAGAGGGACCGTATAGAGGGACAAGGCCCTAAATCTCAGTAAAAATAGTAAGAGACACTGTCCCCAGGACTGACCTACGAGGCTCCCCCCCCCCCGAGGCTCTCCCGCCCCTCCCACGCCCCCCCCTTCAACGGACTGGGGGTACCATTCCACCCCCACCTCCCCTTCCTTTTTTTTTTTTTTTTTTTTTTTGTCTTGTCTTTTTTTTTTTTTTTGGCTACCTGCACCAGATAACCTGATAAACTGCTGTCCGCTATTGTACCTGAAATACAAGGAGTGATTGAAAACAGGGCAGCAGAATAAGAAAGTAAAATGCCAGCAATGAAATAAGGACTAATATGTAATTACTGGACATTTTGTCTGGCAGGATGAAATAGATGTATAAACATATTTGTAGGTAATGCCTATGTGGGAATGGGGAGGGGGGGGGGCGGGTATTATCATAACCCAAAGTATAAGATTGAACCAGGTGGGGGCCCCTATTATTGGATGAATGTCAGAAAATGTGAATGCCTGAAGAATAGAGTATTGTTCGTAGAGCATATAGGGAGATATATGTATATGTATGCTTCAGGGAGGGGAGGGAGAGGGGAGGGGTCACATAGATTGAGACAAGTGGGTAATGGAACGCACTTTAGAACAATATTATTATTATTTTTTTTTTTTTTTTTTTGGGGGGGAGGGAGGGGAGGAGGGGGTCACATAGATGAAACAAATGGGTAAGGATATGCACTATATATAGTGAAATGCACTATAGAAGAATTTTTTTTTTTTTTTTTTGCACGACTTGCGGATCACAAGAGGTTTAGGGAAAACTGAGGGAGGGGGAGGGCGGGGGGCAGTGGAGGGAGGGGGGGGGGGGGGGATAGTAATAAAGGGTATCGGAAACTACTGAGTGGGGAAGAAGAGAAGGACACAATAACACACAAAACACAAAGTAACACTTACTTCTTAAAAGACATGGTTGGGAGGAAATTATAGAGCACGGGGGAATTTTAGGATAAGAAAGAGGTTGATCACAAGGGGGGGGAGTGGTAAGAAGGTGATAGGAGTAGTGGGAAGGGGGTTTTAGGGGGGGGGGGGAGGGGCACAATAGGAAAGTAGGGAAACTATAAGGGGGAGTCAGCATACATATATATATACATATATACACGAAATAAAAGGAAGAGAAATAAGCGGAGGGAGGGGTGGGGTTGGGGGAGGGGGGGGGGACGGGGGGGGGGGGGAGGACGGGGGAGGGGACAGTGAGATACAGTAATATAAATAAATTGGATATAGGAGATAAGGGCAAGGGCTTGAAAGGAGTTAAGACGAAGATGGAATGAAAGTAAAAGTAATAGGAGAAGGAGGAGGAATATATATCAGATATACAACTGAGGTCAATACAGAAGGATCATGAGAAGCATGAGTTTTCAGGTCAAGATATAATACACACGCTATGATAGATGCGAAGTAGTAGCCCAGGTGTTAAGACGTGTGAGGGAAGATCAACAATGAGTAGTTATACTAAATCTGATCTGTAATGTGATATATAATGTTACATGATATAGGTAATGACATGTGATTTATATGATACAGGGGATGATATATGACGATATATGATACATGTGATATGCGAGGCTATATGACATAGGTGATGATATGTGAGGATATATGCCAGGTAATGACCCAGGGGTTATGAAATGAAGTTACTCTAAAAGGCTGTAGAAATAGAGATACGTAAGGAGAAATAAATAGAAGACCACAGAGAATATAAAAACTGGATATAAAATACACGGTTTGAAAAGCGGAGACGGGAGGTAGACTCAGCAGTGGGCATTACAGAAATATGAAAAAAAAAAAAAAAAAAAGGGAAAAGAATAGGAAAACAGCTGGTGGGTAGGGGTGGGGAGCACTGCCATACGAGTCAAAGCGAATCACCCCCCGAATCAGCCTCTACGGGAAACTTAGAACCCGGAAGTAGAAGCTGGAAATTTACTGGTTCTCCGGGAGAACCCCTGGATAAATACAAATTTTTTATTTTTATTTATTTTATTTTTTTTCTCTTCCCTCTTCCCCTCTTTTCGCCCCCCCCCCTTTCGGTCCCCTCTCTTTCCCGGTCCCCCGCGGACCCTGCTCTCCCCTGTCTTCATAGTTGGTTGGACGAGGACAGGACTAGTCTAGGGCAGGGAGGAGATGGAGGGGCTACGGGTGACCTCATTAAATGTTAGAGGACTCAATATCCCAGAGAAGCGGAGAATGTTAATAAATGACTTAAAACGTATAAATACGGATGTGGGAATGGTCCAGGAGACGCATTTGAAGCTGGGAGCTCACACTTATTTGCAAAGCAGACACTTCCCCAGTGTTTACCATGCTAACTCACAGACTAAAACAAAAGGTGTTGCAATCTTGATTTCAAACCGAGTGACGTGGTCTCTACTGGAGAAGTGCGGGGATATGGGGGGGAGATACCTCTTCCTGAAAGGATTTATAGGTAGCATAAAAGTCACCCTAGCCACGATCTATGCGCCGAACACACATCAAGATAGGTTCCTAGAAAAAACCCTGGCAAAATTGATGGAATTCAGGGAGGGTAAATTGATTGTAGGGGGGGACTTTAATGTCCCCCTGGACCCAATGATGGATACCTCCACTGGAACATCATCGGTCCCAAGGGGAACTAGGAGAAGTATCATAAGGAAACTCCATGAATTTCAACTAATAGATATATGGCGGGCATTGCATGGGGGAGAGAGAGACTACACCTATTTTTCAAACCCCCACCAACTATACTCCCGGATTGATTTCTTTTTTATATCACATCAGTTATTATCCTGTGTACAAGACATATCAATCGGGAACATAACATGGTCGGATCACGCGCCAGTAACTATGAGGATAAAGTTGACAGGAGCAATCCAGTCATCAGAATGGAGATGGCGTTTAAACGAAAATCTATTGCAGGTACCAGAAATTAGAGAGGATTTAATAAGAGAAATTAAGTGGTACTTTGAGATAAATGACAATGGAGAGAGTGACCCAGGAATTATATGGGAAGCCCATAAAGTAGTGATCAGAGGAATCTTAATTAAACATGGCACCCGAATAAAGAAAGCAAGAGAAGAACAGACAAAAAAATTACTGGAAAAAATACAGGAGATGGAAACACAACATAAAAAGTCATCAGATAGGGGTATAGGAATTGAATTAGCAGCCCTTAGGAGAGAGCTGTTGGACCTCCTCCGATACAAAGCAAAGGCAGTATTAAAAAGAGGAAGAAGGATGACTTATGACTCTGGAGACAAGTGTGGTAAACTATTAGCTAATAAATTAAAAAAGCAACAGACCCGATCATATATACCACATATTAAAACAAAAGAGGGCCAAAAGTCGGTGCTCCCGAAAGATATTGCAGGTGAGTTTAGGGAGTATTACTCGGCCCTGTATAATTTACCGGGGAATACTTTACCAACCTCGTCTCTAGAAGAATACTTATCCACATCACAATTGATACGAATTTCTTCACCTACCCGGCAAGAATTAGAGAGACCGATAACACTGGAGGAAGTTAATAAAGCAATAAAAACATTCAAACAGGGAAAAGCACCTGGACCAGACGGTTTCTCTATACAATATTTTAAGAGTCTGTTTGAAAATTTGGGTCCACATATGATAAATATGTTTAATGGATTAGGACAAACAAGAGACCCTCCAGCGGATACTCTGAGAGCACACATTACGGTAATCCCGAAAGAAGGGAAAGATGGATCGGTATGCAGTAGCTACCGACCGATCTCACTTTTAAATGTGGATTTAAAAATATTCACAAAGACACTTGCAATTAGGTTACAACCCCACCTGGCCCAGCTGATACACTGGGACCAGGTGGGCTTTGTCCCTACAAGAGAGGCAAGAGACAGCACGATCAAGGTGCTGAATCTTGTCCAGTCTGCAAAACAAAAGAAACTTGCAAGTGTGTTTGTGAATACGGACGCGGAAAAGGCCTTCGATCGGGTCAATTGGCCATTCATGCTGGGAGTACTGAAACATGTAGGCCTGGGAGATAGATGGAGTCGTTGGGTAGCAGGAATGTACTCCTCTCCTCAAGCTATAGTGAAGGTCAATGGGGTATACTCGGAGAGCTTCACCATTTCCAACGGGACCCGCCAGGGCTGTCCCCTCTCGCCCCTACTATTTGCTCTTACGTTGGAGCCGTTACTTAATAGAATTAGACACAACCCAGATATAAAAGGTATTCAGGTGGGAAAACAGGAATACAAGGTCTCGGCGTATGCAGATGACCTCCTTTTTTCAGTAACGAACCCACTCATCTCACTACCAAATTTAATGAAAGAGGTGGAGAGATATGGAGTTTTGTCTGGTTTTAAAATTAATTATAGTAAGTCGGAGGCGATGGGGGTGGCCCTGGCGGGTCCCTTGCAGAGTAGCCTGCAGAGTAATTTCAAATTCAGGTGGACAACAACCGCATTGAAATACCTGGGAATACAAATTCCTCCAAATTTAACAGATATATTTGAGCAGAATTTCCCACCATTACTGAGAGAAGTGAGGAAATTATTAGAGGGTTGGAATAAAGGTACTCACTCCTGGTTCGGGAGAAGTAATATCCTAAAAATGTGTATAGTACCAAAATTTTTGTATCTCTTTCAGGCAGTGCCCATCCGGGTCCCCATGAACTATTTCAGTCAAATTCGGGCAGAATTTACAAAATTTATCTGGGCAAGCAGACACCCAAGGATAAGCAGAGAGCTGCTGGCTAGGCCAAAGGAAGCAGGGGGAATAGCGACCCCAGATATGTTTAGGTACTACCAAGCCGCCCACCTCAGTAGAATAATCGACTGGAATAGACATGTAGAATACAAATCATGGATCACTATGGAAAAACAATTAAGTCAATTACCTCTGAATAGAGCCATCTGGTGCTATGCAGACCTACCCTCCGAGTTAAAAAACCATCCTCTGATTGGACCAACTTTGCAGATAGGGGCTGGGATTATTCAGAAATACAGGTTATCTACTCCAAACTCACCTCTGTTCCCGATTTTAGGGAACCCAAAATTTTCCCCGGGCCTACACACACAGGTGTTTAAGAAATTGAGCGAGAAAGGAATCTTCCAAGCCTCACATTTTTTGAAAACTAATGGATGGCTATCGATGGAGGACCTAATGAAAAAAGGGGGACAGATAGAAATACCATTTTGGCAAGCAAGACAAGTGAGACATTTTTTAGAAACACTAGGGCCAGTGGAAGAATATGAGAGACCTCGAACAAAGTTCGAGGAATATTGTGAAGAGAGTGAGCCCCTGAAACATGCTATTTCCAAAATATATGCGCTCTTGACAGCCCCCCCAGAAGGTTATACGGTGGTGAGTTTGGATAAATGGGGGAAAGACTTAGATAAAGAATTTACGTTAGAACAAAGGCGGAAAATAATACATCTGACATTAAAATCTTCAAGGTGCACAAAAATGCAGGAATTAAATTTCAAGGTATTAACAAGATGGTATTATACCCCCTCAAGGTTGAACAAAATATTCCCAGACACCCCAGGGAGTTGCTGGAGGGGCTGTCAGGGAAGGGGTACACTACTCCATATATTCTGGACATGCCCAGTAATTGAGCGATTCTGGCAAGAAGTATATAGAGTCACCCAGATCCTCACGGAATTCCCCATTCCATGGGACCCAGAGTTCTTTCTACTACATCTCTCACAAATTCCCTCTAAAAGCTATAAAAATTCAATAGTGTGCCATCTGGTAAACGCAGCGAAAAGCTGCATTCCCCGATGTTGGAAGGAATTACATGCCCCGAGTATCTCTATGTGGCTCAATACAGTCCGAAGGATAGGGATAATGGAAAGTTTGGTTCCAAGGTCGCCGGAGGGAAGAGAACGGGTTAGACAGGCGTGGGCCCCATGGGAGGAATACCTTAAAACGGAAGAGGGCAAGAAGCTGATAGGGGAGGAAGTAGATGAATAGAAAGGGAGGGGGTGGCGAGGGGGGGGGCATGGGGGGGAGGGGAGGGGAAAGAAAGAAACATTTTTCCCCACCCCCTTTTTTTTTTTTTTTTATCTTCCTTCCCCCTCTTAATTTACTTACCAATTTATTATTCCCTTCTTTTTTTTTTTTTTTTTTTTTTTTTTTTTTTTGGCCGTCCAGGGGCAAGGGAGGCCTCAAGGGTACCTTAAGAACCAAGGACCATACAATTACAAGAGGCAAAGGGGAACCGGGTTAAGGGGAGAATGTAAATAAAGAAAAAGAAAAGGGATAAGAATAACTTGATAAAGGAAATTGGAAAGAAATATGATTTAATGAAATTAAATAACAGTCAAGCAGAATGTCTGAAGAAATGTATATTATGTATATTATAATTTGTTATCCCTTCTCAGAAATAAATAAAGAATTTAAAAAAAAAAAGAAAAAAAAAAGATTACAATATATGTCCAGTATGTTGCTGGACTTTGAATGGTTATACCAGAATGATGCCTGCAGGTTTAGGTATCATCTTGGTATCATTCTTTTCAGCCAGTGATCGGCTTTCATGTAAAAGCAATTCTAGCGGGTAATTAGCCTCTAGATTGCTTTTACAAGCAGTGGGAGGGAATGTCCCCCCTCCCGGATATAAACCGCGCCATTGGGAAATTGGGAAAGCATTTTATCACACCAATCTTGGTGTGGTCAGATGCTTTGAGGGCAGAGGAAAGATCTAGGGTCTAATAGACCCCAATTTTTTCAAAAAAAGAGTACCTGTCACTGCCTATTGCTATCATAGGGGATATTTACATTCCCTGAGATAACAATAAAAATCATAACAAAGAAAAAAAATGGAAGAAACAGTTTAAAAATAAAATAAAAAAGCTAAATAAATAAAAAAAAAAACTAAAGAAAAAAAAAAAAATCACCCCTGCCCCCCCTTCTCTTGCGCAAAGGCGTACACAAGCGTTGGTCTGGCGTCATATGTAAACAGCAATTGCACCATGCATGTGAGGTATCACCGCGAAGGTCAGATCGAGGGCAGTAATTTTAGCAGTAGACCTCCTCCGTGAATCTAATGTGGTATCATGTAAAGGCTTTTAAAGGCTTTTAAAAATGTATGTAGTTTGTCGCCACTGCGTGTTTGTGCGCAATTTTAAAGCATGTCGTGTTTGGTATCCATGTACTCGGCCTAAGATCATATTTTTTATTTCATCAAAAATTTGAGCAATATAGTGTGTTTTAGTGCATTAAAATAAAAAAAAGTGTATTTTTTCCACAAAAAAATGCGTTTGAAAAATCGCTGCGCAAATACTGTGTGGAAAAAAAAAAATGCAACACCCACCATTTTAATCTGTAGGGCCTTTGCTTTAACAATATATATAGTGTTTGGGGGTTCAACGTAATTTTCTTGCAAAAAAAAAAATATGTTTTCATGTAAACAAAAAGTGTCAGAAAGGGCTTTGTCTTCAAGTGGTTAGAAGAGTGGGTGACGTGTGACATAGGCTTCTAAATGTTGTGCATAAAATGCCAGGACAGTTCAAACCCCCCCCCAAATGACCCCATTTTGGAAAGTAGACACCCCAAGCTATTTGATGAGAGCAATGTTCAGCCCATTAAATATTTTTTTTTTTTTCCCAAGAGATTGAATAATGAAAAAAAATATATATATATTTTTTTTTACAAAAAGTTGTCACTAAATGATATATTGCTCAAACATGCCATGGGCATATGTGGAAATACACCCCAAAATAATTTCTGTTGCTTCTCCTGAGTACGGGGATACCACATGTGTGGGACTTTTTGGGAGCCTAGCTGCGTACGGAACCCCAAAAACCAATCACCGCCTTCAGGCTTTCTAAGGGTGTAATTTTTTTATTTCACTTCTCACTGCCAATCACAGTTTCGGAGGCCATGGAATGCCCAGATGGCATAAAACCCCCCAAAATGACCCCATTTTGGAAAGTAGATACCCCAAGCTATTTGATGAGAGGTATGGTGAGTATTTTGCAGATCTCGCTTTTTGTCACAAAGTTTTGAAAATTGAAAAAAAGAAAAAAAAAATTTTTTTTTCTTTACTTTCTTCATTTTCAAAAACTGTAAAATACTCACCATGCCTCTCAACAAATAGCTTGGGGTGTCTACTTTCCAAAATGGGGTCATTTGGGGGGGGGGGTTTGTGCTATTTTGGCATTTTATGGCCTTCGAAACGGTGATAGGTAGTGAGGAGTGAAATCAAAAATTTGCACCCTTAGAAATCCTGAAGGCGGTGCTTGGGTTTCGGGGCCCCGTACGCGGCTAGGCTCCCAAAAAGTCCCACACATGTGGTATCCCCATACTCAGGAGAAGCAGCAAAATGTATTTTGGGGTGCAATTCCACATATAACTATGGCATGTGTGAGCAATATATCATTTAGTGACAACTTTTTGAAAAAAAAAAAAAATTTTTTATTTTTGTCTTTATTCAATCACTTGGGACTAAAAAAAAAAAATTTAATGGGCTCAACATGCCTCTCAGCAAATAGCTTGGGGTGTCTACTTTCCAAAATGGGGTCATTTGGGGGGGTTTTGTACTTCTCTGCCATTTTAGCACCTCAAGAAATGAAATAGGCAGTCATAAATTAAAAGCGGTGTAAATTCCAGAAAATGTACTCTAGTTTGTAGACGCTATAACTTTTGCGCAAACCAATAAATATACGCTTATTGGCATTTTTTTTACTAAAGACATGTGGCTGAATACATTTTGGCCCAAATGTTTGACTAAAATTGAGTTTATTAGATTTTTTTTATAACAAAAAGTAGAAAATCTCTTTTTTTTTCAAAATTTTCGCTCTTTTTCCATTTATATCGCAAAAAATAAAAATCACAGAGGCAATCAAATACCATCAAAAGAAAGCTCTATTTGTGGGAAGAAAAGGACGCAAATTTAGTTTGGTTACAAAATTGCATGACCGCGCAATTACCAGTTAAAGTAGTGCAGTGCGAAATTGAAAAAAGACCTCTGGTCCTTTGGCTGCCAAATGGTCCGGGGCTGAAGTGGTTAAAGAGTTTTATGGGCTCAGTGGCTTATTCCTTATAGTCTATCCAGTCTTTAAGTATCCTCCTGGCTTCTTTGAGGTAGTCTGACTTATTTTGAACATGAAAAGTGAAGAGTAAGGAGGAGGAGAATTGTGTCCCTTGTGTGTGGCTTTCAGGTGCTCTTGCCACTGGGCTGCGTGGTGAGAGGTGAAATGACTTCTCAAGCATGTGGTACCCAAATGGCTGGTGTTTTTGACATGCTTGATCTGCTTGCGGCAGAGATTGCAAATTGCAACAGTGCTATCGGCTGCACATGTGCTAAATAAGGCCCACACAGCTGAGATAACAGCTCCACAATCTGATGGAATAGGGTGGCTGCTTTCTACTCTTCCATGATGGCTGCCTCTGGAGGACATCCTGGTTCATTTGGGTTGTGCCTCCCCCCTCACTTTCCTCCTCTGATCTGACCTCATTATCCCCTCCATCCGCATCAAAAGGGGGAACACCAGGGTTGCAGTCAAAAAAACTGCAGCTGACAATTATTAAAAAACGGGGAAGGCAGAGGACAGAAAAAGACAAAAACAAAACAAAACATGCAGCAACCAAAAAAGAAAAAACAAAAAACAAAAGAGGGGGTATACAGCACTGTATGTTACTGTATGTAATGCTGTGTTAAGCACTGCACTACACTAACACACTACACTGACACTGCACTATACTCACACACTATACTAACATTACACTAACACTCAGAGACACTAACTCGCTAACAGCAAACAGCCCTGCTCTATCTATCTCCACTCCAACACACTACAAAAGCTTCCAATGGGAAGGAACCTTTTTAGTGTGGGGTGGGACTATGAGCACTGAGCCGTGATTGGAGAAAGTCATTATCACTTTGTCCAATCAGGGCTCTCACAGTGCTCTGTGCCCTAATTGGCAAAGCCATTCACTTGATCAGTGGTCATGTGCAAGGCTTCATCCAATTAGGGCCCTAGAATGCACTGTGAAGCGTGCAGTGCATATAGGGGGGGGGGGGTTTGCCCTGTGCAAATTCGATGTTCGCGGAAACAGGCGAGGTTCAGGCTGAACTTTTGCTCGGCCTGAACCGTTCGCCCAACACTAGTGGTCAGAGACTGGTGGGCAGTTATACAATGCTCCTACATTAAGCCATTTCTGTTAAAGCGGTCAATACCAGCTTCTGCGATCAAGAATTTACTTACTTTTTCCACTTTACACCATTAAATCTATTGATATTTTTGTTGAATAATTAATTTAAAAAAGGCAATTTTTTCTGTGTGTTTTTATTCAAGTGTATCGCCTTTATTTGTTATCCTTGTTTGAATGATGGTCTAATGTTTGCCTGTTCAAATATGTTGAAAAAGTCAAATATTTCCAATTGGGTGTATTTACTTTTTCTCGTGATTGTATATTTTGCCCTGAGGCTAAAACAAAAAATACCAAAAGGTTTTTATGCATACCTGAATACTAGAAAATTAAACACACATACATATACAAATTTGTTAGACATAGCAAGGAAACAGCAGTATTGGACCTTTGTGCAGTTTGGTCCTTCTAGGTACTCTTGATGAAAGCAAGAATTGGCCTTGCTGTAAAAAATAGAAATTTGACGTCCTTGTCAAACGGAAAAATTGGTCTTTGGGTGTTGGTGGTGTCTTCACCGCTCAACCTTCTAGAGGTATTCTTGATGAAAGCAAGAATTGTCCTTGCTGTAAAAAAATGTAATTTGAAGCACATGTCAATTAGGTGCAGACAAATTGGTCCTTGGGTGTTAATTGTGCCCATAAAAACTATACAAAAAATGACTTCAAGATAAACTCAACACCAACAAAGCTAGGCAGCTTGCAGAGATTCGAGATCACAATAACACTTGACCACTTAAGGGCCGAGTCTCTTTCAGAGATTTGTTGTTTACAAGTTAAAAACTGTTTTTTTTTTTGCTAGAAAATTACTTGGAACCCCCAAACATTATACATTTTTTTCGAAAACCCTAGATAATAAAATGGCGGTCGTAATTGACGGTTTCTGTCAGACCGTATTTGCACAGCGGTCTTACAAGCGCACTTTGTTTGGAAAAAATACACTTTTTTAGAATTGTTGCTCTTGCTCTATCGATCGTGGCAATACTTCACATGTGTGGTTTGAACATCATTTTCATATGCGGGCACTACTCACGTATGCGTTCGCTTCTGCGCGCGAGCTCGTCGGGACGAGGCGCGTTTAAAAATATATATTTTTTTCTTATTTATTTTACCTTTTATTTTTATTTTTTACACTGTTTTAAAAATATATATATATTTTTTTTTTATTCTACTGACGTCGTCCCATGCCCGAGCAGCCTGCATGCCCCCTGCAGGGCGCGAACGGCGTGCTCTGTGACCAGCGAGTCTATGAGACTCGCTGGATCACAGATCGGAGTAAGGGGCGATCCCGATCCCTTACCACGTGATTAGCTGTCAGCCAATGACAGCTGATCATGTGATGTCCACAGAGCCGGTAATCGGCTATTTCTTCTCCTCGCGCTGACAGCGTGAGGAGAAAAAAAAAAGCCAATAACCGATGGCCGAGAGAGGGACATCAGTCCCGATCACGGCGAGCTGCTGCCAGATCACCATTGCCCACCTGTGTCCCCTGCCAGTGCCACCTAGCTATAGGCAACGGTGCTGCCTACCAGTGCCCACCAGCGCCACCCATCAGTGCCCACAGTGCCACCTATCAGTGCCCACAATCACTGCCAGAACAACAGTGCTGCACATCAGTGCCACCTATCAGTGCCCATCAGTGTCACCTACCAGTGCCCATCAGTGCCGCCCATCAGTGCCATCTATCAGTGGTACCTATCAGTGCCACCCATCAGTGCCATCTTATCAGTGGCCATCAGTGCCACCTTATCTGTCCCCATCAGTGCAACCTTATCTCTGCCTATCAGTACCGCCTTAATTGTGCCTATCAGTGCCCATCAGTGCAGCCTATCAGTGCACACCAGTGCCTAACAGTGCTGCCTCATCAGCGCATATCAATGAAGGAGAAAAATTACATGTTTGCCAAATTTTATAACAAACTATTAAACATGATTTTTTTTTCACAATTTGTGTTTGTGTAGCAAAAAAAAAAAAATCCCAGCTGTGATTAAATATCACCAAAAGAAAGCTCTATTTGTGGGGAAAAAATTATAAAAATGTAATTTGGGTACAGTGTTGCATGACCACGCAATTGTCATTCAAAGTGTGACAGCGCTGAAAGCTGAAAATTGGTCTGGGCAGGAGGGGGGTTTACGTGCCCAGTAAGCAAGTGGTTAAATATGAGATCTGGGGTCAAAAAGACCTCAGATCTCATATTTACACTAAAATGCAATAAAAAACAAAACAAAAACAATTTGTCATTTAAAAAAAATGGCCCTTTAAAAGCTGTGGGCAGAAGTGACGTTTTGACGCAATTGTATGGAGACAGGTGGGGGCCATCTTCCCTTCACTCGTCTCCATACCTGACAGGAAACAACACGCGATCGCCTCCTCCCCTGCCGGCGGCTCCGGTATGCGGCGGGGGGCCCCTCTCCCGCCGCCGATAAAAGTGATCTTGCGGCGAATCTGCCACAGAAACCACTTTTATCTTGTAGTGGACCACCCACTGAAGAAGAGGATACCGGGGTTATGGCAGCTAGCTGCTGCCATATCAACGATAACCTCCTTCAAACAGCCGACGTATAACGATGGCGGGCGATCCGTAAGTGGTTAATCAGCGACTTTGGCATCAGGGGCTTGATAGCTGCTGCTAATGCAGGACTGATTCATTTTGAAAAATGTCAGCCGGTCAACGGAGTCTGTGGACAGACGTGCTCTTTTATATGTCACAAAACCTCCGGCAGCACTGAATGTCTGTTTGTAAAAAACACACTGGATACAGGGTAGCCCAGCAGCTCTATTGCATACTGGGCAAGTTCTGGCCAGTGGTCTATTCTCATGACCCAGAAACCCAGTGGATTGTCTATTGGAAAGCTCTCCATGTCTGTTTTCGCCCCTAGATAATCTTCCACCATATGATGCTGCCAATGGGATCTTGAAGCTGACAGCCCTGGGTGCCGAGGACCAAGAAAATTTTGAAATGCACCACTGAGGCGGCCCTTCTCCACCACTCCTCCTTTGACCAACAGAAGCCTCAAAACTAGCTTTTCCATGAGACTGTAACCTACCAGAGTCTGGAAAGGCGTTATACAAACTCCCCTTTAACCACTTGCCACCCCAGCCAATTCTGACATTTCTCTCCTACATGTAAAAATCATAATTTTTTAACTAGAAAATTACATAGAACCCCCAAACATTATATGTTTTTTTAGCAAAGACCCTAAAGAATACAATGGCAGTCATTTTTATCACGCGTTTCTTTTGCTTTAAAAAAAAAACAGTAAAGTTAGCCTAATTTTTTTGCATAATTTGAAAGATGAAGTTACGCTGAGTAAATAGATACCTTAAATGTCACGCTTCAAAATTGCATACATGCGTTGGATGGTGCCAAACTTCGGTACTTAAAAATCCCCCTAGGCTATGCTTTAAAAAATGGTACTGGTTACATGTTTTGAGTTACAGAGGAGGTCTAGGGCTAGAATTATTGCTCTCGCTGTAACGTTTGCGGCGATACCTCACATGTGTGGTTTGAACACCGTTTTCATATGTGGGCGGGACTTACGTATACGCTCGCTTCTGCGTTCGAGCACATGGGGACAGGGGCGCTTTAAATTTATTTTAATTTTTTTTATTGTTAACTTTACTTTTTTTTTTACACTTTTAAAAAATATATTTTTTTTTGATCACTTTTATTCCTATTACAAGGAATATAAACATCCCTTGTAATAGGAATATGGCATGATCGGTCCTCTTTACAGTGATATATGGGGTCAATAAGACCCCACATCTCACCTCTAGGCTCGGAAGCCTGAAATAAATAAAAAATAACGATCTCGGCTTTCCAGCCAAGGCGGCGCCGTTTGTTTGAATCGCATCCAGCCTCAGAACAAACATAGAGACTCCGGCGACCACCTGGTCCACCGGAAATATCTATGGCAAACATCCGGGGCCGACGGATCTTGTCTCCGACACACTGATGGAAGCGGTGAGTCGGTAGAAGCAGCGGAGGGCGGCGGGACGTCCCCTTTCGCCACGTGTAAGAACGATCAAGCGGTGGAACAGCCGCTATGATCATTCTTATGGTGTAGGGAATCACCAGCTGAAAAAGCCGATATCTGAATAATGCCTGTAGCTGCAGGCATCATTCAGATATACTCGCTCAAAGTCAAGGACGTCATATGACAGCCAGCGGGCGTGAAGAGGTTAAGGTGTCCTCAAGATATTTCATCCTGGGCGCCCTCTTCGAGGGTCGGATGAGAGTTCCAAGACTTTCCTCTTGTAACGGTGGTCAAGGAGGGTTGCCAACCAATAATGATCCTTATCCTTGAAGCCACAAATTCTCAGGTCCTTTCGCAGGCTTTGAAGAATAAAGGAGCCCATGCACCGCAAGTTTACGGAGGCATTAGAAGCAAAGTTCTCAGGGTAACTGAGGATTATAGTATCTGGAACTGCCCCCTCCCAGCCACATACTATTAGTTTCAAGGTTTCTGGGTACTAAAAACCATCTCTTAAAGTGGTGGGCCACCCTGAAAAACAAAACTAGATAAAAATGTTAGTACAAATTTAAAAATTTTTTTTACTTACCAGAAATGGATGTTGCTAGGCAGATCGTCCTAATCTGCCTCTTCTTGCTCCGCGGTGATCTTCTGTCTTCTGCTCCGAGCGCCGCCTTCTAGTGAATGGGGCGCGGTGTGTTATGGGAACTATGTCCCACAACACATCGCGTTCCCCATTCACAAATTCGACTCGCGCATGCGCAGTAGGCCGCGCGCCGACTCGCGCATGCGCAGTAGGAAACGGGCAGCGCTCGCTGCTCGTTTCCCTTACTGAGGATGGCGGCGCTGGAACCGGATCGCCGAGGGACATATCGGCCTCCATGACCGACAGCGCAGGCTCCCTGGGAGGGTAAGTGTACTTATTAAAAGTCAGCAGCTACTTTTTTTTTAGCTGCTGACTTTTAAAAAAAAAAATGTTTAGGTGAAACACCGCTTTAACCACTTCATTACCCGCGTATGTACATATGACGCCCACAAGGTGAATCTCCCATCCTGGGTGGGCGTCATATGACGTCCCACCATTCCCGGCCGCCTAGGGGGCGCGCGCGCGCCGCCGGCGTCGCTCGGGACCCGGTGCGCGGCCGCGATGTCCGCCGGGCACCCACGATTGCCCGTGAAAACAGCGGGACCGTGCGGGACCGTGGAGCTGTGTGTGTAAACACACAGCTCCACGTCCTGTCAGTGGAGAGGAGACCGATCATGTGTTCCCAGTATGGAGGAACACTGATCGGTCTCCTCCCCTTGTGAGTCCCCTCCCCCCACAGTTAGAATCACTACCTTAGGGAACATATTAACCCCTGCAGCGCCCCCTAGTGTTAACCCCTTCCCTGCCAGTTACATTTACACAGTAATCAGTGCAATTGTATAGCAACGATCGCTGTGTAAATGTGAATGGTCCCAAAAATGTGTCAAAAGTGTCCGAAGTGTCCGCCGCAATGTCGCAGTCATGAAAAAAAAATCGCAGATCGTAGTAAAAAAAAAAAAAAAATGCAATAAATCTATCCCCTATTTTGTAGACGCTATAACTTTTGCGCAAACCGATCTATATACGCTTATTGCGATTTTTTTTACCAAAAATATGTAGAAGAATACGTATCGGCCTAAACTGTGTAAAAAAAAAATTTATTTTATTTTTTTAAAAATGGGATATTTATTAAAGCAAAAAGTAAAAAATATTGTGTTTTTTTTTCAAAATTGTCGCTATTCTTTTGTTTATAGCGCAAAAAATAAAAACCGCAGAGGTGATCAAATACCACCAAAAGAAAGCTATATTTGTGGGAAAAAAAGGACGTAAATTTTGTTTGGGTGCAACGTTGCACGACCGCGCATATATTGCCGAATCGCAAAGAGTGCTCTGGTAAGGAAGGGGGTAAAATCGCCGGTGTTGAAGTGGTTAAGGTTTGACGTATGTCTTCCTTTGCTTTTATGCCTCCAAAACTGCTAGAATGTGATGTGATGTGATGTTGCAAGAATGATGTCTGCATAAAGCGGGCCTTTAGAGGACAGAAAGTCCTCCTCTTTCTCTTGCTGCTCTGCCTTGAGTGCCCTGTCCATAATGCCACGCAGAGTATGCTCCAGCAGGAACACAAGAGGGATTGTCACTGATGCATGCATTGTCACAGTTCACCATCCTTGTTGCCTCCTCAAATGGTGACAGTACAGTGCATGCATTCTTTATCAGCTGCTCTTTATCAGCAGCCGCTGCCGTGAAGGAAAAAATTCAGAGCTGCCCTTAGCCTGTCCTTGTGCCATACTCACACAGGTACTCGTTGACAGCCCTCTGCTCTGCCGCTGCAGCATTGCCAAAGTTGAGTTCCACCTGGTGGGCATGTCACAAATCAGGCAGTTTACAGGCAGGTGGAAATCCCACTGAATTTCAGCCAACTGAACACTGGCTGTGTATCTGGGATGCCGACTTAGAAGATCTTGCAAATCTGGGTACCTGTTTAACCACTTCCCGCCCGGCCTATAGCAGATTGATGGCAGGGAAGTGGTTCTGTTATTCTGATTAGGCGTCATATGACATCCAGCAGGATAACATGCTGGCTTCTTACCACGTGATCAAACACAGCTGATCATCGTGTGAACCCGGAAGTGCCGGTAATCGGCATTTCTCGGTTCCTGCTGACAGGGAGAACCAATTTGCGGCTCTCACTGTCAGAGGGGGGTCTATGCTGATAATCAGCACATTAATTATTAGCACAGCCCCCATCAAATGTGCCCATCAGCTGCCAATCAGTGCCCAACAGCTGCCAGTCAGTGCCCCCTCAATAAAGTCTCTCAGTGCCAATCAAAGTGCCAATCAGTGCTCACCACAGTGCCAATCAGGGTCCATCACAGTGCCAATCAGGGTCCATCACAATGACACCTGTCAGTACCTCATCATCAGTGTTGCCCATCAGTGCCATCTATTAGTGTCCATCAGTGCCACCTATCAGTGCCCCTTAGTGCCGCCTGTCAGTGCCCATTAATGCCGCCTATCAGTGCCCATGAGTGCTGCATATCAGTGCCTCCTAATCAGTGCCACCTTATCAGTGCCAACTCATCAATACCGCCTCATCAGTGCCCCTAAGTGAAGGAGAAAACAACATTTTGACAGAAACTAAGAAAAACTTTTTTTTTTCAAAACATTTTTAGTTTGTTTAGCAAAAAATTTAAACCCCAGTGGTGATCAAATACCACCAAAAGGGGGCGTGGCTACGCAAGGCATGTGAGAGGACTCGCCTGAGCTAGCTCCGCTGTGAATCCTGCCTAATCCTACCAGCAGCACCGCCATCCTGCATCTCCCCGCTCCGGGACAACCACCATCGGACCCAGGGAGACACCAGCTATCCCCGGCCAGGCACATTTTTGAGCCTACGATGGCTAGAAGGGGTGCGGGAACGAAACCCATGCCGGACACCCCGGGCCAAGATGGTGGCCTCCCGCCCCGATCGGCCAAAGAAGCAGCACAGCGCCTGTTTGGGAGAAACAATAATACCCCCAAAGAGCCACTGGCATCCCAGCACATGGACTCTGGAGATGAGCACAGCGACCCGGACACAGGATCACTAGCAGGTGTCCCTAAACTCCTGGATGACCACCAGGCCTCTGCACATGTGAGTACAGGCTGGCAGGCCTCAAAAATGGCGGCGGTGTCTCCACAGGGGGTAGATGATCCAGAGCCCACATTATGGGACATATTTGCAGCAGTAAACACCTGTAATACCTCCATTGCTGATTTAATGGGGGAGGTAAAAGGCATGAAGGTGGACTATGGTCAGGCATGACATGCAAAAATTAAGGGAGCGCACTTCTGCTTTAGAGGGTTGCCTGGGCACTATAGAAGATGAATGGCAGCCCCTGCAAAGAGATGTTGATCGCATACATGATTTGGCACATGCCAACGCGGCCCGTTTAGAAGATATGGAAAACCGCCTGCGCAGAAACAAGGCATCCCTGAAAGAGCAGAGGGCAAGAACACAGTGGCTTTCATTGAAGCATGAGGCGTTTTCACCCATGTTTGCTGTGGAAAGGGCGCACAGGGTCCCTGCTAGGCCACCTCCACAGGGTGCCCCTCCTAGACCCTTCTTGTTTCGCCTCCTGAACTATAAAGACAGAGACGCCATTCTGAACAAGGCCAGGACAGCTGGAATAGTGAAGATTGACAACACCAAAGTCTCCCTGTTCCCTGACTTCTCCGCAGAAGTGCAGAGGCAAAGATCCAAGTTCCTAGATATTAAGAAAAGGCTGAGAGACCTCAATCTCAAGTATTTTATGTTGTACCCTGCCAAGCTTAAGGTACTGGCGAATGGCGAATCCCTCTTCTTTGACAACCCAAAATCTGCACTTCATTGGCTGGATAGAGAGGAAAGGCAACTTGCACAGCGCCCACCATAAATATTTCTGTTTCACCTCTAACTGCTACATCCACGTTCACTGGTGCTGCTATAAAAAATTTTGAATCCTCGGCGGAGGAAACAGGCAATTTTAAGTTCCTGATACTAGCATTTTTGTTGTTCCTAATTTACTTTTAAGGTTTTTAGGCATGCACGGGTGTTATGCCCACCAGCTACTAAGGAACTCCAACGTGAGTGTCCTGCGAGGACGGACTCCCCTACAGGTTTTGGGGAACAACCTATTGTTATTTCTTCTTTCTACGATGGCTCTGTTAGCCAAGGGACAGGATCTCCCGTCATTTGCTATTTGGCTTCTCTCTCTCCCCCCTTTTGTCATTTTGGTCTTCACAGGATCCCATCCGGCACTTCAGAAAATGGTCGTACCTATTATACCTATTGTACGTAATGGCTAAGATACAGAATAAGAATATGATATGGTTATCTTGGAATGTGAGAGGTCTAGGAGATAGGACCAAACGTCAAGCGATATTCAAATATTTTGGCAGGTTGAAACCCCAGGTAATCTGTCTCCAAGAGACGCATTTGCAACCCACCACTGTCCATCTGCTGCGATCCCGTAAATATCCAATCCAATTTCACTCCACACATACCTCATACTCCAGAGGGGTTAGTGTGTTAATTTCAGCAAATGCTACATTTGAATTTATACAGCAGCGGATTGACAGTGAAGGGAAATATGTCTTTTTACTCTGCAAGGTCAATGGGTTACTCTGTATTCTGGCAGCAGTATATATTCCCCCGCCGTTCTCAGCAGGCCCGCTGAAGAGTCTAGCTCAATTTATGGCCCTGTACCCAAATGTCCCGGTCATGACCATGGGGAATTTTACTAACACTCTAGATGTGCAGTTGGATAGAAAGCACTTGGACCCTAGGCGAGAACAAAACAAAGGGAGGCGAACTGCATTCGCGTCGCTGCTGTTGGAACTGGGCCTCCATGATGTGTGGCGGGAAAGACATCCAGAGGATAGATGTTACTCATGTTATTCCGCCACGCATAATGGACTGTCTAGGATAGACTTAGGCCTAGGAAATGATACCATGATGCAACATGTGAGGGACTCTGCATATGAGCGCGTCTCTTATCTGATCACTCTCCATTCTGGGTCAGTCTGCAGGCCATTTTGGAAGCGGGCAGACCACTATGGAAAGTGAATCTGTTCTGGTTGACATTATTCCCGTCGCCGGACGGGGTCACGGGTGCATTGCGGGACTTTCTGCAATTCAATGAGGGATCCGCTAGCGCAGCTGTGATATGGGATTCGCTCAAAGCATTCCTACAGGGGTGCATAATTAAAGAGATAACTGGCATTAAAAACAGGTCAAGGGAATGGGAAGATAAAGTGCGGGAGGACCTAAAATCTAGGGAGCTGAAGTTAGTGACAGACCCATGCCAATCCAATCAAGATTCCTGGACTGAGGCTAAATCTCTGTATAACTCGGTGCTGCTATCAGCGGCAGAGAAAAAAAAGTACTTTCTCCAGCAGAGTTACTTTGAGGAGGGTGAGAATACGGGCCACTTGTTGGCCCTGGTAGCCAGGGAACAGAGAGACACTAGTAGCATACTGGCCATAAAAGCAGAATCGGGTGACATACACACTACTAACTTGGACATTCTAAATGACTTCTATAACTTTTATGCAGACCTGTATACCTCTAAGACTAACTATGACCCAGCAGACATGGACAAATTCTTACAAACCTGCCCATTTCCCCAGCTCTCGGAAGCAGATAGGGACACACTAGACTCCCCAATTACATTGAACTAGCAGACGCACTAGAAGCTCCACACCATAAATCACTGGGATCGGATGGACTCCCGGCGGAGGTTTACTTACGCTACAGTGGGATCCTTCTCCCACCTCTTTTGGAGGCCATTACTGAGGCGTCTCAAACGGGCAGCCTGCCGGACAGCATGCAAGAAGCCATAATTATAGTATTAGCCAAGCCGGGCAAAGATAAGATGCTTCCGGATTCATATCGGCCTATCTCTCTGCTAAATGCAGATGTGAAACTGCTGGCTTGCATGCTGGCTACCAGGCTCTCCAAGGTGATAGGTGGTTTGGTCCATCGAGATCAATCGGGCTTTATCCCTACTCGGTCCACAGCAGACAATATTAGGCGCTTATTCCTGAACCTACAAATACCTGTCGATAATCCGGGGGGTAGGGCCATTCTGTCGTTGGATGCCGCAAAAGCGTTTGACAGTGTGGAGTGGCCCTACCTCCTACAGATCTTGAAAAGATTTGGGATAGGGAACCAATTTATTGCCTGGGTGAAGGTGTTGTATTCTAAACCCAGAGCTAGAATCCGCATAAATAATAATTTGTCATCACCATTTGAATTACACAGGGGTACCCAACAAGGGTGTCCATTATCCCCATTACTGCTTGCTCTAGCAGTCGAGCCACTAGCTATCCTGATTCGTAATGCCCCAGATGTGGCTGGGTTTCGCAGAGGCCAGCTAGAGGACAAAATTTCACTGTATGCGGATGACGCACTTATTTATCTAGGTGACACAGACGCCTCTTTGCGAGCAGTGATGGGGATAATTAAACAATTTGGAAGTTATTCCGGATTCAGAATCAACTGGTCTAAGTCTACCATCATGCCGGTGGACCCACTGACGAACACATTACCTACTGGAGCAGATCAGATTGCTACAGTGATTAGATTTAGATACCTAGGAGTGATGGTGTCCACAAATCCGGCTGACTATGTTCGGCTGAATTTGGGGCCACTATTGGATAAACAGAAGGTGAAATGCTCTAGTTGGTGTAAGCTTCCTCTATCAGTGATAGGAAGAGTGAACCTAATAAAAATGGTATGGGCACCGCAACTACTCTACATCTTTCACAATTCACCCATGTGGATTACAAATAAATGGTTCAAAAAAAGTGACACCCTGATGCGCAAGTTAATTTGGAAAAAGAAAGTGGCCAGGATTAGCCTGACCACACTACAATATGGAAAGGATAGAGGGGGGGGCTAGCAGTTCCCCACCCCAAGTGATACTTTATGGCAGCCCAACTGCAACAGATGGCGGGATGGGGCCACTCACAAGGGGATGACCCAGTGGCCAATTTAGTCACTGTGTCTGACCCACGGCTAAAAGCAGCTTCCCATATGGAAAAGGATCTTCCTAGCATCCCGCACTCTACTCCCACAAACACTCTTTTGCTCAAAGTATGGGCAGAGACTAGAAAAATTGTCAGGGTACGAGGCCCGTTGCCCTTTACACCTATCTGGAACAATCCCAAATACACAGAACTTCAGAATTTACAGGGATTCACCCATTGGCGAGAAAAGGGGATATGGTTCTTCCCACAGTTATATGAGAGGGGAATTTTAAAAACGTATGAACAACTATGTCAGGAATATCAGCTGCCCCCTAGGGGCTTCTATCAATATTTACAGCTCAGACATGCACTGGGGACACAGCAACAGATGTGCTCACTGACCACCTCTTCTCCATCACTTCTGATGGAAGTAATGCGGGCGGATGCTAGAAAGAGGCTAATATCCAAAATTTATGCAGAATTGACCTCCTCAGTCCAGGATCATACCTCCCTTCTAAGTAGGAAAAAATGGGTGGAAGATATAGGAGAAATTGATGGAGACCAATAGGACATGGCCCTTGAGGCAGTCCCGGCGGTGTCGGTCTCAGCTTCACATAAATTATCACAAATATATATTTTACACAGGGCATATAGAACTCCAATACAACTCCATGGATGGGGTAGAAGAGACTCTCCTCTGTGTCCCAAATGCAAGGTACACCAGGGGGACTTTATACACCTAATATGGAGGTGCCCAAAACTACATCGTTACTGGACGAAAATATCTCAACACATAACGAGACTGGCGCAGGTGCCTGTCCCTTTAGACCCCCTGGTGTACCTGCTAGGGGCCATAGATAGTGAAATGTACCAGAAAGGATTGTATCTCATGATCACCAGACTGATATACCTGGCCAGGAAACTCATAGCCAGATATTGGATGGCACCCACGGTTCCTACGAGCAAACAATGGATCAGTTATGTTAATTCAGTGTTGCTCAGAGAAAGGCTGGCATACAAACATAGAAAAGCGGTGGGTAAATTTGACTTGATATGGCAGCCCTGGCTGGAGGATCCCAGCTTGGCACCGCCACCGCTAATTGTGGACAGACTATTAATGTGAAGAGCCGGACATGCAGACGGGGGGGGGCTGAAGAGAGAGAAATGGGATGGGCAAAATGTTGTTATGGTTAAGCACTGGACCATTGATAAGTCAGGAGGAGGAAAGAGGTGATCCGAAACAATATGCATAGGTCACAAGTGCTGGTTCAAGTTACAAGGTTAGGGGGGAGTTTACGGGGAAAAATGTAAAGTAATGTTAATATGACTTGATACCCTGTTATTGCTCGGTTTTTCATGGTGAATGGCTATGTTATGATATCTCTCCTGTAATGTGTCATTCTGTACAAATTCTTGGTATAACTGTACTGTTTGAGCAAAAAATAAATAAAAAAGTTTTGATTAAAAAAAAAAAAAAATACCACCAAAAGAAAGCTTTATTTGTGGGAAGAGAATTATAAAAATGTATTTTGGGTACAGTGTTGCATGATCGCGCAATTGCCATTCAAAATGCGACAGCGCTGAAAGCTGAAAATTGTCCTGGGCAGGAAGGTTCGAAAGTGCCTGGTATTATATAAGTGGTTAAAGTGGAGTTCCACCCAAAAATGGAACTTCCGTTTTTCGGAATCCTCCCCCACCTCCGATGTCACATTTGGCACCTTTCAGGGGGAGGGGTAATAGACAGGTATTTTGCTCCCACTTCCAGGCATATATACCCGAGCCACCCATGGGTATCTACGCCACTTCCGCCCCCTGCTGTCTTCTGGGAGACACACAGGTCCCAGAAGACAGCAGGGACCAGTGGTATCGCGCAGCGCGAGTTGCGCATGCACAGTAGGGAACCAGGAAGTGGAGCCGCAAGGCTTCAGTTCCTGATTTCGTTACTGAATATGGCGGCGGCAGCACCCGAGAGCCGAGGGAGAGATTAGCTTCGGGTGCCGACATCGCGGGTGCCCTGGACAGGTAAGTGTTCTTAATTCAAAAAAATGGAGTTACTTACCGGTAACATCCTTTTCCGGGAGTCTTTCAGGACAGCAACCTATGAGAGACCTCGGCTCCTCCCTTCTCAGGAAACACCGCCCAGCCTAGATTTAAAAGGCCTGCTTCCCCGCCAGCTCCTCAGTTCTTCAAGAGCAACTCCGGCCAGCTGGGGAGACACAAGAACACGTCATAATAGCTTACATATCTTACCTGACGGTCTCATGCGATGACTTCTTCTATGTCCAAAAAATTTTGGGTGGGTACCGGTGCTGTCCTGAAAGACTCCCGGAAAAGGATGTTACCGGTAAGTAACTCCATTTTTCCCTATCCGTCTTTCAGGACAGCAACCTATGAGAGGATAAGCGAGCACTTACCCTTAGGGTGGGACTACGGCTTACAAGACTCTGTGTCCAAAAAGCCTGATCCCTTTTCTGACAACAAGATCAGCCTCTAGTGTCAGGTAAAAGGTAGGAGAGCTGAATCACGTTGCCACTGCACAGATCTGGCGGAGTATCGTCAGCTTCTCTGAGACCTCCCTACATTTAGGCTTGTCCGAATGTTAGCTAATGTCATCCTGCCCAGGTACTGCTAGAGATTTTAACCATTCTTGATACGTGAACTAAAGTTCAAAGGAAGATCCCATTAGGGCCTACAGTGAGTAAAGATAGGTCTGCAGTTTCCAAGTGGGACCAAACACTGATCCAGTTGCCATAATGCCTCCAAATCTCTAGTGGAACATAAAATATAGTCCTAAGGGATCCCTCTTAGCGGCTAGACCACCCGGTTCCCAGAGCCTTCAGGACCGAGTACCGTGGTCCTTTAAGCCAATGTGGTACAATGAGAAAGACCGAAGTGTTCTATGCCCACCGGTAAGACCGTGGGTGGGCGAGATGACATGGGACCTGGGAAAAAATGTCAGCTCTGAGCGACAGTATCTACCCAGGAGCGCCAACTCTTTACTGGTTTAGACCCAAAGAGGAGGATTTATGGGAGAAAAAACAGAGTTCCCAGAGGTAACTCGAGATCCCCGGGTTATCGCCCTATCGACGGTTCCTATGGAAGTGCCTGCCACTGCAAGAGGACTCCACCAAGTCTTCATAACTTCCATCCCCGGATGAGATCAGGTGCATTCAGGGTGCTGTGGCCATAGCCCAGCCTTCCTACCTGGGTCCCCCTTTATTTTCACAGGAAAGGCACTGTTCCTGTCTTATGCGATTCAAGAATCGCCAACAACCCCAAGCGGTCTCCCATCCAGCTACTAACCAGGCCCGACCCTGCTTAGCCCCTTGTGGTTTGGGGGATACCGCACAGTCTTGGACATGCTGTTCGCTACCCATTACTTGGGGGGTTGCCCGTCCTTTTACTTCTACTGACCATGCGTTACAGCGTCAGACAAATTTTTGAGATGCGCGACACCCCCTTTCCGAAGAGTTCATTCTCTAGAGCATGAAATCCAACAATACCCCTCTGTCCCCCAAGACTAGGCCGGTAAGTCTGGATTTGTGGAAAAAAACTGCGCAAATAGGAATGCCCCTTTTCCACTGCTCTATCCCTGGTCGTGGAGCAGGAGTGCTTTTTTCCTGTCCTCCTGCAACCACCTCCTCCAGAGAAATTGTATAAGGGGGGGGGGTCTACTGGATTCACCATCCAGGTCCCTACTTCTTAACAAGTGTTCTAGACTTGTGCATCTTACTAGGGTCTGGTCACCTGAAGGCCTTGCTAGCTTGGCTGGGATTCAAACTCATGACCTCCGGATTTAAAGCATAGTTTAGGTGCCACCTCAATGTGAGCTCATTTTTCCTCACTTTTTTGAGTTGACCAGCAGAACCTGAAGACCCCCTGCCTGAAAAAATTTTAGGCAAACTGGTTTGTTGGTCCTATCCCAGCAAAGTTTTTACTGTAGTGTCTATAGTGCAGACTCTGTGAGCTGTCCTGAGTGGATTCTACCCAGCCAATGCGACAGGCATATCAAATGCCAACCTGAGTTTGGGGTATGTAAGATACCCCACACCAACACAAGGAGAACCCACAATTTGATGTAGGCACTAGAATGCTAGTGGGGGGATCTAAACTAACCACTCCAGTGTCGTCAAACAGAAGTGTCAGCCACCCAGGTCTTCACCCCTGGCTAGACACACCCGACTCACCAGGGGCCTGCTCAGGGAACTGACTCCCAGCATGTCTTTGGAGTGTGGGAGGAAACCGGAGTACCCGGAGGAAACCCACGCAGGCACAGGGAGAAAGTGGAAAATCCAGGCAGAAGGTGTCGTGATTGGGATTTGAACCAAGGACCCTATTGCTGCTAGGTGAAAGTGCTAACCACTACACCACTGTGCTGCCCTTCCAATCAGTGACCCAGAGCTGAAATGTTAACCGCTGAGCCACTTCCTAAAGTGACTTGTCAAAAGTCAGTAGGAGCTGACCTGAGGACAAGATCCTAGGTCTACAGGCAGACTCCCATGGCTGCACTGAATGTGAGCCATGATTTGCCTTTCAGCGACCCACATAGTGCAATTTCAGCCATACCCACTCCATACACCTCGTGCAGGAGGGAGAGAAAAGGATTCCCCTTCTCCCAGTCTCTACTGGTAACAAGGGAAAAAACACTCAAAGGATGTGCATGGAAAGTACAATCACTTCAGGCTTACCTTGAGGTGCTGGTGTTGAGGTCTGCTTCCACTGCCTGTGCAGGTGTCACAGAAGAGTCCATCCCACCTTTTTGGTGGTCCGCAGCCGCTGCTGGGTCTTTTGAGAATCAGACCAGCGGGGATGCCAAGCCAAAGTTCTCACCTCTAGGCCACAGAGCTGCCGCATGTCCAGTAAAAGGTGCAGGTGCTGTGCAGTCCTAGGATACGAACGGCTTTTGAACTCAAGCCCCAGCAATACAATCAGAGCCCTTAGCCTCTGAGTTACCATCTATGCTTGCGCCGTATGCAGACTGTAACCGGCATCTCCGGCGCCCGCTGATGACATCATACGCCCCGGAAGTGACCCCACTGGATGCTTCCTGTGGGCCAGCTTGGAGCGCAATAGCTCCGCCCCTTCGCGCGCTGCGGCTTCCTTCTTTCCCCTAGATATAACAGCCATGCTGTTGGAAGGGAAATGTACGCCGCCATGACGCCTATGCGATCACGCTAATGGGGCCACTTGTATGCCACCAAAAAATAGCCTCCGGTCCCCCTTTCTCCCCAGAGGGGGTGACCGGAAGAAAAAAGGGTACGGTACCCTACTACTGCTGGTGAGGTATAGACTGGGGCTGTGGGATTTACAACCCGCCCCTAGTTTCTGTGAGATAGTCCCCCCCTGGGACCCTTTTCCCCCTCCACCAGCCAGCCCGTAGGGACCACCCCAGGAGAGCAAATAGAACCACCCCCGGGTCCCATGTGCCTCCCCCCCTCTGACCACCAAGAGGGAACCCCACCTGTGGAGCTACAGGTGATAGACAGGTAAGGGACGCAAACCTCTGTTCCTCCTTACCTTAAGATGGCTGATGTCGGCAACGCCAGAAGCCGCCAGGATGGCCCCCGCCTCTGACACGCTCCTGCCGTGAAAAGGATGGTCTTGCCTCTGGACCCTCCAACCACCTGTGCGATCTTTCTGGGTCCCCCATCAGCCAAAGCCTGGCCCGCCATCAGCATCCGCGGCTGGACCGGAAACCGCGGATCAAGGAGAGGAGCACACCCCCTGCCGGGATTGGCGTCGCCCGCCACCTGGCCCCGCCGTACGCTCCATCGCGGCTTGCACCAGAGTGCAAGGGGGGGGGAAAGCGCCTCCTCCTAAGTCTCCACTGAGAACCTGAAGGCAGGCCCCCGAAGCATCCCACACACAATCTTTTTTGGAGAGCTTTGGGTGGCGAAAAACATGATGTGGCTGCCAAGTAACCCCTCTCCGAGGTATAGCACCACTAGTCCCCAGAGACCTCTGTCTCCCTTCTGGACATACAGGCTTCAGCCTCCCCGGCTGTGTAGCCACGGCCCTCGCAGTGTCTCCTGCCGGAGGAAACACCGAAACTGAGGAGCTGGCGGGGAAGCAGGCCTTTTAAATCTAGGCTGGGCGGTGTTTCCTGAGAAGGGAGGAGCCGAGGTCTCTCATAGGTTGCTGTCCTGAAAGACGGATAGGGAAAACAGCAGCAGCAGTATTTGTAGCTGCTGACTTTTAAAAAAAAATTAATTTGTCGGAACTTCGCTTTAATCACTTTCAGACCAGACCATTTTGCTGGCTTAAGACTAGAGCACTTTTTGGGATTCAGCACTGCGTCGCGTTAACTGACAATTGCGTGGACGTGCGACGTGGCTCCCAAACAAATTTGACGTCCTTTTTTTCTCCCCACAAATATAGCTTTCTTTTGGTGGTATTTGATCACCCCTGCGGTTTTTATTTTTTGCAATATAAACAAAAAAAGAGCGACAATTTTGAAAAAAATGCATTGTTTTTTACTTTTTGCTATAATAAATATCCCCAAAAAATATATAAAACAAAATATTTTTTTCCTCAGTTTAGGCCGATACAGATTTTTGGTAAAAAAAAAAAAAAAACGCAGTAAGCGATTATTGATTGGTTTGCGCAAAAGTTATAGCGTTTACAAAATAGGGGACAGTTTTATGGCATTTTTATTAATAATTAGTTTTTTTTACTAGTAATGGCGGCGGTCATCGATTTTTATTGTGACTGCGACATTATGGCGGGCACATCAGACATTTTTGGGACCATTGTCATTTATACAGCAATCAGTGCTATACAAATGCATTGATTCCTGTGTAAATGACACTGGCAGTGAAGGGGTGAACCAGGAGGTGGCAGTGTAGGGGTTAAGTGTGTCCTAGGGGCGTGTTGCTAACTATGGGGGGAGTGGCTGTTTTACAGATCACTGATCTCTGCTCCAATCACAGGGAGCAGAGATCAGTGTCACTTGTTGCTAGGCAGAACGGGGAGATGCTGTTTACATCGGCATCACCCCGTTATTCCTCACCGTGAGACGATCAAGGGTATCCCCGCGGCGATCCAGTCCGCGGAACCCCCGATCGGACTCACGGAGGTTGGGAAGTGGTTAATAAAAGCTGCACCACCAACTTGAGGACATGTGCCAAGCATAGCACATGTGTCAATTAGGGCCAGACTGGGAATAAAAATCAGCCCTGGAAATAATTTCATAGCAGTCAAATAGCATAATTTGACCAGCCCAACGGCATAATATCATTATTTTCTTTTTCATAAAAGGGAAAACCATGCATTTTAACCACTTGCCGCCCCCCCCCCCCCCCCCCCCCCATTGTCAAATGACGGCGGCAAAGTGGTTGTAAAATCCTGACAGGGCGTCATATGACGTCCTTTTGATTTTGAGCCGCTGCGCGCCCCCGGGGGCGCGCATCGCGGCGATCGTTGTTGCGGGGTGTCAGTCTGACACCCCGCAACTACGATCTTGGTAAACAGTCTCCGACGGAGACTCTTTACCATGTGATCAGCCGTGTCCAATCACGGCTGATCACAGTGTAAATAGGAAAAGCCGGTAATCGGTAGTAGAGGAGAGCCGATCGGCTGCTCCTCTGACAGGGGGGGTCTGTGCTGATCGATTATCAGCGCAGCCCCCCCCCCCCCCCCCCCCCCAAGCCCACACTGGACCACCAGGGACGCCACCAGACCACCAGGGATGCCCATCAAAAGGTATGCCACCCTAGACCACCAGGGATGACACACAGTGCCACCAATGGATGCCAATCAGTGCCCACAATGGATGCCAATCAGTGCCCACAATGGGCATCACTGATTGGCATGCATTATTGTTTGGCACTGATTGGCATCCATCAGTATAAAACAATGCCGCCTATCAGTGCCTAGCCGTGCCGCCTATCAGTGCCCACCTGTGCCGCTTATCAGTGCCCATCCGTGCCGCCTATCCATGCCAATCTGTGCCACCCATCAGTGCCAATTTGTGCCACCCATCAGTGCCGACTATCGGTGCCCAGTGCCGCCTTATCAGTGCCCATCAGTGCAGACCTATCAGTGCCCATCAGTGCAGACCTATCAGTGCCCATCAGTGAAGGAGAAAACGTACTTATTTACAAAGTTTTGAAACTGAAACAAAAAAAACATATTTTTTTTCAAAATTTTCGGTCTTTTTTTATTTGTTTAGCAAAAAATAAAAACCGCAGAGGTGATCAAATACCACCAAAAGAAAGCTCTATTTGTGGGAAAAAAATGATAAAAATTTTATTTGGGTACAGTGTTGCATGACCGCGCAATTGTCATTCAAAGTGTGACAGCGCTGAAAGCTCAAAATTGGTCTGGGCAGGAAGGTGTTTAAGTACCCTGTATTGAAGTGGTTAAAGCACATTTGAAGAGTGTATTATATATAGATAAGACACATATGAAAGTACATAGGGCTCTATATATATATATTATATATATATATATATATATATATGAGCAAATTCCCATTAAAAGTGGAGCAATCATCAAGGGGAACTCCAGGAACACAGAGACCTCGTTCCCCAGAAAGAATACACTAAGGTAGGGGGGGGGGGGTGGGGGTGGTTACTGATATAAGGGAAAAAACCTTTATATCACTCCCCCCTTACATTATTGTATTCACTGACCCCCCCTCAGACTAGTCTGGCGGCGCTGTCACTAACCTCATCTCAGGTGGAAGAGATCAATACAACCTCATCAGAGCCCATAAAATGCAGCCTACCAGTGCCCATCAAATGCAGCTTATTAGTGCCCATCAAATGGAGCCTCATCAGTGCCCATCAAATACAGCCTACCAGTGCCCATCTAATGCAGCTTATTAGTGCCCATCAAATGGAGCCTCATCAGTGCCCATCAAATGCAGCTTATCAGTGCCCATCAAATGCTGCTTATCAGTGCCCCCCAAATGTAGCCTTATCAGTGCCCACCAAATGCAGCCTTATCAGTGCCCATCAAATGCAGCCTACCAGTGCAGTGCCCACAAAATGAGTGAGGTGCCCAGCCTCAGATGCCTCCCTCACTCAGGGGAAAAGCTTACAGCACCTGGTATTGCTGCTTAGGCTCCGATCAACAGCGATCAGGCATTTCCAGGGTGATGCGGCCGCGGTCCATCTGGCGAAAAATAAATGCGTCAGGAAACACTGCTATGCCAAACACAACAGTGGCTCAGAAGCACCTGACACAACTCGTCCATCAGGACATGTGGACACCACCAGGTTACTGAACCTGAGAGGGGTGCACAACCTACCTCCCCCTTCTAGAGCCATTTAGCTGGTAAATAATGTAGCAACTAAATTAGCCAAAACCTAATACGCAGTCCCCCCAAGGATAAAGGCCTAAAACAATGTTGGTCTACTGCTGTGCAACCCCAGTGCCCTGCAAAAGTATTCACCCCCCCTTGGCATTTTTCGTGTTTTGTTGCTTCACAATCTGGAATTAACATGGATTGTTTAAGGATTTGCATCAGTGAATTTACAGAACATGCCCACAACTTTTGAGATGTTTTTTTTTTTTTTTTTTGTGAAGCAAACAAATAGGACAAAATAGAAAAAAATCAATGCACCCCCCTAACGTCAATACTTTTTAGAGCCACCTTTTGCGGCTATCACAGCTCCAAGTCGCAGAGGTGCACTTCAGCCCTGCCCCCCTCTGATTGGCTGACTTTGATAGCAGCGGGAGCCAACGGTGCAGCTGCGGTGTCTCCGCCAATCAGGAGGGAGAGTTCTGGACGGGCAAGGGACTCGTGCGCATCACTGGACCCAGATGGGGCTCAGATAAGTATTAGGGTGGCTGCTGCACACAGAAGACTTATCTTAATGCAACAAGGCTTTGCAGACTGTAGTGGGGTCTCCAGTTGAGGGGAGCAGGTTTTTCACCACCTAGTGGTGGTGGTCACTGAAGACGTCATTAAGAATTGTCACATTGAATGCACTGTGGTCTTTTTGGAATATAAATCACATATGGACTGTTTAGGATTAGAGTGCCTATTGCGATGATTTCATATATACTATAAGGTATCTTTTTTGATTGCACTGCACTTATTTTGAAATAGATCAGATTGAAGTCCCTGCTTCTCAGTAGAACTGCTCCAGACCTCCAAGAGCACACCAGTGACCACCACCTTAGCCACTTTTTTTTGGTGGGGGGATGGGGGGGGGTTGGGAACACTGACGTATTTCCTGTAGGAGGGATTGGGGGACTCACGGCTTGATCTGCCAGTGTCCATTCACATATAGGTGGTGTATACCCACAAATAGCTATGAATATAACCAGCTGTTTCCTGTGATGTAAAATAAAGGATTCATTTGACCGTCATTGAAAAAGTAACAGTGAAACTGAAGGATGCAATATTTAAATTCCACCATGTCTGGGATCCTGGGGTTGCTCATTTCATGCCTTGAGATTTTGACCATAGACTAGTTGACTTGTAAATAGAGTTGAGCGGACACCTGGATGTTCAGGTTCGGCCAAACTTCAGAAAAAAGTTCGGGTTCGGGACCGAACTTGACCCCGAACCCCATTGAAGTCAATGGGGACCCGAACAGCTATAATAAAGTGTCGGCTCCCGTCCCCCTTAATACAGAGAACAGTCATTGAAGTCATTTATTTTTAAAAAGTTAGTCATAAAAAGTGTTTGGGGACCTGGGTCCTGCCCCAGGGGACATGTATCAATGCAAAAAAAAACTTTTAAAAAAACTGTTTTTTGGGAGCAGTGATTTTAATAATGATTAAAGTGAAACAATAAATGTGTAATATTCCTTTAAATTTCATACCTGGGAGGTGTCTATAGTATGCATGTAAAGGGGCGCATGTTTCCCGTGCTTAGAACTGTCTCTGCAAAGTGTCATTTTTGCAGAAAAGAAAGCCATTTAAAATCACTCGCGGCTAATGAATTGTCGGCTCCCGTAATACAGAGAACAGTCATTCATTGAAAGTCATTCATAAAAAATAAAAAAGCGTAGGGGTCCCCCCAAATTCAATAACCAGGCCCTTCAGGTCTGGGATGGATATTAAGGGGGACCCCAGCCAAATAAAATGGCGTGGGGTCCCCCTCAAAATCCATACCAGACCCTTATCCGAGCACGCAACCTGGCAGGCCGCAGGAAAAGAGGGGGGACGAGAGCGCCCCCTCCCGCCTGAACCGTACCAGGCCACATGCCCTCAACATTGGGAGGATGCTTCGGGGGTCTAAGACCCCCAAAGCACCTTGTCCCCATGTTGATGAGGACAAGGGCCTCATCCCCACAACCGTGCCCGGTGGTTGTGGGGGTCTGCGGGCGGGGGGCTTATCGGAATCTGGAAGCCCCCTTTAACAAGGGGACCCCCATATCCCACCCCCCGTGTGAAATGGTAAGGGGGTACAAAAGTACCCCTACCATTTCACCAAAAAAGTGTCAAAAAAGGTAAAAATGACAGGAGACAGTCTGACAATTCCTTTATTAAAATCTTCTTTCTTCATCTTCTCCTTGCGGCATCTTCTTCCTCCGATTCGCTTCTTCTTGGCCTTCTCGTCCAGCATCAGTGTCTCTTCTGGGCCGCTCCGTGCAATGGGAGGCTCCCGCTGGGTGAGGCTTCTCTCCGGTATCTTCTTCCAGGGCGTCGGTCTCTTCTTGGGCCACTCCTCGCAATGGGAGGCTCCCGGTGTGTGAGGCTTCACTTGGGCTGACAGTTCTTTTATAACGGAGGGTGGGGCCACCTGGTAACCATGCCCCCCTCTGACGCATGGGGCCTTCCCTATGGCTTTCCCCATGTCACGGGGAAAGCCATAGGGAAGTCCCCATGCGTCAGAGGGGGTGGGGTTACCAGGTGGCCCCGCCCTCTGTTATAAAAGAACTGTCAGCCCAAGCGAAGCCTCACACCGGGAGCCTCCCATTGCGAGGAGTGGCCCAAGAAGAGACCGACGCCCTGGAAGAAGATACCGGAGAGAAGCCTCACCCAGCGGGAGTCTCCCATTGCGCGGAGCGGCCCAGAAGAGACACCGATGCTGGACGAGAAGTGGATCAGAGGAAGAAGAGATTGAAGATGCCGGAAGGAGAAGATGAAGAAAGAAGATTTTAATAATGGAATTGTCAAAGACCGTCTCCTGTCATTTTTACCTTTGACACTTTTTTGGTGAAATGGTAGGGGGACTTTTGTACCCCCTTACCATTTCACACAGGGGGGGCCAGGATCTGGGGTCCCCTTGTTAAAGGGGGCTTCCAGATTCCGATAACCCCACCGCCCGCAGACCCCCACAACCATGGTTGTGGGGATGAGGCCCTTGTCCTCATCAACATGGGGACAAGGTGCTTTGGGGGTCTTAGACCCCCCAAAGCATCCTTTTAATGTTGAGGGCATGTGGCCTGGTACAGTTCAGGCGGGAGAGGGGCCGCTCTCGTCCCCCCCTCTTTTCCTGCGGCCTGCCAGGTTGCGTGCTCAGATAAGGGTCTGGTATGGATTTTGAGGGGGACCCCACGCCAATTTTTTTGTCTGGGGTCCCCCTTAATATCCATCCCAGACCTGAAGGGCCTGGTTATTGAATTTGGGGGGACCCCTACGCTTTTTTTTATCAATTACTTTTTTTTTTTTATGAACGGCTTTCAATGAATGACTGTTCTCTGTATTACGGGAGCCGACAATTCACATTAGCCGCGAGTGATTTTCAATAGCTTTTTCTGCAAAAATTACACTGTTTGCAGACAGTTCTAAGCACTGGAAACATGCGCCCCTTTACATGCATACTATAGACACCCCCCCGGTACGAAATTTAAAGGAATATTACACTTTTATTGTTTGAATTTAATTAAAATCACTGCTCCCCAAAAAAAAAAATGGTAGTTTTTAAAAGTTTTTTTTTGCATTGATACATGTCCCCTGGGGCAGGACCCAGGTCCCCAAACACTTTTTATGACTAACTTTTTAAAAATAAATGACTTCAATGACTGTTCTCTGTATTAAAAGCACTCGTGGCTATATGAATATCAATTCATATAACCGCGAGTGCTTTTAAAAGACATTTTAAAAAAGCACCATTTAATCCCCAAACACAGGACCTGAACCTGCAGTCAATTGTTTGGGTTCCGAACACCCTCAAGTCCGGTATGGACCCGAACTTTACAGTTCGGGTTCGCTCAACTTTACTTGTAAAGCTTGACATTAGAGAGCCATACATGGAGGTGCTCAACCCTCAGTTTCCAATTTTTTGTCCAAATTCTAAAGTGTCACAGTATGTTATGTGGCCCATCGGTGCACAGACTACACACTCTGTTCAACACTGGTTGCCACCTTCATTGTAGCATTTTATTTGGAATATTACATTAGACAGATGTGTACTTTATTATATCTACATGCTACAATAAAAATAAGGCCCTGCTCTGGTGCAAAGAAAGTGTCACCACTCTGGGTGTTTGGAAGAGTGAAATGTTCACCTAAGATTTTGCAGAGGATAGTTTTTGCCACTGCTATTAGTGAAGGCATTCCCCTAAGGGGGTTCTCAGAGTACAAGGATTAGGGGTAAGCTTGCCCAAGGGAGTACACAGCAATCTGTATACTGTCAAGTAGCAAAGCTCCTATAGCAAAAGGGGAGGAGGTACCCAAGTACCTTTCAAAAACCTCTAGATGGAAGTGGCAGTAGTGCATTACCTGCGGTGCAATTTAACCCGTCAGTAACTTAATACCCCAAATAAAATGATACGCTACAAAGAAGGTAGCAATAACCAGTGTTGAACAGCAAGCATTTTATCCACTCAAGACTAAGCTCCGAGTCACTGAACTTTTGTTTATCCCAGTTTCCTGATATTTTTAACATCTAAAACATGCTGTTGAAGATAAACATAAATCAAGTACTGAAGATATAGTCTAATACTTGCTAAATCTAAAATAACTGTCAGGAGGTACATGCCCCCATGTTATTGGCCAAGGCTCTGCCTGTCATGGTGGGTATACCACCAAATGGGGGGGGGGGGGGGGGTCTTTAGGTTTTATAGGATGGACCACAGTCTTAGCCCTGTACAGTATCACATAGATTACCACACATGGCACAAATTGCCAAGGTGAAAACCCATAAAAAAAATTAAAGTAATCCATTTGGCTTGGCTTTGGAACCATAAAATTGGTTTATTTGATGTTGGGATTATTTGGTGATAGGAACCCCATATTTGGATATGTTGTAGTGCTAGTTCCACTGTGTTTGCACACCAAATGGGGTTCCTAGCACCAAGTGGCCTTTAGATATGGGGCCCCAAATTCAGTCAACTGTTTATCTGCAGCAATGTCATTTCAGGACCCTTTGGGTTTAGACTCCAAATTTTTGGCTGCAGCTAGGAACCCTCAACTACCTAGTCTGGGGGATTTATGGCTGCAAATGGGCAGAGGCATTTAAATGGGCAGAGAGGCTGCAAATTGGCATTGACCTTTTTTACTTACAGTAGCTGCACATTTTTTCACCCTAGGCTTATACTCGAGTCAATAAGTTTCCCAGTTTGTGGTATTAGGTGCCTCGGCTTATACTCAAGTATATACAGTATTTGACTTGGGGGTGCTAGCAGCATTATCTTAGATTTTGCACTTATATGTTGAGCGCAGTTTTAGCTCTATTTTGCAAAAAACAGGAAAAGCTGCAAAGCGTTGGTCTAGACAGACTCCACATGGAAAGGTTATTTTTTTTTAAGTAAGCCTATACTAGGGATTTGCCAAAATGCATGTAGGGTATTGCCATTACAATGTTGACATTATAAAATTATGCAGCGATTTTAGACTTTTACAAGAATTAAGGCAGCCAACAGTTCAGTTCGAGTTTAGATTTATTTGTTATCTTTGAGACACGGCCATCTAAGTAGCAAACAAAATAGAAAAGTAAAAAAAAATTAAGCTTACACTGCCACATTACTTGGTGTCACAAACTACAATAAACACTAACTCTGTCCAACATTGTACAAATACATTCTGAGACTTCACAGCATTTTCAGGTTAAAAATACTAGGGCCTAGCATGGTGACAGAAAATAAAATGGCATTTTATCAGATCACCCTGATAAATAAACCCATCAGCTAAAAATCAAATAAATTGTATGAATATGCAAAGAAAAAAAAAAAAAAAAATACATAAGGAAGTTTCTTTGCAAAACAGAACTTCAAATTTCCCCAAGAGGATAGATTTTGAAAGGATGGCACAACAGTTTAAAAAAGGATGGATCTAAGTTCTACAGATTGATACGTCCAATTATTTAATTTTCATCAGTTGAGGTCAATGGATCAGCAGTGAAGTCCTCTTCATTTTCTGCAACACTCTCCGCGGCGTTGGGTGCTGCGGCTGCTGCTTCACCCTCTGCTACAGTACCAGCTGCTTCAGCATCCTCCGTAACCGTTTCCTGGGCAGCTTCTTCAACATGAGTTTCAAATGGATTTTCCCCCTTCACGAAGACAAGCAATGATCATAAATGTGGGATGGTTATAGACGTTATGGCAGGCATTTGTTATTAGAGGTACTATGCCACCTTGCCCTATTAGTGGCTCAGGTTAAGCCGACTCAACACCCATTTCTAAACTGCCCCGCTGTCAAGCCTCATTACCAGGAACCCCAGTCCCAACACGAGTTAAAGAAGCTCTATTTATGTTCTTGAAAACATTTCATAAATTACTTTTAAGAACCAGATTTGACACTTCAGACAACCCATTTGGTAATCTCATTTTAGATTTACTGCAAAAAAAAAGATTCATAGTTTTAAGCCTATTACACATGAGGCAAGATTCTTGCCTCAAGCTTTAAAGTCAGAGCAGGGTAAATGCATGTGTCACATTCACACTTTAGGTTACCACAAAGGCAACAAAGCATGCCAGCAATTTGAGTTGTGGGTATCTTTGTTAAATAGCACATGCTTATTGGAGAATTAGGTAGCACATTCTGGCGACTCGGAAACAGTTTCTGAGCAGCTATGAATGTCAGGCGCCGCCACACCTCTGGCCAAATGCGGTACTGCACAGAGGCTTGAATCCTGCCTGTAAACCAAGTCAAGATTTAAAAAAATAGCTTGTGTTGCGAAACGTTCGTTAACCACTTTACTTGCAAAGTGAGGTATTACTGTACACATGTAGTAAGTACATAGATGTAAAATAGGTCCCTAGAACTGTTCACACATTAACTTACCTTCAAATAGAGTTCATATCTTGCTTTTACAAGTGGGTTGTTTAGTATGCTTGTTGCCGTCAAGATGCTTTCCCTCTTAATCTGATCTTTGTAAGCCTGGGAGGAGCAGAAATGCATTACATGTGAATATCAGTCCCAGAATAAAAGTTGATAAAATTAAGTTTTCATGTAGCTTTACCAATTCCAGCCTACCAGATATAAATTTGAGAAGCAGTTATACCAGGATCATAGAAGCAGCTATGCTGCTGGCATCATTTTTAGTCAGAGACCATCTTTAAGAGTGATTTGAGCAGCTCTACAGCTGCCCAACTTTTACAGTGCTTAGGAGGTGGGTCCTCCACCATTCCTGGGTGCTCCTGCTTTAATGGAGAGCCTGGGACTGAGGAACATCTGTTCTTACTCTGATGAAGATCATGAGCATATTGTCACTTTGGTTTCAACTGATTAGTTTGCTTTGCAGGGCAGAGCCAGGATCAGGGGTCCAATAGAGCCCTGATCTCTCAAGATTACCTGTCACTGCACAACACTACAAGGGATGCCGCTCATCCCTTGCGATATAAAATTTAGAACTTTAAATACTTTTATTATAGCACCCCAATCCTACTCAGGTAAAGGCGCATATAGGTTCCATATGGTATACATCCACTGCACCACACATGAGGTAGTGCCACAAATGAAGCACCAAAGCTCATGTTTTAACTAAAACGATAAAAGGCTTAAAGTGGAACTTAATTTTTTTTGACTTAAGTCTTGCTAGATCACTTCATGCTGGCCCCTATTGCAGGTATAGCTATGCAATACACCAAGTGTCTATACTGTTTAAAATCCAGAAACACTGCCTCACCCTGCATTTTTAGGCACTACCGAGTTTGTAGAAGCCAATCTGCCAACAGCCCTAACATGGAAAACCCCTTTTATCCTTTAGACCACTTTCACACTGAGGCGTTTTCCGGTGCTATAGCGCCAACAAAAGCCTCAGCTGCAATCCCAGTGTAAAAGCCTGAGTGCTTTCACACTGGGGCACAAAAAGTCCTGCCAGCAGCTTCTTTGCAGCAGTGAATAAAACTGCCCCTGCTAACAATTAAATAGCACTGCTTTACCGCTGAGGCAGCTCAGTGTGAAAGGGGGGGGGGTGTCTTGCAGCCAAGGAAGCTGCTTCTGTTTGATTTGCAACTGCCATAGTACTGCACGTGTGATCAGTTATGACACCAGCCATTTGATGGTTTAGATAGTCGACACAAGCATCATTGCAGGCAAGTGCCACATAATGGGTTATGCTTTTACTTTGCAGGGGAAAAAAGTGCAAGTAAAACGCTACACAAGCGCAATCACAGTAAGCAGATTTTGAAAATGTGCACCCAAGGTGTACAAAAAAAATGCATTTTAGCAAAAAATTGTTTAAGAAATTATTAACCTATTCATGCAACGCATGCTGCTTCTTTGCATTGTGCTTTAAGTTATTTCTAGGAGGATGCCGCCTATAAGATTAAGACTCATTTTGGTAGGCATCCAGAAGGTAAACTGTATAATCATGCACACAGATAAGGGGGAGGAGGCAATATGTTCATGTTGCCAGGTGTCAGTCATGACCAAAGCATATGTCTTACCAGCTTGCTCTTTGAGTGATCAGAAGACTTAAGATGCAGCTGCACAGAGCTGTGTAAAGCAGGTACATACACACTACAGGCGCTGCAGTGTACAGTTTCAACTTTCATCATGTGATCATCTGGTGTAACTCCTAAAAAAAAAGGTGAATAAAAAAAAATGACATTAGCTTACATAAACCATGACAATATGGTGAAAAAGTTAATTTAAATAGAGAGAAAAAACATGCATCACTTTAATTTTAGTGCATGTCTGGCTTACACTGGAATGGTTGAGCTGCACTTGGTAGTGTCAGTCACCACTAGGTACTGAAGTAATTTAAGTAACAAAAATTACATAATGCTATATTAAGAGATATCCGCAATCTCACCAATATAAAACAGAAGTCAAAATAGACTGGAATGTAAGTGCAAAGTGGGTTGCATCGCAAAAGACCATTTTTGTATAACTGTTTTCATACTATGGGACGACTTTGTTTATTTTTGTAAGAGTGCACATGCAGATTAAAAAATTCTAGAGCAGAAGTGAACAAAGCTTTTTGTACACTTGTGCTAGAGAATGGGGATTAAACAATTGGTTTTGCAGAACAGAATTATGGGCCAAAGGTGCTTTTTTTGGTACAAAAAAAAAAAAAAAAAAATTGCTACAAGTCAGTTACAAGGGAAAGAAAAAAAAAAATATATTTCACATACCTTCCATAATATCCTTTTCCTTCTCTGGGGCTTTTGCAGCTTCGTTTTGAGCTGGAGTCTGGGTCGGAGTGAGCTCCAGAGCTGGAGTCTGATTCTGGGTAGCCTGAGCTTTACGTGCAGCAGTTTTCTTATACTTGTTAACAATGCATTCCTAAAAGAAAAAAAAAAAAAAGAAAATGGGTTTAAAGTTAAAATGCAAGTAAAATTTGAGGGAAAACTCATTTGAGTCTCAAGATGAACAAACAAATTCAGAGCAGCAATTCTATAATCCCAAATCACATCTTGGATGTTTGGAAACTGAGACTTGGCCATATTTAGTTAATGTAGACAGTATTAAACATGTTTTCTGAAGATAAGAACTTCAATGAGTGATGAGGTAATGTGCCACCTAATCCTTTAAATAAATATTTTGGTGCTTTAGAAGCAAGCATGAGCATAAAAAGGCTAGGCTGTGCAGGCAATGAGCCATTTAAGACAGCTATGCTATCACAGTTGGAATCCAGACACCACATTAAACTGATTTATAAGGTTTGGTGTAGCATTACTGTTACACTCCAATACCAGTGCAATGCTTTGACTGCAGTTATAATGCAAAATACTCCCTGGAGTTGATTTACTAAGACTGGGGTGCAAAATCTGGTGCAGTTCTGGACAGAAACCAAATCAGCCTCCAGTTTTGTCAAAGCTTAATTGAACAAGCTGAAATTAGATGATTGACTACCATGCACAACTTTGGCACTTCAATCCCAATTTGAAGTAACGTCAAGTGTTAGAGAGAGGGGTATCTGCTGCTATGTAGAGGTTTGGCAGACACTTGCCAGGACATCTTAAGGGAAACACAATCTCTGCAGCTTGTTTGAGGCACTCAGAATTCACTTACATGCAAAAATTCCATGACAGGTTTGTCAAATTTGGTTTGTTTCTGGATATGATCAAGCATCTCCTGATGAGCTTCACTGGCCAAGTGATCCTCAATACCCTTTTCTTCAAATGATCTGAACTTGCAGAATGAGCAGGTAAAGGCCATTCTTAAAAAAAAAAAAAAAAAAAAAGATTTTATTAACATTGCATTTCTAAAGAAATTGTAAACATCAAGTCCACTATTAAAAGTTTAAATTTCTTAACTCCCGCTGACTGTAAGACATGCCTCAAACCACCAATTATGCAGGATACTTTGAGTAGTCTAGATTTTATGACCTCAGAGCTTCTCTAATATCTTAGACTAACCTTAAAGGAAAGGGTTAGGAGGGAATGAAGTCAGCAAAACAATTCATACCCAGCCATGTAAAATAGCCAGAGTTTGTCCTTTTACAAAGCCAGCATTTTATAGGGGAAAGCCAACAAAGCCATGCCAAAGTTTAAGTAATCAAAGCTAGCCAAAGTAGAACGGTTTCATGAAAATGCAAGTCAGCCCCTCGAGTCCTCACTGTTCTCTTTAAACAATGGCTTCCAGCAGAACACACGTGAAGTATGTATCAAATATTGGAGACCATACCTCTTGGGAAAAATAAAACACGCAAAATGACCATCACTACCGAATTATGAAGTCATCATTTGCAAGCACTAAAGCAACTATCATGTGGGGAGAATTGGACACTTGCAAAGTGTCTTCCCATTAATAAAAAAAACTGCTACCCCAGAGGTAAAAGCAGACATTACCCATCGCCATATTTTTCACTGTTCTTTTCTCTTCTACGCCTCTGTTTCTCCCTTCTTGCCTCTGTGCGGCGCTTCTCCTCCTCTTCTGGGTCAACTGGCTCTGCTACAGAAGGAAAAATGTTGCGATTAGAATATGTTTGACAGCAGAGATTCAAGTACAATGTCCAGACTACTAGAGTAATAAGTCATACTGTACATAAAACAGCATATGGTTGGTCTAAAGGGACAGTTCATAACAAAATACATGAATTCTGGTTTTGACAGCCCATTATTTGAACCAAAATGCATAGAATTGCAGTACCATGCCATTAGGTGGCCAAATGCGCTGCGTTTGCAAGAATCACTTGGTGAGTCAATAACACCCACATGGGTCTTGCAAGGGTAGCCTGTGCAACATGGCACTCCAGAGTGATTCTGCCTTAAGGCATGATTATCCAACTCACAGGACCAGCATAAAAGTACAATATATACACACACACACACAAACAGTACAAAAATCACATACCTGGTGCAGGAGCAGGCTTGGCAGCTTGGTTTGCACCAGCTTTTGCTAGCTTTGGTTTTTTGCCAAAACCTACAGGAGCCTTGAATGGCTGAGCCATCTTCCTCTTAATTCCTCTTGCCATTCCACCAGACAAAGGCTGGGGAGTATAGTCCATAGCAGGCCTGCGCATACCACGAGCAAGCTGCAGAAATCGGGCAAATTAAAGTTAGCACATGAACAACATTTTTTTCTACTATCATCCCTTACTGTATCTGAGAAGGCCATTGTCTTTGACATCTCAAGACAGTAATAAGGGAATTCTATGTTCAGTCAAGGTAGAATTTCCAGGAAAATACAAATCAAAACATGCCCCAGAAATACAAAATACATGACACATTACAGGTGTTTATTAAAGGTGCAATGCATTTCTTAAAAAAATTAAAAAAGGGACCTCACTACCATTTAGTGAACAAAAAAAAAAAGTTAAACCCCATTAGCTTACAGGATATAAATAAAAAAAATATATATGCAAGCATGCATTACTAAGCCCTGCTTCAAGCAGTATTAAACCCAAAAATATATATTGCACATTAGATGCTTTTGGTACATTTGTTTTTAGATTTTCTCTCCTTGTATTGTCACCTGGTGATCTGTCAAACATTTTACATTAGACTGCCTACACTGGGTAAAGCAGCAACAGACACTTTTGGACAGGAGCGTTGTCAGGAGGGGGGGGGGGGGGGGGGGGGGGGGGGGGGGGGGGGGGGGGGGGGGGTGTTTGGGGAGCGTTATACTAGCAGATTTAAATGCACTTAAACTGAATGCTAGCTAACACTTTAAGCAGTTACAGCAACAGTTTAATTTGGCATAAAGTGGGATGTAGGTGTTCTGTTGAAAGGCAGACATACTGGCCAGCTCAAACAGGTGAAATTAAAAGGAAAGGCCTAAAATAAAAAATACAGCCATCACATCTAAAAATTGCTGAAATGAATGTGTGCCTTTGGGTTTAATATCACTTTCTAAAAAAAAAAAAAAAAAAAAAAAAAATTGGGGCCAAATAAAATGCAAATGGCTTAAGTTACATGTACCAACAGTGGTACTTCATGCCGTTAGGCAAGTGTCTAACAGGACTAATCTGGTTTCTATCCAGGAGGCAAAGCCCCTTAAAAGCAGACATCTAAACAGGACTCCAAATAACACCGCCCCCCCCCCCCCCATATATATATAGTTGATGCTGATTAATGCGGAACAATCTGACAGTCTGGGTATTATGCCACCTCACAAGAGGTTCCTCCCTACCCAGGAATTTTTGCATCACCACAGAATGCCATGTTCCAATTTAATCAGCACCAAAACACTAGGACCAGAGTCCAGGCCTATGACAGTCTTTAGAAATTTGGAACAATTACATACATCATGTTAACAGTCTAGGATATGCTTAACCCAACAGGTTTATATGGCTTTGGGATATTCCCAAAAGTCAATCTTGTCTGCTCAAAGTGTCTAACATAATACATTGCACCTTTAACCTACTCAGAACTTCAAAAAGGTCTGTGTGTAACCTTTTGCATTTGTTTTTAATCAATCTATTATGAGATCAAGGAAAACTAGATATCCTTGCTGCCACAAAGCATGCTAATTATATGGTACTTCAATTTTTCTTTCACAAGAAAAGAATGTACCAAAATTCTCCCCATGTGACTTTTAAAGCATGTATTCTTTAAGAGTCAGCTTTTAGACTGGGAGTACAACACACAAGCCTCTAAGCAGATTTGCAATAAAGATGGACATTGTGCCATTTTAAAGTTCTGGGCTTGAAATCATTAAAAGTGACTATCAAAAAGAATCTGAGAAGATTCTATACTTACTCCTCCTCTGCCACGGCCTCTGCCTGCTGCTGGTCCTCCAAAAGCACCGTCGGGGTAAGCAGGCATTCCTCTTCCCCGAGAGCCTACTGCTGCAGGCTTCATATAGGGTGAAGAAAAACCGCCGTAGGAAGAGTAATTGTCTCTTCCTCTGTCCTCCATAAACCCAGTCCTCACTTTCGCTCGTGGGAAAGACGGATCCCAGTTGGACCCGCCTTGGTTTCTAGCATCAAAAGAGTCAACGCTATTCCGGTATGGGTTCTCATATCGGCCATCATAACTATCTCCGTAGCCTTGATCGGATTCATTATAACCATAGCCAGATCTGTACAGATCTCGCCCACCCACAGAAGACCTGGAGTCAAAAGACTCATAAGGTCCAAACCTGGAAGAATTGACGTGAGGAGAAAAATAAAATGTAAGCTTACTACACAAAGCAGAACAAAAAAGCATCAGTTGACATTTATCAACTTTACATTAAATCTTAGACATACAATACCTAGCATCTGTCTTATGGCAGATGTCATTGATAAAATTATGCTCATCAAAACTAGCAAATATTCTTTCATAAAAAAGTGGTGTGCTAACCTTACAAAGGGATATGAATGTACACACTTATCAAAAGGGCTTTGAAAATGTCTATGGGCTTTACAAGTGCAATTTTTGCCAGCCAATGCACTTTTGCTGATAGTTTTCATGAAAAACTAAAATGAAAGTTAGGGCCAATTGAATGCAACATTTATATCAAAATGTTCAGTTACCATTTCAGAGGTAAATTTAGTTGAATAAATGCTTGGTTAAGAAATGAGATATCTTCTTGCAAGATTAAGAAATAAAGGGCATCTAAAGCATATACTGTCGTTTTGGATAAAGTGTGGAAGTGTTAAACCCCAGTCAGATTTTAAATTGTCATGTGCCCCACTCGGGAGGATTAACACCTCTGGCCTGATGACCAGTCAGTGATGAGAATTTCTGTAATTTTACAATTGTCACCAGAACTGAAAGAATTACACATTTGAGACTCCAGTTCAAGTCACAACTAACTCAGATACTCCCTTTCAGTAGGTCTCCGAGATCAGAAACAGGAAAATCTCACAGACTGAGCAAAAAGCAAACTCTTCCCAACTCTATACAAAGCTAAAGCTTCTGGCTTTAGATGCACTTTATGCATCTTTCTTGCAATAAGACAGCAATAGCATGCATTTACAGAATACAAAAAGTTGACTACAACCTAAACAATGCAAATAAAAGTATTGTAGAAAAACAGACAGGCAAAAACATGGTAAGTAAATAATGACATTTGTGGCTTAGGTTTTACATTGAAGCTGCAAATCTATAGTAACTGCTTAAAACAATTCTCAAATAACCCCACAATTCTACTTTACATTTTGGGTAAAGGTTAGGTGTAGGTAATCCATGCAAGCAACTGGAGATCTAGCAGAGGAAGTAAAGTCCTTTGTCATTCTCCAGTTCATGTTTCAACCATTGCATCTGAACATTTACCCAAAGCCTGATTATAATCCCTTGTCCATATAGGACAGCCAACACTAAAGTTGACCATACACTACAGTTTGCATAACCTTCAGATTTAATAAATTTTACCAGCTATGTTTAGGCATGTCCTCATTATAAAGCAATTATTTATATCAATTTAGGCTGGTCCTTGCACAACATACTTGATGGCAGATCTAAAGGAGGATTCTTGTACAGTGTATGGCCATCCTAACAAGTAATGTTTAATACTTGCCTACCAGCTGATCTGACTGCCTCTAGCTGCCAGCACCAAAGCACAGCTGTGATGTGAACATGTGGCTTCTGCTCAGGTGGAGTGGATAGCTCTGACTGAACATCTTCAATAACTCACATGAGACATTACCACAGCTGAGCTTAGGGACAGGCTTAGTAAAGACATCCTTGCCATGTATAAGAAAGCTTGTTAGCACAAGGACGTAGGACATCATAAAAAGGCCAGGTAAATGGAATCATACCACCCAATAGTTCACACTTAAGGTGAGTCACCAAGATATCCACTGGATAGCTGTCCAGTGTTACACATCCCTTCTACAAAATCTTTGCAATTTGCCCCTAGCACAAACAGACCTAATGCCATTGACTTGCAAGTTACCTGCAGAGCAACCAACTGAAGTTCAAAGACCTGGCCTCATGTGTGCCAGTAGCACATATGGGACTGGAAAGATTCTGCAAAAGGCTGTGAAAGATCTCCAGCAAGCACTATTTTAGGTACAATATAAAATGCTATGCACAGGGAAGAGGCTGCTCTAAATAGTGCTACTTTAAGTTAAAGGTATAACCAGTCTCATTACACTGACAATTTTTACCTAAGATAAAGGCGTTCAAGTGTCCACCTGACCTAAACACCAATAACAGCTTCAAGAACAGACCATAAGCCCGTAAACATGGGTACTCAATACACAACCCCTCTTAGAAGAGCTTTGCCAAACCCTGAAAAGGCAATCAACAGGAGGCTCAGTCCACCCCACTGAGCTGCAGGGAAGGCATTAAAGTGCTCAGACTGATAAGAGGCATATATAGTGAGCGCACAGGTTTAGGAACCACCAAATACTTGCTCCAAATAAAAGGCAGTTGCACAAGAACCTGAAAGTAGGCTTCTAGCACAACATGAATACCTTTATGGGACAGATCTGGCAAATGTAACCAAATGGTACCTCACTTTAAGGGAGAAATGCACTACAATCTCAAAACAAAGGTTCAGGTGCCATTTTTTTAATGGCACCCAATGCATTGAGGTTTTGCCACAGTTGTTGGGCAGCAAATTGCATGGCATGAAGCTTGTCACCAAGCAGCATGAGCTTCTTTTGGGCAACAAGAGTCACGTGATGCAATTTGACATACGAATTGCAGCACCATGTTTTAGGTGCAATTCAAAAATGTCACCTGAACCTGTGATTTAGTGTATTTGAGATCGCAGGAAGAACTGCAGTGATTCTGCTGTGATCCCAAAACACCAAGTGTGAATGGAGCCTCAGATCATTTTAAAACTGTTAAAACATAATACATCTCTATAGCCACTCTGGAATTGTACTACAACTACATGTTCCCATCTACCCTAAATAAAAGTTACATTTACCCCATAAAACAAAAATTGTTTCCAAGTCACACCTAATTACTAATCCTTGCAACCATGTATAGATTACACCCCATGACTTCTCGTCTATACCAGCAATCACATATGGGGCCAAACTTACCTGTCACTACCGCTGTCCATGCCATAACTGTCCATACTGCGGTCATAGCTCCCATGCCCATA